>JBBDGP010002778.1:0-600000 GCA_037952835.1 Lithobates septentrionalis | reverse complement strand
TTTACTAAACTGTTACTACCAAGTTGGAAGCACACAGTGAAAGTGAGAATTGCTGGAGCTTGCAGTCCTTCCTGAAGGCACCAACTATGGACTCTGCCAAAGATGCACTCTTTCCTGTACAGATACACAGGGGAAGCCACAAGCCTGAAGTTAGGGACTAGGGATGTTGGGGAAAAGACTGACAGGTCAGATAGCATCTTGCAGCAATTGAGATGTTGTCGGCACTCCTTCGCCAGTGATCTGTCTCCCATAGCAACAGAAGCATATCTGCACTGCCAGGGCCCTCAACTTGTACACAGGTACGGAAGAGTGAAGAAGCTCACACATGAAGTCCACAGTAGGTGCATGACTGGACCCCTTACCATTACTGGGAGTGAAGTAGCAGTGATACGCTGGACAGGTGGAGGGCAAGAGCTCTGCGCGTCTCTGTTAAATACACAAGTGACTGTGGTGATGTACAGAAACATTGTGACAGCTTAATAGAGATCAGTGGGTTGTTCCAGTAAAGGTACCCCATGTGTAAGCCGGTGACTCTATCCAAAGTGGCTAGCGTAGCACAGAAGAACCTACTCACGGAAAAGGCCTCTCATGTGACCCTTGCTTGGCGCCCAATGAAGAGGGGAACATAGAGAGTGTGACAACTATCCAACCACCATACCCCCAGCTACTCCCCTTACATATTGGGCACCAGGGGTCTACATTGTATTTGTATGCTGTATTATTGTCAGAAACCTTCATTGGAAACTCCTGAACTCAGTTATTAGAAGTGTTATCCATCTGAAAAATAAACAAGTTGCAATGGTCAGGTGTCCACAAAGGTTTGGCTATATAGCAGCCTTTCTCAATCTTTTTATCCATAAGGTGTTATGGATGACATGTTTCTTTAAATGCAACTCTGTGGTGCATCTCTGTTGTACTTCTTCCTGTGTGGTGTTTCCTGTTACCTCTGGGTCATTCAGTAAACATGGCTTATGTACAGTAATGGCTTGTCCTGTCTCTTTACATATATCACATCAAACATGATGTCAGAAGATTTTTGGATCCATGCTCTTTCTATAAACTTGATGCTGAGAGCCTGCTAGCCTTGATGTGAGTGTTCTTGGAACCGATTGTGCCTCCTAACAATTGCAGTCCTGTCCTGGATGCTGAGCATTTGCAGCAAGGAAAACAGCATCATGGCAGCCAACAGCATTCCACTGCCTGAGGCAATGAGGGTGAGTGGAGATGTCAGCAGTAACTGGGACAATTTCAGGGCTGAGTTTGAGGACTACTCCCTAGGGATGAGCCCAATGTTCGAGTCGAACGTCAGGTGTTCGCCGAATAGCGAACAATTTGGGGTGTTTGAGGCAAATTCGAAAGCCGCGGAACACCCCTTAAAAAGCATATGGTAGAAATCAAAAGTGCTAATTTTAAAGGTTAATATGCAAGTTATTGTCATAAAATGTTTGGGGACCTCCCTGCCCCAGGGGACATGTATCAATGCAAAAAAAGTTTTAAAAATGGCCATTTTTTCGGGAGCAGTGATTTTAATAACGCTTAAAGTGAAACAATAAAAGTGAAATATTCCTTTAAATTTCGTACCTGGGGGGTGTCTATAGTATGCCTGTAAAGTGGCACATTTTTCCCGTGTTTAGAACAGTCCCTGCACAAAATTACATTTCTAAAGTAAAAAAAGTATTTTAAAAGTAATAGCGGCTATAGTGAATTGTTGGGTCGCGGCAATACAGATAAAAGTCATTAAAAAAAACGGCATGGGATCCCCCCAGTTCATTACCAGACCCTTTGGGTCAGGTATGAATATCAAGGGGAACCCCGAACCAAAATTAAAAAAAAAAAATTGCGTGGGGGTCCTCCCAAATTCCATAACAGGCCCTTCAGGTCTGGTATTGATATTAAGGGGAACCCTGCGCCAAATGTTTTTAAAAAAATGGCGTAGGGGTCCCCCTCAAAATCCCTACAAGACTAAGAGGAACCCTGCGCCAAAATTTAAAAAAAAATGGCTTGGGGGTCCCCCCAAAAATCCGTACCAGACCCTTATCCGAGCACGCAACCTGGCAGGCCGCAGGAAAAGAGGGGGGGTGAGAGAGCGCCCCCCCCTGAACCCTACCAGGACACATGCCCTCAACATGGGGAGGGTGCTTTGGGGTAGCCCCCCAAAGCATCTTGTCCCCCTGTTGATGGGGACAAGGGCCTCATCCCATAACCCTTGCCTGGTGGTTGTGGGGGTCTGCGGGTGGGGTGCTTATCAGAATCTGGAAGCCCCCTTTAACAAGGGGACCCCCAGATCCCGGCCTCCCCCCCCCGTGTAAAATGGTAACGGCCTACCATTTCACAAAAAAGTGTCAAAATGGTACAAAAGACAAGACACAGCTTGGGACAAGTCCTTTATTAAAAATTAAATATGTCCCACGAAGTCCATTCATCTTCTTCTCTTGCTCCGCCAACGCACCGAAAAAGAAAAAAACAAAACAAAGCCGCGACCGACTTGCCTCTATAGGAGGCACCCGCCGTATGACGCGTCTTCGCTTTGACAGTTTTTATATAACTGAGGGCGGGGCACACGGTGACGTTCCTGGGTGACCCCGCCCCCATCTGGCGCACGGGGACTTCCCCATGGCTTTCCCAGGGTGTCAGAGAGGGCGGGGCCACCCGTTTACATAACCGGATGGTCCCAACCCCTCTGTGCGCGTTTTTGATGTGTTCCAGTGCACTTTCCCCCCTTTTTTTTGTAACCTTAATTAAGGACATGTGTGTTCCAGTGCATTTTTGGTGCGTTCCGGTGCGTTTTACAGCATTCCAGTACAGTCAATTGCAGGAAAAATGCAGCAGGTTCTACTTCTTTTTCTGGAACTGGAACGCACTGGTGTGAACTATGCCATTGAAAATCATATAGCCGACGTTCCATGCATTTTTGATGCAGAAAAAAAAATGCATGTGGTGTGAACTGGTCCTTTCACATTTAATGACAATGGAAAACAGGACTAACAGGATGGACCTACCTAAAGAGGCCACAGACAGCAATAAAAACCTGGCAGGGGTTCTAATCCCTCTCCGCTCTATCCAAAACTAAAACAAAAAGTTCTGCCTTTAATTATACTTTCAGTTCCACGCTTTCCTGACAGCAGCCAATCCACAACTTTAGCCAAGCACGCGCGCAATGACGTAATACGTACTTTCCCAGCTCTCCCACAACAAACATGGCGGCCCAGCAGCTTTTGCTACCTCCCACATTGCACTTTGCCAGGTCACTTGAGCAGAACAGAAACGCCCACCCCGCCATGTGACTCTACATGGTTTTCACTGTGGCACGTGACAGGGAGGAGAGAGGAGACGTCAGAGGTGAAAGGGTGCTGAGAGAGGGGAGAAGCGGAGTGCCAGGGAGGATGAGCTCGGGGTAACGGAGGAGGTGAGAGGGGCGCACGGGGGGGGGTGGATGGGAACTAAACGGGACTCTGCTGAGTGACTGGCCAGCCTATCAGAAGACAGAACTGCCTTCTTGTCTCTGCGCGTGGACCAATGACCTTCTGCGCAGCACACATCATAAATCATGGTCTGCGAGGAGCCCCAGTGCTGTGGTCACGTGATGTGTGTACCTGTACACTGAGTCACCTGATCACTTCTGTGTCATGTCAGATCTGTGATTACAAGGAGGAGTGTGCTAGTAGTACCCTGTACCTTCATCTCTTCTCTGTATTAAAGTGGAACGCTGTGCAGAATACACACTGACATGTATGATGGATTCCTTTATCATTGGTGTGGAACTTAACCCATCAGTCTGAATGCTTCCTAAAACAATCACACTCAGGACATTCCTCTAGTCATACCTGTCATACCTGTCTGTGCTCTAAACTGAGCCATCAGATGGCTGCTGTCATGTGCATGTGCAGCACCATGGCAACTGTGGATCAAACAGACTAAGATGGCAGCTTCCTTGTCTGTGCAGCATAGCCACATTAACCACTTATAGCCACTTATCCACTTATTAACCACTTGCTGTCCGCCTTACAGCAGATTTACTGCTACAGGACGGCAGCTGTGCTCAGGATATATATTATATATATATATATATATATATATACACACACACACACACACACACACACACACACACACACGTACGTGATCCCGCACTTCCAGTTAGGTGGCATAAACACGCAGCCGCCGGCTCACTCCCGTTGTGATTACACACAGCAGGAGTCGATCGGCAGGTACCGTGGACTCGATGTCCGCCAATACCCACAGATCGTCAGGCAGTAACACACAACTGCAATATGCCGATGTAAACAAGGCAGATCGCCATTCTGTCAGTAGGGAAGGCATGGATCCTGTGTTCCTGCAAAGCAGGAAACAAATTCCATCTCTTCCACTAGTAAAAGCACCTCCCCAGTTTAGAAAAACACTGGGTAGGCACACATTAAACCCTTTGATCGCCCCTGATGTTAACCCTTCCCAGCCAGTGTCATTAGTACAGTAACAGTACATTTTCTTTTTTTTTTTTTTTTTATCACCAATCACTCTTAGTGTCACTGGCTCCCAAAAAGTGTCAGAATGTCTGCCACAGTATCGCAGACCCGCTAAAAGTTGCTGATCGCCGCCATTACTAGTAACAAAAAGATAAAATAAAAATATCCCATAGTTTGTAGAAGCTATAAGTTTTGTGCACACCAATCAATATACGCTTTTTAGGATTTTGTTTTTTTACCAAAAATATGTAGCAGAATACATATTGGCCTAAATTTTATTAAAAAAATGATAAAAAAATAAATACATTTATTGGATGTTATTTATAGCAGAAAGTAAAAAATTTTTTTTTCTCAAAATTGTTGTTTTTGTTTATAGCGCAAAATATAAAACAAACCCAGTGATGATCAAATACCGCTAAAAGAAAGCTCTATTTGTGGGGAAAAAAGGACATACATTTTATTTGGGTACAGCGTCGCAAGACTGCGGAATTGACATTTAAAGTAACTCAGTGCTGTATCGTAAAATATGGCCTGGTCATGAAGGGGGTAAATTTTTCAACGGGCAAGTGGTTAAAGCAGAACTAACTGGGTTTTTTTTTCCTTTGGAGGGATGTTATAACCCCTGTCTTTTTTTTTTTGCCTTCTGTATCCCATTGCAGAGATTTCCCTTCACTTCCTGTCCCATAGGCAAAACAGGAAGTGAGAGGAAATCCCTACAAACGGAGGAAACCCATTGTCACCAGTACTAGTGTCCTTATTGGAAGATTTCCCCTTTATCTCTGTTTTGGTGACAACTCAGAATTTGGTGTTTTTTTTTCTGTCTGTACACACCTACCGTATATATTATCCCATGTGTCTATGCACACATCGGTTTTTACAGGTATATTACAAGAGGAGCATTATATATATATCACCAGTGTGTTCAAGAGAGGAGCTTTTCAGCATAAAAATAAACACAAAATGCCCCCTGGGGGAAGGGGGGGAAAGAACAGGGGGTGAAATCAAAAAGTGACTGAAATTATTCCTTCCACGTAAAAACCCCATACAGTGATTGATTAAAGTAAAAGTCTTTGGCAAACATAAAATTGCTGAATAATTGCATAGGTTAAATCGTGACTAGTGCTCAGTGTGACTTAAGTGAAAAACTTGACATCTTTGTAAATCAAGGCAGGTATTTATTTATATTAATCTTAGTGACCAGGTGCTCGTGTCTTGTGATCGTGCGGACACTCACCAGCTTCTTCAACCCCTGCGGGGGTAATGCGCAGTCACAGTGTATGCCACTGTGCGGCAATCCACAGGCTGTTATAAAACATAAAACACTCTTTATTGAACGCAGATGACAGAATGGTACTCACATTTAAGCAGTTTATAATAGGCAACCAAATGTCATCAAAACAGGAGAGCGTCAGATTTAAATTGGTGATCCTCTGGGAGATGATGCAAAAGCGTCAAAATAGGCCACCCCCTGTTCTCCCCCCCCCCCTTCCCCCAGGGGGTCACTTTTGCTGTTTTTTTATTTTAGTTTTGGTTTTATTTAGTTAAATTTGCTATATGCGATTTTGTTCATATTTTGTTTATATTTTATATGCGACTTTACATATGGGATTTGACCACACATGACTTATAAAGTATTCCTACAAACTAGGACAGCGCTACACCCACACACTAACCCTTCATTTACCTCCTGTTTTTTCCACCTAGGTGGAAATTACATCTTTGGAGGCAGCAGTCCTTTATGCGATTTCTTCAATTTTTTCCATTTTCTTCTGTTCCGTTGCGCGGATACACCATCCATATTTCATGTAACATGTTTGCAGAGTTGCAGCTGCTGCCCGATCCCCGCATTCCCTGTGGCAGCAGTATGGGGAGAAGCTCCCTGTACTAGCTGTCACTTTTTTTAAAATCCGCCCACATGGCCGCATGATTCATTCACAGAGCTCTGTGTGTGAATGACCTACAAGCCCCGACATCCTTTGCAGTTGTCAGCTTGTAGTTTTCAATGAAATACCACAGCGCTGTGGAGCATTGTGGTAGTTCATTGATTTTTGTTCCTGTCAGTGTATCTGCCTGGCCGTACAGGATGAAGGGGTCAGGTATACAGATATACTGGCAGGTCTGTAGGAGACCTGCATGGCATCAGTGATCTGCTGATCACTGGTGCAATCTTTACAGACTCCAAAAGAGAAAAATAATAAATGCACTTTTTTTTTTTTTTTTTTTTTTAATCTGTAAAAAAAAAAAAAAAATGTGCATTTATTTATTTTTATAAAAGGTGAACTTAGCCTTTACAGCCTACGTTTAGTTAAAGTGATATTAAAGGCTTGTTTTTTCCCCGCATCCAATTCGCATAGCAGTGCCTCCAGTGCGACTTGCACAGGAGCACTGTGCGTCTTTTTGATCTTTTTCAGGTTCGAATTCAGCCCAAAATTCGGTTTGAAATCGGACCTGAAACGGTGAATGGAGATGCATCGGACTCCTGCTGTGAGCCGCTGCGTGTTCTAGTGTGAACCCAGCCTAAAACTTACCTGCCTTGTGCAGTGTTTTTGCACAGAGCAGGCTGGATTCTCTTTTTCTTGGTTTTCCCCCCCGGCACTCCTGGCCCCTCCCTCCTGCTGAGTGCCCCCAGAGCAAGCAGCTTGCTCTGGGGGCACCCGAGCCCCTGCTCTGCGTGTCCTTTCACACACAGAGCAGCGGCTCCCCCTTTCTCCTCATTGGCTCACTGGCTGTGATTGACATTGGCTCCCACTGCTGCCTTAGCCAAGGAGAAGTGAGAGTCCCCAAAGAGGCGAGGGTCTCGTGCACATGGCTGGATCGAGATGGGGCTCAGGTACATATTGATTGGGGGGGTGGGGGTTGCTGCGTGGATGTATTTTACCTTCATGCATAGATTGCATGAGGGTTAAAAACGTTAAGCCTTTACAACCATTTTAAAGTTGAAAAAATAGAAAATCAGCACAAGTGACAGTTCCTACATTGAATGAGACATGCCCATTGTGCTGGTTGCTACTGTCAGTTGTAATCTTTACTCCTCCCATTTACCCTGTGTATACTGTGCCGGCAAATCCCATTATAAGTTTTAACCTAGATGTGCACACTGTTGTAAGATGGGGTTAAAGTATATGTAAACCCTCATCTTGTAAAACAAGCCATTCAGTTTGAAGGGCAAAACATTTGTGTATTGATATAAAAAAGAAAAAAAAAAGGTATTGATAAGTGATCACATACCCTCTGTTCTTGGCTGCCTAGAGAGCTGGGGGACGAGAAACAGTAGGACACTAGTCTTCCCATTGAATGAGTGCATGGGCAGGAGTGTCAACACAAGTCAGATGTTTGGCGGTGAGCAGACTGAGTTCCCAGTACAGCTAGAGAACTGACGACAGTGTGTTGTGCAGCTTAGTGTGGTCAGTTTTTAATAGGAAAGCAGAGCGACTGGCAGGATCACCAGAGATTTCACACACAGGAGGCAATACAAAGAGAACAGGATACTTTTTCATACAAGTGCATGGTACAGCGGGCACAGGAATCCGTAATATGCAATGCTGGATTTACATATTATAGTTACATAGTTACATAGTAGGTGAGGTTGAAAAAAGACACAAGTCCATCAAGTCCAACCTATGTGTGTGATTATGTGTCAGTATTTCATTACATATCCCTGTATGTTGCGGTCATTCAGGTGATTATCTAATAGTTTCTTGAAGTTATCAATGCTCCCCGCTGAGACCACCGCCTGTGGAAGGGAATTCCACATCCTTGCCGCTCTTACAGTAAAGAACCCTCTACGTAGTTTAAGGTTAAACCTCTTTTCTTCTAATTGTAATGAGTGGCCACGAGTCTTATTAAACTCTCTTCTGCGAAAAAGTTTTATCCCTATTGTGGGGTCACCAGTACAGTATTTGTAAATTGAAATCATATCCCCTCTCAAGCGTCTCTTCTCCAGAGAGAATAAGTTCAACGCTTGCAACCTTTCCTCATAACTAAGATCCTCCAGACCCTTTATTAGCTTTGTTGCCCTTCTTTGTACTCGCTCCATTTCCAGTACATCCCTCCTGAGGACTGGTGCCCAGAACTGGACAGCATACTCCAGGTGCGGCCGGACCAGAGTCTTGTAGAGCGGGAGAATTATCATTTTATCTCTGGAGTTGATCCCCCTTTTAATGCATGCTAATATTCTGTTTGCTTTATTAGCAGCAGCTTGGCATTGCATGCCATTGCTGAGCCTATCATCTACTAGGACCTACAGGTCCTTTTCCATCCTAGATTCCCCCAGAGGTTCTCCCCCCCCAGTGTATAGATTACATTCATATTTTTGCCACCCAAATGCATTATTTTCCATTTTTCTACATTGAACCTCATTTGCCATGTAGTCGCCCACCCCATTAATTTGTTCAGGTCTTTTTGCAAGATTTCCACATCCTGCGGAGAAGTTATTGCCCTGCTTAGCTTAGTATTGTCTGCAAATACAGAGATTGAACTCTTTATCCCATCCTCCAGGTCGTTTATAAACAAATTAAATAGGATTGGTCCCAGCACAGAACCCTGGGGAACCCCACTACCCACCCCTGACCATTCTGAGTACTCCCCATTTATCACCACCCTCTGAACTCGCCCTTGTAGCCAGTTTTCAATCCATGTACTCACCCTATGGTCCATGCCAACTGACCTTATTTTGTACAGTAAACGTTTATGGGGAACTGTGTCAAATGCTTTTGCAAAATCCAGATACACCACGTCTACGGGCCTTCCTTTATCTAGATGGCAACTCACCTCCTCATAGAAGGTTAATAGATTCGTTTGGCAAGAACGATTCTTCATGAACCCATGCTGATTACTGCTAATGATATCATTCTTATTACTAAAATCTTGTATATAGTCCCTTATCATCCCCTCCAAGAGTTTACATACTATTGATGTTAGGCTAACTGGTCTGTAATTCCCAGGGATGTTTTTTGGGCCCTTTTTAAATATTGGTGCTACATTGGCTTTTCTCCAATCAGCTGGTACCATTCCAGTCAATAGACTGTCTGTAAAAATTAGGAACAACGGTCTGGCAATCACCTGACTGAGTTTGCTAAGTACCCTTGGATGCAAGCCATCTGGTCCCGGTGATTTATTAATGTTAAGTTTCTCAAGTCTAATTTTATTTCCGTCCTCTTTTAACCATGTAGGTGCTTCCTGTGTTGTGTCATGAGGATAAACACTGCAGTTTTGGTTACTGAAGCACCCCGATTCACTCGTGAAGACTGAGGAGAAGAATAAATTCAATACCTTTGCCATCTCCCCATCCTTTGTAACCAGATGTCCTTCCTCATTCTTTATGGGGCCAATATGGTCTGTCATCCCTTTTTTACTGTTTACATACTTAAAGAATTTCTTGGGATTTTTTTTGCTCTCCTCCGCTATGTGTCTTTCATGTTCTATCTTAGCCGTCCTAATTGCACCCTTACATTTCTTATTGCATTCTTTATAAAGTCTGAATGCTGAGGATGATCCCTCAACCTTGTATTTTTTGAAGGCGTTCTCCTTTGCTTTTATATGCATTTTTACATTGGAGTTAAGCCATCCAGGATTTTTGTTCGTTCTTTTAAATTTATTACCCAATGGGATACATTGGCTAATGTCCTTATTTAATATGCTCTTAAAGCAAACCCATCTCTCCTCCGTATTCTTTGTTCCTAATATTTTATCCCAATTTATGCCTTTTAGCAAGGTTTGTAGTTTAGGGAAGTTGGCTCTTTTGAAATTCAATGTCTTTCTGTTCCCTTCATGTTTCCTATTTCAGTGATTTATACTGAAACTAATTGACCTGTGATCGCTGTTACCTAAATTGCCCCGTATTTCCACATCTGTGATCAGGTCTGTATTGTTGGTAATCAGTAGATCCAGTAATGTTTTATTTCTAGTTGGTGCGTCTACCATCTGACCCATAAAATTGTCCTGCAAGACATTAAGGAACTGGCGAGCCTTAAATGAATGCGCGGTTCCCTCCGCCCAGTCTATGTCTGGATAATTAAAATCCCCCATTATGATAACACTTCCCATCCTTGCTGCTAATCCAATTTGTGATAGGAGATCCGTCTCCACTTCCTCCCTCAGGTTAGGGGGCCTATAGCATACTCCCAGTATTATTTTCCCCTTAGCTTCATCCCTTTGGAGCTCTACCCATATTCTTTAAAGATCTCAAGGTTTGGTGGCACATTGTATGCTGATGCTTCCATCTGTACCCTAATTGCACATTGCCATCCATAATAAGCAATAGAAGCTGCCTATAGAGTCCTATTTATAAACCTGCTCCATAAGAAACAGCTAGAAATGTAAGAAATACTTTTGTGGTATTCGGTGTGAAGGGAAACACATAACAAACATATAGTTGGGGGGTGGGAGGGGGGCTCTCAAATTGGACTGCAAAGGTGGAAATGAACTTTTTTGTTCTTCTTCTATGCTTGAAAAATTCCCAAGGCTTGCCTTTCTCTGTCTGTATCTCCTTTTTTTTTCCTCACATAAAGAATTTATTGAAAAGATTTGCAGATAACATTAGCAAACAAAAATGGTTTTGCGAGCCCAAACAGGAAGTTATACAGGTAGATTTCAACAGAGCATAAAAAAATGGAGTATGCTTAAACATTTCTACACAGTAAGCTGAATCGTTTATAAGGATATGGTGTTTGAGCGTTTATATTCTAGGAGATGGAAAAAATAATATTTTTAATAAAAAATAGAAGTAAAAAAAGGGGGGGGGGAGGGGGAGTAAAAGGGGGGAGGAGACAAGGGGGGGAGGGGGCGAGATGTATCTCTTTTTGTGTGTGTGTGTACATACATACACCCCCCCCCCCCTTACATTCTATAGGCTTTGTCATGCTTGTTTATTATCAACCAACAGCTAAAGCAGAAAACCCTTTTAATTTATGATTGATCATAGCTGTCTTGACTTTCTTGTCTACCTCCATCAGCAGCATATGTGCCACATTGAAAAGATCAATACCTTTTTGTTGGCACAGATTGATCAGTCAGAGGTCTGTGTCTAATTTTCCATCGCGCTGTGCAACCATCCACAATTCACACCCCATACTTGCACATGTAATGTTTGGTTTATTTTTGCTGCATTTTTTTTCTAGTGTATAATGTGTCTTTATGTTTTCTTGTGTTTCAGGATCAGAGAATAAAACAAGTATCTTTTAGAAGATGGATAATTACTTTCAAGCTGCAGTTATAGATTTGGATAAACTGCTGGATGATTTTGAACAGAATACAGGTGGGTAAAGTAATGAATAAAATAGAGGTGTGAGGTTAAGCGGGGGTTATACACAAACTTTTTAGTCTGTGTTCTAGGGGTGCAACGGATCAAAAATCTCACGGATCGGATCGATCCTCGGATCAGAGTCACGGATCGGATCGATCCTCGGATCAGCATAAAAAAAAACAAAAAACAAAAAAAAAACAAAACACACAAATCTTGTTACACCCACCAGAGTTTTAGATTTAAAAGCTATTTTCAACACAAAACCGAGCTTATATGCATAAATACAGTATTTGTGCATATAAGCTCAGTTTTGTGTTGAAAATGGCTTTTTAAATTTAAAACTCCGGTGGGTGTAACAAGATGTCCGCTTGCCCCCTTCTCACTCTATCATTATTGTACTGTGCAGGGGTGTAGCAAGATGGCGGCGACGAAACGTCACTTCCTGTCGAGACAGCGGCCACTTCCGGGTGTACCAAGATGACCGCCGCTCCGGAGGTAGGCTGAAGCCGGGGCCTTTCCTATGGCTGAGGCCGAAAAGTGCTCCGCGGATCGCGGGTGTGCCGATCCGCGGAGAGTGATCCGTACGGATCACGGATCGGCAACGATCCGTTGCACCCCTACTGTGTTCCCTCCCTGGGTGCTGTGTTTTTATTTTCACCAGCTACTACATCATCACTGTGATGTACATCTGTTGGGAGAAACCACAGTGCCTGGGGATATTTTTAGTCACATTCGGAAGCAGTAGCAGCCAAAGCTCTTCACAAGTGTGAAGATTTAAAGGATTTTATAGAAAGTGCACTTGTCCTGTTTCCCTCTTGGGTTGACCTAAATAATCCCCCCCCCCTTCTCCAGAAATGAATACTTGCCTCGATCTGATGCTTGCATCCAATCTTGGTGTGATCAAATGCTTTTAAGGGCAGTGGAGGGATCTGGGGTCTTAAGAGTACCTGTCACATGCCTATTGCTGTCACAAGAGATGGTTACATTCATTGTGACAGTAATAAAAAGTGATAAAAAATGAAAGTGACAGTGTAAAATTAATAGAAAAATACATTTCAGTTTTCAAATTTCAGCATCGGTCCTGCATGCATGCAAACAGCTATCGTACCACACGTGAAGTATCACCATGAACATAAGATCATGGGCAGTAATTCTAGCACCAGACCTCCTGTGTAAATCTAAAGTGTTACTGGTAACCTGTAAAGGCTTTTAAAGCGTCGCCTATGGATAGTAAATTTGCATTGTTTGTCGCCATTGCGCGGGCGTACGCAATTTTAAAGCTTGACATGTTTGGTATCTATTTACTCGGCGTAACATCATCTTTTATATTTTACCAAAAAATTGGGTTTTGTATTTGAGTGTGTGTGTGTCTTTGTGAGTGTGTGTGTGTGTGTGTGTTTGCTTGCATTCAAATTCAAAAAAGTGTGTTGTTAGCAAAAAATCGCATTCGAAAAAGTGCCTTGCAAATACCGTGTGACAAACGCCAACCAATTTTTTTTCTCTAGGGCCTCTGCTTTAAAAAGTATATAATGTTTGGGGGTTCTAAGAAATTTTCTAGCAAAGAATACTGGTTATAAAAAAACAAAAAAAAAGTGCCAGAAAAGGCCTGGGGGTCAAGAGGTTAAAAAGAGATGCATCTGATGAGTGTACTGCTTGCACTTATTTGATGAGTTTTTAGCTTTTATTGTTTTTTCTCAGGCAGTAAGGGAAGTTTAGCCTGTTGCTTAGGTTTTGCCTGGGTTAGGAAACCATATGTGGCCTCAAATAAGTAAAAGGAATTTCCCTTTGTGGTTGAATGCGTACTCTGCAATTTCACACAGGTTCCCACAGTATGTTTCAAGCTTTTCTGTGTGTAGGAATATGGTTACATTTTTCGAGAGAGATTTGATCCCTGCTTCTTTTCCCACAGATGAACAGGAAAGCCACCAGCCACATGCAGAGCCCTTTAACCCGGAACAGCACGATTTCTACCTGCAACCAGATTACCCAAGTCCTGGGAAGGAGCAGTGTGTCAGCAGTCCTCAACTCTCTCTGTCTGAATGCCCAGAGAAGACTGAGCTGGAGTTAAAACCAGGGGCTCCTGTCTCATGTAGTGACAAAAGTGTGACAGGCCCAGATCTCTTATCCTGTGTGGATGGAGGAACATCCATGGAGGATGAGTCCAATACTGGGAGGAGTAGTGTTCCTGTATGTGATCTCATTAGTGACACGGGGAGTTTACTTCATGCAGCAAGTAGCAATGAATCACTGATTCCAGATTCTGCCCAGTCTAGTGCAAATGTTGTTTCTGACCTCGAGTTGCTTTCTGACCCAAGTTTTTTTGCTATTCCACCTTCAAATTCCTCCACTGTATTACAAAATGAAGAAGCAGATGTTGGAGATCTTGTCCCTATCACTTCAAACTGGCTATCATTGAGTGAAGCTAATCTAATTGATGTAAGTGCTAAAGCAAGCAGTGCTTCTCTTCCTGTTCATTCAGGTCTTACCCCAGTGTTGGGTGAGGTAGGAGAACACTCTGATACTGTATCCACTAGTGACTCCAGTACCAGTTCAAGTTCCTCAAGCACAGATGGATATGTAAGTGATGATATGTCCTATGAGGCATTAACAGAAGATCAGATTGCTTTTGTGTCAAAAGACCACCATGTAGATGTGGTGTATGCTCTAAACAACATGGAAGTTCCTCAAGTAGCAAGCCAGGAAGTCACAATGTCAACACCTCAACATGTTGTAAATTCTGGTGCTCTAGATGACGTTCAGAGTGAAAGGTCACCTTCAGGGTCATCTACAGCCAAAAGCTTGGTGACCTCAGAGTGCAATGATGACGTGTCTGTTACGTCATCTGTATCTTCCTGCAGTGGAGAAAAGCCCACAGACTCTTTTAACTCTGTTTTAGTAGACTCTAGGACAGAAGGCAGCAATGAGCTGCTTCAGGAACACAAGAATACCATATTGGAAAGCCAGAAATTTGAAGATGAATCCATCACTGTATCAGCAGCCAGTTTTGAAGTCAGAGGTGAAGATAAGCTTTTATCCAAAGGGCATTCTGTACCGGATGAAAGTTTTGTGCAGGAGGAAGCATTGCCACAGCAACCTGAATTACCTGTAGTAGAGAAATTGAGAGTTGCACCTGAGCCATGCCCCGATCCTGTTCACAGCAGTGAGTTTGGAGACGCAGTATTATCAGATTTCATGAGTCACAATTTGCTAACTGATCCTAATGGCCTATTGTTAGGTGACACATATATAACAGATGCTGAACTTGATGCTTTTCTTTGTGAAGGTTTAGATCTAAGTAAAGAAAGTGCTGTGGGAAGTTTTCCAGTCTGTGATTTTGCTGAAGCAGTCTCAAGCAGGTCTTGCACTGAAGCTTCGAATGATGGATTGCAGTCTTTGAAGACAGATCAAAATGAGACTGAGGACAGTGCAGTCTGCAGCACCGTAGATGCCGCACTTAATAAAGTTGATTCACCCCATCCAGCTCAGAATCAAGGAGCTCTTCCAGGTGCTAGTGTGCCCTCACCCATCGGAGGTGCAAGGCCCAAGCAGTTGTTTCATCATCCACCAAATACACTGGCTATAAGCCGGTCAAGTAAACTCTACAACAGGGACGTAGAAGGAAATCTGGCTGAACAGACAGCTGAAGAAGCCAGTCCGTGCGAATCGCCTTCTCATGTTGTGTCGCCAATACCTAGCAGCAGCATTCTGAAAAAAACAATGAATGTGGAGTCAGATGAGAGCCCTGAACTCAGTGTGGAGGCACTAGGGAACACTGTAGATGGGGCAGGAGAGAACCAGGCACCTGGCCAGAGAAAACCAACTTGGATCCCTGACTCTGTGGCTCCAAATTGTATGAATTGCAGCATTAAGTTCACCTTTACAAAGCGGAGACACCATTGTAGAGCTTGTGGAAAGGTAAGATGGCCTGGTTTATGTTTATTACATTGTACAATGCAGACTCAAAGATGCATACAAATAATGTCAGCTCAGTAATGTCACTATTTCTACAGCTGAACAAAAAGGTGCAAAAAAAAAAAAGTATGATTGAACAGAAATCTGTAGAAAGAAGGTTGGGTGGGGAAGAGTTAGAGTAGATCTAAATCTAGTGACTAAAATCTCACAAACTTTTTAGAATTTTTTTAAAAATCTAACTTTAAAAGTAAACTTGATTTTTATTGAAATTCCCAGCTTTCATTAAAATACTTGCTTATCCTGCTATGAAGGTCCTTCTTCGGGCACTCTGATATAGGTTAAAAATACCACACCTCTGATTATCCATACATGGAATGTTGAAGTGGTGGGGATGTATTAAGTGTCACTACCAACAAAATCTAAAAGTAAATACATCTTTATTTATACAATAAAACACCTAAACTTGTTTAAAAAAAGAAAAAAGATCCATATCCAGAAGAATATATAATCCATATGATATAGTTTGTAGAACTTGGTGGATCAACGTGTTTCCCATGTATCCAGTGCTTCATCAGGACCCACATGCCCTTGGTATACATGGATATGGTACAGTACCTATAATATGTTTTTTTTTTTTTTTTTTTTTTTTTGCCATTTTTATACATGTATTATATCATATGAAGGAAGGGGGGAGGCTGACGGAGGGAAAGGGGGGGGGGGGGGGGGAGGAGAGAGAGAGAGACCCCTAAAGGATCAACACCATATTTCTTCGAGCCCCTTCGTTGTTGTTTTTTCACTTTTCCCACCCCCAGCCCCCTCTTTTCATATTATTTAATATATGTATACAAATGGCAACAAATTTTGTCGCACTGTTCTGTAATTTCTACTCTAGATACTGCACTATGTTCCATAGCCATGTAAACCTAGGGCACATGGGTCCTGATGAAGCACTGGATACATGTTAAACGTGTTGATCCACTAAGCTCTACAAACTGTATCAGTGTGTGATGTATGTATGTATGTATGTGTGTGTATATATATATTTGATATGGATCATTTTTTCTTTACAAAGAGTTTTATTAATATCCATAGCAACGTTGCTGCTTGACATTTTGAAGGATACATCGTAAATAAACATAATAGATATACTTTAAAAGAAATAAAAATAAAAGAAAAATACATAAAAGTAATTAGAAATGCTCAGGTCCCAGGAATGCCAAAATAGGCTATACGTAACATCCAGGAGGATATGGATAAGTTTTAGTGTATAAAATAAAGTTGTATTTACTTTTATATTTTCTTGGTAGTGTTGTTTTTGTCTACATAATATGTACTATTGGAGGATGGCGTCCAATTTGCTAAAGACATATTAAAGACACTACTGAGCTCAGCTGGAGCAGGGAAAAGCATTAGTGTACAGTTTGAACAACTCAAAGAGGACACTAGGGGGCACGCAATTTAAATGTCTGTCCCGTCCTGCAAATGCCAGAACAGAAGGAGACGGAAGGGGCCTGCATTTTTAATGGCAGGACGTTCACCATTTAAAATAGGAGGGGTGCTGGCATGTGCTATTCGAAGAATTTTTGGAATTGCATGGGGGAAATCTTGCTGAAGGTGAACTTACACTTTAACAGAGTTAAAGCTGAAATTTGGGATAAGCAAATATTATCTGCTTATAGGAGGTAAATTCTTGAATATTGGCGTGCTTTCGTGTATTTTTGGTGTATTTTCTAGGTACTTTCTGTATTGCCACCAGGCACTGGTGCTCTCTCTCCTTGTGCAGGGTGACTGGTCTTGTGTCTACCCCCACCTCCAGGCAGGTTATAGTGGGTGGGTCTTCTGGGTCCCTCCCCACAGCTATGTGCTCTGCATACTTTTACAAGGTAATATCTGGGCTTGCAAAGTAATTTGTGCACACAAAGTGAATTTATATCCGTTGTGGCTATTAAGGAATATATTTAAATGAGAATTTTTGTTCATGGACTTTAGCCTTAAAAATCTTTTGCCATTTTAACTCTGTCAATCTCTCTATCTCTCGCTCACTCACACACACACACTATCTCACAAAAGTGAGTACACCCCTCACATATTTGTAAATAATTTATTATATCTTTTCATGTGACAACACTGAAGAAATGACACTTTGCTACAATGTAAAGTAGTGAGTGTACAGCTTGTATAACAGTGTAAATTTGCTGTCCCCCTCAAAATAACTCAACACACAGCCATTAATGTCTAAACCGCCGGCATCAAAAGTGAGTACACCCCTAAGTGAAAATGTCCAAATTGGGCTCAATTAGCCATTTTCCCTCCCCGGTGTCGTGTGACTCGTTTGTGTTACAAGGTCTCATGTGTGAATGGGTAGCAGGTGTGTTTTTAAATTTGGTGTTCTCGCTCTCACTCTCTCATACTGTTCACTGGAAGTTCAACATGGCCCCTCATGGCAAAGAACTCTGAGGATCTGGAAAAAAAAGAATTGTTGCTCTACATAAAGATGGCCTATGCTATAAGAAGATTGCCAAGACCTTGAAACTGAGCTGTAGCACGGTGGCCAAGACCATACAGCTGTTTAACAGGACAGGTTTCACTCAGAACAGGCCTCCCCATGATTGACCAAAGAAGTTGAGTGCACGTGCTCAGCGTCATATCCAGAGATTGTCGTTGGGAAATAGATGTGTGAGTGTGGTCAGCATTGCTGCAAAGGTTGAAGGGGTGGGGGGGTCAGCCTGTCAGTGCTCAGACCATACGCCACACACTGCATCAAATTGGTCTGCATGGCTGTCATCCCAGAAGGAAGCCTCTTCTAAAGATGATACACAAGAAAGCCCGCAAACAGTTTGCTGAAGACAAGCAGACTAAGGACATGGATTACTGGAACCATGTCCTGTGGTCTGATGAGATCAAGATAAACTTATTTGGTTCAGATGGTGTCAAGCGTGTGTGGCAGCAACCAGGTGTGAAGTACAAAGACAAGTGTATCTTGCCTACAGTCAAGCATGGTGGTGGGAGTGTCATGGTCTGGGGGCTGCATGAGTGCTGCGGTATCTGGGGAGCTACAGTTCATTGAGGGAACCATGAATGCCAACATGTACTGTGACATACTGAAGCAGAGCATGATCCCCTCCCTTTGGAGACTGGGCCGCAGGGCAGTATTTCAACATAACGACCCCAAACACACCTTCAAGAAAACCACTGCCTTGCTAAAGAAGTTGAGGGTAAAGGTGATGGACTGCCCAAGCATGTCTCTAATCATAGAGGAGTGGAAGAGGACTCCAATGGCAACCTGTGAAGCTCTGGTGAACTCTATGCCCAAGAGGTTTAAGGCAGTGCTGGAAAATAATGGTGGCCACACAAAATATTGACACTTTGGGCCCAATTTGGACATTTTCACTTAAGGGTGTACTCACTTTTGTTGCAAATGTACACTGTTATACAAGCTGTACACTTACAACTTTGTAGCAACATTACTTACATTGTAGCAAAGTTTAATTTCCTCAATTGTTTTTACAAAAATGTGAGGGGTGTACTTGCTTTTGTGAGATACTGTATATCAGGGGTCTCCAAACTGCAGCCCGAGGGCCAGATGTGGCCCTTTGCTAGCCTTTATACGGCCCTTGGGGCACAACTCCTTCCACTGATATGAGGCACTTATTCCTCTCACTGACACCAACAATGGGGCACGATATCTTCCACCGATACCAATGATGGAATACTATTCCTCCTACTAATAGGGGGAATACTCCCCCTATTGACCACCAAACCCTAAGGCCATATTTATTCTCCCTGATGCTGGGCCTGTGACATTTTCCCAGGGGGGGCGGCGCACAGTGCTGGCTGTTTTACTTACCTGTCTCCTAATTCCAGAGCTTTCCTGCTTTGCCTGCAGCTCCTATTTGTGGGTAAAGCCCTGGTGTCTTTATGTACAATACAGGGCCTGTATTATACTTTGTGGAAGCTGGAGTGCAACTATGTGTGTTCTTGGCTTACAGAGGAAGTAGCAGGGGACTGCAGTGCAATTTTCAGCCCATTCATTTTAATGGGCTGAAATCGCACAATAAGTAGTGCATACATGCACTACTTTTGAAAAACATGCTGCACGTAATTGCAATCCGATGCCCGCAAGTGCATTGCGATCTACTTTTTGAGTGGCGTTAATGTATTGGCATCTGCAGCAGATTGCAAAGGCAGTGCAGGAAGTGTGCACAGAACGCACCTTTTCTGCACCAAGTTCTGAGGTGAACTGGTGCTGAAGCCCAATTGAACTCACTTTAAATCAGCTAAACCCTTTCCAGTTGCTCCCAGTGGGAAAGCAATGATCTCATTGTAGAGGTCCCTCAGCCCTTACTAAGCCAGCAAACCACTGCAGAGAGACCCCTGCTTCCACACAGAGAGCAAGGGTACTTTTGTTGCACCATTTTGGCAGGGAACAGGCTTTTTACTTGGGCTGTGGGCGATTTTGAAAGGAAAAAAATGAGCATACTTTGCCAACCTTTTTGTTTTGATGGAATTGGAGTGTATTTAGCTAATGTAAACTGAATGTTCAGTAGGGCTTTACATCGGCGCTGAATAAATTCCAGGGCAGCTGTTTACAACCCAAAGGCCTCATGGGCATGAAAAACATCACTTTTAAAGTGCTTGTAAACCCTGTTACACCACTTTTACCTACAGGTAAGCTTATAAGGCTTACCTGTAGGTACCGTGAATATCTCCTAAACTTGCAGAGTTTAGGAGATATTAACTGTTTTCGCATGCGCCAACATCATTGGCACATGCGCACTGAAGAAATAGCCCACTCGTGTAGTTTCTTCAGTAGTTGTGCCGTGACTGGCGGCTCCCGCATGCATGACATCATCATGGCTCCGGCCAATCTGTGCCTGAACCCGGAAATAGTTCCGGGAGACATGTTGACGGTCACAGCGGTGTGCGGGGACCACTGCAACAGCTTCGATCTAAGGTAAGTATTTCATAATGAGCTAGTATGTGATGCATACTAGCACATTATGCAATTTTGTCTTGCAAGGGTTTTTTTTTTCTTGAACTTACAACCACTTTTTAAAGTGATCCTAAACACAGTTTGAGTTACAATGTCCCTTCTATTTCTGTATGTGGATGATGGCACTGTAATTATTTGAATGAAAAAAACATCTATACCTTTTTCCTATGTGATATGCAGCTGTCACCTGACCCAGATCTTTCACAGCCTGACTTCAGGTAAACATAAACAGGAGGTGGTCTAGTCTTCTGCTGCTGGTCACATGTTCAAGAAAAACATTTTTGGAATACAGAGTAAAAATAATTAAATATCAAACTGTTTTAAATTGTCATACAAATATAGGTTTGAAATCAAATCTTTATTATTGTTTGGCAATATCATGGTGTGGGCAGATTTCTGCCAATCACAGGCAGTGTCATGCCCCTGCAGCCTGTGTCTTTGAATAAGAGGGAGGTGAAGCCACCATTAATCTATACGTAAAATCCCACCCCCATTGTGTTTAGCTTGTTAGTGGGAATGGAGGAGGGAGGGAGGGAGTGGGCTGTCATTTACCCCTGTGTATATGCCCACATATGTGACTCTATAGTCACATTGGTTGCTCACTGAAAGCTGAGCATGTGCAGAGTTGCCACCACAGCTGCAAAATCCCTATTTGAATTGGAAACATGGACAGAAGGTGGAGATAGAGAGCAGAAAGATCACCCAGGTTTTTTGCAGAATGTAGAAAACAAATCTCAGTGAGTATGAACAACATGTAATACACCATTTATTGATAGATTTTTTTTTTCTTTTATGATGTGGGTTAGCGACACTTTAAGGGCGTTGCATTTTTTTGTGTCTTCATATTGGCCTAAATTAATATTCTGGCCAATGAAATGAACAACCCAAGTGCCTGAACATGCCTAAAAGCATTTGCAAAATGCGGCTTTAGATGCGTATTTAATGCTGCTCATCTCCTGCCAGGCATATTATTTTTATTGTAAGAAATATGTACCCTGGTCTCCTAATAGAAACCTTTCCTGTGAGACATGGATGCAGCAGTTGCTAATGTCTCATTCTGAAAGTTCTAGTTGCCTGGCTGTTATGCTGATCCTTTTTCAATAATTTTGAGTCGGTAACCCAGAACAACTATGCAGATCATGGACTTCTGCCATTGTTCTCTTTTCTGCAAAGCCGGCTTTTTTTTTTTCTTTTTTCTTTTGAAAATGTGTTTTTTATTTTTTCTTTTTATTTTTTTTACTCTTCATCAAAAACATATGCACATTATTTAACGTGGATTCAAATAGCCCTGTGCACACCAGTACAATGTGTTCAAGTGCAGACAACAAAAGTAGAACAGGTTGCATTTTTTCTGTATAGAATGTGTCTAGAATGGGACAAAATGCACGAAAAACACGCAGGATGCACATGTCAACTGAGATGAAATTAAAAAGGGGAAAACGCTGAACAAGTATCTACTGATACAGTCCTTTCGAATGGAGTCTGTCCGCTCAGTAGTAGCCTCACTCCAGAGGGGAGACTTTCTAGCCTCCATCGATATAAAAGACGTGTATTTACAAGTACCTATCTTTCAGCCTCATCAGAGGTTCCTACGTTTTGCAGTAGAGGAACGTCATTTTCAGTTTGTGGCTCTACCCTTGGGGCTTGCTACAGCTCCCTGGGTGTTTACAAAGGCCCTAGCACCAGTATTGGGTCTTTAAAGGGCCCAAGGGATTCTGGTGCTCGGGTATCTGGACGACCTCCCGCTCAGAGATCACTCATTACAGACTCTAGAACAGAGCATAATATGCACAGTGTGGTATTTGAAAAGCTTAGGCTGGATCATAAATACCGAAAAAGTCAGCCTTGAAACCTGCTCAAAGTCTAAAGTATTTAGGTCTGATCCTAGATACGGTTCAAGCAAGAGTATTCTTGCCACCTGTAAGGATCTGTGCCCTGAAAGTTCGTGTACGTCAGATAAGGGGCACCAGACAACCCTCTATTCGGCTCTGTATGAGTTTTCTAGAGAGGATGGTATCCTCCTTCGAGGCAGTGCCCTATGCCCAGTTCCATTCCAGGCTTTTACAGCAAGATATCTTTTTGGCTTGGAACAGAAAAGGACAAGCCCTGGATTATCTAATGTGCTTATCTCCTCGGGCACGCTTAAGCCTAAACTGGTGCTTGCAGGATCAGAACCTACGAAAGGGAAAATCCTTTCTCCCGGTAACTTGGAGAGTACTGACTACAGATGCCAGTCTCTCAGGCTGGGAAGCGACCCTAGAAGGGCTCACAGCTCAGGGGAAATGGTCAGGAACAGAACAGATCCTGCCCATCAAAATCCTGGAATTACGGGCAGTATGTCTGGCCCTACGGTCGTGGGCGGTGGAGCTTGAGGACTGCCTTATCAGGGTTCAGTCCGACAATGCCACTGCAGTGGCATATATAAACCACCAAGGTGGTACCAGGAGTCGTTCAGCTCTGAAGGAGGTGAACCACATGCTAGCCTAGGCAGAGGAACATGTGCCGATTATATCAGCAGTCCATATCCCGGGAGTAGAGAACTGGAAGGCAGATTATCTCAGCCGCCAACAGATATGCCCGGGGGAGTGGTCCCTACACCCAGAGGTGTTCCAGGAAATTTGCCAACGCTGGGGATGGCCAGAGGTCGATCTACTGGCATCCAGGTTCAACAACAAACTACAGCAGTTTGTGTCCTGAACAAGAGACTCTCTGGCATTTTGGAGCAGATGCTCTGGTAGTTCCATGGAGTCAGTACTCTTTGGTTTATGTTTTCCCTCTGATTCCTCTCCTTCCACTTTGGTTGTGCAGGGTTCCAATCATTCTGGTGGCACCAGCCTGGCCCAGAAGGCTCTGGTTCACGGAGATTGTGAGACTGACAATAGACGGGCCATGGAACGATTCAACGGCGCCTGGGTCTACTGTCTCAAGGTCCTATATTCCACCCCAATTTACAGTCTCTGAATTTTGACGCCATGGCTATTGAAGCCAGGGTGTTAAAGGACCATGGTGTCTACCCTAGTGAATGCTAGAAAAAAGCTTGCACTAGGAAGATCTATTAAAGGTCTGGAAGACTTTTATATTGCTTTATGTGAAGCCAAAAAATAGCATCCTCGGAAATACATGATTGGGAGAGGTCATGTTTCGGCCCTATCAGTATTCTTGCAAAGGTCTTTAGCCTCCCATTCACTGATCCAAACCTTTATGCAGAGGGCCCCAATTAGGTTACCTATGTGTCCTTGGGACTTCAACTTGGTGCTGTCTGTGTTACAGAAACAACCATTTGAACCTACAGAGGTTGGACTTGATGGACTTGTGTCTTTTTTCAACCTCACCTACTATGTAACTATGTAACCTATCAAGGAAATTCCATTAGACTTGCTGTCACACAAGCTAACCTTCCTGAGGGCCATCACCTTGGCTAGAAGGGTGTCCGAGTTGGTGGCCCTTTCGTACAGGGAACCATACTTGATCCTTCACCACGAAAGGGTCGTGTTACGACCTGTTCCATCCTTTTTGCCAAAAGTGGTGTCGGCCTTTCATTTAAATCAGGACATTATTTTACGTTCTCTCAGCCTCGTTCGGCGGAAGAGAGACGATTGCACTCCTTGGACATTGTCCGGGCAGTCAAGGTTTATTTGTCTAGATCTGCGGAGATCTGAGGATCAGATTCCTTTTTTTGTTTTACCAAAAGCACCCAAGAAGGGGCAGGCAGCTTCCAAGGCTTCCATTGCCAATTGGGTCCGTCAATTGATCATTCAGGCCTACGGTCTGAAACATAAAGCTCCTCCCTTTAGGGGGAGAGCTCATTTTACCAGGGGTGTTAGAACCTCCTGGGCTTTTTGCCATCGGGTATCTGTGGCTCAGATTTGTAAGGCTTCCACCTGGTCTTCAGTGCATATGTTCACAAAATTTTATCAAGTGGATGTTTTATCAAGTGGATGTTTGAGCAACTGAGGATTTCTCTTTTCGGCCGCAGTGTACTGTGGGCTGCCGTATAAGTTCTGGTGGCTATTGTTTGGCAGGGTGTCTCCCTCCCCTCAAGGCTATTGCTCTGGGACGTTCCAGCAGGTAATGAATATTTGCCTGACTCTGTGCCCCATGAGGTATAAAAAAGAAAATAGTATTTTTTCGTCATACTTACCTGTAAAATCCTTTTTCTTTGAGTACATAATGGGACCCAGAGATCCCGCCCCCTTTTTTTTTTTTTTGAGTATTCGGTGCTTGCTACAAAACTGAAGTGCTTCCTGTGTGGGAGGAGTTATATAGGGGATCACTTCCTGTCTAAAGACCTTTGGTCTACCAGTGTCCATTCACGTGGAGATGGAGTATAACCCAGCAGGTAATGAATATTAACCTGACTGTGTCCCATGATGTACTCAATTTTTTTTTTCCCAGGTAAGTATGACGAAAAATCATATTTTTATTGCTGACTGTGCCCCTGTTGAAGGGCTTTTGATTACGTAGGCTGGCCATAGATTATACAATGTTCTTGTACGATTTTCTATATCTGTCCCCTGCCGGCTCTAAGACTGAGAACTGAGCGATCAGACAGCTGATTGCTTAATTCTCAGTCTTCAGTGAGTAAGCAACTGTCAGTCACTGGCTCTCTGCTCTGCCCCTCCAGCACTCACTGGAGCATTGGGCTGTGGTGGTAGCAGCTGGCTCAGTCTCCCAGCGGCTTGCTGAGAGGCTGAGCCAGCTGCCTGTCAGGCATCTGGGTGCATCCCGACACTAAAGTCGGGATCCATCCAGCACGTCAGCCGACAGTAGGCTTTACCCTGCCGTTGGCTTAAAACGGGTCACAGAATGCAGTGCAGTTCTGTGACCCACAGGAGAAGTAGGGCCAAAGAGCTTTGGCCCTACTCCTCTTTTCAAAGTGTCTGCTGTATCTGCCTTCTGTAGTCCATGGTCATATATAGTCTTGTACAGTAAGTTTGTTTATATTTCTGGTTTTATCTTTCCAGGTTTTCTGTTCAGTCTGTTGCAGTCAGAAGTGTAAACTGCAGTACATGGAAAAAGAAGCAAGAGTCTGTGTGATCTGTTATAGCTTCATCACTAGAGGTTAGAAGCATGACTTATTCGTATTTTACCACTCCTCTCTCTCTGTGCAGGAGACTGGTTCTCATTAACACTTTTTCGTGGCTTAGCGGTGCATAGTAGTTGGTGTGCCTTCTGATACCTGTTGGTTTTCCACTAACTTCTCCCATACTGATTGGCTCATTGACCTCGTAACCCAGCACAGCGTATGTAATTTGTACAATGAGTAATGCTGTGTTGATGGATGAGCTATAATTTATCAAGTATGAGAAAAGACAATTCCCCTGGGTGGACTTTACCGGCACTTGCTAATAAATTTTGAATAGTGAGTACATATAACAGAGTGTAAAGAGTAAAAAAGATTTTTATTATAACATAGATTAAAAACATATTATATCATACATTCGACGGAACATATTACAGGAACAATAAATAACAGTATTGTTACCAAATAATTAATTGTGCGAGGGCTCTTGTTCACACCCAACGCGTTTCGGAGTAAATACTATTTTTGTCCTTCTTCAGGGTTGTAGCAAAAAAGAGCACTTCGTTTCTAATATGTTTCGTTGAATTACTTTAAAACTTCCGGATTGGAATAGCATTGGACATTGTTGCTGGTATAGTTATTATCAAAGGAACATAATGATTATCACTAGTTGGTATTTGTTGGAAGTCCCCTTTACTGGGACATAAAATCTCACCAACCTCCATCCCTCCCGGGCGCGTGCAGACCAGAGCAATGTACTGAGGCAAGAGGAGAGGAAACCCCTGTTTGTATCAAGTATTGCAGTGTGTCAGCCACGCATCCCAGCTTCCAGTGAGATTTTATGTCCCAGTAAAGGGGACTTCCAACAAATAATACCAACTAGTGATAATCATTATGTTCCTATGATAATAACTATACCAGCAATAATGTCCAATGCTATTCCAATTCGGAAGTTTTAAAGTAATTCAACGAAACATATTAGAAACGAAGTGCTCTTTTTTTGCTACATCCCTGAAGAAGGACAAAAACAGTATTTACTCTGAAACGCGTTGGGTGTGAACAAGAGCCCTCGCACAATTATTGTTTGGTAACAATACTGTTATTTATTGTTCCTGTAATATGTTCCGTCGAATGTATGATATAATATGTTTTTAATCTATGTTATGTTAAAATAAAAATCTTTTTTACTCTTTACACTCTGTTATATGTACTCACTATTCACAATTTATTAGCAAGTGTCGGTAAAGTCCACCCAGGGGAATTGTCTTTTCTCATACATATGTAATTATTGGATGTGGCACTGCTCTCTTTTTGCCTAGGGAAGCTAATCACCCTATCTAGCTTTATAATTTATCAAGTGTATATTGTACAGTAAGCCCTTAAAGTTGCTATTAGATGTTAAAGGACAACTTCACATTTGGTATAAGTTGTCCTTTAATGAATGCAGCCACACTCCTGAGTGTATCCATCTGGTCTGATACTTACCTTTTTGTCCTCAATCCAGCGATCTTCACCATGTAGCCCTGCTGCAAAAGCCTTGCTTCTAAACCTGTTTTCTTCAAGTCCTTTTCAATATGTGCATGCGGGCTGTGGCCCCATTCATTCCTATGGGGAAAGCTATACTTGGGCAGGGCCACTTGAGTTTGCCAGGAGTACAGCTCCCCATAGTAATGAATGGGACTGTGGCATGCATGTGCAGGCAGAGAAGACCTTTTCAGAAGCCTGGCTGAGGCAAGGTGATTATCACACCAGGTTGGTTGCAGTCAGGGAGGCGGCTGTGTTGCTTAGTGCACTACTCGTTCCAACCGTACGTTTTGTCTTTTACGTATGTCAATACCTAATTTTGATAAATTCACTATAATATAAGAGCTTACATTATGATCATATATGAAAATGCACTGTGGCGCATGCATGCCACAGCCCCATTCATTACTATGGGGAGCTCTACTGCTGGCAGACTCCAGTGGTCCTGCCCAAGTATAGTTCTCCCCATAGGAATTAATGGGGCCACAGCCTGCATGCACATATTGAAAAGGCCCTGAAGAAAACCTTTTTAGAAGCAAGGCTTTTGCAGCAGGGCTACATGGTGAAGATCGCTGGATTGAGGACAAAGGTTAAGTATCGGACCAGATGGATACACTCAGGAGGGCGGCTGCATTCATTAAAGGGCAACTTATACCAAATGTGCAGTTGTCTTTTAACATCTAATAGCAACTTTTTTAAGGGCTTACTGTACAAAATACACTTGATAAGTTATGTGCTGAAATTGACTTTGTACTGAAAATCGTAGTGCGAAAAATTGTATGCTACATGAGGCATGAAAGTACCTATTTCAAAAGGTTAGAACCCAATTTATTATAGCTATATTTATTTGTACTGTAAGTCCCCTACATACGAACCTTTTAAAGATGCGAACATGTATTTGCACAGTTTTCTTTCATTCAACCCAGCGGGCTGAAT
Source organism: Lithobates septentrionalis (assembly GCA_037952835.1). Taxonomy (NCBI): domain Eukaryota; kingdom Metazoa; phylum Chordata; class Amphibia; order Anura; family Ranidae; genus Lithobates; species Lithobates septentrionalis. The sequence continues at coordinate 571,906 of JBBDGP010002778.1, read as the reverse complement.
GAAAACAAAATGACAGATCGCCATACCAACACAAGCAATGTTGGTGCAGCAATCTCCCCAGCTGTGCTATTGTGTTCTAACAGGGAGACTCCCTCCACTAAAACACACTGATCAGTACTCGCAGCCTTTGTCTGTAAGCACTGATCTTTGTTGGACCTATGAACACAGCTGTCAGCATCTCAAAGTTTCTGTAGTGGAACCATTAGGCATTATTCTCATGAGTGTTGATGGGGAACGCTGGGATACTCTTGCTGTGTATAACCTTTCCCAATACACTGTGGGTCTTCTTAGAAAATAATTTAAATAAGTAAATGAGGCCCCTTTCTGTCAGTTTTTCAGACGTACCCAATCGGACCCTCCATTATCCTCTTTGGAGCGGCGGATATAAGCGGACATGTGTCCATTTACAGCCGCTAACATCGAATCCAATCCGCTAACAGACGGATGGGGATCCGTTTCCCAGCCGTCTATCGAATCAGATGGCAGTCAGGTGTAAATGGACAGGTGGTCTATTTACATACGACAGCCCATAGAGGAGAGCGGGCTGTGTCTGCTCTGCATAAGCAGACCGATTCCCTGCTGAGCAGGCGGGCTCCTGGCGGAGTCCACCCTGTGTCGAAGGGACCTAAATGTGCTGTCTTTGATGCATTGACCTGAGCATTGCTTGCAACCTTTAAATTAGGGAAGCATGTTGCCTAAAATTGCACTGGCTGTCTTTCTGAATCCAGCACCTGTGTGAGCATATCTGAATGGTTCTAGCAAATGGCCCCTCTTAAAACAGGGACTAGCCACCAGTAAATTCCCGTAAAACATTACTGATTTGGAATTTTGACAGGAGTTCTCTTGAATTACCTCTGAAAGATAATGAGCCAATCTAACAGGGAAATTGTTCACAACTTGTGTGCTATGATCCACAAACACCTGTGTGTCTTTTCTTTCTTGGGTGTTTAGATAGAAATCTTTTGTCCTGACTTCTGTCTGTCCTTGTGGGCGATCTATTTCTTCCATTGCTTCTCAGCAGCCAGCTAGTGATTCCCAATTATGTTTTCTATTTTTTCCCTTCCTTTAGTGCAGGCTATTGAGAGGATGATGAGCCCAACTGCTCCTAGTCCAAACCCCAATGTCCCCTCTGAGTTTTATTCTACCATTCCTTCTTTGGTACATGCCCAGGCAGCTGGTACACTTAACTCTCCTCCACCCACTGTTTTGGTGGCTGGCTCAGTACTTAAACATCCTGGAGCTGAAGGTAAATGTCAACCAACAAGTAGTTGGATGTTGTTTAATCTAAGCTTTTATGTAAAGATTTTTTTTTTATCAAAACCAGCTGTCTTATAACCCTGGTAGAAAATGTACAAACAGAACGTGGGGTCCACTTTCTATTGTGCCGACCTTTTTATAGATGGTGTCATTTCATTTTCTTTGAACCATATGTGTAGAACGACAAAGGGTATGACCCACATATAGTGTTAATAGAAAACAATCACATTTTGTTGTTTTATCCAGCTGTACTTATTTACTCAGTGCAACTTATAACATCCAAGTCGTTGACCGCCGTTTACATATGCGGACACGACCTACGTATGTGTTTGCGTCTGCATGCGAGCACGAGAGGACGGGGCACTTTATTATTGTTTATTTTATTTAAATTTTTTATTTTTACACTTTCCGTTTTTTTTTTTTTTTTTTAGCACTTTTATTCCTTTTACAAGGAATGTAAACATCCCTTGTAATAGGAATAGGGGGCATGACAGGTCCTCTTTCTGGAGAGATCTGGGATCTATAAGACCCCACATCTTCCTCCAGGCTGGAAAGCCGGAGAGCAAAAAAAAAACGTTCTCAGGCTTTCCAGACGTGACATCATAACGTCGCGCCCGGCCTCCTGAGAGTTGTAGAGATGAGCGGGGACCATCTGGTCCTCGGTCAGCTCTATGGTGAACTGCCGCCGCCAGCGTATTCCTTCTCCAGCTCGCCGATCGCACGGGCGAGCCAATAGGTTTGTAGAAGCACCGGAGGGCGGCGGGAGGGGACGTCCTCCGGTGCTTCTACATTCTACTGGCTCGCCTATGCGATGGGTGAGCTGGAGAAGGAATCCGCCTGTAAAAACAATCAAGCAGCTGAACTGCCACTAGAATGATCTTTATTGTGCAGGGAATTGCTGGCAAAAAAAAGATACATGAATGATGCCTGCAGCTGCACTGAAAGCCCATTACGTCATATGACGTTCAGCAGTATGGAAGTGGTTAATTACAGCCTTTAGTCTGTTGAGATATATCTCTTCTAACTTTACTCATCTACTGTAGACTTTGCAATATTTGCCCACTGTTCTTTGCAGAACTGCTCAAGTTCAGTTAAATTTGATGGTGACCATTTGTGTACTGCAGTCTTCAAGTCATTCCACAGATTTTCAATGAGGTTTAAATCTGAGCTCTGATTAGGCCGTGCAAGGACATGCACCTTTTTTTCTCCTTCAACCACTGTGTGGTAATTTTTGCTGTGTGCTTTGGGTCATGGTCATGTTGGGAGGTAAACCGTCTCCCCATTGACGACTTTCTGGCAGAGGGTAGCAGATTTTCCTCAAGAACTTGATAGTATTTTGCCCCATTCATTTTTCCTCCAGTCCCTGTTGCAGAGAAACACCCCCCATTACAAGATTTTAGCAACTCCATGCTTTACTGTAGGACTAGTGTTCTTTGGATTTCTGCCTGACACATCGTTTGGTGTTGAGGCCAAATATTTCAATTTTAGTCTCTTCTGACCACAACACCTTTTTCCATGTGCCCTCAGAATCTTCAAAGTGCCTTGGGGCAAAGCTCAATCATGACTGCGTGTGGCCTTTCTTGAGCAGTGGCTTTTTTTTCTTGCAACCCTCCCATGCAAGCCACATTTGTGGAGAATTTGTGATATTGTCACATGCACACAACAACCTCTTTGCTGTAGGCCTCTTGGTAGCCTCTCTGACCAGTTTCCTCCTGGCCCTTACATCCAGTTTGGAGCAATGTCCTGATCCAGGGAGGGTCTGTGTTGAACCAAATACCTTCCACTTCCTAATAATTGACTTCACTGTGCTTCTAGGCATTGATAAAGCCTTTGAAATTGTTTTGTATCCATCTCCTTACTTGTGCCTGTTCACAACTTTATCCCGGAGATCTTTTGCCAGTGCCTTGCCACCCATAGTTGATTGCTTCAGTTGCAATACCTGGGAATGAAATGCTTCAAGAAAAGCTATTTTCATGCTAAGCTAATTAAAATGGCCACCGCTGATCACAGTTGAACGTCAATGGCTTTGTGTGGCGTTGAGAATGTGATTGGCTACACCTGGCGGAGTTATTTTTAGGAGGCTGTGACTTTTTTTTTTTCCAACTGATTCTGTTTTTGAATTTATTTTATTTTATTTTTTTCTGACATGTTAGTGTTCTAGCTTTCACTTGGATGTTATAAGTTGCACAGCTGGATAAAACAAAAACTGTGTCTGTCTTCATTTCATGCTGCAAAGCAACAAAATGTGATTATTTTAAAGAGGGTGATCTTTTCTTTGCCCAGTGTATGATGCTTCTCTAAAGAACAGCATATCTATTCGGTCAAACGTTTGTGGACACATGACTATCACACTTGATATGAGTTTGACACCCCTTTCCAAAACCATTGACTATTAATAAGGAGTTAGTCACATTTTGCTGCTGTAATAGCCTCCATTCTTCTGGTAAGGCTTTTCACAAGATTTTGGAGTGTTTGTTGCCCTTCCAGCCAAAAAAGCAGTTGTGAGGTTAGGTATCGATGTTGGACAAGAAGACCTGGCTTGCAATCAATGTTTCATTCCATTCCAAAGGTGTTCATAAGGGTTCGGTTTAGGGTTTATGTGCAGGCAGCCCAGGTAACAAAAAAAATGCCTTAAACCATTTGCACAGAAGGTTGAAAGTTGTCTAAAATGTCTTTGTTTTGTATATTGTAGCATTTGTACTGTATTTTTCATTGGAAACACCTGCACTTAGTAATTTGGAAAAGTGTCCACATACGTTTGACCATATCTACAAATTAAAAACCTTCCTATATTTCATTGTTTGTTTTAAATGTGTCACAAGAAAGAAAAAAAACATTTTAAAGTGATTGAAAACAACCATATTTTTGGAACTGGTATAAGTAATTTAAGTCTAACTGGTACGTAGTACTATCCAAAGTAAATGCCGTTGTATGAGAAACCTGGTATGTGATGTGTTTGACTAATAAAGTTATAATAGAACTGATTTCACTTGTGTTAACAATGGGAAATAAAATAAAATATATAAAATATATTTGTATCCAGGGAAGAGACTGCTTTACACATTGCATGGTATTGTTCTGATTCATCAGAATCCTCTGTACCTATTGCCAGTAAAATGTAATTTATGGCTATACATAAAACATTCATAATACACGTCCAGTATCCTTGCATTATTTATTATTACTACAAAATATGCTTTAACAAATTTAGTTTTTTTAATACTGTGAATATATGGCTCTTTCAGAGTTATTGTTTGTATCAGTATAATTTTGGTTCGTCCTGACATAGGTGATTAAAGCGTATAGACACTTCGGCTTCTAACTTCAGCATGTTCAATTAAACTTTGACAAAATAAACTGAAAGCTTTTTTTCTATGCAGATCTGTAACAGCTTTTGCACTTTCCAGTTTTAGTAAATCAACCCCATAGAGTCTGCTTATATCTAAGGCTGGGTTCACACCATTGAGAACCTGCACCCATTTTGCAATGGCAGGAGATTTTGACCGGCTTTCTATGGAGCCCAAGCCGGTTCACATATCTCCGCTGAGGCTCCAGTGCATTGCACAGGAGACCTGTGCGTCTTTTGGTCTAAATTCAGCCAAAAATTTCTGCTGAAATCTGGCCTGAATCAATGAACCTGGACGCACCAGACCCCTGTAGCATGTGGCGATGGTGTGAACCCAGCCTTAAAGGATGAACCCTGGTATCAGTTTTCACTTGCAGTTACACCTTCAGTTATTGTATTTACCTTTTTGTCCAGAGAAACTTGACATATGCAGAAGGCAGAGACTATAGTGTGTTCCTTTCTGGGGCTTTTAGTATATAATCTGGGTAACTGGACATGTGACTTTGGAAGGCGAACATGGCAGCCAGGTAGCTGAGAGCAATAGTTATAGGGGTGCACAGAATGGGTTTTTTGGTGCCTAAACCAATGCAGAAAATGAAAAATACACTAGGCCGAAAACTGAAAATGACCGATACCGAAAATATTTTTTTACAGGAGATGGTCAGAGACTGCGGACATGGTACAGGAGATGGTCAGAGACTGCGGACATGGTACAGGAGATGGTCAGAGACTGCGGACATGGTACAGGAGATGGTCAGAGACTGCGGACATGGTACAGGAGATGGTCAGAGACTGCGGACATGGTACAGGAGATGGTCAGAGACTGCGGACATGGTACAGGAGATGGTCAGAGACTGGGGACATGGCACAGGAAAAAAATTGCGATCTCGATTCACCCCCCCTGACGATCTATATTGCTGAGTTTGCCGATTCTTTCATATAACAAGTGGAGAGACTATCTGCTCACTCAGCTGTCAAAAGAAAACATCTGGGCAGTCTGGCAAGTTTAGAATATGAAACATTGTAACTAACCTTCCTTCTTAGATCAAAGGGATACACTTGTTTGTAAAAAAAAAAAAAAAGTCCAGGCAGTCTGCCAAGTTTTCAACAACTGTAAATGCAGGAAGTTTAACCACTTAAAGTCTAAATCTTTTTCTGACACTTCTTTCTTAAGTTAAAATCAATATTTTCTGCTAGAAAATTACTTGGAACCCCCAAACATATTATATATATATATATATATATATATATATATATATTAGCAGAGACCCTAGGGAATAAAATGGCAATTGCTGCAATATTTTATGCCCCACTGTATTTGCCAGCGGTCTTTCAAACGCAATTTTTTGGGAAAAAATACACTTCAATGAATAAAACAAAAATGCTGCGAGAATCGTGAGAGAATCATGATCTATCTTCTAAGAAAAAAAATCGTGATTCTCATTTTAGCCAGAATCGTGCAGCTCTAGCAGACCTGAAACAAGAGATGGTCAGAGACTGCGGACATGGTACAGGAGATGGTCAGACTGCGGACATGAAACAAGAGATGGTCAGAGACTGCGGACATGGTACAGGAGATGGTCAGAGACTGCGGACATGGTACAGGAGATGGTCAGAGACTGCGGACATGGTACAGGAGATGGTCAGAGACTGCGGACATGGTACAGGAGATGGTCAGAGACTGCGGACATGGTACAGGAGATGGTCAGAGACTGCGGACATGGTACAGGAGATGGTCAGAGACTGCGGACATGGTACAGGAGATGGTCAGAGACTGCGGACATGGTACAGGAGATGGTCAGAGACTGCGGACATGGTACAGGAGATGGTCAGAGACTGCGGACATGATACAGGAGATGGTCAGAGACTGCGGACATGGTACAGGAGATGGTCAGAGACTGCGGACATGGTACAGGAGATGGTCAGAGACTGCGGACATGGTACAGGAGATGGTCAGAGACTGCGGACATGATATAAGAGATCAATGCAGCCTCACCAGTGCCCGTCAGATGCAGCCTTGCCTGTGTGTCCCCAGTGCAGCCTACCTGTGCAGGGAAAGAGAGTAGAGCCGCTACCAGGTTGATTAGAGCGCCGGGAACATCACAGCTTTCATTTCAATAGCTGTGTGTTTGTTCCCCGCTGCGCGCCGTCACATACAGCCCCTCCCCCTTGTCCGGTGAACTTTGACAGACAGATCACCGTCCCAGGATTGGACGGGTGGTCTGTCTATCAAAGTGCCCGGACAAGGGGGAGGGCCTGTATGTGACCGCGTGCGGCGGGGAACACACAGCTATTGAAATGAAAGCTGTTATGTTCCCGGCGCTCTAATCAACCAGGCAGCGGTGGCTCTCCTCTCTCTTCTGCGCTATACTACACCCCCAATAATGGGCGGCACCGGGGGCGGTGGCCAGAGCCCTGCCCCATTTTTGGCTCCATTATCGGCCTGTTTTCTCTGCAAATTGCCGAAAAGGCCATTTTCGGCCGATATGTTTCTGCGGCTGAAATTTCGGTGCTTCCCTAGTTATGAATGACCTTGTTAGACTTTGTAAACCGCCCATTGCTGAAGTTATGGATAATTTGTATTCATAACAGCTACAGGAGATCCCTCGAGGAGCACAATGAGGTTTCTAAGATTATTTCTCATTTCTGACATGCTTTTGCCTTGGAAAAACGTCATAATTAACATTTTATTTATTCATTGTTAGTGACTCGTTCCATGTTATGTGCTTGTGTGTGCTCACTGTCTAAGCCGTTTTATAGCATAACAACCTTGTGTCTTGGATTTTCTATAGTAAAACAGGCTTTTGTATGACCAGATGAATTTCATATCCGTCAGGGCATTTTTGGAAAAATTGTTTCCTGTTGTTGAAGACAAGGTTTCCTAACATTTTGTGTCAGATTTCCTGTTCTGTCCTGTTGCAGTTTCATGTGGCTTGCATTTAATATACAGATTTGTAGCTCAGTCACTACTGTCACTCTACCTCCTTGCTGACAAAAAGTTACCAGGGGTAGGATTTTTCTGCAGAAGAGAAGGTCTCGTATGACGAAAAAAAACCTAATCTGGCTGCTGTTGATTTATCTGTTGTGTTCACTGTACAGCGCATTCTGATATTAGAGACAGATGCGCGAGGCACTGTAACTCCTGCGTACATCATTAGTGGTCCCCCAATGGCCAAAGAGGAGCACTGCAAGGCCCGGTAGAATTGTTTGCAGAGATAGTGGTGGCAGGATGGGTGGGATGCAGCATTGATAGAAATCTTGACCTCACATGACTGGGGGCAGGAGGTAGGCGCAGGCTGTAACCTACAAGTATGCAGACTATGGCAAACGCTTACACCCCACCAACAAATTTACTTCTGCTTTATGGAATTGTAAGCTTAGCCACTAAACTCTCTTATGTTTAACATGTTAATTACATTTCAAAAGTAATTTTCAATCTTTGTAAATCTGCAGCTTACAATTTAGAATAGCTGTTGATCCTGACAAGGTAGTCTGTTAAAACACTTGTTATGGAGTAACACCACTTTGTCCCTCTCTCTCTCTGAGTTGATCTTTACAGTTGTTACCTTTATGTGCATTTTCAGTGGAAACTATAAGCCCCCGGTGTCCAACACGCAGCCTGCCAAGTGGGGGTTGTTATTGTGGCCACTGACACCAATGCTGGGGGCTAGTATTGCATTCACAGATGCCAATTGTGGGGGTTATTTTTGTGGACACTGACACCAATGATGGAGCTTATTTGACTCTTGCTTTCCCTTCTGTGTGCATTGCGGTATGCAGAAGAAATACAGCAGAACCCAAATTTTCAGACATTGAGGTGTGCTAAAGCCCATATAATTTGATTGACAAGTCCCAAGTTTGACTCTTACTGGACCATGAGTGCCATCCACGTTGGGTGCATCGATTTACAACATAGGTATTCCTTTGCTCCAGTTCTTCCTGGCCTTGCTTCCTCATGGGGGGCAGTCCCAGATACACAAGCTGCTCCAAAGACTCAGCTTCACAGGACACAGCAGGGAGTTTATAGCATTCTCATCAAGCACAGTAGGCTTCCATCTCTCCCACGACCTCTCCACTGTGCAGTGTGACAGACACAGGTGCCCAACGTGACTAAGGGCATGGCGGGCAAGTAAGTGTTTTACCCCTTCAGTAGTTGACACTCCAGTTTTCAGGCTTAATAAGTCCACCGTCATTCCCTAAGAAGAATCTCCTTCCTTTTGAGACCCATTTTGACAGGAAGGTGGAGACCACTGCACGTTTTGTGTATGCGGTTTCTGGAGTCTTTTTATTCCTGCTTTTATGGTATTGGAGGATAAACTAGTTCAAGGTTTTCAATACCTGTGTAACGTGGCTCTGGACTCAGGACAGTTGGTGTCTCGCCTGGTTTTATGGTGGCTTCTCTGGCTTAAGTGCTGGTCAGGATCAGACTTCAAAATAAAAAAAAAAAAACACCTTGCTGACATGCCATTGACAGGTGATCACCTCCTTGGTTCGTCCCTAGAGGAACTCGTTAAGAACACCACCAGTGGCAAGTGCACCTTCCTATCTCAAATTCGAAAGACTAAGAACACTCGTCCACTTCCTCTGGATCCCAGCGTACTTGGCAGCCGAAGATCCCCAAACCTTTGGTGAAGCCTTCCTCTGTGTGAAGGTGTGCCCCCCACTGCACCATCTCAAGATGGGGGGGACATCTCATGTCTGCAAACTGCTGGCTTTCCCATGTCTCAGACAAATGGGTTCTGGAGGTTATCTCCTCTGGTTCCAAACCTTTTTGGAACCCCAGATAATCGCGCCCCCCCCCCCCCCCCACCAATCTGAGCCTCTCTCCTCAGCGTTTAGGTGACTAACAAACTAGCAGTGCAAAGACTCCTACAACAGGGAGTGATGGCCCAGTTCCATCTGCAGGAAAATTTCAGGGGTTTCTATTCCACTCTTTTTACTGTCTCAACAAAGGATGGTATCTGTCGGATTCTGGACCTAAAAACTCTGACCCCCCCCCCCCCAAGGTGAGCAGGTTTTGTATGCAGGTTCACTATGTAATAGCCTCTTTTCATCAAGGGGATCGCAAGGATTCTTGCCTTTTTACATCCCCATTTGCTGCAATCACCATTGTTTCCTTCAGTTTGTGGTAGAAGAAATGCATTACTAACTCGTTGTCTTGCCCTTTGGTCTGGCATCAGCGCCATGTGTCTTCACTAAGACACTAGCTTCGATCTTGGCTCTTTTATAGGCTCGGTTCACACTGTACATCCAATGTAAATCGTACATGAACCACCCCGCGTATCTGTACAATTCACATGCGATTCAGTGCAGTGCAATTTAAACCCATTAATTTTGAATGGACTCAATGTGCACCGCATCGCACCAAAGAAGTGAATGCACCTTTTTTTGGAGCCTCACTGAACCGGAACGCATGGTCGTTTTTGTACCATACAATCCAGTATATGCAAACACACTGCATTTGCGACCTGCGTTGGGGGTGATGTCAATGTTGTATTGACACCCGCAACAGATCGCAAGGGCGGTGCGATTGCAATGCAGTGCCGGAGACGCACTTATGGCTAGGTGGAACAGCAATGGTAAGCTACCCTGACAACCTGCTCTTGCAAGCATAGTCCACATGAAACGTTGACTGAGATATCTCCATCACAGTCAATACATTGGACATATTCAGTTCTCCTTTGGAGTACCTGGGACACCACTGTGGCTGGGATTTTCCTTCTGCTGAACAAATTTCAAAAGTTTCTCCTTCATTTCCATTGCATAATTTTTCTACGGACCGTGTCCTTCCATTTCTGCATAGGAATTTTGGGTCTCCATGGTGGCTTTCTTCAAAGCAGTTGCTTACGTGCAACACCATTTCAGACCTCTACAGAGAGAGAGAGCAATGCTGAGGAAATGGAATGAAGTCATGGGTTCGCTGGCTCAGCTCATCAGTCTATGTAACCTGACATACATGTGGCATTAATGTGATGGCTTCGGTCCCCTCTTCTGATAGGTGGGAAAACCTTTTCTCCCCCTCAGTTGGGGGATCATCGGCACAGACGGCAGTCTCCAAGTGGGGAGGTTTGATGGATTATTTATCCATACAGGGCTCTTGGTCTCAAGAGTCTCCCCATGTACATCCTAGAACTTCAGGCAATCTCTCCCTATCCCTTGGTGCAAGTTTCCCTTTGCTCCCGTCCTTGCCGTTTTTTATTTATTTTTTTTCTAAGAGGAGTGGGCCATAACACTGAAGGCCTGTGATCTGCCTTGGCTGTTCTCTTTCAACGACCCTTGACTTTAATCTCCTTTATTCAAGGGCTAACCCGGGTAGTTCCCCTTCTTGTCTTTGTCTCAAATGGTGGCTTTTTTAGAGGCCATCACCTCTGCATGTAGGGTGTACAGAGTTGGCAACCCTTTCTTGTTAACAGCCGTTTTTGGTGTTACAGGATAAAGTGGTTCTTGGTCCTCATCTATCCTTACCTCAGGTGGTGTCGGCCTTCCACTTGAATGAAGACTTTGTTCTACCATCTCTCTGCGCTCATCCTTCTCATCCTAGAGTGGTGGCCCTTCATCGCCTGGATGTAGTTGGTAACCATTGGTTTACCTTTCCACTACTGCCCCTTGTTCGCAAATCTGATTATTTTATTTTTTTATTCTTTGTTCCAGATGGCCCTTTGTTTTCCATCATTTCCAAGTGGATACGTCAAACTGTTGCTTTTAGCCAGAAAACCTCCATTTCTGGTCACTGCGCATTTTACCAGGGTGCTAAGTGCGTCCTGGACTTTTCATCATTCTGCTTCGGTTGTTCAATTTTACAAGATGGCTACTTGGTCGTCTGTTCTCACTTTTACTAAGCTCTTTAAGGTTGACGTAGCTGCCTCAGCAGATGGCAGCTTTGGTCAGAAAGTTTTGTAGGTGGCAATTTGAGTTCTACCGGGGTGCTGTTCCCTGTTCTGTTTTTTCTGTTTATGGGCCCACCTTTCTTTCTGGCACTGCTTTGTGACGTATTAGATGGGTCTTCAGTGAACGCACGAGAAAACGTATTCTTTGTACTTCACTGTAAAATCCTTTTCTCTGAATTCATCGAAGGACACATCACCTGCCCAGTTGTCTTTTTGGCTTTCTCAGTGGGTATTTCCTATACTAACTGAACACTTTGCTGCAGATAGTAGGTTTGGCCGCCTCCTGGGTGTTTTTCTTTTAGTTGCACTTAGCATTCTGTACCTGTAGATGGTGACATCAAACCCATCCATCAAAAGTATTGCTCTGTTCATCAATTAACTCAGAAAAAATTATTATATTGCGAGTACAAAAATCTGTGTGTGGTTTGGGTTTTATTTATTTATTTTTCTTTCTTGTCGATTTTACACCTTTGGACTATACAGTGGCCAATCCTCCTACAGAAGGATTAACCACTGTCAAACTAAAATACTGTTAGCCAGACCAGCTTAACCCTTACTACTACCAGCATACCTACGTTTTTTGTTTTCCCCCAATGTCGTAGCCTCTAAGGATGTCTTTTCATAGACTAACCTAGCTTATGCTTGCACCTTGCTTGTATGCATCCAGGGATTTACGCATGTGCACAAGTTCTTGCAAGTACCGCATGTACCTGCAAACAGCTACTCATTACTGTGGGCGAATGTAAGCTGCAGATGCATCTCCTGGGTGCAGAAATATGTCCCCAATTTATATTGTATAGCCTCATGTGTCCATGTGCATGAGGCCTAATAATGAATTAGTTCACAGCACAAGCAAATGGGTATTCTAGAGATGGCTTGTTGTAAAGTTATTTTTTCTGCTTTTTAAGAATATTTATGTGGGGGGCGTGTCCTAGATGGGAGCGGATGTACTCCTTTTGAAGCTCCCAATTCTGGTGGTAATCCTGTCTTCCATCCTTGTTTGGGATAACTGATTTTTGGCTGCCCAGACTCCCTACCACCTACCTAGTGCCAGCGGCCTTGCTGTACAGTGGATCCTGTAAGTACTTAGGCTGTGGCAGGGCCTTCCGCCTTTCCCTCCTGTGACATTGAGACAGTCTGGCGGCCTCCTCTTCCAACTTTGACTCTCTTATGCAGAATATTAACACTGCCAGATGACTATTACTACTATGATCGACCATGTGCAAGCTGACATTGATCTGATCCACTGAGACCTTGACCGTTTCCAGGAACAGGTCACGGAGGACGAGCGCAGAGACCACCTTGCTGCCCTCCATACATTAAAGATTAAGGTGAAGCACCTAGAAGCTAGAGCTGAGGATGTGGAAAATCGCAATCACCGCAATAATTTTCAAATCATTGGGCTGCCCAAAGGCGCTGAAGGCTCTGACCCAACTCACTTTGCAGAAAACCTCCTGAAAACCCTATTTAAACGTGCCTTCCACATGCCCGCAACCCACGGCCCGCAAGGGGTGCTGCCACACACTTTTTTTTTTTTTCTTAAAGTTCTGGGATTGTGATCTCATATTCCCGGACTATGTGGAGACAGAAATTTAAAAAGGAAAGTCTGGAAACTGCTCCCTGACATGAAACACCTCCATCCCTATATATGAGGAAACAGGAAATGAGGTGTCCATGATGATCACCAGGTAAACAAGATATATAGGTATAAAATGACAAAGTTTATTTGCATGGTATACATATCATGCAATACACGACATGAACGAAGATGACAAATTCATAAGAACAGCAACATGACATGATGGTCCTCTAAAACATAGCCAAAATGATATAATATCACAAAGTATTAAGGTACAGATATACATGATGCATCTCTAACCCGACGTGTTTTGCAAGCTCTACTCGCTTCCTCAGGGGCTGATGTGTATATCTGATGTCTGTAACAACAAGTAAAAATATATATTGTAGTATAGGTTATGATTGGACGGGAGCATGAGGCCAGAACTGATAATCCCATACTCGGCAGATGGTTGGCTTCAGAGGCTGATCCCAGGCAGGGGTCAGCGGAGAACGTCTCCCCCTTGAGCTGAAGGGACGAAGACCACAGCAGGCAGGACCGAGGCCAAACGCAGGGCAGGCATAGTGAAGGGATGAAAAAGATATAAATGTGGACCCATGAATCTTGCAAAGTGCACTCTCTACAATAAGATGTATAAGTGTGAAGATATACGTAAATCGGAGATAGTTAAAGTGGAGGGCCACCCTGAAAAAAAAAATCACCAAAAATTCTAAAAAAAAATAAAAATTTAAACTTACCTAAACCCTTGTTGCTAGGCAGTCTTCCTAATCTGCCTCTTCCTATTCCGCGGCGTGTTCTTCTCCTCGGTGAGCGGCCCTTTGTCTTCTGGGAACTGTGTGTGTTCCCAGAACACCACGGGGACATTCACAGAGCGGAGCACTGCGCCGCTCGAGCGTGCGCAGTAGGAAACTGGCAGTGAAGCCTCCACTGCCTGTTTCCCTTACCTAGGATGGCGGTGCCGGGACCCGAGAGCCGAGGGACGGGTCAGCCTTGGGCGGCCGACATCGCGGGCACCCAGGACAGATAAGTACTTATTTAAGTCAGCAGCTACAGTGTTTGTAGCTGCTGACTTTTAAATTTTTTTTTTTTCAGGCTGGAATCCCACTTTAATGTACCAATGTCCTAAAAATATAAGGTTGTATACTTGGATACAAAGGAATCTTAATGTAACAATGTCCTGAAAGTATAAGGTTGTATACTTGGGTACAAAGGATTCAAAGGTGTCCTGCAGAGCATGGGAAGAGATGGTGTAAGGGGAAAGGAGGAGATGTGAAAGAGGAGTGAGAAAGAAGTAGGAAAAGAAGTGAGAGGGTGAAGAGATGTTGCCAAAGGAAGAGATGCAGACGAGTAAGCTGGAGTAGAAGACAGAGGGGAAAAAGTTGTGGATGAAGGTGTGTGGGAGTGATACCCCACAGTGTGCATGTAGAAATGGTGAGTATGCTGGTGAGATAACGTATATGATTATCAAAGTAGTGCCTACCAGTATATGTGGACCTCTCGCCTGTATGTTGAAGAAACCAGAAGGAGGGAACGTTTGCCATGCCAAAACCCCCCCGCCTAAATACCCCGACGTCCACGGCATCCTCTGCCCCCAGCGTCATGCAGTGAAGGGGAGGACCCGCAATGCGCCCGCCGTGGCGTGGAACGCAATCGCGATCCCAGCCCACCACCTAGAATGACACGGTGCCCAGTTGCTGGGGACACCGCTGGAATGCGGAAGTCTCCCACTGGTCTCAGAGGCATGACGCCGATGCACTGGTGGCTCCTCCCCTCCGATGAATGGAGAGACGGAGACAGCAGGGGAGGAAATTCCCCATTTGTGCATTGTGTGGAGACATAGCGTCAACGTAAATCCTTTGATCACCTTCAGGCCAAACTAAGATAGGCCTCAAGTACAGTATGTTTCCTGCCAAGCTGCGAGTTCAAGATGGCGATCAAGTGCACTTCTTCACCTCAACAAGGGAGGCTGCCTCTTTGGTTGAAACTGTCTGAAAGTAACTTCTGTTATGGATCTCCTGTTTGCTCTGATGTGTGAGCTTTGAGAGCCTGCTGGCTTGTTCCAATTGTCCTGTGATAGCTCGCTTGCCAGCCTGGGGCTTAGGGGGACTGAGTAATGGCCCCTTTCTGAGTGTCGTGTGCCTGCTGTATATTGTTCCCCCACCCCCCTGGATGGGGCTTGGGTTACAGGCAGCCTTGTCCATGTTATGATCACTTTGGCCTTTTTTCCTGTTGGAACCTGCCATTTAGTTATGGTTAATGTTTAACTGCACAAGCTTTAAGTAATTTACCCCGGTTCATCCGGGTGACCCACACCACATTTCCTTCTTGGAATACCTGTAGCGACTTCTGCACATTTGCCCTATGTGTGCGGCCTGAGAGCCTGCTGGATTTGAGGATGAGAGCTCTCCTCCGTTTTGTGAGGTTGGGAGGAAGGGGATTGCAATTCTCTGGGTTTAATTTTTTTTATTTATTTATTTATTTTATATCCTGTTTTTATTCATGATATTGATTTTGGGTCTGATTGCAATATTTGATACAGTTCTGCTCTATCTGTTTTTCTAATCTATCCACATCCAGTTTCTCTTGCGACTCCATAATGCTTGATCCTCTGGATTGGATGGTTACTTGGCCCTATGTCCCAACTTGGTATACTTTCTTGGAATATGAGGGGCTTGAATTCACCTATAAAGCGATCCCTGGTATTTCAATTTTTGAAAGCGCGTGTCCCTCATATCTGTATGCTCCAGGAAAGGCATCTTATTGGAAGGAAGACCCTTAGCCTTAAACTGTGGGTTGGGCACCACTATCTCCACCTATTCTAATTTCACAGAGGGGTCTCGGTAAGAAATTTCGGTCCTACCCCGGGTCACGGAAGCCATGATTCTGCCGAGGGGAATCTCTGATCCTGCTCCTTTTTGCTTCTACGTCTGGAAATGTTAGCTGGCCCCTCAAATTGTGGAGGCTTTCTAGGTTTTGGATTACTGGTGCTGCAGTTAAACCAAAATTTATGGACCATCTCGTGATTTATTAGAGTATCATCCCAACACCTCTCTTGATACGGTGGCGTGGGATGCCTTTAGGGCTCCACACATGGGCAATACCATCTTACACTCCTTCCAAACCCTTGTTCGGAAGGGTAAGTCTGACTTGGCTAGGGCTGAAGCTGCGGCTACTGATCAGCGGGTGTTTTATGTTCATTTTAAAGATCCCCAGCATTATAATAGACTTTATTCCCTGACTAGAGAAGTCCTCCTCTGGATGACCCTGACAAAAGAGAAACTTCTCCACCAATCCCGGCGCATCTGGGAAATTGTTGGCATGGCTATTCAGGGAACATATTACTGCCACCAGTATATGGCAAATCCTAGGTCCCGATGGGATCATGCTCCTTTACCCCGACAGATTAACGACTGCTTTGTCTCATATTTTCAAACTCTTTATAGCTCCCCAGTGGCATATGACGATAGTAAACTTTACTCTTACCTGGCTAATATGAACTTCCCAGTCCTCACACCCACCTACCATGACAAACTAGATTCACCTATTACTTTAGAGGAGGAAGCAGAAGACATTGGGGGGTGCTCCAGTCGTGTAAGACTCCTGGTCTTGATGGGATTCCAGTGAAATTTTATAAAACTTATGCAGAAGATTTGGTTCCTTGTATACATTACATGCTGGTGAAATCGTTGGAGTGGCTTCCGGATTCAATGAGTGATGTGGTGATTGTTGTGATCCGTAAGCCTTGAAAAAACCTTGTTCTGTGTTCCTCTTAATGCCCCATCTCTTTGAATGCAGATGCAGAACTACTATAAAAAAAAGTTTGGCTAAATTGGTTAAATGTGGTCTTAGAGCTGATCCAGTGGTGAGGTGTATTGTTGTGAGCTCTCTTGAAGAGAAACTGTCTTTTATATACAGATGACTTTTTGCAGACGCGTCCTCCTCTCTTTGCTCGGCATTGGCTATCTTTTGATCGGTTTGGATGGTTTTTGGTTATACGCATCAATTGGGATAAATCTGTGCTCTTTCCGCTACACCTGTCGGTGCCACGCTTGGATACACAGACGACGCTACAATGGGTTGACTAATTTACCCATTTGGCGAGTACTACTGCTGTCTACTTAGAGAAGAATGTTTCCCTGTTGCTCTGTTCACCATTAAGTATAATAGCTGGCGAACCCTTCTGTTGAATCCGGTTGGATCCATTAACCGCTTGCCGACCGTATACTGCATATATATGGTGTCAAGGCGGCTTTCCTGGGCAGGATCGCGTTCTGTGAGAATGGAAGGTTGTGATCCTCCATTCCTGATAAGCAGGAACATAGATCTCTGCCTTTCCATAGTGCAAGTATCCCCCACACAGTTTAGTAAACACTCCCTAGGCACACATTTAGCCCTTTGATCACACCTGATGTTAACCCCTTCCCTGCCAGTGTCAGTACACTGACAGTGCATATTGTTAGCACTGATCACTGTATTATGCCGCGTACACACGAGCGGACCTTACGGCAGACTTGGTCCGGCGGACCGGAGTCCGGCGGATAATCCGATCGTGTGTGGGCTCCAGCTGACTTTTTTTTCCCAAAAGTTCGACGGACCTAGAAAATGAAAATGTTTCAAGTCTTTCCGACGGACTCGAGTCCGGTCGAAAAAGTCAGCTCGTCTATATGCTAGTCCGACGGACAAAAACCGACGCTAGGGCAGCTATTGGCTACTGGCTATGAACTTCCTTGTTTTAGTCCGGTCGTATGTCATCACGTACGAATCCGTCGGACTTTGGTTGATCGTGTGTAGGCAAGTCTGTTCATTCGGAAAGTCCGCCAGACCTAGTCCGGCGAAAAGTCCGCCCGTGTGTACGCGGCATTAGTGTCACTGGTCCCCAAAAGGTGTCACTTGGTGTGCGATTGGTTCGCTGCAATGTCGCAGTCCTGCTATAAGCCGTTGATCACCACCATTACTAAAATAAAAATTCCATAAATATATCCCATAGTTTGGTTTGCGCAAAAGTTTTATAGCATCTACAATCAATATACGCTTATTGGGATTTTTTTATGCGGGCTGTCTGGGGGCAAATTCCCTATTCAACTAAGACAACTCTACAACTTCCGCTATCTTGCGGTGGTCTTGTGCTTCATAACTTTCGATTACACTGCTAGGCGGCTGTGCTGGTTAGCATGCGGTGGTGGTTCTCTCATTCTAGACAGAACCCTGCGGTGACTCTGGAGGCGACTCTCCTGGGTTCTTATGCAGCCTTAAGTAACCTGGTTTTTAGAGGTCCTCGAGCTCATCCCCTCTATAACAGGACCTATGAGTGTTACAGTCTAGGTGTGCACCCAAGCTCGCAGCATACCCTGTATATAGGGAGCCCTGCAGGTTCTCTCCACATCTTCCTCTCCTGTGGGTAATCCATCTCTACCCCATCTTTATTTAATCCCTGACCCACAACTATGGGCTAAACGTGGCTTGATGACTTTGAAACGTGTCATTTCAGATGGTTATTTCTTTTCCTGCTGTGGTGCACGTACTTGCTGCCTAGATCCATGGAGTTTAGATATTGGCGATCGCAACATGCCCTTCGGGCCCAATTTCCAGACCCCCTCGTACTAGTCTAATCCTGTTAAGCACCTTCTTTGCACTCCTGATGGTCTGTGGCCTACGGCACTAAGTCTACCTGTACCTTTGACCGTTGGGCTGATATCCCTGCCCTCAATGGGGATGACTGGGAGGACTGTGTTTCTCCTTATGTGACTTCTATGATTTCAGCTAAGGATAGATGTATACAATGTAAATTTCTCCACAGAGCATACTAACCCCCCCCCCCCCCAACGACTGGCCAACATTTACCCCAGGCTGACCCGTGTGTGCTACTGAGACTGGTGCCTTCTTGCACATGGTGTGGTCTTGCCCCATGCTATGTCCCTACTGGGAGTCTGTGGTTGATACTAGGGATGCACCGATACCAATACTAGTATCTGTGCCGATGCCAAGCATTTGCATGAGTATCGGTACTCGTGCAAATGCCCTGATGCCTAGTCTGATATCTGTTGTATCGGACCATGTGTCCTTAAGTTCAGCAGGGGGGCCGGGCAGCCTCAGGTGTGCGGTGGTGGGGGCAGTTAAAAGCATCGATCTCCCTATATAGCTTTTCTGACAGGCTCTTCTCTTCTTCCTCCCGCAGCTGTCAGGTGCTTTATTGAACGTTATACAGGGAGATCAGTGCTTTTAACTGCCCCCACCGCCGCACCGATCACCCCTGACTGTCCCTTGTCCTCCTCCCTCTCTGCGGCTCCCCAGGTCCTCCTCCCTCTTTCCGGTGTTCTCCCCCCTCCTCAGTGGTGTCATCCTCCCACTCCGGATCCCAGGCTCCCTGTGTCCTCCTCCGGTACCCCCTGTCCCAGATCTATCAGGATGGAGAGCGGAGGAAGGAGCTGATAAATCTGTCATTTACCGGCTCCTTCCTTTTTCTAAATGAACAGAATCAGTGATTAATGACTCTGTCAATTCATAATTGAAACATTGTAACCTTTGTTTAGAAACTTCAGTTTATGAATGGAGAGGAGCCTCTGTCTCCTCCATCAATTTTCAGTGCAGCTGATGCTGCACAGAAAGGGTCTGGGGAATCTGTCGCCTTAGTCCCTTTCAAAGGGAAGACGTCAGGGCTCTGTTTAAACCCCTGATATCTCACCAAAGCCCCCCCCCCCCCAACATGGCTACTAAAAAAAATATATATATTTTAAAGTGAAATTGTAAAAAAATAACACTGACACTGTCTACACCCCCAAAAAAAGAAAGCATTGTACAATTTTTTTAAAAACTGCTGGCCATCACACAGTGAGCCCCATTTTCAGGGGCTCAAATGTAATTGGACAGATTTAATATAATCATAAATAAAATGTTCAATTTAATATTTTGTTGAGAATCCTTTACTGGGAATGACTGCCTGAAGTCTGGAACCCATGAACATGACCAAAGACTGGGTTTATAATAATAATATAACCGTTAGTGTGGTACATTAAACAAAGGAGGGTGTTAACGATGTAGTTCAGGAGCTATCCTATTTCAACCCTGCTTCTTATGACCAGGGAACAGGGAAAAGAGGAAAAAGATGAAAAAAGGGGATGGGGCGAGGGAGGGGAGGAAGAAGGAGCGGAAGGGAGGGAGGGAGGGGAGGGGGAAGGGGGGGGAGCGGGGAGGAAGGCCACGGAACACCGATAGCATCCCATCAACTATCGAATAGATTTGCAATTTCTATTGCATGGTGCAGGAATTCTCAGTTACAAGCGTCAGACCAGTTTGACCATATTTTTTCTTTCAAATGCTTTCGTATGTAATCTTATAGCGTGGAAGGACCCTGTTAATTGTGCTTCGCCATGAGGCTATCGTAGGGAGCTCCGTACCCCTCCATCTCAAGAGGATTTCTCTCCTGGCATAAAATAGGGTGAAGGTCAAGCACAACATAATGTATCTGTCCCCCTCCACATCACCAAGATAACTAAGTAAAAAGATGAGGGGATCCAGTGGCATTGTGGCACCACATATCTCTGTTAGTACACCCGCCACCTCCTGCCAATATAGGCAGATTTTTTGGCAAGTCCAGACCATATGAAGGAAAGAACCCTGTTCAAGGGAACATCTCGTGCACATTGGGCTGAGAGAGGGGTATATATTGGCAGGCCTTTGTGGGGTATAATATGCCCTATGAGTCCTCCCAGATGTCTTCGTCAAGATTAGGGATGTCGAGGTGTCTGTGTTGTGCGCCACCGTGAGATACATTTAAAGGGAGGAAAGGGGTTTCACCATTACTTCCGATGTGAGGAGTCTCTCAACGGAGTCTGATTCTAGATTAACTGGGTCCGAAAATTGTGAGCTGAGGGCGTGTCGGAGTTGCCAGTACCGAAATTGAAAGGAGCAGGGGAGGTTATATGTCCGTCTCAACTCTTGCGATGTCATGATCTTGCCATTTGGCATCACATGCTTCAGGGTCAGGATTCCCCTTTTAGCCCATGCCGCTGGATCAGGGATTGTGTTCAAGTGAGGAAGAAGAGGGTTACCCCTGAGGGGGGTATGGGGGGAGATTGCCGACGGTCCGCTGCCTGCCACCCGGGAGCACTGCCACACCCGTATGGTGGTCTATATGGGCTTCGTTACACCGGGGTGTGCCCTGCAACCCCTGAACACCAGGTTGGAAAGGGACGCATATGAACCAAGGATTGCTGCTTCGAGAGTGCCTGCTGGGTTTTGTCTAGGTTGGGAGAACCACCAGCGGACCGTCACCAAAACCGCCGCCCAGTAGTACATAAGAAAATTTGGAAGGGCCAGGCCCCCTCTAGACAAGGGAAGATAAAGGGTACGTCTAGCTACCCTGGGGGGGCGACCCGCCCAGACGAAGGTGGTCACAATGCTATCTAATTTCCGAAAAAAAGAACGGGGTATATGGGTAGGGGTTTGGCGAAAAAAATATAAGTTTGGGCAGGTATAACATTTTAATTAGATTACCTCTGCCCACTGGTGTGAGCGGGAGGTTGCGCCAAGTGGCACACTGCTTAGCGAGTTTATCCAGTACCGGAAGAACATTCCGAGCCAGGCATCCTCCCGTAGTGGGGCCCTCGACCCATTTAAGAGGGGTATGAGTGTCAATACAAGGTAAGGACGGGTGAAGCGGGAACAAGACCGACTTATCCCAGTTGATGCGGTATCCGAAATAGCGGCCGAAGGTATCAAACTGAGTCAGGGCGCCCCTCAGGGACGCGGACGTGTCCCCCAAGTACAGCAGGGAATCATCGGCGTACAGGGACAGTTTCTCTCCCATGGGCCCACCCTAATGCCTTTTAATAGCAGGATCCTTCCTAATGTGAGCAGTCAATGGCTCCAGGGCCATGGCAAATAAGGCCGGAGGCAAGGGATATCCCTGCCGGGTCCCCCTAACTAAGGAGAAGAGACCCGATAGGGTCATGTTGTTGCGTATTCGAGCCCTAGGGTGCGCATGTAACATCCGTAGCCATGAAAGAAAGCCAGGACCAAAGCCAAATCTAGAGAGGACCGTCCATAGATAGCCCCACTCGACCGAGTCGAAGGCCTTCTCGGCGTCGAGTGAGGCCACCACCCCGGGTCCCTCCGGGTCAGCGGCCGTTATGTGGGTATGCAGGCGGCGAATATTTGTCTGTGTCACGACCAGGCATAAAGCCCGTTTGGTCTGGATGGGCTAGGGCCGTGATGGCCGTATTCAGGCGGTTGGCAAGGATTTTGGCGAAAATTTTTGTGTCAACATTTAGGAGGGAAATAGGGCGGTAGGAGGAGCATAGGGTAGGGTCCTTCCCCGGCTTAGGAATGACTACTATAACCGCTTCACTCATCGAACCTGGAAGGGTCTCAGTCTTCGACGCTGTAAACAGCATCGACTGTAATATAGGGGCCAGTTCCTCCACATAAGTCTTATAAAACTCCACCGGGAACCCGTCCGGGCCCGGAGTTTTGCCTGCCTGCATCATTTTAAGTGCCTTTTGTATCTCTTCTAATTTTATGGGGGCGTCTAATTTGTTCGTGGAGGCAGGAGTGAGGACAGGGACATCAATCTCCTCTAAATAGTCAGTAAAGTCCTGTTGTTCATAGGTCACCCGGGTACTATAAAGTTGTTGGTAGTAAGCGGCGAAACACTGGTTAATATCTTGAGGGGTGGAGAGAAGGGTCCCATCCTGGTCCCATATCTGTGCAATTGCCGTCACCCCGATTGTTCCCTGGAGAGCCAGGCCAAAAGATGGCCCGTCTTCTCCCCCTGCTCAAAAATGCGCTGGGATTGGTGCAGTCGTTTCTTTTGTGTCGGGGAGGTGTGCAGACGAAGGGCTTGTTGAGTAAGGGATTGAAGTCGGGTGTACTGTTGGGGGTCACGGCACCTGACATATAGGGCCTCCTGTCTAGTCGCCTCGGCCTCTATCCCAGTAAGCTCGGCCCTACATTGTTTCCTTACTTTAGCTATTTTAATTGATTGATATTGGCCCCTTGACGAGGCCTTAAAGGCTTCCCATACAGTATTTTTAGTGGCTGTTCCTGGGTGGTCCCTCAAACTGTCGCAGCGTATCGTGGAACTGGAATTCCACTTCTGTGTCCGAGATCCAGAATCTGGACAGTCTCCAGAGTCTGTCTGACGGAGTCGTTGTCAGCTCTAGGGACAGCAACAGCGGGGCGTGATCTGAGATCCCCCTAGGTAGGATGGCAATGTCCCGGACTCTGGGGAGGACAGGCGCCGCCACATAGGCCAGATCAATACGCGAGAAGGATCTATGAGTGGCCAAGTGACAGGTGAAGGTCTTGGTTTGAGAATTTCTCCATCTCCACACATCTGTGAGGCCGTATGTTTTGGCCCATTCCGCCTAACCATGACGGGTCGTGCCAACTGCGGCGCATCTGTCCATATCAGAGTCCGGGACAAGATTGAAATCTCCCATCGGTACTACATTATCTGGGGGGGAACTGTGCTAGCTCGCCCACCCGAGATCAGATTAAGGAGTTTAAAAGAAGCAGGAGGGGGCAGATACAAACCCACCAAAACCCATGGAAAATCATAAATCAAGGCGTGTATCGGCACAAATCTTCCCTCGGGATCAAGAACCAGATCAAGGAGCTTAAATGGGAGGGTTTTTAGAACTAGAATACTGACTCCTCTGGCAAAGTTGGAATAGGTAGAGTGGTAGTGGTGGCCTACCCATGGTTTTTTGAGACTGAGCGTTTTGCTTCCAACCAGATGCGTCTCCTGTAACACACACACGGGGATTGCGCCTTTTTATAAACTGAAAAACTTGGGAGCGCTTAGTCGGGGAATTCAAGCCCCGTGTGTTCCAGGAGAGGATATCAAGGGTAGCCATATAGGTATATCAGTAAAATATAGTCAGGATTAACAGTGATTAAGAGTCGTGATTCACTCCAGGCAGTCGGCGGGAAAGCAAGGACCGGACCAGGACCCATTAGCAGTGCAAGTACAGCAATCAAAAAAATACTGTCAAATAACATAATACAAAAAACTGAGAGCCAGGAACACAGCTCAACACACCCGAACTCTCCCCCCCCACCCCAACCGACCCCCTAACATGGAGGTGGGTTTGTTTCCCAAAACAAATGTCAGCCCTGTGGCTGATCATGGAGGCAATGAGCAAGAGGCAGCTAGCCTCCGTGAATCAGAAAGGTCAAAAGTGTCTATGAGTTCCGGTAAAGGAGTGCCAGTGTGGATCACCCGGAGCCCTGGGGGCACAGTTCTTGGGGTATATGTTTAGAACTTCCCCTGTACAGGACAGGAGCAAGTCAGGAGAAGGAAAACGGGAAGGGGGGACCAAAGAGGAGGAAGTCTAAGCCCAACAGGGAATGGCAGGGTACAAAAGGGTATAAGTATCGGAGGGGCTCAGGATCGCCAGGCCAAGTAAGTCTTGCAGCTCTACAATGCGGTTTACAGGCAAATGGTTAATACTGCAACTATGTGCATGTCTTGTGAAACAGCTTCAGGAGTCTCGAATTTTGTGAAACTATGTCAGCTGCCGCGACTGCAGAGGGGGTCTGCACAGATGAACGCAGACTCAAACCTCCCTTCCGCGTTAACATATGGCCCCTCACAGAAAAAATAAAACCCCCTAAGAGTCTCCAGCATTATACTCACAGTTCCCATGAGGTGATTCTCCTGTGAAGAGTTTCAGCCCATGCAGCCGCATCCCTAGGAGAGGTAAAAAATTGCACTTTTTCTCCGTCTTGCACACTCAGCCTGACTGGGAAGAGCATGCTATATTTGACTCCTTTTTCTCTCAGCATGGCACGGACATGATCGAAGGACTTGTGTTGCCTTTGTGTCTCCACAGTAGTCAGGAAAGATGAGCAGCTTTGTGTTTTCATATTTCAGCTCTCCCTGTAGACGAGCGGATCAAAGAACTGCATCCCTGCTTCTCTGTAATGAAGGAGCTTAAAAATAAAGGTGTGCGGCGGAGCCCCCTGTGGACCCCTGTTAGCAGGCATGCGATGGGCACGTTCGATGGAGAAGTGTGGTGAGAACCGCGCTCTCGGGAGTAGGGTTGGCAGCAGCTGCTCCATAAAGGTAACCGGATCCGAGCCCTTTGCACCCTCCGGGAGGCAGAGGACGCGCAGATTGTTCCTTCTGTTCCGGTTCTCTCAGCCCTGGACTCGAGAACCTTCACCTTTAGATTTCAGGATCTGTATGTCCTCGTGATGTTCCATCTGGACATCCTCCGTGCTGGAGGTCCGCCTCTCCGCGTTCGCCACCCGTTCCCTGAAGCTATCCATGTCCCGGCGGATAAGGGCCGTCTCCGCCTGGACGTGGTCGATTTTCATCGTGAGGGTAAATTGGCAGGTGGATATTGCCAGCATCAGGGCGTCAAACGCCTGGGATCCAGCCTGGATCAGTCCGGCGGAGATGCAGTCTGTGTCTCCATGTGGCAGGCCATTGGGGAAGGGGGCCTGGGCTTCGGCGGCGTGCGAATAGGTTCAGTAGTGCGCTTCTTCTGTGCCCCTTTTTTGTTCCTTTGTATTCCCCGAGTCTCAGGAGAGCAGTCTGCAGAGTTATCTGTGGAAATTGTGCGGTTTCCACACCAGGATTAGGTTAGGATAAGAGTCCGGAGTGGGAGCTCAGGTACTAAGCGTCCGCTCCCAGCGCCATCTTGGACACGCCCCGGGTCTTTCTGCCTTCAGTTTTGTCTTCAGGAAGTGAAATGCATGCTCAATTGGGTTAAGATCAGGTGATTGACTCGGCCGTTGCAGAATATTCCACTTCTTTTCCTTCAAAAGCTCCTGGGTTGATTTTGCCGTGTGTTTTGGATCATTGTCCATCTGTACTGTAAAGCACCGTCCAATCAACTTTGCTGCATTTGGCTGAATCTCTGGGCTGACAGTATACAGTATCTCACAAAAGTGAGTACACCCGTCACATTTTTGTAAATTATTAAATTATATCTTTCTCAAGTTGTCTTCCAGGACGGCACCCTGAGAGATGACTGGTCCACCTGACAGGAAACACAATCAAGATAGAGGTTAAAAACCCTGCCCCTCCCTGTGCTCCTCAGTTTTTTGATTGTGTTTCCCCACAGCAAAACAGTTTATTTTTTTTCTCTATAGACCTAAGGCCGTGGGCTGGAGGCCTCCCCCTGGGAGCTAGACTGCAGACTTGAGAAGCCTCTAGGTCTGGTAGGGCTTGCCCTTCCTGGGGGGGGGGGGGTTTCCCCTATTTTTCTCGGGAGGTCTGGTGAAGAGCCCCCTTGAGAACTGGAGGACCCTGGGCACAGTGAAGGTCCCCAGAACTCCAGGGACCAATATTCCTGCTCCCTTTTTTCCTTACCTGACGGAGTCAGGAGTTGGGAACTTGCCGTGTCTTCAGCCTCCTCATGGATCCTGCTGATCCCCTCCTATGGCCTGGTATGTGGCAGTGGGTGCAGGTGTTGAAGGAGGTCCGTGTGCTATCCCCTCCGCTCTGGGCGCCGGCGACGTGTGTTCGTCCGGCACCATTTTGCGGTGGATCCTTCCGCTTGTCGGGAGGAAGTGAGGTCACGACGCGCACGGCACTAGAGCGTGGCTTCCGGTCCTACAGGCCTCGGGAAAATGGCGGCGGCGTCTGGAACAGCGCGGAGGGGGAGCCCACAGCTTAGACTGGCTGTGGACTACAAAAAGCTGCAGAGGGAAGCCTGAAACAAAAGGATTCCTTTCTGAAAAGAGACAGGATTGTTGGGCAAGGAGCAGGCGTCCACCGCTCACTAGCACCAATATGGAGCAAGAGGAGTCTACTTCAGCAGCCGTTCTGGAGGCCACTGGGGGTGAGTCTACCGGGCGTGCAGGAGTAATGGAGGGGGTGGGTCCCCTAGTCCTTACCCTCGCAGGAGACCCTGGTCTTTTTTATTGGCTAAATTGGGCTTCTTTTCTTTCAGAGACAGAGGTTGCCCAGAGTGTTGCCTGTAGACCTAAGTCCAAAAATCCTTCCCAGGCCAGAAGGTGTGGGTACTGCAATGACAAATTGACAGCAGAACACACAAAACCATTTTGTTACAAATGTATACACAAGTTGTCTGGGAAGGAGACTTCGGAGGTTATGAGAGATTTTCTCTCAGTTCAGACTGAAATGCTGTCCACCCTCAAGGCTTTTCAGGCAAGTCTGAATACTAGGCAGGGTAGCAGAGAGGGCTCATCCTCCCAGGGGAGTGCTTCTACAAGTATTAGGCTGGCAAGCACTGTACCACAGAGACCCCCCATCTTCTCAGGACTCTGAGGAAGAGGCATAGGAGGTGGAGGACCCCAGTTGTAGTCTCCTTGAAGAAGGGGAAGATGTTGATAGCCAGGAAGAGGAGGAGGGACACTCCAGACCAGGCAGGCATATTTTTTCAACAGATGATATGGAGGGTCTCCTAGGGGCAATTTATGCTTCAGAGGAGATCCAAGAACCTGAGACACAGATTTCTGCCCAGGATAGGATGTATCAGGGTTTGATTAAAAATCAGTCCAGGGTCATGCCTATCCACCAGTCTCTCAAAGAGATTATTCTAAGGGAGTGGAAAGAGCCAGAAAAGAAACTTCTAAGATTTAAGACCTGGAAGCGCAGGTGCCCCTTCAAGGAGGAAGAGGAGGAGAAGTTTTTTAAATTACCCAGACTGGACGCATCCTTAGCCCAAGTGTCCAAACAATTGGATCTCTCTTTTGAAGAAGCCGGTAACATACGGGATCAGATAGGTCCGAGACCCTTTTGCGCAGAGCCTGGGAGGCCAACGTGGCAGCGTTAAGCCCAGCTTTAGCATCAGCCTGTGTAGCCAGAAATACGGATACGTGGCTTAATAAATTGATGGATCATGTAGCAAGTACTTCCAAGTCCAAACAGCTGTTGGACTCCTTGGAAGTAATTAGTAAGGCGGTTGCTTTTCTTGCGGATGCTGCTGTCGAGACAGTACGTACTTCGGCAAAGACGGCAGCTCTTCTTAATTCAGCCAGAAGAGCCGTATGGGTTAAAACTTGGGATGGGGATCACACATCCAAAACAAGATTGTGTGGTCTACCTTTCGAGGGATCCCTCCTGTTTGGTGCAGGGCTGGACCAGACCCTCTCCAGATCCACGGAAAAAGGAAAGAAATTTCCTGTGAAACCTAAGAAGGGTAAAGTAAATTTTTTTCGAGGCCCCCAGGTCAACAACCGTAAGGAGGGCAAGAAATGGGGTATTGGAAGAGGCAAACAGAAAGGAGGTCTCCTTTTCTCCGGCCCAAAGGCTGCAGACAAGGATTCCAAGTGACGCCAGCACCAGAGTAGGGAGGAGGTTCTCACAATTTGTCACACAGTGGGAGCAGGTCTCTCGGAGCCCTCTTGTCCTTCAATGGATAAGAGAAGGCTACAGACTAGAGTTTGTCTCCAGACCCCCCCAATCATTTCTCCTAACTTGTCTACCCAGAGGCAGACCAAAGGCTGTAGGACTCAGAGAGTGTAAGACAGTTGGCAGACCAGGAGGTCATCCTCCTAGTACCAATGGATCAACAAGGACAGGGGTTTTATTCCCATGTCTTCATGGTTCCAAAACCATCCGGGAAATACCGGCTGATTTTAAATCTGAGACTACACACCTTCCTGTGATACAAGAAGTTTCGCATGGAGTCGGTGTACACGGTCAGAAAGCATTTGTTGGAGGTCTTTATGGTCACCATAGACCTAAAGGATGCATATCTGCATGTTCCCATTCTTCTGGAGCACCAGGCATTCCTTCGTTTTGCTATTTACACAGATCGGGGTACCCAACATTGGCAGTTTCGGGCCCTACCCTTCGGGCTGGCAGCCAGCCCGAGAGTCTTTACAAAGATTCTAGCAGAGGTCATCTCCTACCTACACCTTCAGAGAATCTCTCTGATCCCCTACCTAGACGACCTTTTGGTCTACAACCTCTCCAGGTAGTCCCTTCTCATGGATCTGGACAAGGTGATGGGCACCTTGGAGTCCCTGGGATGGTTGATCAGTCTCAAAGTCCTCCCTGACTCCATCTCAGACCAAGCTCTACCTGGGCATGTGGGTGGACTCTGTGGCGCAGAAGCTGCTCCTTCCACAGGAAAAAGTAGAAGCACTGATCTCTTCGGTGTCCTCAACCTTAGATCAGGGGGTAGTCCCCGAAGATTGATCATGAGGCCTCTGGGACTCATGACGTCATGTATTCCTGCAGTACCTTGGGCCCAGCTCCAGACCAGGCAGGCTCCCTTCAAAACTTCCTGCTCTCCTCATGGGACGGAAAAAGGGAATCATTGGACATTCCAGTTTCTATCCCTCGAGAGGCAAGGAAGTCTCTTCTCTGGTGGCTCAACCCCCAGAGGTTGGGGGCAGGTCATCATTGGTCCCAGTTCCAGCCTGTCAGGGTGACAACCAATGCAAGCTCCTGGGGATGGGGGGCACATCTAGAGGAGCTTCAGGCTCAGGGTGTATGGGACAGACTCCAAAGGACTGCTTCTTCCAATTTCAGGGAACTACTAGCAGTCAGGGAGGCTCTAAAAGCATTTGAGAGCAGAATTAGAGGGAGAGAAGTGCAAATTCTCTCCGACAATTCTACGATGGTGGCTTTCCTGAATCGTCAGGGGGGCACACGGTCTCGCTCCCTGATGAGTTTGGCGCAGGAAATCCTGGAATGGGCAGAACAAAGAATACCCTCGATCTCTGCGGTACATATAAGGGGGGTTTTCAACCTAAAAGCGGTTTTCCTCAGTCGGCAGACAGTTCAACAGGGGGAATGGGAATTAAATCCCGAGGTGTTTTCTCTGGTGTGTCAGCAGCTGGGCACACCAGAGATAGACCTCTTCGCCTGCAGGGCGAACAGGAGAGTCAGGAGATTCTTTTCCCTCTCCAGAGAGGAGGGGTCCAAGGGGGTGGACGCATTAGCTCAGGAATGGGATTTCAGTCTAGCCTATGCCTTTCCCCCCTTAGCCCTGATCCCGAGAATCCTTCAAAGACTGAGTTGGGCCAGGGGCAAAGAGGACCTGGTTTCCCATTTTGTGAAACTGGGCGGTAAACTCTCCGCTTTATCTTCCAGAGCGTCGGGATCTTTTGCTTCAGGGTCCTCTTTGCCATCCAAACCCCCGGATTTTTCAAACTAACGGCCTGGCTTTTGAGAGGGAGAGCCTGCGCAGCAAGGGGTGCTCTGAGAGAGTAATTGACACCCTTTTGCTGAGCAGAAAGCCGGTGACTAGATGTATTTATGCTAGGGTCTGGGGGGTCTTTTCCCATTGGTGTGAAATGAGAGGGACCTCTCAGCAGGATATTCCCGTGATCTTAGACTTCCTACAGGAAGGAGTGGATCGAGGTTTGGCAACCAAGACCCTTAGGGTTCAGGTGGCAGCTTTGTCTATCTTTCTGGACAAAAGATTGGCTCTAGATCCCTTGGTAAAGAGATTTTTGACGGCTAGAGAAAGGCTATCACCGGTCCAAATGAATACATTTCCACCATGGGATTTATCTTTAGTTTTAGAGGCCCTGACCAGGGCACCTTTTGAGCCGTTGGCTCAGTCTTCAATTAGATTACTTTCTTTTAAAACTGCCTTCCTTCTGGCTGTTACTATGGCTAGAAGGGTGGGCGATTTGCATGCTCTTTCTATGAAGGAGCCTTTTTTTCGCTTATTGGAGGATAGTCATTCTCAGGCAGGACCCTTTGTACCTTCCTAAGGTGGCTTCTCGCTTCCATAGGTCGCAGGAGATTATCTTACCATCCTTCTGTATCAATACGCAGAACGAGAAGGAGAGGGCTTTTCAAACACTAGGAGATGTCTGCTGCTTTACTTAGAGTAAGGGAGTTCAGAAAATCACAGCATCTGTTGGTCAGTTTTTGTGGCACTAGGAGGGGTGAGCAGGCCTCAAGGATGACTATTGCTAGATGGATCAGACAGGCTATTTCTATAACTTATGAACAAACAGATAAGACAGTCCCAGCTAATCTTAAAGCTCATTCTACACGGTCTCTGGCAACCTCTTGGGCAGAAAGGGCCGGAGCATCGGTTGATCAAATTTGTAAAGCAGCAACATGGTCAAGTCAGAACACGTTCCTGAAACATTAGAGTGGAACTTCTGTCACCCCAGGACCTGGCCCTCGGCAGAAAGGTCCTGCAGGCTGTTGTCCCGCCGTAAGGTAGGCCTGAGCTACTTGCTCTTCTCTCAGGGTGCCATCCTGGAAGACGACTTGAGAAAATGACCAGTTACACTTACCGGTAACTATGTTTCTGGGAAGTCTTACGGGATGGCAGGCCTACTGCCCACCCGGTTTGTATTTATTTATGTAGTTATACATTAGAGGTGTTTTTACACTTTCGTGCACTGGTGTGGGTCAATACTTTTTCACAACTGAGGAGCACAGGGAGGGGCGAGGTTTTTAACCTCTATCTTGATTGTGTTTCCTGTCAGGTGGACCAGTCCATCTCTCAGGGTGCCGTCCTGCAAGACTTCCCAGAAACACCGTTACGGGTAAGTGTAACTGGTCATTTTTCATGTGACAACACTGAAGAAATGACACTTTGCTACAATGTAAAGTAGTGAGTGTACAGCTTGTATAACAGTGTACATTTGCTGTCCCCTCATAATAACTCAACGCACAGCCAGTAATGTCTAAACCTCTGGCAACAAAAGTGAGTACACCCCTAAGTGAAAATTGTCCAAATTGGGCCCAATTAGCCATTTTCTCTCCCCGGTGTTATGTGACTCATTAGTGTTACAAGTCTCAGGTGTGAATGGGGAGCAGGTGTGGTAAATTTGGAGTCATCGCTCTCTCTCATACTGGTCAATGGAAATTCAACATGGCACCTCATGGCAAAGAACTCTCTGAGCATCTGAAAAAAAAAGAATTGTTGCTCTACATAAAGATGGCCTAGGCCAATGGTTCTCAACCTTCTAGTACCATGACCCCTTGATAAAATTTCCCAAGTTGTGGGGACCCCAACAGCAAAATTATTTTTGTAGTGTGGGTTGTCAGCACCCAAGGCAAGAGAAGTAATTTCCACCCTTAACCCACAGACATTTAGCGCTCCTTGAGTCCCTTCCACCTGTACAGTATTAAAACCCCTTATGGTACATTTTAGGATGTACCACCCTTTCTCTTTGTTCTCCTTTCTTTCCCTTTTATCTCTCTCTATCCTAATTTCTTGTCCCCCTCTCTCTCTAGTTGTCTTTTTCTTATTCGTTCTCTCCCTTTTTCTTTTCCTCCCCCTCTTTTCCTCTCCCTTCCATGTATTCTCTATTTTTATTACTTCTCTTACGCCTTGGGGAGTGGGGGGAATGGGATGAGTGGCAGTGCTGGTGAGGGGTGGGATGAGTGGCAGTGCTGGGCAGAGTTCTGATCAGCCAACTTAGGTGCTCTTTAACAAGGTCATCTGCTGATCTGAGAACTGTAGTGGGGGCTTTTAACAGCAAATCTAATCAGAGGTAGTGTTACTCACTGTGTCTCCGTCTTCACTGTGTCTCCAGTCTGTGGTGTCTCGCAGCAGTGACACCTATGCCGAAATCAGGAGATAGGGTCCCCTCCAGCCTCCCACTTCACATTCCTCACCAGTCAGCCGACCTCTAGTTTCTGTCCCCCACCCACGCCGTGAACTGAAAGAGCGACTGGGAAGAGGCTGAGGGGACGGCCGTGGGCTCCAGGGACAGCCCTGCTGGGTGGCCGCAAAAAGGCTGGGATAGTGATGCGAGCTTCAGGAACAGCCCAGGATTTGGTGACCCCTGGCAAATCGTCATTTGACCCCCGAGGGGGTCCCGACCCCCAGGTTGAGAACCACTGGTCTAGGCTATAAGAAGATTGCCAAGACCCTGAAACTGAGCTGCAGCACGGTGGCCAAGACCATACAGTGGTTTAACAGGAGAGGTTCCACTCAGAGCAGTCCTTGCCATGGTGGACCAAAGAGGTTTAGTGCACGTGCTTAGCGTGATATCCAGAGGTTGTCTTTGGGAAATAGATGTATGAGTGCTGCCAGCATTGCTGCAGAGGTTGAAGGGGTGGCGGGGTCAGCCTGTCAGTGCTCAGATCATACGCCACACACTGCATCAAATTGGTCTGCATGGCTGTCGTCCCAGAAGAAGGCCTCTTCTGAAGATGATGCACAAGAAAGCCCGCAAACAGTTTGCTGAAGACAAGCAGAATAAGAACATGGATTACTGGAACCAGGTCCTGTGGTCTGATGAGACCAAGATGAACTTATTTGGTTCAGATGGTGTCAAGCGTGTGTGGCAACAACCAGGTGAGGAGTACAAAGACAAGTGTGTCTTGTCTACAGTCAAGCATGGTGGTGGGAGTGTCATGGTCTGGGGCTGCATGAGTGCTGCCAGCACTGGGGAGCTACAGGTCATTGAGGGAACCATGAATTCCAACATGTACTGTGACATACTGAAGCGGAGCATGATCCCCCCCCCCCCTTCGGAGACTGGGCCGCAGGGCAGTATTCCAACATAATGACCCCAAATACACCTCCAAGACAACCACTGCCTTGCTAAAGAAGTTGAGGGTAAAGGTGATGAACTGGCCAAGTATGTCTCCAGACCTAAACCCTTTTGAGCATCTACGGGCATCCTCAAATAGAAGGTGGAGGAGCGCAAGGTCTCTAACATCCACCAACTCAATGATATCATCATGGAGGAGTGGAAGAGGACTCCAGTGGCAACCTGTGAAGCTCTAGTGAACTCCATGCCCAAGAGGGTTAGGGCAGTGCTGGAAAACAATGGTGGCCACACAAAATATTGACACTTTGGGCCCAATTTGGACATTTTCACTTCAGGGGTGTACTCACTCTTGTTGCCAGAGGTTTAGACATTAATGGCTGTGTGTTGAGTTATTTTGAGGGGACAGCAAATTTACACTGTTATACAAGCTGTACACTCACTACTTTACATCGTAGCAAAGTGTAATTTCTTAAGTGTTTTCACATGAAAAGATATAATAAAATATTTACAAAAATGTGTGGGGTGTACTCACTTTTGTGAGATACTGTATACTGTATTCTAAAGCCACTTTGGAGAAACCAAGCTAAAGTATTATGCCTTTGGGTACATAACCAATATTTCCTAATATGCCAGTTTTCTAGTTAATATTTAACTAGACCTAGCACTAATATTTAACTAGAACTAACTAGCATTCGCTACATATGGTATGCCGTGCTGTGTTCTAGCAGTAATACAGGCGACTTCCCATCTGCTGCCAGAATTAAATAGAGTCAAGCTTAGTGCTTCTCCACCGTTCAGGAGATGTCTTGTATTTTTATCAATTTACACAAGGCTTCCTTTGGTTGGCCAAGGTGGAAATTGTAATGTCATCACCCTGCCTCTGCACCTTGGCCATTCAAAAGAAGCCTTGCATTTATTGAAAAAAAAAAAATACAGGGCTTTTCCTGAATGGCCAAGAAGCACTTAGCCTGACTCTCTTGATTTCCGTCATCAGAAAGTCGCCTGTACTCATGGAACACAGCCGCTTACTGTCTGTAGCTAAAGCTTAGGGGTGTACTCGCTTTTGTTGCCAGCAGTTTAGACATTAATGGCTGTGTGAGTTATTTTGAGGGGACAGCAAATTTACTTTGTTATACAACCTGTACACGCACTACTTTACATTGTAGCAAAGTTTCTTTTCTTCAGTGTTGTCACATGAAAAGATATAATATACCAGTATTTACAAAAATGTGAGGAGTCTACTCACTTTTGTGAGATACTGTATCTCTAAACACTGCAGAATCCATCCGGCTGCCTCTGTCACATCATCATCACTCAACACCAATGACCCAGTGCCACTGGAAGCCATGCATGCCCATGCATCACACTGCCTCCACCTTGTTTTGCAGATGACGTTGTGTGCTTTGAATCATGAGTTGTTCCATGCCGTCTCCACACTTTTTTTCTTCCCGTCATTCTGGTACAGATTAATCTTAGTTTCATCCATCCAAAGAATGCTTTTACAGAACTCTTCTGGCTTTTTTAGATATTTTTGGCAGTCTGATCTGGCTTTTCTATTCTTCTTATGAATGGTTTGCACCTTGTGGTGAACACTCTGTATTTGCTCTTGTGAAGTCTTCTCTTGATTGTAGACTTTGACAATAATATGCCCACCTCCTGGAGAGTGTCCTTCACTTTTCTGGATGTTATGAATGGGTTTTTCTTCACCATAGAGAGGATCCTGCGATCATCCACTACTGTTTTCTTCTGTGAACTTCCAGACCTTTTTATGTTGAGCTCGCCAGTGCATTCTGCTTTCCTCAGAATGTACCAAACTGTTGAATTGGCCACTCCTAATGTTGCTGCTTTCTCTCTGATGGATTTGTTTTGTTTTTGAAGTCTAATGCCCCGCACACACGGTCGGACATTGATCGGACATTCCGACAACAAAATCCTAGGATTTTTTCCGACGGATGTTGGCTCAAACTTGTCTTGCATGCACACGGTCACACAAAGTTGTCGAAAAATCCGATCATTCTGAACGCGGTGACGTAAAACACGTACGTTGGGACTATAAACGGGGCAGTAGCCAATAGCTTTTATCTCTTTATTTATTCTGAGCATGCGTGGCACTTTGTACGTCGGATTTGTGTACACACGATCGGAAATACCGACAACGGATTTTGTTGTCGGAAAAATTTATAGCCTGCTCTCAAACTTTGTGTGTCGGAAAATCCGATGAAAAATGTGTGATGGAGCCTACACACGGTCGGAATTTCCGACAACAAGGTCCTATCACGCATTTTCCGTCGGAAAATCCGACCGTGTGTACGGGGCATTACAATGGCCTGTTTCACTTGCATGGACAGCTCCTTTGAACGCATGATGTAGGTTTATAGCAATAGATTCCAAATGCAAATACCACACTTAGAATCAATTTCAGACCTTTTACCTGCTTAATTGATTAAGAAATAATGGAGTAGCCCACACCTGGCCATAAAACATCTTTTGATTCAATTGTCCTATTACTTTTGGTCCCTTGAAAAAGGGGAGGGGGCTATTCTTAACCACTTACAGACCGCCGCACGCCGATATATGTCCTTACTTTGAAGAGTAATATCGTTGTTGTTGCAGCAGCTAGCTGCCATAACCCCGGTATCCTCTTCGGCCGGCGGTCTGCTTTCCAATGAGACAATGAGAGTGGTCTCTGCGGCGGATTCGCCACAAGATCACTTTTATTGGCAGCGAGAGAGGGCCCCCCCCCCTCCTCCCGCCGCACTCGGGTACCCTCTGCCGCTTACCGGAGCCGTCTGGTTTTTTTTTTTTGTTTTGTTTTTTTGGACACTCTAAAGTTTCTGTTTAAAGAAAAAAAAATGTATGCAGATCTAAAAAAAAAAAAAAAGCTACGCTGAGGCAATAAATAACATACTGTGTTACTTTAGAAATGTATGTGTGCGTATATTACATATTCATATTACCTTAAAGTATAACTAAAGGCAATACTTTAGTTATACTTTAAAACCTGACAGTGTTTATAACCCTCCCTGGCTCTATACAAAATGGGGGGAAAAAAGTTTTGCCTTTTAGTTCTACTTTCGTGTTGTTGTATTTTTTTTTTTTTTTTTTTTTTTTTTTTTTTTTTTTTTTTTTTTTTACTTTTATAATTTAGAGATTCTAAATTCCCTTTCTAACCAGTGATTTGTCATTTGTTCTTTGTTTTTTCATTTTAGGCCTGAATCAGAAGGAACAGAAGAGGGTGTGGTTTGCTGATGGATTATTACCTAATGGGGAAGTTGCTGATACAAGTAAACTTGCTGCTGTTGGGAAAAAATCCACACAGGATTCTGATGCAGCTTCCCCACTCTCTCCGGACAGTGCCTTGGTGAGACTTGCTACTGGTGCTATCCATATAGTTCTGAGAGGCATTAACCCCTTTGTACCAAAGTTTTTCTTTTTTAAAGCTGGGTGTCCAGACCAAGTTTTAGCAGCACTGGTATGTTTGACAATAACTCTGTTGATATTAAAGCACAACTAAAGTTCTGCTTTTGAAAACTGCAAGCTAGCAGGTTCTTTATAAAATAGAATATTAATAAAAGAAACCTACCTGCTTGCAGTCTTCCTTGAAATGTGCACAGAGCTGTGCAAGCACAGCTCAGTCTACATTTCGGACAAAATTTGTGTGCTGGAATGACTCATTCCCGCCCATGCACTGAAGTGACGTCATCTCATGCTGGCTAATAAAAATGGCTGCAGCATGGCACCCTGAGGAAGCCGGGTAGAAGATGCTGGTGTCTGTGAGGGATGTTATGACCGTTGAAGGAAGGTAAGTATTGTGGAGTTTAGCTCTACTTTAATCACTTGTTGCCAAATAGCATACCTGTTACGAAGATCGGCTCTGGCTAACCAGCCACTCAGTTGTTGTTACAAGCAGCTAGAGGGGATGTCCCCCGCTGTCCTCCCTCCGGGTCTCCGATTAGCCTGCGTACATGCCAGCTAGTAGCTCAGGTCTCCCGAAGAAAGCCGGGATTGGCCTTGATCAGGTCTCCGCTATGGTAACCCAGAAGCGATGACACGTCATCTTAACAGCGCCATTTTTTGAACATAGAAAGTAATTAAAAAACGTAGATTTTGGCATTTTGTACGCTTTCAAGTGCACAGGAGGGATTTGGGGTCTTGTAGACCCAAGATCCCCCCAATAAAGAGTGCCTATTGCTGTCACAAGGATGTTTATAATCCTTGCGATAGCAATAACTGATCAAAAAAAAAAATGTAAAGCAACAGTGTAAAAAAACAAAAACAATTAAAGTGTCCCTGTTCCTCCGCGCTAGCGTGCAAAGGCGAACACATGCTTCTGTCCTGCACGCATGCAAACCGCAATCGTCCCACACGTGCGGTATCACCATGAACCTCGGATCATGGGCAGTAATTCTAGCACTAGACCTCTGTACATCTAAAGTGGTAACCTATAAAGGCTTTGAAAGTGTTTGTCTCCGTTGTGCAGGCGTGCATAATTTCAAAGCGTGACCTGTTTGGTATCTATTTACTTGGTGTGACTTCATCTTTTATAGTTTACAAAAAATTGCGTTCTAAAAACCGCTGCACAAATACCATGTGCCATAAAAAATTGCAAAGCCCACCAATGTATTCTCTAGGGCCTCTGCTTTGGAAAAAATATATATAATGTTTGGGGATTCTAACTAATTTTTTAGCCAAAAAAAAAAAATGATTTTCACATGTAAAGTGGTTAATTTTAGTTGACACCAGTTCTGAGATGTAGAAACAAAGTTGCACATTTCAAGTTCTCTGCTGCATGGTTAAAGAGGAGGTCCAGCCTGGGTTAAAAGAAATAAGTCAGCAGTTACAAATACTGTAGCTGCTGACTTTTAATACTAGGGCTCTTACCTGGCCAGGGAGCCCGCTATGTCGGCACCCCAGCCCATCTTCAGATCGACTCCTGGGTGCTGCCGCCGCCATTCCCGGTGAGGGAACCAGGCAGTGAAGCTTTTCGGCTTCACTGTTGACGCCCTAATGCACATGCGCAAAGCACGCTGCATTTTCTATTTGGCCCGGTGGTGGGGGAAGGAGGAGGGGGCCCGGAGTTCAAGGGGATCGGGCCGTGGCTCCCGTTTGTGGGCTCCGACGCTGTGAGTGGCCGGAGCCGCGATGGCGCAGGCTCTGAAGGTCCAGCACGGTAAGCCGGACGTTCAGAGCGCATGCGCAGATGGCGTCATTGACTGCATGCACTCTGAATATCTCCTAAACTGTGCACGTTTAGGCGATATTCACACTACCTATAGGTAAGCCTTATTGTAGTTACAATTACAAAATAAGACTTTACTTCCTCTTTTAAAGAAGACAGTAGAAGACAATACAGCGTTTAAAAAATTGTTTTAATCAATAAAAAATTATCTCACACTTTGTTTTCCTTTTGTGATCCTATAATATAAAATCCTGGGCAGTATATATTTATTAGTACAATGTACCAAATAAAAGCTTTCTATGTCCTTAAAAAAAAAAAAAAAAAAAAAAAAAAAAAAATTTAAGACTGGGCTCACACTGCTGCGATGTCAGACTATGCATGTGTTTCGCACCACACTGCTGTGCAAATCACATACAATGTTTGACTAATGGGAATTCAGCCATACAGATTGTATGGCTGATTTTGCATCGCATTTGGACCAAAGTCGCGCAGGACCCTTTTTTGGTCCGTACCAGAATCTGATCGCATGGGCGTTCACACCCATGCGATCCGTTTCCTGTCTGAATTGATAGTGTTGTATGCGGTGTGGGAACCTGCACTGGATTTCCACGGGTTCTCGCATCGCAACAGTGTGAACCGAGCCTAAAAGTTATGTAGGTTAACAAAAAAGTTGTTGTCAAATTTACTGATGCATACACTTGTATGCATACACTTGATACTTGTAAACTTGTTCTGGGCATCTAGACTTCCACCACCTCTGATCATGGAGGGTTTTTTGCAGCATTGCTTTTAAAGGTTTTAGTGCCTGTGTTTCTTCTTTTAGAATGTTTTTAGCGTTCCAAAGATAAATACTATTTTGTGTTGGAGCTGGAAAAATTGCAGCATGGTATTAATGGCTTTCATTTTTTTTGCAGCAAGTTGCTGGCCTTTTCCAGGACAATACAGAGCTATCTGATTCACCTGAAAAGTCGAGTACCTCTGTTGAAGTGTGTGAAGAGCAGGCGCCTGTCTCTGAGGAAGCACCTAGCAACTTTACGGTTTCCTCACCAAAAGACTATCGAATGCTGTGTGGGATCGATAAAAGTGTTAGCAGGGAGATGAGTCTTATTCCTGATGACGAGTTAGGCCTTCCGCCTCTTCTGCTGACAAGTGGAGAAAGTGGAGGTAACTGTTATCTGACATTGGGTGATGTATTATGGTTAGGGCAGAGGTGTGGCCATACAGTTCTATTTCTGTAGTTCAACAGATTCCTCCATTCATGTAAACAGTGCAGATGGCTGAGTCCTCCTGCTGGACTCTTGTATTATGACAGCTGCCGGTGTCGGCTATCCGCATACCTGAACAGCAGCTGCTTCTTATTGGATGCAACCACTGTTTGGCTGAAATGTTCCAGCAGGCTAGTTCAACAAAAGTCGATTGAACAGTTGACTTTTGATTGGAAATTGTCCGGCAGGGCCACACATTCTGTTCAGTGTATGCCTAGCATAGGTCTAATGCAGATCACACACTGTGCGACCTGTGTATGCAATCTTCTTTTAGATCTAACAATAATATGGCCTTCCTACTTAGGATACAATAAGTGATCACCACACTCGTAGTCATTTGACACTTCCTGCAGCTCCCTCCTCTTCCTCCAGCCCAATTAGATGCAATAGGTGATCACCGCACTCGTAGTCCATTGACATTTCCTCCAA
Source organism: Lithobates septentrionalis (assembly GCA_037952835.1). Lineage (NCBI taxonomy): Eukaryota > Metazoa > Chordata > Amphibia > Anura > Ranidae > Lithobates > Lithobates septentrionalis. The sequence goes on along the minus strand of JBBDGP010002778.1, from coordinate 531,561 downwards.
CTCTCTAAATGAAAGCCCATTTCTTGGAACAGACAGTGAGCTGGAAGAAGAGTCTGCAGACTGAGCCTGACATTGAAGCCCTGATTTGAGGTTGCAATGCTTTGCAGGCTCATTTGAAAAAAATAACGAATTCTAATTTTTTATGCAAAAATATGTGCATTTATTATAATTTTTTGTATTTTTCTTTTTCAATAGAGATTGTTGTCTATAGCTACCAATCAGATTCCAGTTTTTTTTTTTTTCTTTCTTTCATTTTTTTTTTCTTTTTTTTTTTACTGCTGTTAACTACTTGTTTATCTAGATAAACTGATTGTAAAGCCTCGTTTTATTTTTTAGTTAAAAATAACAAGCATGTTATACTTACCTGCCCTGGCGTAATGGTTTTGCACAGAGCAGCCCGGATCCTTCTCTTCTTGGGTCCCTCTTCGGTGCCTCTGGCCCCTCCCTCCTGTTGAGTGCCCCCACAGCAAGCAGACATGGAGCCGGGGCCCCGCCCCCTTTCTCTTCTCATTGGCTGATTAACTTTGTTTGTAGTGGGAGCCAATGGCGCCACGCTACTGTCTCAGCCAATGAGGAGGGGAGTCTCGGGCAGCCGAGACACTCCTGCAATATCGCTGGATCTAGATAGACCTCAGGTAAGTATTAGGGGGGCTGAGGGGGCTGCTGCACCCAAAAATTGAACTGCTTTAAGTACTGGTGACCTCCTGACATGCCACATTTGGCATGTCATTTTTTTTTGGGGGGGGGGGGGGGTACCCAGTTTTTACAGGCACCTAACTCCCACTTCCTCCCCTGGCGCCGGAAGGAAGTTCACCTCTTCCCCCTCCCTCCCCTGCAATCTTCTGGGACACGTCACCGGTCCCAGAAGATTGACTGTCCTTTCACAATGCGCAGCCACAGCCTGGCGCCCACAGTTATGATGCCGACACAGAGGAGAGGGAGAGGAACAGTGCTTAGTGGCCCGCTTCGCTGGACCTTGGGACAGGTAAGTGTCTGTTTTTTTACTTTTTGTAGCTGCTGACTTTTAAATAGGTGGAACTCCGCTTTTAAGATAGAAACACCTTCTGCCTTTACAACAACCCCTTTAAGATTAGTGTGGTTGTTGTGGGAAGTAATTTTTTCATTGCTTGCAAAGTGTTTTTTCAAATGCTCCCAAATTCATTTAATAAATGACCTCTGAAAACATTACCTTTACCACATATTATTCTGAAAAGAAAAGCAAAACAAAGTTGATAAGGTAGTATAAAGTGCAGTAACCAGTGAGATCTTTTTGTTAAACTTGGTTTATTTGCTCATCCGATTAAAATGGATGAAATTAAAAATAAACCTGTTACAATATTTCTCCAAAAGGTTTTTATTTTATGCAGTGGCATATTTCAGTATGCTATTTTTCTACATGGTATGGAAATCTGATATAAGGCCCCCCTAAACCTGGGAATTGTATGTCCTTTTATTTCAGAGGCACTAGTGGAGAACAGTCCTACTCATACAGGAGTAATGATGCTTTTAAATGAAGATGGGCCCAATCCATTGACCTTCATTTTAAATGCAAACTTACTTGTAAATTTCAAGATGGTAACTTGTAAGTAACAACTTTGTGTCATCCTATTTACACTTGCCATACTTATAGGTGCCAAATGTATTGAACAAATCTTGTGTTTTGTATTTCTACTTGTTCAGGTGCTTCAGAAAAATGCTGGTTCTTTGCTACAAATGGATTACATGGTTTAGGCCAGCCAGAAATTGTAGTTGTTTTAAAATGTTTACCAGATGAAGACATTGTCCCTAAGGATATATTTAAACTTATGGTGGACATCTACAAGGATGCACAGAAAGGTAACAGTACATGTGTACACATCATGTTTCAATATAACCTCAACCTGTCTTATTCTAATGTCAAGGGTACAATGCTGAACATATTCCCGGGGTTCAGGTAGAAGGTGCAATTGAAACGAACCTATGCTTTGCCCATTAAGGACAAATTAAAAGGTTTACCTAGCTGCTGCCCTCCTTAGCTGCACATCCTTTTGCTCTTCTGGTGCTCTGTACCACCACAGCAAGCTAAGAGAGGTACTTCCCAGTATAAGGAACATGTGACGCACTCCATCACTGATTGGTTTTTCAGGCTCCTATTATAAAAAAACACAGTAAAAATGTGTGCTCTGTCAGTGCTCAGGAGCTTCCATCTTCACCTGGTGTTTTCCAGTGTTTGTTTTGTTCGGCCACTTGAAAGACCGGCCGTGATGACATCGCTCCCGCACATGCGCACTTGAATCGCATCACCACGGCACAGTGGATTCAGTAATGTATTCTGAGCTGCACATGTGTGACTCATTGTACATGACCCCTGACAGGCAGGAGGAATCATTTACGGCAAAAGAAACCATCAGGACCTGTCTGCATTTTTTTTTTTAATTGTTAAGTTTAATATCGTTTTTAAGTCTTTTTCCATTACCTAATGTATGTTTTTTAACAGGAAAATATATAGGCAATTTGGAAAATATCACATTTACAGAAAGCTTTCTGGGTAGTAAGGATCATGGCGGAGTTCTGTTCTTTACACCAACTTTTCAAGAGCTCAACGGATTGCCTGTTCCCAACAGTCCTTTCTTGTGTGGAGTTCTCATTCAGAAAATGGAAGTACCCTGGGCTAAAGTTTTTCCCATTCGCCTGATGCTGAGATTGGGAGCTGAATATGCTGGTAAGCTTTGTGTACCATACTTTGACATTAACCACTTAAGGACTAGCCTCGTTTTGGATTTTAGGTGTTTACATGTTTAAAACAGGTTTTTTTGCTAGAAATTTACTTAGAACCCCCAAACATTATATATTGTTTTTTTTTTCTAACACCCTATAGAATAAAATGGCAGTCAATGCAATACTTTTTTTTTTTTTGCACCATATTTGCGCAGCGGTCTTTATAAGCGCACTTTTTTTGGAAAAAATTCACTTTTTTGAATAAAAAAATAAGACAACAGTAAAGTTAGCCCAATTTTTTTTTTATATTGTGAAATATAATGTTACGCCAAGTAAATTGATACCCAACATGTCACGCTTCAAAATTGCGCCCGCTCGTGGAATGACGTCAAACTTTTACCCTTAAAAATCTTCATAGGCGACATTGAAAAAAACCTGCAGGTTGCATGTTTTGCATTGCAGAGGAGGTCTAGGGCTAGAATTATTGCTCTTGCTCTACCGGTCGCAGCGACACCTCACGTGTGGTTTGACCACCGTTTTCATATGCGGGCGCTACTCACGTATGCGTTCGCTTCTGTGCGCGAGCTCGGCGGGACAGGGCGCTTTTAAAAATGTTTTTTTTTCTTATTTATTTTACTTTATTTTTTCACTGTTTTTTAAAAAAAAAAAAATTTGGATCACTTTTTTTCCTATTACAAGGGATGTAAACATCCCTTGTAATAGAAAAAAAGCATGACAGGTCCCCTTAAATATGAGATCTGGGGTCAAAAAGTCCTCAGATCTCATATTTGGATTTAAATGCAAAAAAAAAAAAAAATTGTCGTTTGAAAAAATGACAAAATAAATATGTCTTTAAGACAAATGGGCGGAGCTGACGTTATGACGTTGCTTCTGCCCTCCTATGGTATGGAGATGGGTGGGGGCCATCTTGGCCTCACTCGTCTCCAAACCCAGGAAGTGACAGGTCCCGATCGCTTCCGGCGCTACCGACGGCTCCGGTAAGCGGCGGGAGGGGGGTGGCACCTCTCCTGCCGCCGATAACGGTGATCTCACGCCGAATCCACCGCAGAGACCACCATTATCGGAAACACGACCAGCTCCTGTAAAGATGGATTCCGCGGTTGTGGCAGCAGCTGCTGCCATTACCGAAATATCCGCCTTCAAAGTGCCGATGTATATGTACAAGAGTCGGTTGGTAAGTGGTTAAAGATACATTCTTTGTAACACTTTTGTGGCTGGCAATAATCAGTGCCTAGCTGCCCCAGCTAATTTTTGTATTGTCCGTATGCGTTGGTTAACTTGGCTATAACTATGTGTGTTTTGTTTTTTTTTTGTTTTTTTAAGTTTAACAGCTTATAATTTTTTTTCAACTTTTTAAATAATTTGTTTTTGTCAGTTATTGATTGGCACAGTTGACAACTTTTAGTTCTGCTGGAGGATGTTTATGAATGCATCCTCACCACAGGCATCTGGCAGAGAAATGTTAATGTAGGAAATATTGGTGGGAAGGGTTAAAAGTATAAGACAAATAAAGATGCCTTACAAACATAGTTTCAAACCTCAAGATGCAGTGCTGTAAATATATTTCTTGCTTTTTGGGTCAGTTCACACCTGATTTTATTGAGGTAACATATGTGCCACAAATGTTCTTTACTGCAGCCCATTAATTTTGATTGGGTCCCAACACAAAAGAAATCACATCTGCTGTGTTCTTTCTTTAACAATGCACACATCATGCATTGTGGTGCACTTATGTGTACTTTAGTGCATTTGCACTCTGTGAATGCATTTGGATGCTATTCAAAATGACTGGCATTTCAGTGCGTTACAGCATGCTTAGTGTTAGCATAAGTTGAAATCGCACGTTGTGCCATGGCACATGTTACACATGTTGTGTCAATGGGTCCTTGAGGAATAATTGTTGTGGTTAACTCTGAAATTGATCCTGGGATTACCTTATATAATGATTATGTTTTAAAGTAGTTATAAAGGCAGAAGGTTTTTTATCTTAATGCATTCATTCATCATGCATTAAGATAAAAAAAAAATTTCTGTGTGCAGCAGCCCCCCTAACACTTACCTAAACCCCTTCTCGATCCAACAATGTTGCACGAGAGCCTTGGCTGTCCAGGACTCTCCCTCCTGATTGGCTGAGACCCAGCAGGGGGTGCCATTGACTGCCGCTACTGTCAAAGTCAGTGAGCCAATGAGGGGAGGGGCGGGGCTGAGCCGCTCTCAGTGTCTGAATGGACACAGGGCAGCGGCTTGGCTCGGGTGCCTCCATAGCAAGCTGCTTGCTGTGGGGGCAGGAAGGAGGAGTCCAGAAGCGCTGGCGAAGGACCGCAGAAGAGGAGGATCTGGGCTGCTCTGTGCAAAACCACTGCAGAGAGCAGGTAGCTATAACATATTTGTTATATTTTAACAAAACTTTTTTTATTATTATTTTTTTTTATATTTTAAAGGGTAAATTCTCATTCATCTTTCAGAAAATGATAAATGCAACATCCATGACACACCTTGTACAAAGGATAATAGTGATAAAAAAACATCATCAGCCAGGTTACTAGGGATGAGCCAAACACCCCCCTGTTCGGTTCGCACCAGAACATGCGAACAGGCAAAAAATTTGTTCGAACACGCGAACACCTTTAAAGTCTATGGGACACGAACATGAATAATAAAGTGCTAATTTTAAAGGCTTATATGCAAGTTATTGTCATAAAAAGTGTTTGGGGACCTGGTTCCTGCCCCAGGGGACATGGATCAATGCAAAAAAAAGTTTTAAAAACGGCCGTTTTTTCGGGAGCAGTGATTTTAATAATGCTTAAAGTGAAACAATAAAAGTGTAATATCCCTTTAAATTTTGTACTTGGGGGTGTCTATAGTATGCCTGTAAAGGGGCGCATGTTTCCCGTGTTTAGAACAGTCTGACAGCAAAATGACATTTCAAAGGAAAAAAAGTCACGGCTATTAATGCATTGCCGGTCCGACAATACACATAGAAGTTCATTGATAAAAACGGCATGGGAATTCCCCACAGGGGAACCCCGAACCAAAATTTAAAAAAAAAATTACGTGGGGGGTCCCCTTAAATTCCATACCAGGCCCTTCAGGTCTGGTATGGATATTAAGGGGAACCCCGGCCAAATTTTTTTTAAAAAAATGCCGTGGGGTCCCCCTCAAAATCCCGTCAGGTCTGGTATGTATTTTAAGGGGAACCCCGCGCCAAAATAAAAAAAAAGGCGTGGGATCCCCCTAAAAATCCATACCAGACCCTTATCCGAGCACGCAACCTGGCAGGCTGCAGGAAAAGAGGGGGGGCGAGAGAGCGCCCCCCCCTCCTCAACCATACCAGGCCACATGCCCTCAACATTGGGAGGATGCTTTGGGGTAGCCCCCCAAAACACCTTGTCTCCATGTTGATGTAGACAAGGGTCTCATCCCCACAACCCTGGCCGGTGGTTGTGGGGGTCTGCGGGCGGGGGGCTTATCGGAATCTGGAAGCCCCCTTTAAGAAGAGGACCCCCAGATCCCGGCCCTCCCCCCTGTGTGAAATGGTAAGGGTTTTGTATCCCTACTATTTCACTAAAAAACTGTTAAAAATGACAAGAGACAGTTTTTGACAATTCCTTTATTTAAATGCTTCTTCTTCTATCTTCCTTCGGTTTCTTCCTCCATCTTCTTCTTCTGGTTCTTCCTCCGGTGTTCTCGTCTGGCATCTCCTCCGCGGCGTCGGCGTCTTCTTCCCTTCTTCTCCTCGGGCCGCTCCGCATCCATGATGGCATGGAGGGAGGCTCCCGCTCTTCTCTTCATCTTCTCTTCATCTTCTTTTCGGGCCGCTCCGCATCCATGATGGCATGGAGGGAGGCTCCCGCTGTGTGACGCTTCTCCTCTTCTGACGGTTCTTAAATAATGGGGGGGTGGGGCCACCCGGTGACCCCGCCCCCTCTGATGCACGGTGACTTGACGGGACTTCCCTGTGGCGTCACGGGGAATGCCACAGGGAAGTCCCGTCAAGTCACCGTGCGTCAGAGGGGGGCGGGGTCACCGGGTGGCCCCCCCCTGTTATTTAAGAACCGTCAAGAGGAGAAGCGTCACACAGTCACACAGCGGGAGCCTCCCTCCATGCCATTATGGATGCGGAGCGGCCCGAGGAGAAGAAGGGAAGAAGACGCCGCGGAGGAGATGCCGGATGAGAACACCGGAGGAAGAACCAGAAGAAGAAGATGATGGAAGAAACCAAAGGAAGATAGATGAAAGAAGAAGCATTTAAATAAAGGAATTGTCAAAAACTGTCTCTTGTCATTTTTAACTTTTTTGACAGTTTTTTTAGTGAAATGGTAGGGGTACTTTTGTACCCCCTTACCATTTCACACAGGGGGGAGGGCCGGGATCTGGGGGTCCCCTTGTTAAAGGGGACTTCAGATTCCGATAAGCCCCCTGCCCGCAGACCCCCACAACCACCGGCCAGGGTTGTGGGGATGAGGCCCTTGTCCTCATCAACATGGGGACAAGGTGTTTTGGGGGGCTACCCCAAAGCACCCTCCCAATGTTGAGGGTATGTGGCCTGGTACAGTTCAGGAGGAGGGGGCGCTCTCTCGCCCCCCCTCTTTTCCTGCGGCATGCCAGGTTGCGTGCTCGGATAAGGGTCTGGTATGGATTTTTGGGGGGACCCAATGCTTTTTTTTTTTTTTAATTTTGGCGTGGGGTTCCCCTTAAATCCATACCAGACCTGAAGGGTCTGGTGTAGATTTTGAGGGGGACCCCATGCCATTTTTTTATTTTGGCCGGGGTTCCCCTTAATATCCATACCAGACCTGAAGGGCCTGGTATGGAATTTAGGGGGATCCCCCACTTCTTTTTTTTTTTTTTTTTTTAATTTTGGTTCGGGGTTCCCCTGTGGAGAATTCCCATGCCCATGAACTTTTATGTGTATTGTCGGACCGGCAATTCATTAATAGCCGCGAGTAGTTTAAATTACTTTTTTTCCTTTGAAATGTCATTTTGCTGTCAGACTGTTCTAAACACGGGAAACATGCGCCCCTTTACAGGCATACTATAGACCCCCCAGGTACGAAATTCAAAGGAATATTACACATTTATTGTTTCACTTTAAGCATTATTAAAATCACTGCTCCCGAAAAAACGGCCGTTTTTAAAACTTTTTTTTGCATTGATCCATGTCCCCTGGGGCAGAACCCAGGTCCCCAAACACTTTTTATGGCAATACCATGAATATAAATATAAAAAACCCAAAATAGAGTCGAAGCTGCGCTCAGATCTAGAAGAACAACAAAAGAACAATTGTGGAAGAAAAAAGCAACCAGCACCTATAAAAGTCCAGTATCTGACTCCTAAAATATGGTAAACAGCAAAGTGCAGCGCTATAAATATATATGTGACATATAAAGAAATAGAGACCCACCAAGTGATATAACATCAATCAGTAGATGCATAAGCAAAATCGATCAATCATAAACAAACTTTGTTCACAGATGCGTGTGAAAAAGTATATATAAAAAAACAATATGCATAAAATAGTCCAAAACATAATAGTTGAGTCCAAAAAAGAAAAACCCTCATCCAGGAGAGATGTGATAAAAGGTAATATTAGATAATCCACCACGGAGTGTGTGAGTAGAGTCTGCTTACCGGACGGCGATGACTGCTATTACGGCAGTCTCGCCCAGCATAGGGATTAGGGTCTCCCAAAACCACAGATACAGAGCGGGACCAGTAGCTTTAACACTCGATCATAACCGGAAATAAAAAGCAAAACACATCCATAGCGCAATAACGTCTGATAAAAGGTTTTAATAGAATAAAAGAATTGCACTTACAATTTGGCAGAAAAATATGTAGAAGGAGGTATCTTATACCTCCCAATCCCCAGACGACATCCTATCGTGACGAAACGCGTAGGGAGGAGCCTACGACGGTGACGTCATCACGTTCTCGGACGGGCTTTGCAGTACAGGAAGTGAATCGCGGTACACGGAGACACTGCCGCTGTATATGATACCTCATGCTACATGGTTTTCTGCCAAATTGTAAGTGCAATTCTTTTATTCTATTAAAACCTTTTATCAGACGTTATTGCGCTATGGATGTGTTTTGCTTTTTATTTCCGGTTATGATCGAGTGTTAAAGCTACTGGTCCCGCTCTGTATCTGTGGTTTTGAGAGACCCTAATCCCTATGCTGGCCGAGACTGCCGTAATAGCAGTCATCGCCGTCCGGTAAGCAGACTCTACTCACACACTCCGTGGTGGATTATCTAATATTACCTTTTATCACATCTCTCCTGGATGAGGGTTTTTCTTTTTTGGACTCAACTATTATGTTTTGGACTATTTTATGCATATTGTTTTTTTATATATACTTTTTCACACGCATCTGTGAACAAAGTTTGTTTATGATTGATCGATTTTGCTTATGCATCTACTGATTGATGTTATATCACTTGGTGGGTCTCTATTTCTTTATATGTCACATATATATTTATAGCGCTGCACTTTGCTGTTTACAATACCATGAATATAAGCCTTTAAAATTAGCACTTTTGATTTCTCCCATAGACTTTTTAAAGGGTGTTCCGCGGCATTCGAATTTGCCGCGAACACCCCAAATTGTTCGGCGAACTTGCGAACAGCCGATGTTCGAGTCGAGCATGAGTTTGACTCGAACTCGAAGCTCATCCCTACAGGTTACATGTGAACAAAAGATATGCCTAAACCTAAAACTTTTTGAAAATAATGCACTCCACCACACTGAGCACTCCAAGTAAACTTGGTGCTACTTCTGTGTACAATTAACCCCATTCTGTCCAGTTTCGTACTTGGGTTACTCTGCCACCCCCCACACATACTACACCTCTATGTCCCCAGATACCGATGTAATCCACCCAGCCCATATTTTTTCAAACTTTTTAGGGCAACCCCTAGCGCTGTGTTAGTTTGTACATTGGCAACGCTCTGTTAAATAGTTCCACCCAACATTGAAGAGATGGAGGGTCCAGGTCCTTCCAGCTGCACATGTTACAATCGCTGCTCACTCTCAGTGGGAGCAATAATTCTAGGCCCAATATTCATGGTTAACGCAAATTTGTTGACCTGTAAGGGCTTTTAAAGCGTCCCCTATTGAAAATTTTGGATGAAAATTTGCTGTTTCATGGTTGCATGTAATTTTAAGGCTCGACATTTTGGATATCTATTTACTCATATAACCTCGTCTTTTTATAGTTTACCAAAAAATTGGGTAATATGTTGTGCTTGTGTGCCCTAAAAGCAGGGCCTACATATGTATTGCGGAAATTTGCCCATCCCTGTGTACTTGTATAATTACAGTTTATAAATAGAAACAAGGTTTTTAGAACAGGAATGCAAATTGATTATTAATTACATCAAGCAGATCTTTAGCTGAAAAAAAATATTTCCTGATTGTACAGTAAAGGACACAGACACAGGTAAAGAGCAAAATATTTTGGGACTAAAGCTCCATTCACACTTGTGCGACTTGTTATGTGACTTTGGACACTAAAGTTGCATGACGAGCCGCACCCCATGTTTTTCAATGGCAACCCTTCAAATATGTGTCTTAAAGTCGCAGCTACTTTAAATTGGTTCCTGCACTGCTTTTGTTCTTAATTACATGTGACTTGAGTGCCATAGACTGCAATATTAACCCTCAAGTCGCATGAAAGTCGCACCTGAATGTTATACATGCAACAGTTGTCCATTATCATTGGTCAAAGCCAAAGTCGCATTCCAAGTCACTACCATCCACAGTTGCATCAGAGTTTTGACATATTATTTTTGACATTTTATAGGTTTTCATGATCCCTTTGCCATGCTGGCTGCTGGTGCTGTAGCATTGTATTGTCTGTGTATTGTTTAAAAAAGCAATAAAAATAATTTTAAAAAGTTGCATCAAAGTTGCACTCAAGTCGTGCGACTTTGGAGTCGTACAAGTGTGCATGGAACCTTAAGAGACACACATTACCTGAGCCTAGTCAAAAGACATTTAATTTGCAGTAATCTTTTTCATTTTTTTTTCTTTTTCTTCAAGTGTACCCTTCTCCCATAACAAGCCACAGACACCGAAAATCTGTATATGGAGAGATTGGACATACTATCATTAATTTATTAACTGTAAGTACTGATGGTTTTTGTATATGTTAACACACATGTGTTTAGGGCTGAAACAACTAATCGATTAATCGACAACCAATCGATTATGAAATTAATCGATTACTATTTTCATAATCGATTAATCGGACAGTAACATAATGGGGTTAAAAAAAACTAAAATGAGCCGTTTATGGCACAAAAAGAGCAAATAATCGTTACTGTAAATATAACTTTCACAGTTCTACAGTAAAAAAATGAACCCCTTACAGTAGTGATTATCTAAAGGGCTAATTTTTATTTTTTTTTAACCCCATTATGTTACTAAACATCTTAGACCTGCTTCACATCTTTGTGTTTTTTGGTGCTTTTTGCAGAAACACACTACAGTTTATTTACATGGTTTCCTATGGGACACGTTCACATCTATGCTTTTTTTCAGCGCTGCGTATTTGGAAAGGGTCAGGGACTTTTTTTTTTTTCTTAACGCAAACGGTGCTTTTTTGGTTCAATATACTTAAATGGAGAAGCTGCTAAAAATCACGTAATGCGTTTTTGCAGCAATTTGTGTTTTTTAAATTTGCCCAACAACAAATTGTCCAAAAAAATGCAAAAACGCAAATCGCAGCAAAATCACGTGTGCAAAAATCAAAACGCACAGCAAAAAGCACTGCAGAAACGGATCAAAAGCAAACTGCATAGGTGTGTACTGAGCCTTATGCTGGCCACACGGTCAATTTTCAGACAAGAATATTCAGACGAAAAATCTTTGTAAATTCGCTGAATGAAAGAATGAAAAAAATTGATCTCTGAGCCTGATATTTACCAGATTCACTCTTTAATGGTATATAACCTCTAATAGTATATACAGTATATCTCTTCTAATTGTATATACAGTAGATCTCCTCTAATAGTATATACAGTAGATCTCCTCATAGTATATACAGTATATATCTTATAGTATATACAGTATATCTCTTATTGTATATACAGTATATCTCTTCTAATTGTATATACAGTATATCTCCTCTGTCTTATTCTCAGAGTGGATTAGAGCTTTTGCTCCCTAACCATAAAGTTGGTAATTTATATTTACCACTGCATTGAGATATTTAGGAATACATTTCCTTTTTTTTTTTTAAACTTTACATACTAAACTAAATTATACACCACACTTTTTTTTAAGGTTATTAACCGAATAATCGATTAATCGAAACCATAATCGGCCAACTAATCGATTATGAAAATAATCGTTAGTTGCAGCCCTACATGTGTTCCTGTGTGTGTAATACATCTCCTAGTGAGTGACCTACTTGTGGTTTTCTTTTATTATGTTTTTTCCAGGACCTTAGAAATTACCAGTATACGATCCCACATGTAGATGGTTTAGTAATTCACATGGAAATGGGCAAAAGCTGCATAAAGATCCCTTCATGGAGACACAACGAGGTATATACAATTTTATATCAAGCCAATACTATACTATATATGTATAGTATTGATACAATGTTATTTTGAGGTGTAAATGTAAAGGAAAATCACTTTACAGGGTTGTGATGATTGTGTGTAGGGTTAGCTTGCCATATACTAATGTTTTCATGGCGGACACTTCCAGCACTCTTCTTTAACTTTTTCCACAGGAGTGTTTGAATGAATGCTTTTTACTTGGACACGAAAAAAACTGGAGTATCTGCAGGGTAGATGCAGTCCTCATCAAGTAGCTTTGTATTTGAAAATTGTATTATGTGCTCCATCATCCTTAAAGGATGCCCCCTTTTTTTTTTTTCTTTTTTTTTTTTACCTTGTCTCTCTTTTGTGATGGGTCATTTGTTAAAGCGGAGTTCCAGTCATTTTTGTGTTTATTAAAAAGTCAGCAGCTTAAAAAAGTGTAGCTGCTGACTTTTAATAAATGCACACTCGCCTATCCCATGGTCCAGCGATGCGGCCGCCTAAACCCTCGGTTCTCTCCCTCGCTTCTCCCCGGCATTACAAGTGTGGGCACCCGTCTGTGACAGCTTGCAGCTTCACAGCTGAGTGCACACTGCACATGCGCAATGTCCCAGAAGATTGCAGGGAGGGGGAGAGGAGAACTTCCACTAGAGTCGCCTAGGCGGCATGTGCAGAAGTGGGCACGGGGTGCCTGTCAAAACTTGGTACCTGCTTCCCCCACCTTCTATGTGGCATAGAAGGGGTTGAGGAGTGCTTAAAGCGGAACTTCGACTTTTGGATGGAACCCTGATTGTAAAGTCTTTGCTATTATTATTATAGGAAAAAAAACATGTTACTTACCTGCTCTGTGCAGTGGATTTGCGCAGAGCAGCCCAAATCCTCCTCCTCTTGGGTCCTTCTTCTGTGCTCCTGCCCTCACAGGGCACCCGAGCCGAGTCACAGCTCCTGTGTTCATTCGGACACTGAGCCCTGGCCCCGCCCCCTCTCTCCCCTGATTGGCTATCTGACTTTGACAGCAGTGGGAGCCAATGGTACCGCTGCTGTGTCTCAGCCAATTAGGAAGGAGAATCTCAGATAGCTGAGACATTTGTGCCCATCGCTGGACAGAGAGGGGGCTCAGGTAAGTGTGATGGGGGCTGCTGCACACAGAAGGCTTTTTATCTTAATGCATATAATGCATTAAGATAAAAAAAAAAACTCTCTGCCATTACAACCCTTTTAGGTACAGACAGTGGAAAGAGGGGGCCTCCCCAGAAGCAGAGGTTATTTCTGATATGGTAGCAAAGACATTATATACATTTAATGTTTATTTGAAATTGTTATTTATTTTTCAGCTTGTATTTAATGCAACATTTTCACTAGCTGACAGAACCAGCGTCACACTGTAAGGGGAAAAAAGAGGAATACTTTCCATTGCAATGAGCAGCATGTTAAAGCAGTTGTCAACTTGTACATATACCCACTGAAGTGACAGAAATGAAGGAAGGGGGAAGCGCACCTAAGTGTATTATTAAAACATGAGATTTTATTACATAAGATTAAGAACACTTACAAGATGTAAAATAAATCACGCTTTCATAGAAGTGTTATCATCCCCAAGGCTGCCGCTGTCCTACAGGTCCGTCAGGGGGTCCAAATGGCTTTTGGTAAGGAAGCTGGAGCATCCAGGAAGTCTGTGCAAACCAGCGTGGACCGCACGGAAGGAAGTGATGTCACCGGAGGAGGCAGCCACCCTGATTGTGATAGAGAATACTATGACGTGCAGGCTATATGCTCGGAGCACACAGCTCCTTCTACTGGCCTGTTTTTCACCATACACACCGAAGTGAATATCCTCAGATGATACAAAAATCCTCCTACATAGGTTGTACCTATCTATCTGCAGCCATCTGTCCTCTACTTCCATTTAGTTCAGAATTTACACAGCTTCTCTGAACTTCAGGAGGCAGGGGTTGGGGATGTGATGTCACACACTGCACATCTCAGAGAGGAGAGCGACTGTAATCTGAGACCTGAGTGAAGGTGAGGGACACAACCGCCCGCTATACAATCTCATAGGGAAACATGCATAGCTGAAGCATTCATTCACAGGCTGTGTGCTGGAGGCCCCATCACCCTCCCCCTGGATCCAATGGAGTTGACACAACCTGTCAGAAATGACTCATGCGGATAGCAGAGGAACAATAAACAGAAATCGCGCTTGGTGCTTTGGTGTGAGGCAAGTACACGCTATAGAAAGATTTGCTTTGTTCATTTTTCATGTCAGAGGTTTACAACCACTTTTACCTTTTCAGTTTGATGTAAAGCTCTGGCCTCCACTGCTATCCAACACTTTCCGGTGTCTCTGATATCGCATCCCCCATTGCATACTGCTCTGCTCTCGTTTCACTACTGTGTCCTGTTGTGATAAAGGGGTGGCAAGAGAAAACAGTGCACAGTGGGAGACACCCTATCTATCTGCCATACCCGGTAATGTAGGATTGCACTGGTGGCTGTAGCTCTGCAACACAGTAAAAATTGTATTTGTTGTCCACTGGAAAGGTAAGTATTCTGCTTCTTTACAGGGTGTAGCTAGTAGGAGTTCTTTTGGCTAGTGAGAGGGTTGCTTATAACATCCTCTAGAACTTTGTCTGTAATAATAGCTACTGCCCTGGGCAATGAGTCAACCCAATCTGTGAACTACTGATGGCATATAGAAAGGTTTTAAGCTGCCCTAAAATATCAATCTTGACTAAAGGAGGACCTAAATGCAACTCTTGACTTTAGGTCCCCTGATCTGTGGGATTTACATAGTTAGTCTGGTTGAAAAAAGACAAAGTCCATCTGGTTCAACCTATAAAAGGGAAATGAGAAAATACACAATTCTATACCCACAGTTGATTCAGAGGAAGGCAAAAAAAAAAAACCCAGCCAAGCATGATCCATTTTGCTCCAGCAGGGCAAAAATTCCTTCCTGATCCCCCAAAAGGCTTGCGAGTTCAGCAGATAAGGATCGATATTATGTAAACGTTCAATTAGTGAAAGCTGTACCTCATTTCTTGTAGATCAGCAGTGTATTGTGAGTGTAGACATGGCAGGCAGAATATTGGGGACACCACATTAATGTTTGTTACATGGAAACACACCAGGGTTTCCTCCATATTCATCTGAATTACAGCCAAGTCTATTTTTGTTATGTAAAAACATGGTGGTGCATTGAATAGATCAGAATTGTGCTGTGTAGCTTCTTAACTATATGGGTATTCTTTTTATAGATACTTAAGGTGATTCATTCATGTAATGAACACGTCATAAGCATCGGTGCCAGTTTCAGTATGGAGGCAGATTCTCACCTGGTTTGTGTACAAAACGACGATGGAATTTACCAGACACAAGCGAGCAGTGTTCCTGGCCAATCACGCCAAGGTGAGGACTGGAAACCATATGATTAGTAAATAAAGTCACCAATCCTGAAACACAAGTTGATAGAACGTGTTATGCATTATGGATTCACCCTGCCCTATTTTCGTTCAGTGACAGCTAGGTTCCTTTTGTCAACTGTTTTACAGGCTGGAAAGTTTTCTGATTTAGAAGAAAAAGTAACTTTCAAGAATGCTTTTAGGCCCGGTTCACACTTGTGCGATGCCAGACATCGCATGTAATACGCAGCGCACTGCTGTTCACATTACATGCGATGTCTGTGCGGTGCGATTTCAGCCATACAAATAATATGGCTGATATCGCACCGCATTCGGTCCAAACACGCACAGGACCCTTTTTTCTGTTTGGACCAGAATCGGATTGCATGTGTGATCACACATATGCGATCTGATTCATGTCCGAACTGTCAGTTCGCAGTGCGATACGCGAGCTGAACTGGGGGTGTCGTTAACAATGTATTGACACTCCCCAGCAGTTCGCATATGGCAGTGTGAACTGCGATGCAGGAACCTGCAGTGGATTCACAGGGTTCTCGCATCGCACCAGTGTGAACCGGGCCATAAAGTGAACCTGTTAGGAAACTACTGTAACAGTTTTTTGCTTTTTTTTTTTTTCTGTGGACAAAAACCTATTTAGTATAAAAGTTACCGAACTGTAAAGAAAAACCTTTTCTCTAAGCATCTTCCAGGACAGCCCATGAGACCTAGGGCTCCTCCTACCAGGACAGGAAACACATTACCCCCACCAGATAAAAAGGCGGTCCTCCAGGCCCCATGTCAGTCAGTTATTAGTGTTTCCTCCGGAACCTGGTCCCCTAGGTCTCATTAACAGGGGCTATTATGGCTGTTTGGGGTGTATCACTGAGCTTTCTCCTCTGCCAGAAGCAGCATCTCCGCTGGGGAAGCTGGTTGTACTGCTGTTCCCTGTTCTCAGTGCCTGAAGAGGGCCAAGACCGAGGTGATGTCGGGCTCCATAGCGTGGGTTGCATAGCAGCACGGTGGTATCCTTTCTCCGCTGACAGCGTGGCTTGTATGTGCAGGGGAAAGAGGAAGCCGCGGTGCTCGAGGGGGGCGGAGCTACTGCACTCCAAGCTGGCCCACAGGAAGTATTCAGCAAAGGTCACTTCCGGGGCATATGACGTCATCATCGGGCGCTGGAGATGCTGGTTCCGGTCTCCATAAACGGCACGAACAGGGGACGCTGGCTTCTGGTGTTTGTTGGTAAAGAAGCAGCAGAGGCTGTGGACTACCTGAGAGGCAGAATGGATCCTTCTGCAGTACCTGCGGTCCCCAACACCAGCACCTCACAGGTAAGCCTGGAGTATTTTGTCACCCTCTTGCTATCCTTGTGAGTGTTCCCTCCCCACCCCCACCTCCTTCTGTAGAATTGGGTGTAAGGGAACACTGTTTCCTCCCTCCTGCACAAGGTGTTACGGAGTGATGGGTGGCTTAAGACTACATTATGGGGCATTTATTTTGTCTTGCAGACCAAGACCCAGGACAAGGCCCAAGCGCAGCCAACAAGAAGGAAATGTGTGGGTTGCGGAAACAAATTGAGCTCCGCATGGAGCAAAGGCCTGGTAAAGGATGACCTGGTAGCCTCCTGTCAGAAAATGCTTACTTCTGTTAGAGATGAGCTTGTTAGAGTCTACCTTTAGCTCATTTAAAGCTCTAATTGACGAGCTTTAAGCTCCCGCAGAGTAGGGCTTCAGTCGGTAGCGCTCCACAGCAGATTGCGGAGAGTGAAGACTGAGGCTAAAGCCAGATCTACCCGTTCTTCTCCGGAAGAATCGGGGTCAGATACAGAGCCCAGGGATAGAGAATCCACAAGGGGCTCGAGGTTTAAGTTATCTTTAGAAGATGTTGATGTCTTCTTATCTATACAACACTTGAGTTGGAAGAGGAGGAGGTACAATTGTCTAAACATGATCTTATGTACAAAGGTTTGCATAAGAAAAAGTCTAGAGTTTTTCCAGTGCATAGTTCCCTTCTTGATACTATCAAACTGTAGTGGGAAAATCCAGAGAGAAAACCTTTCTTTTCTGGTAACCTAAAAAGGAGGTTTCCACTTGATGAGGGCACAGCGTAGCCGTAGAACAAAAATCCTAAGTTAGACGCACCTCTTTCAAAGGTTTCAAAAAAACTTGGACCTAGCGTTTGACAATATGGGCACGCTTAAGGACTCGATGGACAAAAGAGGGGATATCCTTCTCCACAGAGCTTGGGATTCAGCTGTTGGGAACCTTAAACCAGCTCTGGCCTCCACATGTGTAGCCAGAAATTTGGAAGTATGGTTGACACAAATACAAACACATTTGTTGGCAGGTACCTCTAGAGAGCAGATTCTGAAGTCTTTCCCTCTCCTCTTTCGTGCAGTGGGGTTTTTAGCTGATTCTTCCAAAGAGTCTGTAAGAATGTTATCCAGGACTTCGGCCTTAGTGAATTCGGCCAGAAGAAGCCTATGGCTCAGAACCTGTTCAGGTGATGCAGCCTCAAAGTTGCGCCTATGTGGACTTCCCTTAACAGGTGATCATCTTTTTGGCCCAGGTCTGCAGGAGGCCCTGGAACACATGGCCGATAGAAAAAAGGCCTTTCCAGAAAATAAGAAAAAGCCGACGACCAGAACGTTTTTTCGTAGGCAGCAAGGTCCTAGAGAAAAGGACAGTAGGCCCAAAAAACATTGGACAGGGCAGAGGAAGAGGGGGCGTCTTATTTAACCCTCCTCAACAAACCCGCCAAGCCACAGTGACCCGTGTCTCCCAGTGGGAGGAAGATTGAGGGCCTTTCTCCCACAGTGGGCAGCAGTCCCCTCGAGCGCATTCAGCCTGGGCCTAGTGACCGATGGGTACAGGCTGGAATTCTCTTGCCAACCACCAGAGCGTTTTTTGGTCACCTTCCCTCCCCAAGATCGGGAAAAAGCGAGGGCCTTGGGTTTCCAAATTGGAGACTTGTTCCATCAAAAAGTCCTGATCCCTATTCCCTGGTCAGATCAGGACAAGGGGTTTTATCCCCATATATTTGTCATCAGAAAGCCGTCAGGGAAGTATCGGCTTATCCTGGTCTCTAAACCGTTCAATCAGATACAAGCACTTTCATATGGAGACGTTGTTCACAATCAAAAACCTGCTTTACCCAAACTGCTTCATGGCCACTTTGAATTTGAGGGATGCTTATCTGCACATCCCTATCCATCCAGCCTTCCAAAGATTCTTGAGGCTAGCGGTCAAGATGGGAACAGAGATTCGGCACTTTCAATTTCAAGCCCTCCCCTTCGGTCAGGGCCCACGTATTTTTACAAAAGTGTTGGGGGAGGCGCTGGCTCCGCTAAGGTTAAAGGCGATAACTATTATCCCTTACGTGGACGACCTCCTAGTGGTGGCATAGTCATACCAAAAAGTTATTAGCAGATCTCCAGACTGTACAAGACTTCCTTCAATCCCTGGGCTGGTTAATAAACAAAGAGAAGTCTTCCTTAATTCCGGCCCAGAAGTTGACATATCTGGGGTACGACTTTTGCTCAGTAGACCAAAAAGTTTTTCTTCCACAGGAGAAGGTCTCAAAAATGATGCAAACAATGTCAGCCTTACAGACCAATCAGTCGGTCTCGCTGAGAGAGGTTTCAAGAGCAGTGGGTCTGATGACCTTGTGCTTTCCCGCGGTGCCATGGGCAAGAATTAATCAACGCCCATTGCAGCTGTTTCTACTAAGGAACTGGGACAGAGATGCAGGTTCCCTGGAATCAAGGGTCTTGTTACCCGCCAGGTTAAAAAGAAGCTTGTGGTGGTAGAGGACAAGCTTGCACCTAACAAGAGGTCTACCATGGTCCATTCCTATATCCCAGAGGATCACTACGGATGCGAGTTCCTGGGGAAGGGAAGCCAGCCCACCTCAGCAACACAGTGGCACAGGGAGAATGGTCCTCGAGGGAAGCAAGAGCTTCATCGAATCAGAGAGAGCTTCTAGCGGTTCAGAGAGCCTTGCAGACATTTCAGACAGAAATCAGGGGTCACAATCTCCAGATACTATCAGACAATATTGCGACGGTTGCGTACTTCAACAAACCGGGAGGTACGAGGAGTCGGATACTTCAATCTATTGCACAGGAGATTTTATAATGGGCAGAAGGGAATCTAGCCTCAATTACAGCAGTACACCTGAAGGGGACACAAAACGGTCTGGCAGATTAACGCAGCCGCTACCGGGTAGATCGAGACAATTAGTCCCTTCATCCCAAAGTCTTTGCGGATCTCACCGGCAGATGGGGATGTCCCGAAGCGGACCTGTTCGCAAAGCAGAACAATCGCAATACAGAGAAGTTCTTTTCTCTGAACCCAGTAGATCGATAATTGGGGATCGATGCTCTAGCGAATCCATGGCCATTCAGCCTCTGTTATGCCTTCCCGCCAATCAGACTTATTGCAGAAGTCCTCCGGAAGTTTCTTCTAGAAGAAACAGATCTTATCCTAATCGCCCTTTTCTTGCCCAAGAGGTCATGGTTTTCCCTGCTACAGACTCTGGTCTCGGAGCCTCATCTGAGTCTACCGAAGAGAGAAGACTTACTATCGAAGGGTCCAGTGTCACACCCACAGGTGGTTTCCTTTTAAACTTGACGGCTTGGTATCTGAAGAAAAGATACTAAGCGCCCAGGGGTTCTCCGACAAAGTTGTCAGGACTCTGGTAAATTGCAGAAAACCAGCCACTTGAGCCATATATTCCAAGGTTTGGAAAAAATTTAACTCAGTTATCTGAAAATCAAACATTAACCACTTGACGACCGCCTCACGCCGATGTACGTCGGCAAGGTGGCACGGACAGGCAAAATCACGTACATTGCCTTCCGCGGGTGGGGGGTCCGTTGCCCGTTGTCCGTTTGTCCAGAGGCGATCAGAGGTGAGGGGGAGACCATCCGTTCGTGGCCCCCCCCTTGCGATCGCCGCCGGCCAATCGAATCATTCCTTTTCTGCTGTATGCTAAACAGCAGCAAAGGAAATGATGTCATCTCTCCTCGGCTCGGTAATTTCCGTTCCAGCCCGAGGAGAGAAGACATGTGAGTGAGTGCACCAACTCACACACACACACAGTAGAACATGCCAGGCACACAAAACACCCCGACCCCTCCCCCTGTCACAAACTGACACCAAGCAGTTTTTTTTGTTTTTTTTTCTAATTATTGCATAGTGTCAGTTTGTGACAGTTACAGTGTTGGGACAGTTACTGTTACCCCCCTTTAGGTCTAGGGTACCCCCCTAACCCACCCTAATAAAGTTTTAACCCCTTGATCACCCCCTGTCACCAGTGTCGCTAAGCGATCATTTTTCTGATCGCTGTATTAGTGTCGCTGGTGACGCTAGTTAGGGACGTAAATATTTAGGTTCGCCGTCAGCGTTTTATAGCGTCAGGGACCCCCATATACTACCTAATAAATGTTTTAAACCCTTGATTGCCCCCTAGTTAACCCTTTCAACACTGATCACCGTATAACCGTTACGGGTGACGCTGGTTAGTTTGTTTATTTTTTATAGTGTCAGGGCACCCGCCGTTTATTACCTAATAAAGGTTTAGCCCCCTGATCGCCCGGCGGTGATATGCGTCGCCCCAGGCAGCGTCAGATTAGCGCCAGTACCGCTAACACCCACGCACGTAGCATACACCTCCCTTAGTGGTATAGTATCTGAACGCATCAATATCTGATCCGATCAGATCTATACTAGCGTCCCCAGCAGTTTAGGGTTCCCAAAAACGCAGTGTTAGCGGGATAAGCCCAGATACCTGCTAGCACCTGTGTTTTGCCCCTCCGCCCAGCCCACCCAAGTGCAGTATCGATCGATCACTGTCGCTTACAAAACACTAAACGCATAACTGCAGCGTTCGCAGAGTCAGGCCTGATCCCTGTGATCGCTAACAGCTTTTTGGTAGCATTTTGGTGAACTGGCAAGCACCAGCCCCAAGCAGCGTCAGGTTAGCGCCAGTACCGCTAACACCCACGCACGCACCGTACACCTCCCTTAGTGGTATAGTATCTGAACGGATCAATATCTGATCCGATCAGATCTATACTAGCCTCCCCAGCAGTTTAGGGTTCCCAAAAACGCAGTGTTAGCGGGATCAGCTCAGATACCTGCTAGCACCTGCGTTTTGCCCCTCCGCCCAGCCCACCCAAGTGCAGTATCGATCGATCACTGTCACTTACAAAACACTAAACGCATAACTGCAGCGTTCGCAGAGTCAGGCCTGATCCCTGCGATCGCTAACAGTTTTTTTGGTAGCATTTTGGTGCACTGGCAAGCACCAGTGGCCTAGTACACCCCGGTCATAGTCAAACCCGCACTGCAGTAACACTTGGTGACGTGGCGAGTCCCATAAGTTCAAGCTGGTGAGGTGGCAAGCACAAGTAGTGTCCCGCTGCCACCAAAAAGACAAACACAGGCCCGTCGTGCCCATAGTGCCCTTCCTGCTGTATTCGCCAACCCTAATTGGGAACCCACCACTTCTGCAGCGCCCGTACTTCCCCCATTCACATCCCCAACCAAATGCAGTCGGCTGCATGAGAGGCATTTTCTTTATGTCCTCCCGAGTACCCCTACCCAACAAACCCTCCCAAAAAAGATGTCGTGTCTGCAGCAAGCGCGGATATAGGCGTGACACCCGCTATTATTGTCCCTCCTGTCCTGACAATCCTGGTCTTTGCATTGGTGAATGTTTTGAACGCTACCATTCACTAGTTGAGTATTAGCGTAGAGTACAGCATTGCACAGACTAGGCACACTTTCACAGGGTCTCCCAAGATGCCATCGCATTTTGAGAGACCCGAACCTGGAACCGGTTACAGTTATAAAAGTTAGTTACAAAAAAAGTGTAAAAAAAAAATATATATATATAAAATAAAAAAAAATAGTTGTCGTTTTATTGTTCTCTCTCTCTCTCTATTCTCTCTCTATTGTTCTGCTCTTTTTTTACTGTATTCTATTCTGCAATGTTTTATTGTTGTTATGTTTTATCATGTTTGTTTTTCAAGTATGCAATTTTTTATACTTTACTGTTTACTGTGCTTTATTGTTAACCATTTTTTTGTCTTCAGGTACGCCATTCACGACTTTGAGTGGTTATACCAGAATGATGCCTGCAGGTTTAGGTATCATCTTGGTATCATTCTTTTCAGCCAGCGGTCGGCTTTCATGTAAAAGCAATCCTAGCGGCTAATTAGCCTCTAGACTGCTTTTACAAGCCGTGGGAGGGAATGCCCCCCCCCCCCCACCGTCTTCCGTGTTTTTCTCTGGCTCTCCTGTCTCAACAGGGAACCTGAGAATGCAGCCGGTGATTCAGCCAGCTGATCAGAGACCAGAGTGGCTCCAAACATCTCTATGGCCTAAGAAACCGGAAGCTACGAGCATTTTATGACTTAGATTTCGCTGGATGTAAATAGCGCCATTGGGAAATTGGGGAAGCGAACGCAAGCGGCGGTCTGTCGTCAAACGTAAACAGCAATTGCACCATGCATGTGAGGTATCACCGCGAAGGTCAGATTGAGGGAAGTAATTTTTGCAGTAGACCTCCTCTGTAAATCTAAAGTGGTAACCTGTAAAGGCTTTTAAAAATGTATTTATTTTGTTGTCACTGCACATTTGTGCGCAATTGTAAAGCATGTCATGTTTGGTATTCATGTACTCGGCCTAAGATCATCTTTTTTATTTCATCAAACATTTGGGCAATATAGTGTGTTTTAGTGCATTAAAATTTAAAAAAGTGTGTTTTTACCCCAAAAAATGCGTTTGAAAAATCGCAGCGCAAATACTGTGTGAAAAAAAAAATGAAACACCCACCATTTTAATCTGTAGGGCATTTGCTTTAAAAAAATATATAATGTTTTAGGGTTCAAAGTAATTTTCTTGCCAAAAAAAATAACTTTTTCATGTAAACAAAAAGTGTCAGAAAGGGCTTTGTCTTCAAGTGGTTAGAAGAGTGGGTGATGTGTGACATAAGCTTCTAAATGTTGTGCATAAAATGCCAGGACAGTTTAAAACCCCCCCAAATGACCCCATTTTGGAAAGTAGACACCCCAAGCTATTTGCTGAGAGGCATGTCGAGTCCATGGAATATTTTATATTGCGACACAAGTTGCGGAAAAGAGACAAATTTTTTTTTTTTTTTGCACAAAGTTGTCACTAAATGATATATTGCTCAAACATGCCATGGGAATATGTGAAATTACACCCCAAAATACATTCTGCTGCTTCTCCTGAGTACAGGGATACCACATGTGTGAGACATTTTGGGAGCCTAGCCGCGTACGGGACCCCGAAAACCAAGCACCACCTTCAGGCTTTCTAAGGGCGTGAATTTTTGATTTCACTCTTCACTGCCTATCACAGTTTCGGAGGCCATGGAATGCCCAGGTGGCACAAAACCCCCCCCCCCCCCCAAATGACCCCATTTTGGAAAGTAGACACCCCAAGCTATTTGCTGAGAGGTATAGTGAGTATTTTGCAGACCTCACTTTTTGTCACAAAGTTTTGAAAATTGAAAAGAGAAAAAAAATTTTTTTCTTGTCTTAATTCATTTTCAAAAACAAATGAGAGCTGCAAAATACTCACCATGCCTCTCAGCAAATAGCTTGGGGTGTCTACTTTCCAAAAAGGTCATTTGGGGGGGGGTTTGTGCCACCTGGGCATTCCATGGCCTCCGAAACTGTGATAGGCAATGAAGAGTGAAATCAAAAATTCACGTCCTTAGAAATCCTGAAGGCGGTGATTGGTTTTCGGGGCCCCGTACGCGGCTAGGCTCCCAAAAAGTCCCACACATGTGGTATCCCCATACTCAGGAGAAGCAGCTAAATGTATTTTGGGGTGCAATTTCACATATGCCCATGGCCTGTGTGAGCAATATATCATTTAGTGACAACTTTGTGCAAAAAAAAAAAAAGTCACTTTCCCGCAACTTGTGTCAAAATATGAAATATTCCATGGACTCAATATGCCTCTCAGCAAATAGCTTGGGGTGTCTACTTTCCAAAATGGGGTCATTTGGGGGGGGGGGGGTTTGTGCCACCTGGGCATTCCATGGCCTCTGAAACTGTGATAGGCAGTGAAGAGTGAAATCAAAAATTTACACCCTTAGAAATCCTGAAGGCGGTGATTGGTTTTCGGGGCCCCGTACGCGGCTAGGCTCCCAAAAAGTCCCACACATGTGGTATCCCCGTACTCAGGAGAAGCAGCTGAATGTATTTTGGGGTGCAATTCCACATAGGCCCATGGCCTGTGTGAGCAATATATCATTTAGTGACAACTTTTTGTAAATATTTTTTTTTTTTTTGTCATTATTCAATCACTTGGGACAAAAAAAATAAATATTCAATGGGTTCAACATGCCTCTCAGCAATTTCCTTGGGGTGTCTACTTTCCAAAATGGGGTCATTTGGGGGGTTTTGTACTGCCCTGCCATTTTAGCACCTCAAGAAATGACATAGGCAGTCATAAACTAAAAGCTGTGTAAATTCCAGAAAATGTACCCTAGTTTGTAGACGCTATAACTTTTGCGCAAACCAATAAATATACGCTTATTGACATTTTTTTTACCAAAGACATGTGGCCGAATACATTTTGGCCTAAATGTATGACTAAAATTGAGTTTATTGGATTTTTTTTATAACAAAAAGTAGAAAATATCATTTTTTTTCAAAATTTTCGGTCTTTTTCCGTTTAAAATAAAAACCGCAGAGGTGATCAAATACCATCAAAAGAAAGCTCTATTTGTGGGAAGAAAAGGACGCAAATTTTGTTTGGGTAGAGCATTGCATGACCGCGCAATTAGCAGTTAAAGCGACGCAGTGCCAAATTGGAAAAAGACCTCTGGTCCTTAGGCAGCATAATGGTCCGGGGCTCAAGTGGTTAAATATACAGGCGGCAGCTATCAGTGTTTTTCTCCAATTTTCTCTCCTGGAAAATCCCACTATAGCTAGATTTTTCAAATCAATTTCTAGGGCCAGGCCTGTAGTGGTTAGAAGTTGTCCAACCTGGGACCTGTCCCTGGTGCTTCAAACTCTGGTAGAATTTCCTTTTGAGCCCCTAAAGGATATTTCAGTTAAGTTACTTACATTGAAAACAGTTTTTCTTGTAGCAGTTACCTCAGCTCGTAGAGTAAGTGAGTTGCACTCCCTATCAGTGAGGGAACCCTTCCTCACGATTTTTGAGGATCGAGTTGTTTTGAGAACTGGTCCAGGTTCTTTGCCTAAGGTGGCCAGTACATTCCACAGATCTCAGGACATTGTCCTGCCAACCTTTTTGTAGTTCGCCTCAGGGTGACCAAGAAAGAAAGTTTTTTTAGTTTTTTTTTAGACATGAGAAGGATTCTCCTCGTCTATCTTGAGGTCACCAAGACCTTTAGAAAAACTGATGCCTTGTTTGTCCTCTTTTCAGGAGCACACAAGGGAAAATGTGTATCTAAAGCCACATTGGCTAGATGGGTAAAGCAAGCTATCTCTGAAACTTACAAAATTAGGGAAGTTCCTCCGCCTTTTGTTACTGCGCACTCAACAAGAGCCTTGTCTGCGTCTTGGGCTGAGAGGGCTGGTGCCTCATCGGAACAAATTTGCAGGGCTGCCACATGGTCCAGTTATTCGACCTTCATTAAACATTATCGCCTGGATCTCCTATCTGCTCAGGAGCAGGCGTTTGGTCGTAAGGTCCTTCAGGTAGTTGTCCCTCCCTAGACTGGTAAGTTCTGGCTCATCGTCTCATGGGCTGTCCTGGAAGACGCTTTGAGAAAAGCTGAGTTAGACTTACCGGTAACTCCTTTTCTGAGAGTCTTCCAGGACAGCCGGATTCACACCCGGTTTTGTCTGAAGTTATGTGTATTATGCATATGTTTTACAGGGACGTCCTACGGTTCTTGAGAAGACTGACACGGGGCGTGGAGGACCGCCCTTTTATCTGGTGGGGGTAATGTGTTTCCTATCCTGGTAGGAGGAGCCCTAGGTCTCATGGGCTGTCCTGGAAGATGCAAAGCATATTGGAAGACTCAGAAAAGGAGTTACCGGTAAGTCTAACTCAGCTTTTTTATTTTTTTATTTTACAGTCCTCAATTAGATTAGACCTGCATACTTATAAATAATATGCCCTGTATTTTGGTAGGATTCCTCCTGTATTTTGTATGTTAAAGCTGATGTTTTAATCTGTGTAAATTTTGCCCTCCCTGGTTCCATTGCTTACCCTATTTTGGTGATGTACTTTGTGCTTCTTTATGAAATGCAGGAATATCATGGCTGGTGGGAGGGACCAGCAGGGGGTGTACATAACTTCCTGAAAACATCACAGCACCCGGCCTCAGGACTATTCTCAAGAACCCTCAGTCATCATGCAAGCAGTGGGCTGACTTTTGGGAGGAGCCATACAAATATCAAAGTGTCTTGAGGGGGAATGTCATTCTGGAGGGGTGGGTATTCCTAGGCAGAATGCATTTGCACTAGGTAATGCTACTTCCCTTGATTGAAAAAAAAAAAAAAATCAAATGAGGAAGATGCTGGCTAGGGACAATAAGGCTGGGGAGGAGGGAGCCAGATGATGCTGGATGTCCTGCAGGGATGAGGTGGGCTCTATCTGACTTGCTGATGTACACTGCGAGAAGCTCGCTGTATGCAGTGAAATTAATTTCAGTTCAGGAGTGGAGCCTGTACAACTCTGTCTATACTGTCTGTCCTATTTTTATATATTTTATTTTATTGACTTTTCAGTATACATGTATACATATGTGGAAGCAACATGGATAAAAGTTTCTAAGTTGCCTTCTTGCATATAAAAAGGGGAAGATATTATCAGCACAAACCACAGAATAACCAAGCAAAAGTGGAGTATACAAATAGAACAGTAAAGAATGATTTATAACGTGCAGTAAATGATTCTAAAGTGATTGTAAACGATCACCTTGTAAAACAACCCATTTAGTTTAAAATGAAAGGCAAAACATTTGTATATAGATATAAAAAAAAAATAAATAACCTTTTTCCCTTTTTTAGGAGTGATTACATTCCCTCTGTTCTCACCTGCTTAAGAGCTGGGGGGAGGAGAAGCTGCAGTACACTGAGCTTCCCAGTGAATGGTTGTGCAGGGGGGCATATCAGTTCAAGTCTGATCATTTGAAAAGTTCCCAGCACAGCTAGAGAACTGACCACGGCGTGTTCTCATGCTTGGTGTGATCAGTTGTTAATAGGCAGAGGGAGTGCCAGGAACACCAGGGATTTCACACAAAGGAAGTGATACAAAGTACATGGTACAGCAGACACATATCAGGAATATGAAATGGGGTAATAAACACTTTAAAACAAAAAAAAAAATGTGTAGAGTCATTCTTCAGTAAGTCTACATTGTATACAACTGTGTGACTCTATATGAGTATACAAGAAAGGGGCTTGGTATGTAAAATGAGCATGTAAGCTTTTGGCAGAGCCAGCGCAGGCTGCACTTGAGTCTTCTGCAGAGAAACCAATCGACTTCTAACTTCAGCTTTGGCAAGAAAACCTGGAAGCTG
Organism: Lithobates septentrionalis; assembly: GCA_037952835.1. Lineage (NCBI taxonomy): Eukaryota > Metazoa > Chordata > Amphibia > Anura > Ranidae > Lithobates > Lithobates septentrionalis. Next base: position 503,352 of record JBBDGP010002778.1, on the reverse strand, counting down.
ATTGGTTTCTATGCAGAAGTGAGACTGACTTTGAACTCTCCAGCTTTAGTAAATAAACCCCATAGTCTTGCAGGTTACTGTGCAGCCCCTGCAACATGATGCCAAGGGGAACCATGGGCTCACCCTAATTGTATTCTCATTACTAGCAAATGTCGGACATGGACAAAAAAATATGGAATTCTAGGGAAAAAAAAAACCTGATTGTTTCCTACCATTCCACACTAACCAAAACAAAAAAAGATGCTTTGACTGGAGTGCCACTTTAAGCTTTCCTGACAAATCTCACTTCATTTGCATTTTGTTGTCAGCTATTGTATTTATTGTAACTCACAACAACCTTAAAGCTTTTTGTGTAGAGGTACCTTGGCATGATGGTGTCCTTGATGGTACAAATTGTAGTATATGATGCCAAAAATTGCTTTGGAACCATCTGAATTATGAAACCACAATGCTTTTCAAAATAGTATTCATTTTTAATTTGGTAGCGATTTGTGCAGCATAAAGTATATAATATCTTGTATGTCATGCTAAAATCCCTGTGCAGCAATATGGGAGAGGACCACTTGTTTTCCCTCTCTGCAGACCTCATATCGTGCATTTGTGTCCATCATTAACCGTGTATTATTTAATTGTTTTTCTTTCAGTTACTGGAGCAAGTTTTATTGTTTTCAATGGTGCTTTGAAAACGTCATCTGGCTTCCTTGCCAAGTCTAGCATAGTAGAAGGTACGTACACACGTAGATTTTAGTTTAGGATTTCATGCATTTTTTTCAAATAAGGTGGCCATTCAATGCAATTAAAGTAAAACACTGCATTACCGAGCTTAAAAAGGTTTGAAAACCCCCCTCATATTACATGTTTTGTTGGTTTTCCAATTGCAGAGAAGTTACCATAACCTCTATAGGAAACATACTTATTATGACTTAATCTGGTTCTGAATTTTAATTGAACAATTGCTTTGGTTAAACTCAGACTGGAAAAAGTGAAACAAATATGTGCAAATGTTACGCCTCTTAGGCAGCTTGCACACTGGGGCGTCGGCGGTAAAGCGGTGCTATTTTTAGCGGCGCTTTACCGTCGTTTTTGCGGAGGTTTTTCGGCCGCTAGCGGGGCGCTTTAAACCCCCCCCCTGCAAAGCGCCACTGCAGTGGTGCTTTGCCAGCGGTTCAGTGGCGCTGCCCATTCATTTCAATGGGCCATGTGCGCTTTAGGAGCAGTGTATACACCGTTCCTTCACCGCTCCAAAGATGCTGCTTGCAGGAGTTTTTTTTAACGTCCTGCCAGCACAGCGCCTCAGTGTGAAAGCACTCAGCTTTCACACTGAGACTGCAGGGGAGCCCTTTTTCAGGCGCTATTTTTATCCCCAAAAAAACGGCTCAGTGTAAAAGGGGTCTTAGTGAGCTACCATTGAAGTGCAGTTTTAGTGGCCCACAGGGAGACTAGGAAAGAGCTAAAGGAGTAGGCAGCAGCGCAAGATTTGCTTGTTACTTGTAATTAAGCATGTTTTTGTATCCTAAGTTTGCCACTAAATTTGCCTGCTTCACCCCCCCCCCCCCCCCACTCGGTTTTCTTCCTACCCCCCCTCTTCCCCTCACCCCTCCCCTTCTTTCTCCTACCACCCCTTTTATTGATATCCTTTTCTTGGATAATCAATTCCTCTATGCAGATAGATCTACCTTGATGACTGCATATTAGGGATGCGCCGATACCAAGCATTTGAGTGAATATTGATACTCGCCCAAATTCCCCTGATACCAAAACCAATACTTTGCAGTGCGATTTGCATCAATACAAAATGAATGGCCCTGTAAAAATCTCATGCGATTTGAACAAGAATGCGGTGCGATTTCCCCCACTGCTTGTGTGTGTGTGTGTGTGTGTGTCTGTATAGATTAAAGTGCCATCTAGTGGGCAGTTAAAAAAAAAAATGTTAGGACTACATATCTGACCACATGCTAAATCTGCATAGGTGTCCCGGTCCCACCAATGGTAGCAAATTAAGGCCGCCTGAGGTGCTCACAGGGCTAGAGGAGATGTAGAGGAGGCCCTCTCCCAGCTGACATCACTTCTGCCCTATACCCACGGGGTACAAGGAACTTCTCCAGCCCCGTGAGCACCTCCAGCGGCCCTGATTGCACTGCAAAGTATCGGTACTCGGTATTGGTGAGTACTTGACTGAAAGTATCGGTACCATACTCGCCGATTTAAAAAAAAATGGTATCAGTGCAACCCTGCTGCATATTACTGCTTTTGGCTTTTGGTTAGCTGGTTAATGACTTTTATAATTCCTTAGTGATACTTTATGGTGGTGTCTTACTGCAATATGTCATTGACTACCTGTATGAGCTTATGTTACATTGTTCTACCTGTTCATTATATGCATGTGTAACATTACAAAATGTCTCAATACAATTTTGTCTGTTAAAAAATAAAAAAAATTGCCCTCATTCAAGTGAACATGTGCTTTGTGCAGGACAGTACACATAAATGCTTTCCTCCATCTTCCCTTCCCTTTTTGCTCCCTTTTTGGCCTCTGGGAGCAAAGTTAAAAAAAAACTATTGCTAAGCATGTGACTCGTTCCCCTTCCTCCCACATGACGTGCTGGTTCATTGCAAATTGCCATCTACTTGTGCTTTCTACAAAAATAGGTGTGCTGTCACTTTAAGGTGTTATTTATAACATTATAATCCCCATATCTTATTAATGCAAAACACTCAATAGTGCAATAATATGCAGTAAACAAACATTACCAATATTCTTATAAACCAGAAATCAATAAAAAGTCCAAAAAAGTGAAGCAATTGCTTTAGTGCAAATAGCCCCAAACAAAGATTAACAGCCACAAGTTGTGAATCAATCCAGATAATATGTGCTTTCCAAGTGAACGCTCACAAACTCCTTACCAGATGATGAGATCTCAAAAAAAAAAAAAAACAGGTCAGTAGTGCTTTGCTGTCACACAGCCACAAAATCCCAAATGGCAATTCAGGTCAGCTATGGCTCCAATCAGATGGTACACAAGGAATGGAGGGCAAGACTTGTAGTAAATTTAAATCATATAAAATGTATTAAGCTATTCCACTTACATGAGAAACAGATTGCAGTACACAGTAGCCAAGTTGGCGATGCCGCAACTTCTGCCAGCATGCGCAGTGATGTCACAGGCCTAAGCTGTTCCCGATGTGTTTCCACCACACGGTCATCGCCGCACAACTGTGAACCAGGGACTCATTCACACATGAGGTTGGGGAGGGGACAGTAAAACCGTGCGGTTGAGCTGCATTTTTACCAATCCCAACTGCCCCTCCCCCCCCTTAGCTGCAGAGGCAGAAGCCGGGGTCGTACACATGCCATGGCTGGAAAAATAATCCCCAGGTGAATGGGGCTGCGCTTTAACCGTGTGTATTGCACTTGAACTGCTGGGTACTGTACTGTAGGGGGAGGTGAAGACGCCTCCCCCTTCCACTGATATGCCCTTCAGTGTTCCCTGATCACACCCCCACTGTGTCAATGTACAGCTGGGCAGAGGAACGCAGGAGCTCTGTCAGATCTGAATGATTTTCTCAACCAGGATGCTACAGGACCTCAGTTGAGCGACGCTGCTTTACAGAGTTATTCAATAATGCTAAGGGGGGCAAATGTTTGCACATGCTACATTTGTTTCTATTCTAAAGAACTCGGCAAATATATGACTGCTTAAATTTTTATTCTTGTGTGTCCTGAGATGCCCAGACTTTTTCATGGTTCTAGTTGATGTTCAATTTAATAGGTTTTGCATCAAAGATCAAGTGTAAAATCGTTATACTTTGTATTATCTATGCTTGTAGATTCCCTGTCCAGAAAAAAATCTAATGGGTTTTTGACTTTTTAAATGAGAATGGTGAATCCCTTTTAAATCAGTCATTGAATCCTCTACTTCTGATTCCTCCATTTAACTATACCTCTAAATCTCCACTTTGGTATTGTCTAGATGGAGTGATGGTACAAATAACACAGGAAATGATGGAAGCTTTACGGCAAGCTTTGAGGAACAAAAAAGACTTCCGGATAACATGTGGTAAAATCGACTCTGGAGATTTGTCTGAAGAAGTCATTATCCAATGGGTGGAGCCTGAAGAAAAACAAAATAAAGGGTATATACAGTGTTTACATTGAAAGTTTTCTTTCATCACTTGGCAGTCTTGATTCTTTTCTGCATTTTACAGCTGTTACAGTGAGTCCACCACTTGTGATGTGCTTACCATTATTAGTGTCTCTCTCACCCTCTCCAAATTCTATCTTTCATTTACATTTTTAAATTCAGTTCATTCAATATCTGCTACCAGCTGGTTGCTTCAATTTGGTAATTCCCTCTAGCATTCTATATCTCTTCTCACAAACACATATGCATTTCCAGTGTTTCTCAGCTCCATCTAGTGGCCATAATGCGGTATTTTACTAATGCCCATAATAAAATAACATTTGTTCAAGTTATTGGCATAACTCAGACAACAAATGTACATACAGATTCGCTCTATGAATGGCTATATAAATTTTGTATAAATCAACCTCTAAAATATTTTATGTTGCTCCTACAGCTTTTCCACCTAATGATTGAACTTAATACATATTTTTTCATGCTCTTTTCTGCAGAATCATAAGCCCCATTGATGGCCAGTCTATGGAAGGAATTCCAAGTGAAAGCATATGCCAGGAAACTGATTTTGAAGCTCATGATAAAACCGTAAAGTGTACAGAGGTGAGGAGTGGTTATTTGTTGGGTCATACATCCACACAGGAGTATGGTTGTGACCGATACATTGTATTGGATAGTTTGAGGAATTTTGTATTGAAGTATAACTAAAGGCAAAACTTTTTATAGTTCTGTATAGAGTGGAGAAGGTTTACAACACCTGTCAGGTTTTATTGCTGTGTCTTCGTTGGGAAGATTCGCCCTCTTTATTCTGTTTACCATTAATGCCGGGAGTGAAAGTAAAATAAAAAAAAATATTTTTGAGTTGTCAATAGAACAGGAATAGAGGGGAAATCTTCCAGTGGAGACACCAGTTCAGAAATTCTCACTTTTGAGGAATTTCCTCTCACATTCTGTTTTGGCTATGGACAGGAAGTGAAGGGAAATCTCCTCAATGGGGCTCAGATAACCTGAAGGGGATTATAACCTTCCCTTACTCTATCCAAAATGAAACAAAATTTTACCTTTACCTTTCCAGGCTTATACAGTAACCCACGACACCCAATTAGATTTCAATTTGTCATAGGTTGAATTCATTAAATTATATAATTAAGTAATGAATGATTCATTCTTCTTGTTTGCTATGGGTTACTGCTCTTTGCATATTGTGTTTTGCTCTATTGGATACTCTTAGCTGAATTTTTTTAGGACCTACCAAGACCAGAGGAGGCAACACACAAAATAGAGATTTTTTTCAGGGTTGAATAAGACTTGGTATACACTAGTAGATTTTCATTCAGAATTTTTCATTTTAACCACTTAAAGACCGCCCGCCGCACATATACGGCGGCAAGGTGGCTCTATTGCGTGAAACGACGTACCTGTAAGTTGTTTCATGCAATAGATACTGTGGGCGGGTCCGGCGGACTCTATGGCCACCCGCGATCGCGGTACAGAGAGGCAGAATGGGGATCTGCCTATGTAAACAAGGCAGATCCCAGTTCCGACAGGGGACAACATGGAGATCTGCTGTTCCTAGTGATCAGGAACAGCGGTCTTTGTGTTGTCCCAGTGAGTCCAGCTCCCACACAGTTAGAACACACCCAGGGAACACAGTTAACCCCTTGAACGCCCCCTAGTGTTAACCCCTTGATCGCCCCCTAGTGTTAACCCCTTTCCTGCCCGCGTCATTTCTACATTGATCAGTGGATTTTTTAATTTTTTTTTTTTAGCACTAATCACTGTAATGTCACTGGTCCCCAAAAAGTGTCACCTAGGGTCAGATTTGTCCTCCGCAATTTCACAGTCCCATTACCAGTAAAAAAATTAAAAAAAAAGGTCCATAAATCTATCCCCTATTTTGTTGACGCTATAACTTTTGTGCAAACCAATCATTGTACGCTTATTGTGTTTTTGTTTTATTTATTTTTTTACCCAAAAATATGTAGCAGAATACATATTAACCTAAACTGATGAAGAATTTTTTTTTTTTTTTAATATACATATTTTTTTGGATATGTATTATAGCCGAAAAGTAAAAAATATTCATTAATGGATTTTCATACAGGTTTTTGTGTGCATATTCGTGCAAATGATCATGTGAAAATCTACTAGAGTAGCCTAACTATTCTGAACATGTCTGAACATACCCATTTCTGTATGTAGAGCAAGCTTTAAGTGTTGCCTCTGACAATCAAATAGTGTTTGAATTAGGAATAGGGGCTAAAGTATATGTAGGTCATTTTTTAAATAGTTTTGGATAGTGTAGGCAAAAGTTAAAGGGGTTGTAAACCCTTGTTTTTTTTTCCCCCTTTATATAGCCTATGCATTAAGGTTAAAAAACTTCAGTCACTCAGCAGCCCCCAACCCCCCGTTTTACTCACCTGAGCCGCTTGTTCCCCCGCCAGAGACACGCTTTACCTATCTGGCCAAGGGGTTCTCGGCTCCTGATTTAATAGATTGATAGCAGTGTAGTCATTGGCTCCCGCTGCTGTCAATCAAATCCAGTGACGTGGCATTCTGTGTCTATGGATGCAAATGCTGGACTCGGGAGCGCGCTCGCACGGTAACCCCCTGGGAGAGCGCTTCTCCTAGGGGGTTTCCAGATGCTAGGAGGAGCCTCGGGCACTGCCGGGGGACCCCAAAAGAAGTGGTTCGGGGCCACTCTGTGCAAAACGAACTGCACAGTGGAGGTAAGTATGATATGTCTGTTCTTTAAAAAAAACAAAAAAACGAGGGTTTAGTAACCCATTAAAACTACTGTCAGGCTTTTTTTGCCATCTGTGCCCTATTGGGGAGAATTGCCTTGACTTCCTGCCCCAGGGACAAAATAGAAAGTAAGAGGTGACTGAAAACTGAAAATTTTAAAACTTCCGTTACTTTTTGGACCGATCGAGAGGGTGAATCCCTCTACTGGGAACTTAAAAAAAATACAAACCTGAGCAGAGACTACCAAAACTTAAAAAAGCCTGAGCTTTAAATGCACCTTATTTTCATATTTAATATTTTTATTACTGATTTAAGAGGAAGAAAGGCATACACTTTACCAACATCAAATATAACATATTATGCATGTCTATATGCTAATCTAATATACAAATAAATTAAATTTCTTCTAAAGCCAAGACCATGCTCTCTAATTACAACAAAGTCAAAACCTCATTACAATCCCCCAAACGCATTAAGGCAGAGATCCTCTCCCGTCCCTAATCAAAAAATATCTCCAACTCCGTCCTGGGGGGTTCTATCTATATTTTCCTTAAGCGTCTAACTCTCTCTTACCTCTATATTTACAAAAAAAAAAAAAAAACAAAGACATAAAAAATAAATAAATAAATAAAAATAAAACCCTAAGGGGAGGGAGGGGCAGAGCCCATCTCCCGCCGCCTCATCCCCTCCTCCTCCCCCTCTCCCCCACATCCCCCTCCCCTGCCAAGAAACCAATGGCCACATCTTCTGTTTTCAGTCATTAGAACTTACATCTATAAGGTTTTTTCCCTCTTCTGTATTAATGAAAAGATTCCATGGAGACCATGTTTTCAGATATATCCCTCTTTTTTGCCAGGATGTCCAAACCAAATCATCCATAAGGTTCAATTGTTCTACTCTTTTAAGCCACAATCCTACTGTTGGTGTTTGTACCTACTTCCAAGTGAGTGGAATACATGCTCTAGCTGCATTCAGCAGATGACATAGAATAGATTTCTTTTATGATTTAACTGGGATTTTAGTGTCTTGTAATAGGAAGAAAGATGGATCCTCCGGAATCTCCTGATCACTAAATTTTTGAGCAATTCTCCGGACTTCCTTCCAAAAGTTCTCTATTCTGGGGCAGGACCAAAAAATATGCATTAGCGTCCCCTCCTTACCCCCACAACGCCAGCAATTATCTGATACCTCCGGGTAGCATCTGTTTAGGAATGCTGGGGTGCGGTAGCACCGGGACAGAATCTTAATTTGTCTCCTGCATTCTTATGCAGATTGACGACTCAAATATATTGTGTAACATATTAGTACACCGCTCTTCCGTAAAGGTTCGACCCAGATCTCTCTCCCACCCCCTAAAAAAGAGCAACCTAAAGTCCTCCGAGGGTGCTACCAGCAGCGCGTACATTTTAGAAAGGGTTTGGTGGAATACAAGGCTTCCGTTACAATATTCATCAAAGATTGTTAAAGTGCGCCCATAACTACTTGGCAGGATTAAAGTGTTCAAAAAATGTCTCAGCTGTACCGCACGCCAAAAATCCAAACGGTATGGTAAAGATCCTGTTGTCAATGAAAATATTGTGGGCCATGCTTCCCCTGTTAAAAAATGAGAGGCCTGGAAGATCCTCTGTTCCATCAATGCCGTAAAATTTCCCTTCCTAAGACCTGGCTCAAACTGGGGATTCCCCAGTATTGGAAACAACGGTGAGATTATTGCCGAAAGTTTACCCTTAGAAAAAAGCTCAAAGCCTATCATTAGGCTGGGTCCTATCACAGGGTGTGCCCTCGTAATAGTCGGAAGGTCTTTATAACACCAAGCGGCTTGTTGCAGTAAAGCACTGCTCTGAGCCTGCTCCAGGCCCGGCCATAACTTCCCATCTCCATGTCTACTCCAATCAATCAAGCGGCTTAATAAAGCCGCCTGATAGTATTTGTACATGTCTGGTACAGCTAGTCCGCCCTTTTGTTTGGGTATAGTCAACAGGGCTCTGCTAATCCTTGGGTGTTAATTTGCCAAGATAAATCTGACAAGAAGGGAATGTATCTGTTTGAAATAATATTTAGGTATAGCGATAGGTAATGCTTGGAATAAATACAAAACTTTGGCAGGATATTCATTTTAATAATATTACACCTCCCAAACCAGGAGTGGAAACCTCTCTGCTACCTTTCCAAGAGGACTCGCACTCTATGTAATATTGGTGGGAAATTAAGATTGTATGTATGGGAAAGATTTGCTGGGATAAAAGTTCCCAGGTATTTCAAGGCTTGATCTGACCATTTAAATTTGTAACTTGCCTTCAGTGTTCCTAATGTCATGATATCCCAACTCCCATTGCCTCGGATTTTGATACGTTGATCTTAAAGTCTGATCAGGAGCTGATCAGGAGCTATATATCTCTTTCTTGAAGAAGGTTAGGTAATGATATAATCAGATTAGATAACAACAAAACCTGGGGAATGCCCAGGAAAAAGTTCCAAGCCTACTTACCACCAGCTCGCAGACAACCAATTGACCTGTCTAACAGTATGCGTTAAAAACAGGGGTTCAGTCCGCACGCATTTTCAAACGCATGTGTAAGCCACAGAGCCACGTCACGGCACACTGTAATCTGTGGTCCTAACACTAAAATTTGGGTGTCCCCACAGTGGAGGCACATGCATTCTAATGGATAAGTGAGGGCAGGTGGACTGAAGGGAGCCCACCCCTTCTTAAAGGTACAGGACACACCAAACACCCAGCAGGTAGCACAATGGCTGCAAAGGTGCTGGTGCGTTGCTGGACCAGTACACACACCCACGTGATTGCAAAAATCTTGCCACCACCCTCACTCACTTATAATCAGATTAGTCAATGAAAACAACATATCATCTGCATATGCCGAAGCTTTATACTGCATACCTCCTATTGATATACCCACTATATCTGGATTTGACCGGATCCTACACATTAAGGGCTCCAACGACAGAACAAATAATATTGGGGACACTGGGCATCCCTGCCTCGTTCCATTTGTGACACTAAAAGGCTGAGATAGCACCCCGTTCACCTTAACCTGAGCTGATGGTTGTGTATAGATACTCAAAATCCATCTAATCATATTGTTATCCATCCCTACTTGTCTTAACACCGCAAACATAAACTGCCAATTAATGCGATCGAAAGCTTTCTCTGCATCTGTTCCCAGAAATAAGGATGGGATTTTGGAAGTATTAGCTATATGAATTAAATTCAAAGTCCTAATCGTATTATCTAGTGCTTCCCGTGTCTGGACAAACCCTACCTGGTCCAAATGGACCAGGGAGGGTAGATACTGTTGGAGCCGCATCGCCAAGATCTTAGAGAAAAGCTTCAGATCCGCATTTAAAAGGGATATCGGTCTATAACTCCCGCATTGTGATGGGTCTTTACCTTCCTTAGTTAAGATCGTGATTAACGCTTTTCAGGGATTCCATCTAGAACGAACCTGAATCTCCCAATCCATTATACATTTTAACCAAATAAGGTCCTAAAATAGGAAAGAGCAGCTTATAATATTGGGCGGTAAAACCGTCTGGGCCCGGGGCCTTCCCCATCTTTGCCAAATTCACAGATTCATGAACTTCCTCCAATGTGATTGGTTTTCCAATCCCTGCCGTGCAATAGACGCCAGGCTAGGCAAACCAGAAGTTGACACATATTCCTCTACCTCAGTCTGATTTTGGGGGTTCGAGTGTAAATTGTACAAAGCTGAATAAAAGTCCCCGAACCTCTGCGCTATTTTTTTTTTGGCAGCAGATATCTTTCACCCTCAGTTCCCATAATCATTGGGACATAGGTCCTTAATTGCTGTTTCCTCAGAGAGTCAATGAGTTGTTTACCGCATTTATTCCCATACTCATAGCTCTGCTTTTTTCCTACTTGTATTGCTCTTTTAGCTTTATACCGAAGTAAATCTATAATCTGTCTGCGTGTCGTCAAAAGATCCCGTTCCACGGTTAAAGTAGGGGTTCGTTTATGCAGCATCTCCAGGCGATGTATATCTGCCATTAGCGATGTTATCTTGGCTTCTCTCTCTTTTTTAATCCTAGCCCCATGCTTGATCAAGACTACCCGCATCACTGTTTTGTGGGCTTCCCAAATCACTCCCGAATTACATTCAGGAGTGTCGTTAGTCTGAAAATACCACCTTGCCTCTTTACGTACCTCCTCTATCACAGAGGGGTCTTGTAGGAGGCTTTCATTCAGTTTCCACATCGCATGACCAGGTAGTTGAATATCTGAGAGATTATACTTCAAAAAAAATTGGTGCATGGTCTGACCAGGTTATCTTCCCAATATTTACTTCCTCTATTGCATGCAATTGACTGTGCGGAGTAAAAAAATTATCTATACGAGAGTATGTCTTGTGTGGGGCTGAGAAAAAAGAGTAATCTCTTTCTCCAGAATGGAAGAGGCGCCATGTATCCACTAATCTTGCTCCGTAGAGTGACCTAACAATTCGCTTTCGAACACCCAAGGATACAGCTGAGACCCCTGAAGAAGTATCCTCACCTGGAACTAGAGCTGCATTCAAATCTCCCCCCCATAATCAATTGACCCTCCGTAAATCTCATAGTTTTATCCAAAAATTTCTTTGAAAGGTTGTCTTGTTGTATATTAGGGACATAAAAAGCAGCCAAGGTTACTCTTGTCCCCCCAATCTTACCCTTCAGGAGCAGGTATTGACCCCCGGCATCCAACAAGGTTTCTGTACATGACCATGGAATCTTGTTCGAAATCAATATAGACACCCCCCTTGTCTTAGCAACAGGATTAGTAGCGTGGTAACCTATTGGAAAACATCTGTTCCTAAGAAAAGGGAGGCTGTTCTCTTTAAAATGCGTTTCCTGGACAAATGCTATGTCAATCCTTGACCTTTTCAAATCCTGAAGAAGTATACGTCGCTTTTCGGGGATGTTTAGTCCCTTAGCATTAATTGACATTATTGAAATAGTACCCATTTCTTTTACCTCTCACCCCAACTAGGGGGAAAATCTCTAAACTCAGGAGGAACCCAGGCAAAAGAGAGGGGGAGAGAGGAGATGGGGAGGGAGAGGAGAAAAAAAAAACCCACAAAGGGCCTAACACAAAAAAAAAAATACCACCCCTACAGAGGGCCTAACACGGAGAAAAGAAAAAAAAAACCTCAGAGAGCCTAACATGGGAAAAAAACCCACAGAGGGCCTAACACACAAAAAAAATTTAAAAAATAATTTACCACCCCTACAGAGGGCCTAACAGAGAAAAGAAGAAGAAGAAAAAAAAAAACCTCAGAGGGCCTAACACTTTACAAAGAATACAAAACCGGCTCTGTAGAGGGGGAGTTCTTTCACTGCATTGTTTTGTACTGTATTAGCAGAACCTGCAACACTGTTAAGCTTTTTGAGATTGTGGCTTGTGGCCAGTATAGTAGCAGTGGTTTTCTTAATCTTTATTTGATGTGTATGCTATTAGGTGTAATATTTGGCACTTTGTAGTTTTATTATTTTTTATTTAGTCACATGCATTTTACATTTACTGTTAGATTAAAATGAACACGACAGGTTAGCAGTGCAGCATGCAGCCATATAGCTTGTTTAACATTTTTTTTTAAATTTTAATTCCCAGTTGAACCCTCTATTACTGTAAAGCAGTCATGCTGCATATACAATAATAAATATGCTGCTCTTCTTATTTTAGTTTTTTTTTTTTTTTTATAAGTTCAGTAGCAAAAGTTAAAATACCCAGTGCCAGCAGCATCCCGGAGAGTCAGACTGCTGTTTTCACTCACAAGGAGTGCCCTGAGCAGAATTCATGTTGAACTGGATATTTTATCCCTCGTTTCAGCACTTAAAGGGGTTGTAAAGGTAAAAAAATTTTCACCTTAATGCATTCTATGCATTAAGGTGAAAAAACTTCCGACAATACCGCCGCCCCCAGCCCCCCCCCTGTTTTACTTACCTGACACCTCGAAAGTCAGCTGCTCGCTCCCGACATCCATTAAGCCGCTCAGCCTGGTCGCTGATTGGCTACAGTGGATGGATTGAAAGCAGCGCAGCCATTGGCTCGCGCTGCTGTCAATCACATCCAATGACGCGGGGGGCGGGGCCGAGTGATACAGTGAGCGGCTATAGCCACCGGCTGTATCATGGGAGCGCGCCCGCAAGAACTAACCACCATGCGAGGGAGCTTGCATTAAGGTGGTTGCTGAAGAGCTGAAACAGCCGCCGAGGGACCCCAGAAGAGCAGGTTTGGGGCCACTCTGTGCAGAGCGAGCTGCACAGTGAAGGTAAGTATACCATATTTGTTATTTAAAAAAAAAAAAAAAATTACCTTTACAACCCCTTTAACTAAACAAATTAAAATAAAAAAGCAGGGAATTTATTACTGTATATGCATTGCATCGTGATTGATTGTATTAAAGCATTAAAAACGGTGGGTTTAAAGCTAAAGCATAATGCATTTTATTCTTTTTTTGTAGGTGTTTTATCTTCTTAGAGAGCGTGAACCCTTCAGCAGTACAGCTCATATTCAGTTTGCTAAAGAAATTGCCACAGCGTGTGGAGCTGCCCTGTGCCCACATATAAAGACCTTGAAGAACAGAGGAATGAACAAGATAGGACTGCGAGTCTCTATGGATATTGACATGGTATCTCTTCATAATCATTTCTGTCATATTTCTTAGTTTTTCTAAAGAACTTCATAAGTATTGAATTTATGGTGGATTCAATTACAGGTTCTGTGTTTATTTAAAGCAAAACAGTAGTCGACTTTATACTTTTAAAAAGAAAAATCTTGCCTAAGGCTGCTGTCACACTTTCAAAGCTGTCACTGGTGACAACTTACCAGCAACAGGATCACTGTTAAGTGGTTTTAAAATGTTCAGTCTGTTGCTGTCAGGATGAGCAAGCCATTGCTAGCTCACTGATGGAAACACTGCAGAATGTCACTTGCCAGTGCAAAAGCAACTCCTTGCTCATCCATTTAGTGACAGAGCAACATGTGCAAAAGCATTTTTTGTCCCTGCCCTGTTCTACATAGCAAACAGGATTGCAAGTGTGACATGGGCCTAAGATGCATGTTACCTTTATTAACCAGGAAAGTTCCCTCTGTACCAATCCTTATTTATTTTTCCCTCTTGAGCCTGTTTTGATAGCTGTGGTCTTCTAGCTGCTATTCCACTGTAATGGCTCTGTTTTAGTTGCCAGTAAGAGCCTTTTGATTAGACAGGATGATGACAGTTGATATGGCTTATCCATGAGACCAGGAAATGTTGGACTTAAAGTGATTTTAAAGGCTTGTTTAAAAAAACAAACATGTTATACTTGCCTCCTCTGTGCAGTTGGTTTTGCACAGAACAGCCTGGATCCACCTCTTCTCGAGTCTCTCTTTGCTGCTCCTAGTCCCTCCCTCCTTTGAGTGCCCCTCAGCCAGCAGCTTGCTACAGGGGGCACCCAAGCAGAGTCAGAGCTCCCATGTATCCATTCAAACACAGAGCCCTGGCCTGGCCCACCCCTCTCCCCTGATTGGCTGGCTGACTTTGACAGCTGCGGGAGCCAATAGCGCCACTGCTCTGTCTCAGCCAATCCGGAGGAGTGTACTGGATGGCTGAGGGGATCGTGGACATCGCTGGAGAGAAAAGGAGCTCAGGTAGGTAATTGGAGGGTGCTGGAGGGCTGCTACACACAGAAGGTTTTTATCAGAATGCATTAAGATAAAAAACCTTCTGCCTTTACAACTCCTTTTAAGTGACAAAGTGAAACAAAGTCAGAGGGGTGTCTCAAAGACCTGTCCTTGCTATCGGTTGACCCCATTCGTCAGTACTTCTCTTATGCTTTTGTCTCTCCTCCAAATACCGCCTGCCTCTCTCACCAAGCATCTTCAGTTTATGACTGCTCTACAGACTCTCACCCAGAGATCTCCTATCGTCTCTAATTCCGTGATATTCACCAATTGGGCACATTCCAATCTTTAGGCTGGGTGCTCCTTTCCCAGGAGCATGCAGAATGCCCCTCCTCAACAATCTATCAAGTGAGGTAGTTCTCACCTAGTGTGATGATGGAGAAATCCATCCTAGAAATATTTTCTGTTAATTACCTTGCTACGCCTTCCGTTTGGAATTGCCAAACATATAACCCTTTGTACTCTGCAGGTCTTGGTTAGGTCTTCAATATCCTCTTCCTAACACCTTGGCTTTTGCACTTCCTGTGCACCCTCTTTTGCAAGAAGTTGCTCCTCTTCTTTCCTTATTTTAGCTTTCTTTGCCCCCCTGAGGCCTTCGTCAGATGCTTTTAGCCACGTAGAGCACCCCCTTTGTGCTCAAAGGGAGTTATTCTATTTAAATGACCTCAGTAAAAATGAAATCATCTTCTCTCCATTGCTTCTAGCAGCCATAGGCTGCCATGGATCTCCATGTTTTCTTCCCGATGCCCCCTCTTTTTTTCTTATTTTTTTTTCCTGCCTGTCTCCTGCTAGCATGCTGTATAGAAGAACCCCTGTTCTCTGTACTTAGTGCTTGTACACCTCAGGCATGAAATATAAACAAAGCTTAGCCCTCTATAGTGTGTGCTTGTCTCAATTAAGAGCACTAAGTGTCATTTTTGTCTGCAACTTCGTTCCTCTGCTATAAGCATGAATTGCTTCTGACAAGTTTTCCTGACGCCAAGAGAAAAATGGTGACGGGATGGAGCTCCAGCAGATTGACAGCCTCAGCTCTGCTGCTGTGTAAAGGGGGGGGGGGGTTGTGTCCCTTCCCTCCAATCAACTCTGAGTTTTTCTCACTAAACTCTGCAGAGTAACTTCAGCTCTCCGCCCCCTTTTTTCTGACAGCTCAGACAAGCCTTATAAATTCTGGACTTTGGATGTAGAGAAGAGAAGGCAGCAGATAAACAGGTATTATGTCGCATGATTTGCTTTATATGTGTATCATCTGAGGCCAGTCACTTCACAGGTCTTGGTTGGATCTTCCTAACACCTTGGCTTTTGCACTTCCTGTGACCCTCTTTTGCAAAAAGTCCCTTCTTCTTTCCTTATTTTAGCTTTCTTTGCCCCCCTGAGGCCTTCGTCAGATGCTTTTAGCCACGTAGAGCACCCCCTTTGTTCTCAAAGGGAGTTATTCTATTTAAATGGCCTCAGTAAAAATGAAATCCTCTTCTCTCCATTGCTTCTAGCTGCCATAGGCTGCCATGGATCCCCATGTTTTCTTTCGGATGCCCCCTCTTCTTTTCTTATTTTTTTTAGACTACAAGGGGGCCAAATATCCAAAGTAACCCCCCCCCTCCCCATTTTTCACCTTGCAGCCATATCAAACAATTATTATTCACCTTATGGGTGCAGACAGGATTAGGGCTGCCTACCACTTATTCCCTTGCAAGCTGAACCCTCTTCTGTTCCTTAAAGGAAGCCTATGAGATTTCTTCCTCCTCTTCCACCCGGTTGGTTATTTTGCCTTTTTTTCTGAAGCTTCTGCCCTCAGAGAATGAGTAACTCCTTCACTACCTGAACCCATTCTCTCAGATGTTGGGGTTTTTATAGTACAGCATCTAGCATATGTTCTCACAAGTTGGTGGGCCACCACCTGTTTTCTGGTCTCGATAAGCCTTCATGCTTTGGCTACAAATCTTCTATTGATCCTGTAGGCCTGTTGTTGTTTTGACTGTTTTGTTGCCCACCTCTGGATTTGTTGCTTGGCGATTATATCATGGTTTAGGAATACATTCCTGTGTACAATGAAGATAATAGGAGTTTTGACCTACCTGTAAATTTTATGTGTTGGAGTAGAGTACAGGACACAGGTCTCTCCCCTCTTTTCCCCCAAGATCTCCTTCTTAGCGCTTGCTAAAAAAAACTGGAACATCATAGAGTGAGCAGGCTTATATGGGTACCCTAGGGGGCAGTTCCCAGCAAAGCTTTTACAAGTGTCCAATTATCTGAAGGTAGTGGCACATCTAAGAATCAATTCCTGTGTTGTATACATATAATTTACAGGCTCGTCAAAACTCTTATTTTTAAAGTTATTTTCAGTATTAATTTCAATATTAAAGCCTAAGTGCAGCCAAAGTCAAAAACAGAAAAATTAGCACAAGGGGCATAGCTTACAGCTACAATAGGATATGTCCCCTGTGCCGATGTCGCTTCTTTCAGTTAAAATCCTTCTCCATCCATGCCCCACCCTGCTGCCATTAACTTCTGGTGCAGCGGGGGTTAATACAACCAAGCGTCACAGGCTCTCATTACTGACTATGCCTACCCTTTCCACTCAGCTTCTCCATTTATAGTAGCCGTATTACAGCTTTTATGAATGAAACGTGATATATAAATGGAGGGGACGGAACTATCATAAACTCATTCTCTGTTCATAGATACTTTTTGTTTCTCAGAAGCTGTATGAAGGATGAAGCTAGGCAGAAAGGGAGGGCATAGTCAGGCTCTCTTCATAAGAGCCCCTGATGCCCCTTTAGTCGTATTAACCCCCACTGCAACGGAAGGTTATGGCAGCAGAGGTGGGGTGGGAGGTGGCATGGATGGAGGAGGATCTCAACTAAAAGTAAGAGGCATCAGAACAAGGGAGATAGCCTACTGACTGTAAGCTATATCCTTTAAATGTGTATTTTTCATTAAAAAGAATACCTGGCAATCCTCCTATGAAAGATCATTGTTCAGGCACTTTCTGTTATGAGATATGTTTCCTGTGTCACTCTCTTGTGCGCTTTTCTTGTGGCTGTATTAATACATTGAGCAGGCATGGTCTGCTGCTGTCACTGAGCAATGATGTGCGTCTGACACTGTGTTAGTATATGTAGACAGGAAGGGGGTTAGATCAGCAGCACGGATATGCAAAAAAGGATGAAAACAAGGTGAAAACCAGCATCTAATTTAAAAAACATGGCACTTGTTTGATATTTATTATTATTACAGGTACTTGTATAGCACCACCAATTTACACACACACACACACACACACACACACTATATATATATAATATATTGTACATTCACATATTCACATCAGTTGAGTGAGTAACTCCTTCACTACCTGAACCCATTCTCTCAAAGATGTTTGGGTCCTTGGTGGTTTTTTTTTTTTTTTTTTTTTTACAGCATCTAGCATCTGTCCTCGCAAGTTGGAGGACCACCACCTGTTTTTCTGATCTCGATAAGCCTCCATGCTTTGGCTTCATGGTGTTTTAGCTTGGTAACATCCACTTAGGATTTAGCACGTACCTTTTTACTAAAATTCTCGTATTCTTACAGTGTCATTTTGTGGATATTTATCTTGTCCTCCTTTTTTTTCTGTCCTAATATTAGGTGGAGTATCGAGCAGGATCAGGAGGTCAGCTTCTCCCTCAAGCATACCTAAATGACCTAGACAGCGCTTTGATTCCCGTCATCCACAACAGGACATCAGACAGCAGCATATTGCCTTTGGTGATAGAACTAATTTTTTACCTAATAGAAAGCCTCAGTTAGCATAAACATCTATACGTGGCTTGTTTTTTTATGGCACAGATGGGTCAGGTCAGCCATCTCAGACCTAATATTTCCTTCACCAGCTTCTTAGTCAATTAGCCTCCCTATGCAGGAGAGCAGAATTTTTATGTGGCGATTGTGCATTGCTATACATGAAATAGTAAACTTGCACCTTCAAGGCCAATCCATGCAGTTTGTATTATCACGTTCACGATCATTTAAAGGTAAAATGTTGTGTACATTGGACACCATTCTAGGCACAAACGAAGCGAAGACCGAATGTTTATATTCAATTTTTCTGTTAAAAATCTGAACTCAGTACAATATCAGCTAGAGGTTAGAATGAAATTGTTGTGCTCCTTATTCACTGTCAGGCAGCGTAAACCTATAAGCACACAACATACTTCAAATAAGTATGTAATCCCCTGATTATTAGAAATTTGTACATTGTACAGGTGTTTATTTTCCTGTATTCTGCTTACAGTGGCAGTGTGTGCACCCTAGAGTGACCACAATTTTCTGGTATTTGATCATTTTAATCAATTTAAGCAAAATACTTCTCTCTGGCAGCATTTGGTTCAGTGTTGGACACTGATTTGTTGGATACACTGAACCCTGTAAAAGGGACAAACACTGTTTTGCTGACAACATAAAATATTTTTCCAATGACCATTTAAAGCAAGCAGGATAAAACATATAATTAATGTGCCAGTTTATCCGAGTTAGTAACTAATAGGCACATGCCTTCATTATCAACAACATTAAAACAAATCCGAGCTTTAAATTTAAATTGTCTGAATACATTCTAGGTACATCGACACTAAAAGGGTGCATAGTCTTATGGTTTGTTTTCTTAAGAGTGTTGCCACAGTCTGAGTAGAAAAGCCTGTCTCCTGCTAGCATGCTGTATAGAATGACCCGTGTTCTCTGTACTTAGTGCTTGTACACCTCAGGCATGAAATATAAGCAAAGCTTAGCCCTCTATAGTGTGTGCTTGTCTCAATTAAGAGCACTAAGTGTCATTTTTGTCTGCAACTTCGTTCCTCTGCTATAAGCATGAATTGCTTCTGACAAGTTTTCCTGACGCCATGAGAAAAATGGTGACGGGATGGAGCTCCAGCAGGTTGACAGCCTCAGCTCTGCTGCTGTGTAAAGGGGGGGGGGGGGGGGGGGGTTGTGTCCCTTCCCTCCAATCAACTCTGAGTTTTTCTCACTAAACTCTGCAGAGTAACTTCAGCTCTCCGCCCCCTTTTTTCTGACAGCTCAGACAAGCCTTATAAATTCTGGACTTTGTATGTAGAGAAGAGAAGGCAGCAGATAAACAGGTATTATGTCGCATGATTTGCTTTATATGTGTATCACCTGAGGCCAGTCACTTCACGGGGTAATTATAAGGGTTTGCAGCCACTTTAAGCAGTGACCTCTCTGTAGAGGTCCAACATGCCCCCTGCTGAGTTAGGACTAGAGCTTTCCAATCCATAGGGTGCTGGATGTTGGCAAGGGAAAGGCTTTTCTACTCTGTGGTGGCTTTCTTAAAAAAAAAAAAAAAAAAAAAAGTAAGACTTTAATCATCCTTGATTTTTATGCACCTTAGATGTGTTTAGATTATTTAAACTAAATGTTCATCTGGGCTGTAAAGTATTACGTTGGGTGCTGGCATTTAGTGTGTTTTTTTTTTTTTGTTTTTTTTTTACATAAACTATCTGGCAGATGGGATTTAACAAAATAGCTAACGCATCTATAGGAAAAAATCTTGTTCATAGGGGAGCTCCAGAGTTCTCACTTGCCCTTTTACACTGGGTCCCCCGTGGGTTAGCGGTAAAGTGCAGCTCGTTTTAGCCACGTTTACTGCTGTTAAAGCGGCGCTTTTCGGCCACTAGCGGGACACTTTTAACCTCAAAGAAGGGGTTAAAAACGCCCATGTTGCAGGACTTTCGAATCGCTTTTCATTTCAATGGGCAGGGCGTTTTGGAGTGCTGTATACAGTGCTCCCAAACCGCCCCAAAGATTCTGCTTGCAGGACTTTTTCTAATGTCCTGAAAGCACTCGGACTTTCACACTCACACTGCATGGGAGGCAGTTTTCAGGCGCTTTACAGGCACTATTTCTAGCGCTAAAACACCAGAAAACTGCCTCAGTGTGAAACGGGTCTTAAGGTTTCTGGGTTTGATAACAGGACAGTTTATTGAAACACTGGTGCAATGATGATTATATGCTTCTTTGTTAATATGTAACTTATTCTTAGCTTTACTGCTGCCCTTGCAATCACACTGCTGGATCAGTTTCTCCTTAATAGTCGAATTGTGCTTTCCGTCTGACCGGGACTTCACAGAGGTGCTTTGAATGCTGCTTGTTTTTTTTTTAATTATTAAACAGAATCCAGCTAAGCTCAGAATTGCATTCTTTGCTTGGCAAAAAGAATGGATGTGGAAAGCTTTAGCCTGGATAGCAGCACCCTCTCCCCTGTTCTATTTTTTTTTTTGTCTTTGTTCAAACTGATGTTGAAATTCTCTGCTTTTGTGTACATTTTAAATAAGGCTTATCTGCAATACATTTTGTTTTATTTAAAGTGGAGTTCCACCCAAAAGTGGAACTTCCACTCATCAGATTCCTCCCCCCCTCCGGTGACACAGTTGGCACCTTTCAGGGGGGAGGGGGGTACAGATACCTGTATATTACAGGTATCTGTACCCACTTCCGGCATAGATAGCCGCAGAATCTGCGGTTATTTACGCCACTTCCTGCTCCCTCCCCGCTGCCTGCTGGGAAACACACGGGTCCCAGAGGCAGCAGGGAGCATCCTTATTGCGCGGCGCGACTCGCGCATGCGCAGTGGGGAACCGGGAAGTGAAGCCGCACGGCTTAACTTCCTGATTCCCTTACCGAAGATGGAGGCGGCAGCACCCGAGGACGGAGAGACGCTTCGGCCTCGGGTGCTGACATCGCGGGCGCCCTGGACAGGTAAGTGTCCATGTTTTAAAAGTCAGCAGCTGCAGTCTTTGTAGCTGCTGACTTTTAAAAAAAAAATTTTCGGCGGCGCCCCGCTTTAACTTAGGCCGTTTTCACACTTGTGCGACCTTCAGTCGCGTGTCTTTGCCATGACTTTGACGCGACTCAAAAGTCAGACCAAAGTAGTGCAGGGACTACTTTGAAGTTGCTGCGACTTGAAGTCACACAGATATGAACGATACTCATTGGAACTCATGGGGTACGACTTGTCATGCGACTTTAGAGTCCCAAGTCGCACAAGTGTGAAAGGGCCTTAAAGGGGTTTTCTGTGCAAGGGAAAACATGAATCCCTGCATCTGACCTCTCCATTGTTGGCATGGTAGCTTTATCCCCATACACATCAGAAGTATTAATATACACTGTTTACTTTGCTTGATGAACTAACACTACAACCATTTGGATGTTGCAGAACTCACAAAGCGCCATGCTAGCTAAATGCCTGATTTTACCTGCAGTGACCCTGCTGCTAAAATTTGGGCACATGGGGCTTATACCCACAGCATGTAAATTTTGCTTGTAGATTAGACCTTCTCTTACTACATGGGGGGCTCAAGCAAGTTACGCACTTTAATTTGCTTTGTGGACAACCCCTTTTAAAAGCAGTTTCTGGTTCTAAATGGGGAAACAAATTTATGAAACAAAAATATAAAATAAATGGAAAAAGTTTTCTATTTGCTGAGTGTAATGTTTGCAATCCCAAACTGCTAATTTAAATTGCAATTAATGTTTGAATAATCCTGTTGTATGCATAAACCTTAATGTTATTCTAGAATCTGCCGTATGTATTTTTTATTTCATGTTGTTTGTTCTGAAATGTGTCCCTTCAGCAAAAGAGGAATGTAAAAAAGCCTCTTTGGAACCAAAGGGTTCATTTTAATAACTTTATATTTAAAGAAGCTATATTTAGATATACTATTGCTATATGGATTAGATGCTAAATATACTTTGTATATTTATAATTATACAAGCAATAATTTAGAAATGGCACACCTATATTTTTCTACAATGTTAAATTCCATGATGTAATGTATCTAGTTTGGTCTTCTCTTCAATATATATACATTAATGTAAAATGAACATTTGTAATGCACTCTTTTTGTTGAAGCATCTGAAATGAATATCTGAATGTAGCATTTCTGTGTTTATATGTGTAATGTGCTCAGGCTATAAATACTGTGTTTAAATGTAGACCAGATAAGTCGGTACTAAATCTAGACGACAAGGAGAAGCCAGTATGGCCAGGCAATTCATATCACTGTAAAATTGTGATGTGTAAGTTGTCTTCAATGCTTCAACATTTTTAGAAGAAAGTAGTTACCTGTAGTACCTTGGAGAACAGTAGACTTTATACATTAAAGTGACTGAAGAAACTTTTCCTGTGAGAAATTTAGAGGTCTATTTATAAAACATTCATTGGACGAATGTCATACACATTCGTGCAGGGTACACAAATTTTGGCCATTATTTCTATAAGGGCCCTTTCACACTGGGGCAGTTTGCAGGTGCTATTACGCTAATAATAGCGCCTGCAAGCCGACCCGAAACAGCCGCTGCTGTGTTTCCAGTGTGAAAGCCCCGAGGGTTTTCACACTGGAACGGTGCGCTGGCAGGACGGGAAAAAAAGTCCTGCTAGCAGCATCTTCGGAGCGGTGAAGGAGCGGAGTATACACCGCTCCTGCCCATGGAAATCAATGGGACAGCGCGGCTATACCGCCGGCAAAGCGCCTCTGCAGAGGCGCTTTGTGGTGGGTTTTAACCCTTTCTCGGCCGCTAGCGGGGGTAAAAGCGCCCCGCTAGCGGCCCAATAGCGGCACTTTACTGCTGACCCCGCCCCAGTGTGAAAGGGGCTTAACAGAGTCATTCCTGGGTTCGTTAGCTCCATCTAGTGGCTAAAATGTGCTATATTTTCTCACTGAATTATTTCAGAAAATTGTACCACATTTTGGTGACTAGATGATGCTGATGATCACCGGAATTAATCTATACGGATATTATTGCCAAAAATGTATGCAGCTTGCATTGATTGGAGTTATGCTTTAAGTTTTTTATATGAGGAGTAAGTTCTGCAGGAGGTAATGTGATTTACGTTTTTATTGCTGTCTGTGTCCCTGCTATTGAGATGTACTCTCTCTATTTGTATACTCTAACCCAAAAAAAAATTGGCTTTAGATATACCGTAAAGGCTGCTTTTGCTGACTTCTCCTTCTGCAATTGCCTGTTGCCTGGCTGTCATTCTGACCCTTTCTTTTCAGCACTGATTTACCAACCGATTTATATACAGATAAGGATCTCTGTCTTCACTATTCTGATCTGTATATTTTTTCCAGGTGACTGACTCAGAAAGTGGTGAAGTCAATAATGGCCAAGCAAGTTGCATTTTCGAAATGTCAGCAGTCCTTATATTTTCTCTTAGGAAAAGTTGAAAAGAACAATTCAGCAGCCAATTCGATTCTCACTTTCATTCTCCTATACTGCACTTCAGAAATATAGGGGATCTGATCTGGTAATATATGCAACAAAGGACAAGTCTTCCTTCAAAAGGTTTTATGCACGAGTTATACTAGTGTTTCCCAGACCCTTTGGGGTACACCTAACCGGTCACTATTGTCAGTTATCTTCGCAAAGTCGCAGGTAACATAATCAGGGTGCTGCTTTAAAAAGAAGAAATTTCACTATATTCATCTTGGTGCTCGGGAAATATGACTTGTGAGGGATATTAAAGACTGAGAAACCCTTATACCGAATGTACTAAAGCCTCATGTAGACAGCAACTCCAAATACATTATTAGTGGTTTCACTGAAGGAACTGATCTCTAGTGATGTCTATAGTTCTTAGTGAATGGCTAAACGGCATCTTTTATAAGTCATACACCAAAAATGCTTTGCTTTCATGTGTGGACATAGGAAGGATGTTTGTATCCAGTGATGGTATTGTGTATGAATGCACTCTTTGACTCTTCACACTTTACTTTAGCATGTTGTGAAAAGTCTTCTTTTGCCTTCATAGTAAAGGGAACGTATAGTATATTTTCACTGACTGCATATTTTAAGTTGTTATTGCTGTGGTTATCTTAAAGGGGTTATAAACCCTCAAGGTTTTTCACCTTAATGCATTCTAGACATTAAAGGGAAAAACCTTCCAGCCGCTGTCTCGGGTTCTCATTGGATAGATTGATAGCCATTGGCTCACACTGCTGTCAATCAAATCCAGTGACACAGTAGACGGGGGGGCGTGGATGAGTCCTGTCTGTGTCAATGGACACAGCAGCAGGACTTGAGAGCACGCCCGCACTGGTGTCCCCTTGGAATGTGGGGCTCCAAGGGGGCACTCAATGCAGAGAGGAGCCAGGAGCTCCGCTAGGGGACCCCAGAAGAGGAGGATCAGGGCCACTCTGTGCAAAACCCTTGCATAGAGGAGGGCAAGTATAACATGTTTTGTTTTTAGGAAAAAAAAAAAAACCTTTACAAAAGTGTGTATATGAGCAAAAAAATCATATTTGCATTATGTGCTCATTTCGCCATGTTTTATCGCGTTACAAGCGCCATCTTTTCTGCACTGCATTTTGATGCATCGTTGTCAGTGAAACCTCTCCCCTTCAATGTCTTCATAACCTTAGAGGAAGGTGTTCTATAGTCGAGTAGGAGAGAACTCGGGCAGAATTGACATCACTGCTTGGGATTTTACTGCAGCAGAGACAGCGTTGTCAGCTTAAACAGGAAGTTAGAAGCTCACTAGAATACTAGCAGGTCAACAGATATTGTGCTTTGCCTGCATTGTTTAAGAATGCAGTGTCAGAGGAAATGTGCCAGTTTTGCAGATATAGACTACATTTAAATTATTTTTGCCCATGCATACACTTAAAAGCTCTACTCTAATGACTTGCACTAGTTTAGAAAAAAAAAAACTTTCGCTGCAATACTCTCCCTATGTCCAGCTCTGTCTCCTGCAGACTAGCTGCACTTCAGTCCAGTGCCAGTTCTGTGCAGGGTTGCATGACATCGAGCATCACTCAATTTTATATCCTGTGAGTCCAATGGATCAAGGGTAGGCTGCCTCAGGTTGTGTCACTAAGCCACCCTCAGTTCACAGGCAGATGCTGCCGAAAACAATGCATGTATGAGCAATCCTGTGAGTCAACGGTAGGCCCCCTGAGGTTGTGTCACTAAGCCACCCTGGGTTCACAGGCAGATGCTGCAGAAAATGATGCATGTATCAACAAGCTCTGCAGCATTTATTACCACCTACCGCAAAAGGATGAAGAAGGACCTTGATGTCCAGAAGGGGGGGGGGGGGGGTAGGTATACACATAAACAGGTCAGTGTCAAGCCTGAAGTTGGGCTTTAAGCCATTTTGTGACTTTTTTTTTTTTTTTTTTTTTAACCTGTTTGTCTTCTCAGTTTTTGTTGGTGTATTAAATACAATGATTTGTAGTTAACACTGAATTTGCAGTAACTGCCTACCTTCTTAACAACTGTTGAGATAAGACATTTGACAGACAGTGGCTTCATTGTTTTTGGTGAGGTGACTGACTCAAAGATTTGCATTGTTAAAAGAAGTTATGCCTGGTACACACATTCAGAGAGATCGCTGTACTAACTAAGCAGTTAGTGCAGCAATCTCACCCGCTGTACCTTTGTGCCTGCCAGAACACACTAATCAGCGCTCATAATGCTGGTTTTCCAGCATACCCCTTCGAAAAAAGTCGGTCTTTAAACCGGCTTCTGTCGCAAGGACAGTTGTACGTATGGTCCGAATGTCGGCCGGTTCCTATTGAACCGGCCATATTTCGAACAGTGTGTAGCCAGCTTAAAGCTATAGTTGTGTAACAAAAGCTTGAAGCAGTCTGAATGTATAATGAGGAAATATTGCTGCCACATGTACATATAAATACCAATCTATACATCAGAACAAAGGTCTCTTTAAATTATGAATTTACATTGATAATGTTTACATTAACCATATATATCTTAAATACATTTGGAAAGACAATGCATTACCTTTTAAAGGAGGCATTTTTTTTTTCTGGCTACAGTATGGTCTGTTCTAAGCATGCTAAAATGAGATGTGAATCACATTAAACATGGTCATTCGGTGAAGTGAATTAATATTCATGATAATGCAAACTTTTGATAATGAAACTTTAAACTAGGAAACAGGGAGATTGATGATAAGAAACACTTTAAATAGGTGTTAAAAGATGGTGCCAGGATTCCTTTCGTTACATCCACTACCACTGGTGGAGAGCGGACTTTTTGTGTATTTTTTTGCATATTGGATTTTGAAATGGCAGAACACAATTGGACCCTGACAATGGCTTATAGACTCCTTTCTGCTGTGTATCAGGATTGTGTTGTGCTAGAGATCTCAGGATTTCCATATTTTGTACACCTTTTGTCTCCATTTTTCTGTGTCGATAAATCCTGCTGGTGCGGAACTGTTTGTATATTGTGTGGTGTAATAATCGGAGAGAAGGCAGCCTGCATGTCTCAAACTAATTTGCATTTTCCATTATCACATTGCTGTCTAAAAGTGTGTCTTCTTTCTGAAAATGTTTTATGCAAAGCCTTTCTGTTTTGGGACACAGCTGCATTACATAGGAAAAAAGATCACATTTTAAGGCACTGACGAGTAGCTTTCTTTTTGTAACTCCACCAATATTGTGTATGATTGGGGGGGGGGGGGCGCAGTGAAGCTTGCAGCACAAAAAGTACACACCATTTTAATGATATGAACAATCTTCTGTGCTGAGAGTAATGCAGGGGATGTCATTGCTTGCCTCCTAAGAAGTCTAGTCTTTAGTCCTCTTAAGTCACAGAACTCCAGATCTGCATACTAAAGTGCATACAGCTACTGGCTTAGCATGACAGCCAGAAGTAGTATTTTCTGTCAGTATAGGTTCTCGCAATATAAAATATAGCAGTTCAAATGGACAGCCGAGTCTGAAAGTTAACTTGTTACTTTGCCCATTTAGGGCAAAGTGTAAGCTTCCTTTGACAAAACAACCTCTGCCAATGGCTATGCCTTGCTATTCTGCTGCCAGAGTCTTTGGATTATAATGTAGTACTTCCAGGTATGGAGGAGCATATGGCCTTCTCCTCTTCTTTATGTGATGCAGTGCTAGTGCCTGTGGTGGCCATTTCCCCGGCTTGAGCACTGTCTTGTAGGGAAAAGCGTGTTCATTCTGCATGTGTAAGCTTCTACAGACACAAAGGGGTTTATTTACTAAAGCTGGGGATCAGCTTCTTACCTCAGCTTGTTCAATTTAAGCATTGGCAATAAAACCCAGAAGCTGATTGGTTTCTGTGCAAAAGTTAGCATGATTTTGCACTCCAACTTTTAGTAAATAAATCCCAAATACTGGCCTTTTAAACGGGGCTCCAGCAGGTGAACAGGGCGGTGGGGGATGGGGAATTATGGGCAGGAGACTGCAAGGAGAACCTACCTTCAATGTGACGAGTTCAGTGGTATTTTGGGTACAGATGGCCAACTCAGTCCCTGGCTTATTGTGTCTCCCAGTGATGAGTATTGCTCCACCATCAAGATTGGTCTATCTCTTCTTGCTGCTTTCTCAAATAGGAAAAGACAACGGGATTAGTGGGACTCCAGTGTTGTGGTATTAGCAGATTGGTGGCCTTAAGGACACTAACGTAGAAATCTAGCTGCGTTTGCTTCATTTACACTCTTTAAGAAGTTGTTGGGTCATTTGACCTCTCAGCATATTTTTTATTTTTCTTGCAGAGTACAGTAGAATTTATAAATCAATAAAGAATCTCCGATTTGTAATCTCCCACTAGATAGGCATTCCAAATCATTTAGCCATCTCCCACAATAAACCTTGTTGATTTCTTCCCAGTTTTTCTTAGTCGTGCTATGACTCGTCATGCTGGTATGAACAATCGTTAAGTCATTCCTTCCATCTGCTTGTCATACCGGTTTCCTTTCTTTTCAAATTGAGCAACTAGAGTGATGAGAAGCACCACTAAAGAAAGGGGAATTCTGCAAACTATTGTGGGAAGGTGGCATCCTCGGTGTTGGCTTTATAGATATTGTTTATGGAAGTGTTTAGTTTTGCAGCTTATGTTTTTGAAAGTTATTTTAGCTTTCTGTAGTACTAGAAGATCTTTTTTTTTTTTTTCACTTTAAAGTTTTATATAGGGCAGTGTCAAGGGTTCCATCATTCCCTGGCAGAGGGAGGCTCTGGAGCTGCTAGGTCAGGGTTTTTTAACTAGGGTTCCTCCAGAGGTTGCTAGTGGTTCCTTGAGCAATAAGCTATTTCTGCCTTTCAGATGAGTAACCAATGATCATTTTAGCTATCTGTGAGGGAGGGGGGGGGGGGGTGCGATTTTACCAGTGACAACAAACGTAAGGCTTTCTCCCCTAGATTTGCTCACTGGCATGACCCCACAAAGCCCCGTCTCTGATCTTTGAGGCACCATCTTTTTTTTTTTTGCTAAAGTATACAATTTGAGGCAGGCAAAGTGTATAGGACAGAACAACTAAAGAGCAGCTGCTAGACAATGGTAATACTGGATCCAATTGCTGCCCCTAAAGCAAATGAAAATCCCCCCTGCCTTTGCCCTCAACTTTCTGGGACACATCACAGGTCCCAGAAGACTGTGGGACCATTCACAAAGTGCAGTGCAGCTCGTGCATGCAAAGAGGGAAGCTGGCTGTGAAGCCACAAGGAGTCAAAGCCAGCTTCCCACAGCAAACAGGTCAGCGCCGGGGGCCTGAAGACCGGCAAAGAACTGGCCTGGATGAGGACAGCGCTGGATCTCTGGACAGCTAAGTGTCCCTTTTGTTAAAGTCTACAGCTACAGTATTTTGTAGCTGCTGACTTTTTATTTTTTCTCCTTTTTTAAGTGACCCTTACTACAACGTTTTTAGTTCCTAGAGAATGTTGTTGAAAGACACAAAATTGCTTCTTACACTGTATATAGGGGACAGGGGTCCTTTAGCTTTTTCTACAGGTTACAGTCCTTATTGCAGATGTGAAACATGTCAAAGCTTTGATTTGTTTGAAATATTGCACCTAATGTATTTCAATGTAAATGGAAATTGTAGGATCCTGTTTAATTTCTGTCAGGATAAGTGTGATCTTTAATAGCTGATATGATCTTTACTCCATAAACTGAATCAAATTGGAGCCTAGCAAAGTATGACTGCTTTGCTTCAAAATATAGTAAGATGGGGCTGAGTGGAACTGAGCTCTAAGTGGAAATGGAAAATTATTATATAATTGTGGAGTACAGGTAAGTTCAATAGAACCACATCTATTTATCCAGTCAACAGAATGTACACAATGCTGCATTACTGTATATTTGACGTGTGACCTCCTTATGTTTATCCCCTGGATTTGGGGACGGGCTCTTATACTATATTGTAGACATTTTACCTAAAGTTAGTACTTCATTTGCATTTTAGCTGATTTGTATAGTGTAATTCATTGTATAATAAAGAATTTGTATTTAATAAAGTTCATATCTCATTCAAGGTATTTGTATAACTTTGTGTTCATTCCTTTTTTACATTACTTATCAGTACAGTTGGCCTTCAAAAAAGAACAAAAATCAATATTTCAGTTTGCTGTGGGTGCTGGCAAGTTGCATTTCATGCTGGCTTTTTAGCTCTCCCTGGAACAGTAAAATCCCCAGGTAGTGCCAAAGCATGTTATTAGTTTTGTTAACCAAGTGTGCATGTGTCTTTATAGCATTAACACTCAATGGGGGAGATTTACTAAAACTGGAATCTCACTCAGAATCTGATGCAGCAGAGCATGGTAGCCAATCGGCTTCTAAGTTCAGCTTGTTCAGTTAAGCTTTGACAATAAAACCCTGGAAGCTGATTGGTTTCTATGCAGAAATGAGCCTGATTTTGCACTCTTCAGCTTTATTAAATAAACCCCACTGTGTCAGGGTAGTCTCTTCCTTTTAAATGTACTGGTAGTGCATTTTCCCACGATAAAAAGTGTACCTGCACTCTAAAACAATGTTCCTTGTGGTGGGCTGGTGAGGTGCCATTCAAATAAAACTGCACTTCATTAAACACAATGCAGTGACTATCCTCGGATATACACATAGATCAAACCAATCCCCCTATATAACTTGTACTTGTTTATTTGCATCCCTCATTTTCTATACAGCCATTTAAAGTGCAGAATGTATACAGTTTCCTGAGATTCCAGTGGCAGGGGGTCCAGATCTGCCATCACACACTGCACAGCTCAGTGTAATCGAAGGATGGGTCTTACTGACTGTTTAAGCAGCTGTACTGTGGAAAATGTTCCACCCGATGTCAAAGACCACTCCACAATTGATATCACGTGTACAATATGAAGGAATTTCTTTAACAGGGGTAATGTCTCCCCCCTTTACCCTATAATTGGCAACTTTCCCTTTCATCCTGGGCTAGAAGATCTGCTGTTCAAGGATCTACTCAAATGGAAAATGATCCAGGCCCTTTCCTTGCTCTCAATACATCAATGGCCTGCCTCGGGACACTTAACCTCAGACCAATGCCTTTCACATCTCGGATCATGGTGGCTCAAGCATTTATCCCACTTTCTACACTCCATTTCCCCTGCATCTTCATTCTCTAGACCTCTCACTCAGTTTGATAAAGAATGTGAACTCCAGTCCCCACTTAAATATACAGCCTCGAATATGTATAACCTGTAGTGGCGGGTGGTGCTTTTTTGGGGGGGCGCAAACTAAAAAAAACATCAATTGCAGCCCATCAAATGCCACCACTTTGTCCATCAAACGCTGCCACTGTGCCCCATCAATATTTTTGAATATTCATTTGCTTCTCTAACACAGCTGGGTGGACTGCGAGAGCAATGCTTTGTGCTCCAAGTTCACCTTCAGCACCAATCAGGTGCTTCAAAAATACACCTCCACTGCTGTAATTCAGGCACCCGGCATCCGAAAAGGAACCGGACACCTGAATAGGCGGTGGCGGTCATGGATAGATTCATGCAATGCATGAATCTATCCATCAGTCATAGAGGCTGGTGGCTGGAGAGAGGGGGCGGTGCCCGTGCACCCTTAATGGACAAACTGCCACTAACCTGAATCTTGCAAAAATGTGAAAATGACTAACTCAAGCTGTTCCCAGAACAATAGGACAAGATCATATATTTCACTCATAAAGCATCTATTTGCATGAAATACCAAGAATCTGGCTTTACAATCTTTTGCTTTGGTACAAAATGCCCCACAAACTCCACCACATGTTCCTTGCAACTTGGAAAAATGTTCCACCATGTGATATTTCCTACACATATTTTGGACATGTTCCTCTCTCCAGCCTTTTTTGGTCCATTTTGCAAAGATTTATAGATTACCCTATTCTGAATGATATGCCCTTTTTCTTACTACACCACAACACTGTCCCTAAACGGACATCTAAAGGTTCTATACTCCCGCACTTGATCAATACAGCTACAAGTTGAATCCTGAGATGCTGGAAACAACGTGCACTCCCCTGATAGCCATGTGGGTAACCAAAGTGAATGAAATTGAACATGTAGAAAATTTACTGGTTACAGACAGAGACTCATGATAGATATGGGAAAACATGGTTTTACTGGAATGAGTTTACCTTTTACAAATCCCTATTACAGACTGCTCATGATGCAGACATGGCGATCTCCCCTTAGCAGAGAGGGGACAGAACTTTCCCAATCAGAACCGCCCTCACTTCTTCACCCCCTTTTCTTCCTTTTTCTGTTTCTTACCACTCCACATATTTTTGATACAAAAGTAGTACATACAGGGAGGTTTACATGTGTTGTGCACATTATTCTATTACTTATATTCACACAGGCCAAGATTATACATATGCTGGGTCATCATGCGTATAAATGTCCTCATATGATCTTGACAGATTGATGTTAGACATCGTCATGTACTTTCTTGCTGGTCATGTGTTTGGCCTGATAATTTCTTTACCGTTTTCTTTTTCTGAAGCCAGTCTGTGGTGGATTTACTTTGATGCTTTGGGTCATTGTCCTGCTGAATCAACCAACTTTTGCTAAACTTTAATTGGTGGATGTGTAAGGAGTGGGGTAGGCGGGTGCCACTTCCGCCATGCTTCCCAATAACTCATTGGGCGCCAAGTTCTGGGTCACTGTGAGGACTATACTTGGGGGCGGGTTCTTTAGACTATGCCAGGTGGTGTCCAGGGTCATTCATGCTAACATAGGGGTAACACCTTGCCAGAAGGTGTGCTCACCAATGCCCAGGGAGAGGCGGGAGCCACGGTCTTGTGAACATTCAAACATTAAGGCAGTCCCCCAACTTAGAGATACGCCACTTGTGTGTAGTGTTGTATGCGGAATCCCTCCAGAAGATGTGTTGTATGTGTTGTATTAGGAGGGGCATGCGGAGCCTAAGCCCACTCCACTAGTCGGCGTACCTTTGTTACATCACTTCCAGTAAGAGAATGGTGTCCCGCCAAGCACTTGGCATGGATCTCATGCATGCTCTCACTTAACTCTTGCCTTGCGTACCTAGTAACCAGGCCGTAAATCTCTGTAATGCTGACGGAAACAGACAGCTAGAGAGGGAGTCGGAGCACTGAACCCCCTCGCTACCAGAGGAACCGTCGCCTATCCAGGTACCACGCCAATGACTGGTTGCGGTTTCCTTCTGGGGTTACCCACAGCAGCTTCTACTCCTCCCAGACTCTCAGGCTAACCTTGCATTGCAGCAATGTTTCACAGACCCCAATGTGCTATTTGAAACCCTGGTTTCTTGAAGAGATGTCAGGATTCCATATGCACCCCTTAAAGTGGATGTAAACCCAATGTCATCCTTTCTAAACTACTGCCATAGGGGTTATCTATAAGGATATACATGCCTCCTGCATGTATCTTTACCTGTCAATTGTCTCCCCTCTGTCTGTTATTAGACCCGAAAAACTGCATATTCTGTGGGTGGGTCTGTTGTCTGAAGCTCGGTGGGTGGAGTCGTGATGTCAGTAGATTCCCAGCCCACCTCTACACTCCCCTTGTCAATATGCATTTTCTCTGTGTATTTCTAAGGCCTCATGCACACGAGACGCCAGTGCAAACTCAGCTGAACACATGTTTTTAAAAGCTGAAACCGGCGTTTAGAAATGCCCGTTTTGCCGCCTTTGCATGCCGTGTTTAGCTGCGTTTAGCCGCGTTTGCGTCTAGAAGCGTCTGCAGAGCAGAGGATGACATTTTGCGACCCAAATTTGGGGCCCCGTATCTCGGGGTCACTTGGTGCTAGGAACCCCAAATTTGGTGTGCTAACACAGTGGAACTAGCACTACAACATATCTAACTTTGGGGTTCCTAAGTGGCCCCGAGATATTGGGCCTCAAAATCGGGTCGCAAAATGTCAAGCACTTTTCTGCAGCAGAGAATGACATTTTGTGGCCCAACTTTGGGGCCCCATATCCCAGGTCCACTTGGTGCTAGGAACCCCACATTTGGATATTTTTATATTGTTAGTCCAACTGTGTTAGCACACCAGATTTGGGGTTCCTAGCACCAAGTGGCCCCGAGATATGGGGCCCCAAAGTCGGGTCGCAAAATGTCAAGCACTTTTCTGCAGCAGAGAATGACATTTTGTGACCTGACTTTGGGGCCCCATATCTTGGGGTCACTTTATGCTAGGAACCCCAAATTTGGTTATGTTATAGTGTTAGTCCAACTGTGTTAGCACAGAGAATGACATTTTGTGACCTGAATTTGGATATGTTGTAGTGCTAGTTCCACTGTGTTTGCATACCAAATTTGGGGCCCCAAATTCGGGTTGTAAAAAACACTTATAAACGCAAACGCGGTACCGGCGTTTAGCCGCGTTTGGCGTCTGAAACGTGGAAAACTTTTGCGTCTGAACCCATTTTTTTTGCTTCTGGAAAAACGAGATTAAACGCAACTGCCTAAAAACGCCAAAAAACGAGACTGTGTACATGGACACATAGGATAACATTGAATGTGTTCAGGGGCAGTTGAAAAAAAGTGTCCAACTGCCTCTGAACACGAGTTTAACAGCGTCTCGTGTGCATGAGGCCTAACACTGAGCTTCTGCTATGATCTCTAACATCCAGTGAAAAGACAGGAAAGTAACCACATGACTTCAGCATGCCAAATCATGCTGAGGTGTGGAACAGCCAATCCTTGCAGAGCTGCTGAAGAAAGGAGTGGGGGAGGGAATTTAAAAATACTGCATGTCTCTTAGGCTAGTGCACGAGATGTAAATCACCTGTCACTCACAGCAAGGGGGAGGATTTGACAAAGTTTTTCTCAGTTTGTCAAGAATTGTCTCACTGAACCATAAAAAGGGATTGCTCAGAGATGGATTAACTCTGTGTGGCAAGACTGGGCGCAAATGATAGCAAATCTTATACTCTACAGTATGATATAATTATTTTTTTTTTCGGGTTTACATCCACTTTAAGTAACTTCAGACCAGGGCTTGAGCAGTAGAAACAACTTGAACAAACCAAACTTTTGGCAGAATGTTTATTACATGCAATAACGTCTTTTCCCTGACCAAGCCTACCTGCGGCTGCCTCAGGTTACCTGCATGAGTGAAGTCTCTGAAAGAATAGTCCATGCTTGGCAGTGCTCTAACAGAGAAGTCCACATTCCCAATTTCGTCTGGCGAATCAGTATTCCAGAGTGGACCATAGGTTCCCCAGTGTTCCCCCTAGGATTCAGACCTCTTTCCCTTTATAGAACATGGGAGGGAGGCTGAACCCCAGAGAAAGTCTGTGCACACACCGGGGAAAGGGCAGCAAAACATTAACCCTTTTCCTCCTAACCTGGGCTGCCAGATGCTAACCAAATACACACACAGTAGGCAACCTGCCTACAGAAAGCCACCCTGACATTAACCTGTAGGCTAGTTTGGTAAACTTGGGAATTCATTTGATGATGGCAAGTGGTCCAGGCCCTGAGGCAGCAAAGCAAGCCAAAATCAAGATGTTCCTTCCATCATACTTCACTGTTGGGATGATGTGGGGGTCATCACTGATTACATGAGAGAACCCCAGCCCCATTGAAATCAAAGGTAACCTGACAGCTCCTGCAGCTAATTGTGGCCGCTCGCATGTAATGGTCATTCAGTTTTCATCTGCAAATAATCACTCCATGAGCAATTACATGCGAGCGACCATGATTATGTGCGGGAGCTGTCGGCCTCCAATTGATTTCACTAGGACTGCCTCCTATATCTAAACACTGGGAACTCCTGCTGGGGTTCTTGCATGTAATCGGCGAAGGCCCCATTTGCAAGTGTCAATTGGGCTTTATAAAAACAAAGTAATGTAAATAGTACATAACATACTGCACACTGTAAAACAATAAAATATCCAGAAGAGGTCCTACTATCAATTATGGAGTACCAGAAAAATTCTTGACCTTTTTTTTATGAAGTAAATCTGGGTTAGAATTGTTGGGTGGGATCTCCAGTGGTGTTTCAATCATGAAGGCTATAACACATGCTAATCTGCATTACGATGTTATTTTGCAAATGTAGTAAGGTAGGGACATTGATTATATTTTACTTAAAGTGTCAGTGTCTTGTTAAAGCTTGTAGGATGAGTATTTATTCTCCTCTGACTGTCCTATGACGTTGCATGACTCCTGACCCTCTGTCTAGACAGTGCTGATTGGCCCTGTGCTGATCACATGCACTCTCCCAAGCAAAATAAAAAAATTCACCTAGCAATACACACCAAATTGAGCATGTGCAGCTTGTCCCTTAGCCTCTGGTTCTATAAGGAGATGGTTTGGGGACAGTGGAAGAAGGGGAGGATCAGAGAAAACAGGATCAAACTGCCTTTTTACACAATGCAGAAGATTAACCCCTTAGGTGCAACAGTGAGTATAACAAGCACGCTTTACTGCATATACAGACTGATTTTACTGTTGTATGTTTATTAACCCTTCCAATGATTCTTGAAAAGTAGCTCCCTGGTAAAGAGGACTCTAAAATCCTTACCTCTCCGGTGGCGAGCTCTCTTTTGGGGCTGTGACACTTCCAGGTATGTTTGATGCCTGTGTATTTTGCCACACATTGTTCCTTAACTGGTCCTCTGCTTATATGCGGTTAGAAACAGATAAGCGGTCCTGGATGCAAACTGTCTCCAGGGCTGCTAAATGGTCCCTAATTGCACATGATGATCAGTTACATGCGTAGAGCTGTAGCACCTGTCATTGTATAGGGCTTCCTGTCTGCTGCTGACTGCAAACACCCGTAAGCCCCTCCAAAGAAATATGCTGAAGCCTGGTGGTGCACAGCCTAATTGGCCACATGAATGAGGCTTAAAATGACACTCAACATCATCCTTATTCTCAACATATAATCCGTATACATCTACTACTTAATGACCCAGCAATCTGTTTTCAATTAAATTATTTCTTACTGTGTTTCTGCCTCCTTGTGAGTCCTCTGTGAGCTCCTGAACCTCTTCTTTTCCCCCCTCACTTCCAATTGTTTGGATTGATAAGTGCACGGTATTGGTCGTCGCATGCATTACTCTATGCACAATACAAATCCCATAGTCGATCTCGGGATTGAACAGGAGAGGGTGGCTACATAACTACCTACTTGTGGGACCATGGGAAAAGAATGTAGCCAACCTCTACTAACAGTAGTCAGATCATAGCAGCAAAAACAAAAAAATCTGGAGGAGGCTGAGAGCATTAGAAGAGACTTTTTTGGAGTTAAGAATATATACTTTAAGGCAGGGGTGCCCAACCTTTTGAAGAGCGAGGGCCAATTAAGCGACTCGGGTGCACTGCACTGCACCTGCGGATCAGTTTGAAAGCAGCCCAGTGTAGCTAGTGTACCAGTGTACAGAACAGATATGCCTATTGCTGCTTGATTTTTAAGTAAAAACTGACCTCAATCTTTACTTCTTCCTGAGGATTCCTGCAGGTATTGCTGGCTGCTGCTGTCTCCCAAGTGGGCATGGCCGGCAGCTGCTGCTGTCCCCCAGGCCGTTATGACTGGCAGCTGCTGGCTGTCCCCCGCCCCCCAGGTGGCTATGGCTTGCGGCTGCTGTCTGTCACCCCCGGGGTGGCTATGGCTGGCAGCTCCTGATTCCCCCCCTCCAGGGTGGGTATGACTGGCGGCTCCTGACTGTCAACCTGACCCCCCCGGGGCAGGTATCGCTGGCGGCTCCTGGCTGTATCCCCTGGGCAGGTATCTCTGGCGGCTGTGGTCACAGATGGAGTACATTTATTATCACTCTGCCTGTGACAGGAGCTGGCGCTATACCAGAAGTATCGACTCTGCTCTCTACTGCGGCTGCATGCTTCCTATAGCGCTGGCTCCGTCATGCACACTCCTGCTGATGCTCGGGGATGGCGGGTCGGGGAAACCACAATCTGGGCTTGCCAACTCGCCATCCCAGAGCAGGTGGTGGTGGGCCACATCAGAGGGTGCTGCGAGCCAGCGGTTGGGCACCCCTGCTTTAAGGCCTCATTTACACTTATATCCCCAGCTTATTAGTACCCTTGTCAGCAGATCTCCAACTTATTAGTACCTTCATTCAAAATATCCCCTGCTCAATAGTACCTCCAGATCTGCTGATTCCCCAATCAGTAGTACCCCTAATTTTGCTGATTCCCCTCTCAGTAGTAACCTCCACCTCTGCTGATCCCACACTCAGCAGTAACCCACAGCTTTGCTGATCCTCTGGTTTTCTGATACTGGTCACCAAGTGTGACATCTGCTAGTTTCTCCTGCTCCAGTCCTCTAGCTCTACTGATCCTCTGCCACTAAGTCCTCTGTCTCCAGTCCACCTTATGCTATAGCGTTCCCATGTTGCACACCATGTGTGCCGTCTGTTAGTTGCTCCGCTTCAGTCCAGACCCCGCTCACCTTCCTGCTGCTCCATGCTGCCCATCAGATGTGACCGCTGCACCAGACAATCCCAGAATATACACATGTGACTGCTAATGATGTCTTTCTGGTTTACTTGTTGGTTTCCCAGTGCATCCTGGGATATCTCATACCTGCAATATTCTGAAAAAATAGGTAAATGTCAAATAAAAGCCCCTCAAAAGCTTCACCTGCTGTAAGGCTTTGGAGACACTTTGAAGCACCAAGAAAGTGTGAACAAGTCTGTATGCTTACCATTTCATTTAGTGACAGGAGCTTTGATTGATATTCAGAGTGCTTTAAAAAAGTGTGTCCAATGCCATATTTTGAAGCAAATGTAAACATGCCCTAATAGAATTTTGTTTTTGTGTTATAAAAAATTATACGTACCTGCTCTGTGCAATGGTACTGCACAGAGCTGTCCCTTACTTCCTCTTTGGCAGTACCCCGTTAGTGCTGTCCACTCCTCCTGAGGCCTCCTTAGCAACCGGCACTGTGGAGGCACCCACGTGTGTGTGCGTTCCTGATCTGGACTTGGACACACACAGTGCCCATAAGCTATGCCTCCCGCTCACTCCTCACAGGATTTGACTGACAGCAGCAGGAGCCTATTGCTCCCACTGCCTTCAATGTCTCCCATGAGACGATGAAGTGAGAGGAGCCTGGACAGCGGTGGAGCGGTGACAGGAGTCACGTGTTTAGAGATGGGAGTGGGTAGGTAGGACAGGTAGTGGAGCATTTTTTACCGTAATGCAAGGAATGCATACCTCCCAACTTTCTGAGATAGGAATGATTAGCAAAAGAAAGTAGGCATAGGACACGTCCCTGCCATGCCCCCTTAAAGGAGAATTGTACAAAAAAATGATTGGTTAAACACACAAGTGCTTTTTTACCACTACAATTCCTTTATACTGATTTTTGGAATTTACAAATGCAGCAATTTAGACATTGGATGAAAGGTTTAGCACTGGGAAACACTTTTTCTAGCTAGGCAGTGCATTTTATATAATAATAAAGATGTTGTGCCACTTAATCTTATTTAAAACGTGAGGCTGTTATCACTAAATGTGTTCCCACATACAGTGCAATGAAATATATATAATGTGTGATAGTGTTGCCCAAAGCTATATTCAATCAATAATTAATAAACAAGAAAAATATTATTGACTACCATACATGATGAATTACCCTGTTTCCCCGAAAATAAGACCTAGCGTGATTGACGGTGATGGCTGCAATATAAGCCCTACCCCCCAAATAAGCCCTAGTTAAAGTCCTTGTAGGTCTTACTTTCAGGGTAGGGCTTATTTTCGGGGGAAACAGGGTAGGGCTTACTTGGGGGGTAGGGCTTATATTGCAGCCATCACCGACAATCACTCTAGGTCTTATTTTCGGGGAAACAGGGTACTAGAAAATCTGTGCTAAACATAAACAATAAGGCTGGGTTCGCACTGCCGCACGGAGTGGCTCACAGCAGGAGTCCGGTGTGTCCCTGTTCACTGTTTCAGGTCTGATTTCGGTACCAAATTTTTGGCTGAATTCGGACCTGAAATGGACCAAAAGATGCACAGGACTCCTGTGCAATTCGCTCCAGAACCACTCCGGAGATGTGTGAACTGGCTTCATTTAGAGCCGGTCACAATCTCCTGACATGCGAATTGGATGTGGGGAAAGCCGCATCTAATTTGCAATAGTGTGAACCCAGCCTAAAACATCTAAGTGTTGTATGATAAAAAAAAGATATACAAAATATATATGTAATGAACTATATAAGAAGAGCCCCAACAGTCCACACATAAAGTGCTCTAATAGTGCGTCTTCATACGAAAAAGCGCGTGTGTAGCTCTTTAAATTTCAATGAGTGCTCCACCATATCATAGACAGTGCTTTGTCACCTGGTGAATTACACACTCACCTTAGGACAAAACCCACAAATGGGCCAACACACCATAAAGGAAATCAATCGTATACACCAGATGGTAGGTCCTCTGCTCACTTCTTCCTCAGCTGGTAAAGCTTCCCCAAATAGGATAACTTCTTAAAGCTCTAAGAATAAAGGAAACAATCTCCAATAGTGCAGTAACATCGTGAATAAGCATACAAAAGTACCAACCGAGCTTAAGAAATGCACTCAGGGCCGGTACAAGGCAGGGGCGGAAGGGGCAGATGCCCTGGGCGATACACTTTACTGCAGGGAGGGGGGCGCAGGTGAAGTGGGCTTCTAAAAACTGGCTGTGTGTGCGATTGTACATACCAGCCGCTAATAGCTGTAGTTACAACGATGTGCCGAGTGCGCTCCTGCACCCGGCACAAGCTAACATGTCAGCCCTTCATTGCCTTCCCTGTCAGTGGAGATACTCGGACCCCCCCCCCGACAGGCGCTTCGTGGTTCCGGCCGGCCCGGCGTGATGTCACTCACTGAGAGGCTGGGTGTCTTGTCCCCCATCGGATAGTACCTGCCCTGTACTGCGCAGGCGCAGCGCTTGCGCAGTACGTAGGACAAAGGAGACGCCGACAGTCTCCGAAGATTAACA
This sequence comes from Lithobates septentrionalis, assembly GCA_037952835.1. Classification (NCBI taxonomy): domain Eukaryota; kingdom Metazoa; phylum Chordata; class Amphibia; order Anura; family Ranidae; genus Lithobates; species Lithobates septentrionalis. The sequence goes on along the minus strand of JBBDGP010002778.1, from coordinate 462,592 downwards.
GCTGTTCATCAGCTCTACACGGAGACTTTCGGCGTCTCCTTTGTCCTACGTACTGCGCAAGCGCTGCGCCTGCGCAGTACAGGGCAGATACTATCCGATGGGGGGGCCCTTTCTTGTCAGAACACCGGTGTTCTGCCGAGAAAGTTCCGCTCGGCGGATTAGTTCCCCCTCTACTGCGCATGCGCAGTAGAAGCCGGCGGAAATAGCCGAAGCGGAACAGCTGAAAATCAGCTGTACACGGCGCCTGTAAGAGGGCCCCTCGCGGGCTCGCTTCGCTCGCCACGCTTCGGGCACGGCCTCGCTGCGCTCGGCACTTTTAGATTCCCCCTCTAGGTCCACTTGGATAGAGGGGAAGGAACCTGGACCCAGAGCGCAGGCGCCGTGTACAGCTGATCGAAGCGTTTGAGCTTCGGCTATCTCCGGCGGCCGACAGTAGTACGTACTGCGCAGGCGCTGCGCCTGCGCAGTACAGGGGGGAACCTATCCGCCGAAGGAACTTATTCGGCAAGACACCGGCGATGATGGGAGGCGGGATTGTAGGACTCACAGGAGCATCATACAGTGCTGCTGAGGCTGTGACCAAGAGGAACCGACGAGGAGGAACTAAACACTGAGTGACTGCAGTGTGTATTGCACAAGTAGGCAAAGCAGATGATTGCAGCTTAATTAACTCTGTAGATTTAGGGGGGGGGGGGATGGAGGTGGCTGCTGAGGGGAGGCCAATTACCAATCATTTTACATTTCAGTAATGTACAGCATGGAGGGGGGTTAATGTATTGCCATTGGTCACTGATCTATTAGTGAACAGTAGCAGTTAATTAACCCCTTTGTGCTGCATTGGTGGCACCAGTATCAGTGTTATACTGCAGCACAAATGGGGTTAATTAACTGTTACTGGTCACTAATAGATCAGTGACCAATGGCAATACATTAACCCCCCTCCATGCTGTACATTACTGAAATGTAAAATGATTGGTAATTGGCCTCCCCTCAGCAGCCACCTCCATGCTGTACATTACAAATTGGGTCAAACACAAGTAATAAGAACGAAGTCCCAATTACTCGATTGCATGGACCTCCTATCACATGTAATCACATTAGGATCAAAACAAGCTGGCTGGCTAATCACAGCTACCTGTCCTTCCGGGACTCGAGAAGTGCAGTGACGTCAGGTGATGGAGCGAATCCCGGAAGGACAGGTAGCTGCGATTATCCAGCCGGCTTGTTTTGATCCTTATGCGATTACATGTTTTTGCTGTAAAAGCAAAATGTTATACTTTCAATGAAGTTTTTAAATATTTTTACAGTATGGCTAGCAAGCCTTTTTGTATTTTGGGGACCATCTGTGATATTGTTTCCTGGATGGTGGGTCCACTTGCCATAAGGGGTTCCTTGGATGGTTAAAGGACCTGGCTGGGTTTAGAGCCACAAGTGTCACTGACCTTCCCTGATAGGAGGTTTGTGCAATCTGGTAAGCAAGCACTTTATCTATGGTAGAGGATCACTCAATTGAAGGTGCGGATGTTGCCAAAGAACTTTTTTTTATCACATTGGGACTTTGTTTTTATCACTGGTGCTTGACTCAATATTAATTAGCGCAACTCCGTTGATGAATTTATGATTTGGGACTGTGTTATATCTCACAGTAGAGTTTGCGGCTACTTTAGATGTTTGTATTTTAGAATAATTAGAGCTATTTTTTGCTTTATTTGATGCATATTACAAATGCCATTGGTAATTAACCACTTGCCGACCCATCACAGTACATTTACTGCTATTGGGTGGCAGCTACAGGCGTATGATGCTGCCTGTTTCAGGGTTTCGGGCGCATGCTCCCACCCACCTACTCACCTGTGATTTGACACATCAGGACTGTCAGCAGATCCCAGCCAATGATTCATGGCTGGGACATGCTGATCAGCTGTGTCAAATCACAGCCCAGAACTTGACAATCAATACAGGGGCTCTTTACAGAGGGAATGATCACTTTTTTTTTTCTTTTCCCTGCAAAGCACTGACTCTTTGTTTACACAGGGGGGGGGGGGGGCGCAGTTTGCCATCTTCGCCCTGGGCACCAAATGACCTTGTCCCGGCACTGAATGCACTCACATTTATTCAATTAAAAACAAGCAAAGTGATATAACAAAGTATCAAGCAGGATCTCACAGCATCCAGATAATGACACACGCCGCCTGACTCTGCCTCTATGTGTTACGTCACTCTCTCACGTGGCTTCTTCCTTCTTCGTGTAATGCATACAGGCAGAGCATATCATTATCTGGATGCTGTGAGATCCTGCTTGATACTTTGTTATACCACTTTTCTTGCTTTTAATTGAATAAATGTGAGTGCATTTCTTAAGCTTGGTTGGTAGTTTTGTTTGCTCATTACCATGGTACTGCACTATTGGAGATTGTTTCCTTTATTCTAAGAGCCATATGGAGTTATCCTATCTGTGGAAGCTTTACCAGCTGAGGAGGAAGTGAGCAGAGGACCTACCATCTGGTGTATACCATTGATTTCCTTTATGCTGTGTTGGCCCATTTGTGGGTCTTGTCTTGTCTATGATATGGTGGAGCACTCATTGAAATGTACAGATCTACACGCACTTTTTTCATATGAAGATGCACTATTGGAGCACTTTATATGTGGACTGTTGGGACTCATTTTATAGTTCATGTTTATATATATATATATATATATATATATATATATATATATATATATATATATATACAGTATATATATATTTTTTTATATTTTCTTCATCATACAACACTTGGATGCTTTATTGTTTTATGTTTAGCACAGATTATGGTAATTCATTATGTATGGTAGTCAATATAAATTTTTTTGTTTATTATTGATTGAATATATCTTTGGGCAGCGCTATCGCACATTAAAAATATTTCATCGCATTTTATATACATCTATATAGATCAGACCAAATGAGGAAGACAGAGGGACTTTGTTCAAAATCAGGGACAGGCCCTCAAAATCAGGGACAGTTGGGAGCTATGGGAATGTATTAGGGCTAATTCACACTATGTATGTAGACAGACATTTTACTGCAATGTAAAACCTCTATCACTGCAGGGACACGCAGGAAGTAATTGTTTCCTATGTGTCCCATTAACACTGCAACACAGCACATGGTGTGTGCAGCCTATTGCACTAAGGTGTGCACCCCAGAGCACCAACACGTGTGCGTACCAGTATCGTACCATATCAGTAGGGCAGTGTCCGTAGTTTTTTATTTTTATTATTTTTTTACAATTATTTTTAAATATTATTGTTTAATATTATTTTACAATTTTTTTTAGGCGCCCCATTATGGGGCTTTGATGAAATATCAAGGGTCTAAACCAGGCGTCTCAAACGGGCAGCCCTCCAGCTGTTGCAAAACTACAAGTCCCATCATGCCTCTGCCTGTGGGAGTCATGCTTGTAACTGTCAGCCTTGCAATGCCTCATGGGACTTGTAGTTTCGCAACAGCTGGAGGGCCACCAGTTTGAGACCCCTGGTCTAAACCAACCCCTGATGTCTCAGTTTTGAGACAGAGCAAGAAACTGAGGACAGAGATTCCCCAGTCCCTTTCTCTGAAGCCTGCAGTGAACATAGTTTACTATGCTTCTGTTAAGAATGAAGACAGGACCGATCAGTACAGATCACTCACTTCAGATAAAGAAAGGGGTCAGTTAAATATTTACCAGCCCCTTCCCTGTTCCTGATAGGAGGAGAGAAGCTGGCAGGGGGGAGACAGGAAGCAGGGGTAATCGGCATTGCATGGGATTATTAGGGTGTGCCCAGGCACCTCCGGCACACACTGTGTGCACACCTATGAACGCAGCACATGGCTGCGCTAACATGCAGTGCACCATGCCGAATCGCATGATAATGTATGGCAGCACAGCGCATTGCACTGCTGTATATTGTTATGAATGAAGTATACTTTTTGTACAAAAAAAAAAAAAAGAGTGCTGTGTGATGTGCTGAACCGCGCCCCACGCTGCATCCTACTGCAGCTGGCAACAGAGAGCTGCCAAAGCGGTGAATCTCTTCGGTAGCTCTGTGTTACTGTATAAATACAGCCTTATGGTAAAAAAAAAAAACTTGACATCGGAACCACTTTAATTCCTCAAACAAGTCTACGTTTTACATAGTGTCATTTCTTTACACAGACGTGAGGAATTCTCTGAGCTACTCGATGCAGCCAAGGCGTCAATGTAACGTATGGCCACAAGGGGTCGCACTTCGGTTTCTTTGGCTGTACTTCGCCGATCAGAGCTGGTGGGCTGTGAATCAGAGGAAGAAGCTCAGTGATTGGCCCATGAAGCGCTGAGCGCTGATTTGAGGTGCCGGTGTTGTCCCCGCCTCCTTCCTGTAGATCCGTCCAGTGTGTATGTGGATGAGGAGGGCAGTGCGGTGCGGTGACCCCAGGGTGTATATCACTTGTATGGTGGTCACGGTGGGCGCTGTCATTACTTATTACAGGCTGTGCTGCTGTAGTGTGCCGGCTATGGAGGAGAGGCATGGTAAGCTGAGCCCCTCTGGCTCCTGCACCTTTCTATGGGGAAGTCATTGTAATCATGGAGAGTGGATAGACTGAGGACAGGCTCTGGGCTCCTCACTTTTCTTCCATGAGGCTCCATTCACACTTTGCATAGAAGGAATGCGATTTTGTGTGGGCGATTGTCAGGCGATTGGTTGTTTCACGCATTCACTTCGGTGGGCTGCCCAATGCGCCATTGTCACCCAAAAGCGGTTGCCGCACCTGTTTGGGTGACAAGCTTCATGCGATTTTTAACCACTTCAATACCGGGCACTTATACCCCCTCTTCCTGTCCAGACCAGCTTTCAGCGCGGTCACGCTTTGAATAATTACGCGGCCATGCAGCACTGTACCCATACTAATTATTCATCATGTTTTTCACACAAATAGAGCTTTCTTTTGGGGGTATTTAACCTCTTCAGCCCTGGAAGATTTACCCCCCTTCATGACCAGGCCATTTTTTTGCGATACTTTGACAATTGCGTGGTCGTGTGACACTACCCAAATAAAATCAATGTCTTTTTTTTTTTTTCCCCCGCACAAATAGAACTCTTTTGGTGGTATTTTTAGCGCTATAAACTAAAAAACAATATTTTTTTACTTTCTGCTATAAAACACCCAATAAAAAAATGTAAAAAAAAAAATCGAATTTTCTTCATCAATTTAGGCCAATATGTATTCTGCTGCATGGTTTTTGGTTAAAAAAAAAAAAAAAATCCCCATAAGCGTATATTGATTGGTTTGCGCAAAAGTTATCACGTCTACAAACTATGGGATATATTTATTGAATTTTTATTTATTTACTAGTAATGGTGGCAATCAGCGACTTATAGCGGGACTGCGACATTGCGGCGGACAAATCTGACACTAAGTGACACATTTTGGGGACCAGTGACACCAATAACCGTGATCAGTGTTAAAAAAAAAAAAAAAATGCTCTGTGACTGTACTAATGACACTGGCAGGGAAGGGGTTAACATCAGGGGCGATCAAAAGGTTAACTGTGCTCCTAGGCAGTGCTTTCTAAGAGCCCATTCACACAGGGATGACTTGTCAGGCGACCTAGTCGTCTGACAAGTCGCCTCCCGTTCTGTACAATGGAACCGTTCTAATCGGAGCGACGCAAGACGCTCCGACTTAGAAAAAGGTTTTGGGGCGACTTGCATAGACTTCTATACAGAAGTCGTTTTGCAAGTCGCCGTGGAAGTCGTTTGCAGGTCGCCTCGCTGAGGCGACCTGCAAGTCGTGTCGCCCCTGTGTGAATGGGCTCTAACTGTGTGGGGGTTGTGCTTTGACTGGGGGAAGACAGAGATCCGTGTTTCTGCTTAGCAGGAACACAAGATCTCCATCTTCCCCTCTCACAGAACAGCGGTCTGCATTGTTCACATAGGGCAGACCGCCGTTCTGCCTCTTCTGAGAACGATTGCCGTGTCTCGCCAGACATCACATCCGCCAGACACGCTGATTGGCTCCCACTTGGTCCAATCACAGTGGGAGTGGGTCGCTGGCAGCATGCGCCTCAAAACCAGTGCACAAAATCACGTACAGGTATGTAATTTCGCCCAGGAAGGCCCCCCTGCCAAAGTATATCTGCACGGGCCGGTCCTTAACAGGTTAATTACCACTGGTGTTTTTTTTTGCTAAACAAAGAAAACTTTTTTTTTAAGTTTTTTTTTTTTTTTTTTTTTTTTTTCTTAGACCCCTTTTCACACTGGGGTGGTTTGCAGGCGCTATTGCGCTAAAAATAGCACCTGCAAACTAACCTGAAAGTGCCGCTGCTTTCACACTGGAGCGGTGCGCTGGCAGGACGGCAAAAAAAGTCCTGTTAGCAGCATCTTTGGAGCGGTGTGTATACACCGCTCCTTCACCGCTCCTGCCCATTGAAATCAATGGGGCACCGTGGCTATACCGCCGGCAGAGCGCCTCTGCAGAGGCGCTTTGCGGTGGTTTTTAACCCTTTTGGGCCGCTAGCGGCCGAATACCGACGGTAAAGCGCTGCTAACAATAGCGGCGCTTTACCGCCGCCCCCACCCCAGTGTGTAAGGGGCCTTAGTTTCTGTTATAAAATTTTGCAAACCAGTAATTTTTCTCCTTCACTGATGTATGCTGATGAGGCTGCACTGATGGCCACTGATAGGTGGCACTGATTGGCATCACTGATGGGCACTGTTGGGCCTGCATTGATCTTCAGGACCGATAATCAGTGCACATGTCCCGTTTCACACTAGCCAGTTACCAGCTCTCTCCTAACCGGCAAGTGTGTTTGCCTCGTGATCCATTGTGATTGGACACAGCTGATCATGTGGTAATGAGCCGCTGATTGACTCTTTACACCGATCTGTGATCAGCAGTGTCTGGAGGAGAATGTCGCACCCTCTCAGAACTGGCCGACCGCTGTAGCTGTCATTTTGCTATAGCGCAGTCGGCAAGGGGTTAAAGGCTCTGTTGCTCAACAATTACAACGCGTTTGGGCTGGCATTTTAAATGAATGGCACCCAAACAATTCTAAATCGCCAAGTGTGAATGGGGCCTCTGCACACAGCCTGTGGATGTAGAGAGGCAGCAGTGCTGAGCTGGCTAACGTATTCTCTGAATGAAGGTCTAGGTTTATTTAAAGAGAACCGGTCACAGTCCCTACGACTACAGACGTTCACACAGCCATACAGAAGTGTCCACCCATGTGAGGGCCATGTTTGCCCATACAGGATGTACAGGTGTTCCATGCATCCCCGTGCAGGCAGTCCTCTTCTTGTCAGTTGGGATGCAGTGGCTGTACAGAGCTTCCAATTTGACATCTGTGTGGTTGTGAGTGTGTGTGTGAACCCACACAAATGTCAAATCGGAAACAGCGACTCTGTCCGTGCATCTCAATTGACATGAATGGGACTGCTTGCACAGGAATGCTGCATGGAACACCTGTACAGGTAAACACAGCCCACACATGGATGTACATGTAACTGCTTGCCAACCGCCCGCCATCGATCGACGGTGGCACAATGGCACTCCTGCGCAAATCACCGTAGCTGTAAGGCGGGCGCTTTAGGGAGCATAGGGGAGGTGTGCACCTGCCGTGTGACGTAGGAGCCAATGTGCGTGGCCAGTGGCCGCGATTGCTCTGGAGGAGGACAGAAAGGAGATCTGTCAATGTAAACGGACAGATCTTTGTTCTGTCAGGGGTGAGGAGAGCGATTTGTTGTTCCTAATGCTTAAGAACAACAATCGGTCTCCTCCCCCAGGCAGTCCCACCCCCCCTCCCCACAGTTAGAATCACTCCCTAGGACACACTTAACCCCTTGATCGCCCCCTAGTGTTAATTCCTTCCCTGCCAATTACATTTATACAGTAATCAATAGCTATTTAGAGTACTGATCGCTGTGTGAATGTCAATGGTCCCAAAATAGTGTTAAAAGTGTCTGATCTGTCCGCCGCAATGTCGCAGTCTCGATTAAAAATCGCAGAGCGCCGCCACTACTAGTAAAAAAAAAAATAATAAAAATGCCACAAATCTATCCCCTATTTTGTGAACACTTTAACTTTTGCGCAAACCAAACAATATACGCTTATTGCGATATTTTTGGTTAAAAAAAAAAAATGTACAATACATATCGGCCTAAACTGAGGAAGACATTTGTTTTTATATATTTTTGGGGGATATTTATAATAGCAAAAAGTAAAAAATATTGGGTATATTTCAAAATTGTCGCTTTTTTTTTTTTTTTTTTTTTTATAGCGCAAAAAATAAAAACCACAGAGGTGATCAAATACCACCAAAAGAAAGCTCTATTTGTGGTAAAAAAAAGGACGTCAATTTTCTTTGGGTACAGCGCCGCACGACCGCGCAATTGTCAGTTAAAGCGAAGCAGTGCAAAAAATGGCCTGGTCAGGAAGGGGGTAAATTCTTCCGGGGCTGAACTGGTTAAAGTAGTTCTAAAGGCTGAATGTTTTTACCTTTTTAATCCAGCCCCCACCCCCCCACCCCATCTTATACTTACCTGAGCCTGACCTCAATCCAGCAATGTGCACAAGAGCAGTGTCTCTCTCAGCTCTCTACCTCCTCATAGGCTCAGGGACAGCAGTGGGAGCCATTGGCTCTTGCTGCTGTCAATCACAGCCAGTGAGGAGGGGGCAGGGCCGAGCTGCATTGTGTGTGTCAATGGACACACAGAGCTAGCTAGGAGTGAGCCTGCATGAATGTCCCCATAGCAAGTGACTTGCTGTGGTGGGCACTCTGCGGGGGGGGGAGCTTGGAGCGCCGGTGGGGGAACTGAGAAGAGGAGGATCAGAGCTGCTCTGTGCAAAACCACTACACAGAGCAGGTAAGTATAATATGTTTGTTATTATAAAAATAAAGGTTTACAATCACTTTAAGTATGCTTGTGTGAACAACACCTTAGACTGGCGAGACTGATCATTTAGTATTAGAACTTGTTCTCACATATATATATTTTATTCCTGAAAAGCCGGCAGCACCGGGCCACAACCACGTGCAGAATGGTTGCGGTGCTCCTACCAAATGTGACACGGGGTATAATTTGTTTTTGCCGCAGCGTCTGTAACCCTAAAATGGTCAAACCATCATAGCCCCATATAGTTAAATGTGTTGCATTTAGCGGCGATACTGCTTGGCAAATGCAACATGCGCATTGCTTTTTGCTGTGAAGCAAAGCATCACAGCTATGGGCTGTATGCTGGTCATTATGTGGATAGTCAGAGGGTGGTAAAACTGCATCTCAACCACCTGCTTTTACTGCTGCCGCCCATGTAAACACGTTCAAATAGTATCTCTAACTGTCGCTAGAAAAATAAAGTTTTGCCTGCAAAGAAAACATTTAAAGTGGCTGTAAACCCTTACTTATAACGAGTGAAGGGACTATCTTCAGGTGATACACAGAGATTAAACAAACCCTCCTATAGCCTATAGATGTTGTACCTGTTTATCTTCAGTCTTCTCTACATCCATTTGAAGTGCGGAGTACATCTAAAAGTTGTCCGAGAGTGCAGAAAAAAAAAAGGGGCAGGAGAGTTGAAGTTACACACTGCAGAGCTCAGTGGGGAGAGGTCTGAGAGCTGATTGGAAGGAAGAGACACACACACACACATCAATCAGCCGGAGGTCCGCCCCCGTCACCTTTTTTCTCTTGGTGCCAGGAAAACTTTCAGAAGTGATTCATGCTGATAGCAGAGGAAAGAGGCAGCAGACAGAAATTACACTTAGTGCTCTTTATTGAGACAAGTACACACTATAGAGATATATGCTTTATTCATATTACATGTCTGAGGTTTGCAACCACTTTTTAAAGCCTAAGTTTAGATGAAAAAAAAAAATCTATGAATGGAGGGGGAGGACCTTTTAACTCATCTACCCGTCCTCCATTCATAAATTGTTTTATTCATGGAAGTATAAAACGACTTCTATGAATGGAGGAGGTGGGCAGACATAATCTGCACTCTTGATGAGTGCATTTGACAGGTCTATTAACCCCCACCACACTGGAAGATTACAACTGCAGGGGTAGAAAGGGGAATGGAGAACAGAAGGAAGACTAATGCCGCGTACACACGGTCCTACTTTTCGTCTACAAAAGTCCAACGGACGCTGATGGACTAAAGCTGGCTGGTAATCCGATCGTGTGTGGGCTTCTCCGGACTTTCAACTGACTTTTTTAGCCTCAAATCCGACGTACTTTAGATTTGAAACATGTTTTAAAACTTTACTTCGTAACTACGACGGACCCCGAAATCCGCTCGTCTGTGTGCTAGTCCGACGGACAAAAAGCCACGCTAGGGCACCTATTGGCTACTGGCTATGAACTTCCTTATTTTAGTCCGGTGTACGTCATCACGTACGAATCCGTTAGACTTTTGTGTGGTCGTGTGTAGGCAAGTCCGTTCGTTAGAAAGTAGGCCGCAAGTCCGCCGCAAGTCCACCGAAAGTCTGCCGGAAGTCTGTCGGACAGGCTGTCCGACTTTTGTAGACGAAAAGTACGACCGTGTGTACGCGGCATAAAGCTAAAGCAGCAAAAGGGACATTTCACATCAACAGTAAGTCATGTTCCCTGGTACAGATTTTTTATTTTTCTTTAAACACTTCCCGCCCAACGATGTCATGTCATGGAATTTGAGGGAGTATACTAAATGATGACTGCAGGTGCAGGGAGCTGGAAGATGAAGGTAAAATATATTTAGTATGCAGCCCCCCCCCCCCCCCCCCATGTAGCTCCCTCTAATACTTATCCAAGTCCTATCACGATCCAGTGATTTGAGTGAGCACAGCAGCTCTACTGGGTCACTGCCTCCTTATTGGCTGAGAGACAGCAGCGGGAGCCAATGTCAATCACAGCCAGTGAGGAGGGAGCAGAGGCAGAGCCGAGCCCCATTCTGTGTGTCTTATGGACACACAGTGCAGGGCTCAGGAGCGAGCACGCACAAGTCACCCCCCCCCCCCCCCCCCATAACAAGCAGCTTGAGAGAAGAGGAGGAGCCAGGAGCACCAGCAGGGGACCCGAGAGGAGGATGATTGGGGCTTGCACAAAACAGGTAAGCATAACATATTTCATTTGTTTTTTTAAATTTACCTTTACTATCACTGATAATACTGATACTGATGAAACTGATTTTAAAAAAAATATTAGCAGCCATTGAGGCACGCTATAACAAAATCATGTTGTTTTTAAAAGTTTTTTCTGTTGAATGTTGAAGCAGGTCCATGGGGTGAAGATATCCTAGATTATTTCCTGAGCAAAGGACTGATAAAAACCCAAGATGGAATAGAAATTGTGTGGGAGCATGCTGCAAACAGCAAGGACAAGTTACAACATGCATTAGAGAGTGAGTATTGCATTGCACATAGATGGTGGGGTATTGCATGCAAGTTGATGTTTTCTGTCAAATGAAATGATTCTGATACATTGCCAGAGTAGGTGGCTGTGTCATCAGCTGATTATTGCTTGAGGTATGGAAGCTGCTATTTACTGAACTTCCTTTGTGAAAATGCTAGTTGCTTGGCTGTTCTGGTTTTAGTTCTTATGCCCCGTACACACGGTCGGATTTTCCGATGGAAAATGTGTGATAGGACCTTGTTGTCGGAAATTCCGACCGTGTGTGGGCTCCATCACACATTTTCCATCGGATTTTCCGACACACAAAGTTTGAGAGCAGGCTATAAAATTTTCCGACAACAAAATCCGTTGTCGGAAATTCCGATCGTGTGTACACAAATCCGACGCACAAAGTGCCACGCATGCTCAGAATAAATAAAGAGATGAAAGCTATTGGCTACTGCCCCGTTTATAGTCCCGACGTACGTGTTTTACGTCACCGCGTTTAGAACGATCGGATTTTCCGACAACTTTGTGTGACCGTGTGTATGCAAGACAAGTTTGAGCCAACATCCGTCGGAAAAAATCCTAGCATTTTGTTGTCGGAATGTCCGAACAAAGTCCGACCGTGTGTACGGGGCATAAGACTTATTGACACAAGTATGCAGATCAGCTATTCTGACTTTTGTGATCTGAAACTTGTTCCAGTTCTATAAACTGTATTGAAACAAGGGGCCCAAAATAACAGCCTGTCAACCGGCATTTTCAGTCAGTAATGGCAGCCTATGATATTTCTTTTAGAACAAGTTTCCTTTTAAAAGATGAATACTCAAGGAAGCCGGTTTAAGAAAATCCAACTGCAGTTTTAGAGAGAACATAACCCTCTATGTGTAAAAATGTGTAAGGCCCATTCACACTTGTCCGTTGTGGCAACGTGCGTTCTGAAAAGACAGCAATATACCTGTCACTGGCACCCCCAACAGGCTGTACAGTAGAGTGCAATGAATGATTCAACGCAGCACACCACAAAGCATGATATGTTTATTGTGGTATACTACACTTCCAATAAAAGGTTATCTGCATTTTTGATTTGTTGTGGTGCCTTAGCAATAAGAAAAAACACTACTCGAGAGATGCTAAAATTCACATTTACTTCCTTAACCTCCCCAGAGAGCAGCTATGACTCATATGCCAACAACTAATTATTCTGGTTGTCAGGTTTTCTGTACTGAAAACTTAGATCTCAGATGATACAATTATTATTTTTTTACAATATACTTGCACATGTTTACATCATGGTCATACAAATGTTCATGCTTTTTGCTTGTATCTGAATCTTTTCTTTCATGTCATGGCAAGGGCAGTGAATACTTATGTACATGTAATTTTTTTTTTTTTTAATACATTTGCAAAGATTTCAAACAAACTTCTTTCACGTTGTCGTGGGGTATTTTTTGTAGAATTTTGGGGGAAAATAATGAATTTAAATCATTTTGGAATAAGGCTGTAACATAACAATGTGGAAAAAGTGAAGCGCTGTGAATACTTTTCAGATGCACTGTATGTATACATATTGTATTGAGGTGGTTATACTGGGAGCATGGTTGAGGCTACAGCCATGATCCTGGCACTGTTTTTTTAGAGGAGGCGATTCTCTTTCTTGTAAAAGTGATCTGAGCGACTATACAGCTCCTGGATCAATTTACGGATAATGAAAGGGGTACCCCCTCCCCTTGCGCCCTCGCCTTTACTAGGCTCTTCCGTTCAGTTTGGTCACATTCATTGAGAAGAGTCTCAGGAACATAAGTTCCCTTCCCTCTTCTGTGACTTCAGAAACCGGAAGCAACAAGGATTGCGTCACTTCTGACTTTGGCTTGTTGACAACCATTACCAGCTTGTACAGCATCTGTTCAAACCGATCTCGGTTAGATCTAATGCTTTGGAGGCCAGATGAGATTTGTGGTTGGTGCCTGCCATGAATGAATGAAAAAAAAATTAAAGATTTTTACATGTATGAGAAAAATGTGAGAATTGGCCAGATAGGCAAGTGGCTAAACAGATTACTTCCAATGCTATTTTTTTTTCTTTTTAACGAGTAAAGGTTCATTGAATAACGCACAGGCTAAATATAAAAATCATAGTCGATTTAACACAATCTGAATCCATCATGTATAGGCCACAATCAGGAATACAACAGGTCATACAGTACATCCCATACAGTACCAAAAATAGGTAGGGAGTGTATACATCTACCAATGTTATTTATATGTAGTGTAAGGCCGGCTATAGATGGTTCAAATCTTGGCCAGCTACAATGACTCGGCAGGAGGGATTCCCCTGTCAACACTGTCTGTGTTGATGGAGGAATTGGGCGAATTTCTCTCCTGTGACCCGTGGTTGCAGGAAAGAAATTTGCACCGTGTATGGCCTGCTTAACCCTACATTATTTATCTCAACTAATTTAAGATGTTGATTTACCAAAGTGTAATTTGGGAATATTAACTTCAATTATCCAGTCATCTAAAAAGCAAGTTCCTGTTCACTTTGAATACCCAATCATGCACAGATGAGCCAAGTAACTAGGTGTTTGGATTTTCACATGACTAGATAATTGAAGTGAATATTCACCTAATTTATTCAGTTAAGATTCCTACCTCCTTTAGTAAATCAGGTAATGTTATAGTTAGAGTTAAGCATACCAGGGTTTGACCATGATCCATGACAGTTCATGGATTCCTGACACCTGGGTATATCAGTGTGAACCCCTCGATATGGCGAGCCTGGTGCACCAGGTATGTAGGCTGTCATGTCGACTGTGTAGCACCCCTTGCGCATGGGACTGTCCAGCTGCAATGCATCCCAGGTATTGTAGTGCGCCCAGGAGGGACAGGTACAGTGTCTAGCCATGCTGAACGCAGCCTGTCAACATCTATGGCAGGCTGTGGCTTGATGGGGCTGAATGCTGCTTTGAGCGGTACTGGTGTTTAGGGCACTGTGCATTCAAGGATGAAGGTCATTCTTTTGATCTTTAGATGAATGATACAGTTCATACAATGTTAATTTGTATGTAATTATCCTGCATCTGAATAGTGTTTATAAACATAATGTCAGATGGTCTGCTTTTTTACTTCAGCAGCTTCTACAGTTGCTGTATTTACACAGCAATGCCCGGCTGTCATTTGGACAGCTGAAAATTGCCTGCAAGTGCGACAGAGAGGGCGTCAGGTGGGGGAGAAGGACTGAATGTATTACAGACACCTTTTGTACTCCATTAAGGTTATTTTGTCCATGTATAGCCTGCCCAAGGTGCACGACTGGTTAGGCATACAACTTTTTATCAGGTAAACCACATTTTTTCTCATAACACAGGGCTTACAGTTTTGATTGGTGGCCTTTTACTTTTGCATAAATGTAAATATTAAATCTTTATATTCTCTGTACTCACAGGTGAGGCCCATATGATTGAAGCAGATGTTCTCCTTAGGGGATCAGGTGATGGAGAGCCAATCATGGCTCATCCTCCTGCTACCGAAAGTGATATAAACCTACAAGACTGGCTGACTGCTGTCTCTAATTCTAACAAAGGCATTAAGCTTGATTTTAAAAGGTAAGGTGGGCAGAAGATGCAAAAAAAAAAAACATTTTTCTATTCCAATAATTTGCTGAGCCTCATATACAATAGTGTCTTTAGAAACAACTGCTAATTTCCCCCTTAGTAACCAGTCAGATCTTCCCTTTCTTTCTCTCGGTACAATATAGGAAAAGAAGGCTCCATTCACACCTGAGCGATCTGCAGCAACAGCCTCTCGTGTGTGGTTTTTTGTTTGAGCATTTTTGGAGCCATTCACTTGAATGGGCCTCCCTCCACTCCAAAAAATGCTCCAAAAGAAGCTCATGTACCAAATCTTGGCACTGAGCCAGGAGCGTTTGCCGCTATTGTAGCAAAATCGCTCTGTGTTTGTGGTGCCATTAAGAAATAATGGCATTGCAAACGTATTCTGCATTTTGCCGCGGTTCCGCCTGGGATGCGAATCGCCTAGGTGTGCTTGGAGCCTAAAGGAAATCTTTCTTTGGATTCTAAGGGCAGTGAAGGCTGTCTGAGACAATTCTTACAATATAAAATATGGAAGTTTCAAGGGTGAGATGAATAATGGTATTATCCTCTTTACTTACTACAGCTTGCTGGTGCCCAGAATTATGGAGCCCGAATTGGCTTTAATCCTGTTGCTTGTGAAATGTTTGGCACCAATAAACTATGGTAAATAGGTTAACCATGTTTCTTTATTACATATAAAGCCTGTCTGCTAAGTTCCTGATGAAGTCTTTATTCCCACAAGTGTTGTTGTAATCCATTCTTTCTGCAGTAGTAGATATCCTTTCTTGTTGGTCAAGGAGCTAAGATCAATGAGTGTTTCTGTATTTGTATGCATTGTATTCTGTTGCATCTTGTGAAAACCATCATACATTTCTGAATTGGCTGTTTTTGTGTTAGATACATTTTAACGTCATTTTTTCAGTTTTGAATAGGGAGGCAAGGCCTTCGATAGAGGGGTACAGGCAGCCCTCTTGTACTGTGCCCAGGTCCCATCAGGTCAGCAGGACCCTAGATGAAATGAAGGGCTCTTGTGTCTGGATCTTCTGCCCTTCCTGCATTTATGCATCTCTGGATCCTGCTGTCTCTTTTTTTGTGGGGGCAGGAGTGTAGCTGCTTTATAAAGAATATGAGTAAAGCTTGTAGGAGAAGTTTTCATTCTCCCCTTATCCTCCGTCTGGACAGTACTGATTGGCCCTGTGCTGGTCACATGCACTCTCCCAAGAAAAAAAAAAACTCTCTAGCAATAGACATCAAACTGAGCATGAGTAGCTTGTCCCCTGGCTCTGCAAATATCAGGTTATTTTTTGGAGACCATGGAAGAAGGGGAGGATTAGAGAGACAGGATCAAACACCCTTTATACACAATGTGGAGGATTAACCCCTTAGGTTCCACAGTGAGTATAACGAGCTTGCTTTACTGCATACACAGACTGACTTTTTACTGTTGTGGGTTTAGTAACACTTTAAAGCCTGTATCTTGACTCACCCATACCTTCCCGTGCCAATGTAGTTTGCCTTCCCCTTCAGATCTTTTTCCCAGAAGTGCGCAATCCTCAGTGATGCATTCTTACACTGTGAGCGCAGGGTAATGCCTAATTAAGGGGAAGCACCATGGTAATGCCCTGTAATAACAATATGTCTCCAGTCTTCCGGGTTGAATATTATGTTTGGTATCATTCAACTCTTGGAAGACCAAAGGTATCTTGTGGTGGAGATGCAGTACAGCAGGAGACAGCATCACAGAGGAGTTGCGCATTATAGCCAGAGCTGGGCTTCTTATCTTGGGGGGGAAAAAAATGGATTATGATTGTATCTTTGCAACCTTTGGCAAAGTGCTCTGTAGATACCCAACATCTGTAGCAGATCTATGTTATTAGTTATTTAGAGTGTTTTACCTTACAGTAATTTCTCTCGTCCAAGCTAAACATTTTGGATAGAGCAACCCCAGTGCCGGCTGTTGTATTCTGTCTAAATACCTAAAAAAAAAAAAAGCGACTGCATCTGATAAGAAGCAGTCCCTGTTAAGCTAAATATTTTCTACCTGGTTCAGTTGATTTTCAAATCAACTTTTACTGAGCAGGGAGATGCTGACTAGGCCACCCATGGTTTGAATTTTGGCCAATTAAGAACATCCATGGTTATCTTAAAGTGTAACTTAACACAAAACTTTTTCCCCTTCCTTTTTTTTTTTTTTTTTTGGATAGAGTTGGGAAGGATTGGAACATCTGTCATTTTGTATTACGGTCTGTGCCCCGTTAGGAAGATTCACCCTCTATTTATTGTTATCATCAAAAGTGAAAGTAGAAAGAAATCAACATTTTTAGGTTGACACCAGAATAGCAGTAGATCGAGGGGAAATCTTCCAACGGGGACACTAGTTCTGGTGGAGGGATTTCTTCTCACTTCCTGTTTTGGCTATGGGGCCGTAAATGAAGAGAAATTTCCCCTATGGGACACAGATGGCAAAAGAAAAACTAACAGGGATTATTATATATTTTTTTTTAATTCTTTATTTATACAAAAGAGCTGAGAGTCCATCAAGACATCACGTTCCACAAAATACATACACAATCCCTTATAGTATCGATACATTTTAGGGAAGCTTAATATTGCACAACTATATTCCAGCCTCAATAAAGCTCCATCTTGTCTTCATATTTTAGAAAGTAACTACCACTAATGCATCAGGATTTACCCAAATGGACTCTTTTTAATTCTCCTTTTCATTTTTATTTAAAAAAAAAAAACGGAGAAAAGAAAAAGTAGCAAAAAAAGAAAGAAACATAAACAACAATTCCCAGAGGAGATGGATTACCTGCGTGTATTGATGGAAACTAAGGCGGGGGACCTCACTCCCTTGAGCAACTCTCCAGTAACCTCTTCCGAATATACAAAGAGATCCCAAGATGACCACGTTTTAGTATATTGGGTTTTTTTTTCTGTCTTGAGTGGACAGCATTAGGTCCTCCATGGTACCGATACTTCTGACCGTATTGAGCCACATAGCAGTAGAAGGAGGTTTAGAATCCCTCCAACAAAGAGTAATGCAGGCTTTGACGGCATGACCCAAGTGACATAGCACATGATTTTTATCTATCTGAAGCAGAATTTGTGAACAGTGAAGCAAGAAAAAAGCAGGATCTTCTGGTATTGGAAGATCTGTAAATTTTTGAGAAATCCTCTGTACCTCCAACCAATACTGTCTAATCTTTGGGCAAGACCAGAAGATGTGACATAAAGTCCCCTGTTCCTCTCTAGATCGCCAACAGCAATCTGAGGCCTCTGGGAAAAATTTGCAAAGAATTGACAGGATATGGTACCCAGCATGTCAATAATTTATAATTAGATTCCTGAATTTGCATACAAATAGATGAATTCAACGAAAGATATATATATATTTTTTTTTATTCACCTTGTTTCTATGGCATAATTTTTCTCTTCCTGTGTACCCCACCGCGGTTAGGTTTATTTCCTAACAGGAAATGACGCGATGCAAGCCGGCGATAAGCACTATCTTCAAAAAGGTCACTCAAGCCTGTTTACAGGTTGGCATAACAGGGCTGGAACTTCTTCCCACGTTGCCGTTACTATGCCAGCCCGAACAATAATACGCGTGCCGAGCTTTGTGCTTCATGCGTGAGATTGGGAGGTGCATGCTGGGTAGCCAGCAGCACCTCATCCAGGAAGAAGCTACTAGTGGACTTCACATGCCCACAAGGAAGATGTATGTAAACGGTTCCTGTAGCTTTTGAGACATTTTGATGACACATGAGTCGTTGCATGGGATGTTGAAGACTTGGGAGCCAGAGAAGTGTCCAGTGTTTGTGACAGGCATTTCAATTGTATTAAAGCATATGAAAACTCATCATCATCATCATAACAAAATGAAAACCTGTTTAAGAAACATTAGTTCTGTACAAAACCATCATAATGAATCCAATTCCAAAATTTAAAGGGTAACTCCACTTTCGTGGGGGGAAAAAAATAGCAAATAAAGAAAAAATAATATAGCGCATATAATTGTGGCAATGTTTCAATCTGCATCCACTGTCATTTTCTGAGAATGCATTGCAATATGGCTACATGGAGTTGTTCTGTACACTGTAGAGTGTGTACTGACCACTCCCCAGGAACATAATTTCCTGCTTGTGTGATTGGCTCACCAATTTTCCCAGAAGTCTGCCTAAGATACAAGTCAGATATCGGGCATCCCCTGCAACAAAAATGTCATTTTTGGAGAGATACTTTCAATAAGAGCACGTCTAAAGGGATGCAGGCCCAGCAGATTTCCTTATTAGTGCCCTGGAGCTGCACACCTGACGATTTATGAAACCACTTCCATTAGACCCACTCTGTACAGAGGCACAGACAAACGCATATGGATTACTTCAGAAGGAATCTGCAACAAAGGTTGTTATAATCCTTGCAATGAACATAGATCACCCAGAGGGCAATGCTTTTTTTCTCAACAAAAGTGGAGTTGCGCTTTAACCTAACCTACCTTATGTTTTGTTTGAGAATATTGAAAATTGGGCATGCATGCACGAAGCCGCCACAGCGAGACCTGTGAGCCTAGCAGCCGCAAATCTTATTCTCGCCAGAAGCCACCCGCAGGCTCCTCTCACTGCCGGGAATGAGTAGAGTCACCTGCGATGGTTTATAACGTCTCGTATTGGTGCCATCTGTCATCGGTGACACATCGGTGTCACGTGTCATTGTCCTGGTGCTCCAGGGCCATCAAAAGTGTAATAGGTAGTCAACAAGTTAGATGTCATTCATGCTCCTAGAACACCTGATGGTGCTCCCTGCATGTTGGGCCTCTCTATGTGGCTAGGCTGTGAAAAAGTCCCACACATGTGGTATCCCCATACTTGGGAGTAGCAGAATGTATTTTGGGGCGTCATTTGTGGTATGCACATGCCATGTGAGAGAAATAACCTATTACAATTTTGTGGAAAAAAATGACAACATCAAAAACCTCACCATGTATCTTACTAAATACCTTTGGAATATCTACTTTCAAAAAAGGGGTCATTTAGGGGGTATTTGTACTTTCCTGGCTTGTTCGGGTCGCAAGAAATGAGATAGGTCACCAGTAAGTACATCAGGTGTGATCAATTTTTTATGATTTGCACCACAGCTTGTAGACTCTAACTTACACAGAGACCAAATAATATCCACTAATTTGGGTTATTTTTACCAAAGATATGTAGCAGTATAAATTGTGGCCAAAATTTATGAAGAAAAATTAATTTGCAAAATTTTATCACAGAAACTAAGAAAAATGCATTTTTCTTTTTCAAAGTTTTCGGTCTTTTTTCATTTATACCGCAAAAAATAAAAAACCCAGAGGTGATCAAATACCACCAAAAAAAAGCTCTATTTCTATGAAAAAAAAAAAGAACAAAAATGCATTTTAGGTACAGTGTTACATGACTGAGTAATTGTCATTCAAAGTGTGAGAGCACTGAAAGCTGAAAATTAGCCTGTGCAGGAGGGGGGTTTAAGTGCCCAGTAGGCAAGTGGTTAATGAGTGAAATAAAAGTATGTGTTAACCACTTGACGACCGCCTCACGCCGATGTACGTCGGCAAAGTGGCACGGACAGGCAAAATCACGTACAGGGTACGTGATTTGCCTTCCGCGGGTGGGGGGTCCGATCGGACCCCCCCCCGGTGCCCGAGGCGGTCGTCTTTTGTCCAGCGGCGATCGGTGATGAGGGGGAGACCATCCGTTCGTGGCCCCCCCCTCGCGATCGCCGCCGGCCAATGAGAATCTTCCTTTGCTGCTGTATGCTAAACAGCAGCAAAGGAAATGATGTCATCTCCCCTCGGGTCGGTAATTTCCATTCCGGCCCGAGGAGAGAAGACATCAATGTGAGTGCACCAACACACACACACACAGTAGAACATGCCAGGCACACAAAACACCCCGATCCCCCCCCCCGATCGCCCCCCGATCCCCCCCCCAATCACCCCCCCCCCCTGTCACAAACTGACACCAGCAGTTTTTTTTTTTTTTTTTTTTTTTTTTTCTGATTACTGCATAGTGTCAGTTTGTGACAGTTACAGTGTTGGGACAGATACTGTTACCCCCCTGTAGGTCTAGGGTACCCCCCTAACCCCCCCTAATAAAGTTTTAACCCCTTGATCACCCCCTGTCACCAGTGTCACTAAGCGATCATTTTTCTGATCGCTGTATTAGTGTCGCTGGTGACGCTAGTTAGGGACGTAAATATTTAGGTTCGCCGTCAGCGTTTTATAGCGTCAGGGACCCCCCTATACTATCTGATAAATGTTTTAACCCCTTGATTGCCCCCTAGTTAACCCTTTCACCACTGATCACCGTATAACCGTTATGGTTGACGCTGGTTAGTTTGTTTTATTTTTTATAGTGTCAGGGCACCCGCCGTTTATTACCGAATAAAGGTTTAGCCCCCCGATCGCCCGGCGGTGATATGCGTCGCCCCAGGCAGCGTCAGATTAGCGCCAGTACCGCTAACACCCACGCACGCAGCATGCGCCTCCCTTAGTGGTATAGTATCTGATCGGATCAATATCTGATCCGATCAGATCTATACTAGCGTCCCCAGCAGTTTAGGGTTCCCAAAAACGCAGTGTTAGCGGGATCAGCCCAGATACCTGCTAGCACCTGCGTTTTGCGCCTCCGCCCAGCCCACCCAAGTGCAGTATCGATCGATCACTGTCACTTACAAAACACTAAACGCATAACTGCAGCGTTCGCAGAGTCAGGCCTGATCCCTGCGATCGCTAACAGTTTTTTTGGTAGCATTTTGGTGAACTGGCAAGCACCAGCCCCAGGCGTCAGGTTAGCGCCAGTACCGCTAACACCCACGCACGCAGCATACGCCTCCCTTAGTGGTATAGTATCTGAACGGATCAATATCTGATCCGATCAGATCTATACTAGCGTCCCCAGCAGTTTAGGGTTCCCAAAAACGCAGTGTTAGCGGAATCAGCCCAGATACCCGCTAGCACCTGCGTTTTGCGCCTCCGCCCGGCCCAGCCCACCCAAGTGCAGTATCGATCGATCACTGTCACTTACAAAACACTAAAAGCATAACTGCAGCGTTCGCAGAGTCAGGCCTGATCCCTGCGATCGCTAACAGTTTTTTGGTAGCGTTTTGGTGAACTGGCAAGCGCCAGCGGCCTAGTACACCCCGGTCGTAGTCAAACCAGCACTGCAGTAACACGTGGTGACGTGGCGAGTCCCATAAGTGCAGTTCAAGCTGGCGAGATGGCAAGCACAAGTAGTGTCCCGCTGCCACCAAAAAGACAAACACAGGCCCGTCGTGCCCATAATGCCCTTCCTGCTGCATTCGCCAATCCTAATTGGGAACCCACCGCTTCTGCAGCGCCCGTACTTCCCCCATTCACATCCCCAACCAAATGCAGTCGGCTGCATGAGAGGCATTTTTATGTCCTCCCGAGTACCCCTACCCAACGAACCCCCCAAAAAAGATGTCGTGTCTGCAGCAAGCGCGGATATAGGCGTGACGCCCGCTATTATTGTCCCTCCTGTCCTGACAATCCTGGTCTTTGCATTGGTGAATGTTTTGAACGCTACCATTCACTAGTTGAGTATTAGCGTAGGGTACAGCATTGCACAGACTAGGCACACTTTCACAGGGTCTCCCAAGATGCCATCGCATTTTGAGAGACCCGAACCTGGAACCGGTTACCGTTATAAAAGTTAGTTACAAAAAAAGTGTAAAAAAAAAAAAAAAATATGAAATAAAAAAAAATAGTTGTTGTTTTATTGTTCTCTCTCTCTATTCTCTCTCTCTATTGTTCTGCTCTTTTTTACTGTATTCTATTCTGCAATGTTTTATTGTTATTGTTATTGTTATTATGTTTTATCATGTTTGTTTTTCAGGTGTGTAATTATTTACACTTTACTGTGCTTTATTGTTAACCATTGTTAACCATTTTTTTGTCTTCAGGTACGCCATTCACGACTTTGAGTGGTTATACCAGAATGATGCCTGCAGGTTTAGGTATCATCTTGGTATCATTCTTTTCAGCCAGCGGTCGGCTTTCATGTAAAAGCAATCCTAGCGGCTAATTAGCCTCTAGACTGCCGTGGGAGGGAATGCCCCCCCCCACCGTCTTCCGTGTTTTTCTCTGGCTCTCCTGTCTCAACAGGGAACCTGAGAATGCAGCCGGTGATTCAGCCAGCTGACCATAGAGCTGATCAGAGACCAGAGTGGCTCCAAACATCTCTATGGCCTAAGAAACCGGAAGCTACGAGTATTTCATGACTTAGATTTCGCCGGATGTAAATAGCGCCATTGGGAAATTGGGGAAGCATTTTATCACACCGATCTTGGTGTGGTCAGATGCTTTGAGGGCAGAGGAGAGATCTAGGGTCTAATAGACCACAATTTTTTCAAAAAAGAGTACCTGTCACTACCTATTGCTATCATAGGGGATATTTACATTCCCCGAGATAACAATAAAAATGATTAAAAAAAAAAAATATGAAAGGAACAGTTTAAAAGTAAGATTAAAAAAGCAAAAAAATAATAAAGAAAAAAAAAAAAAAAAACACCCCTGTCGCCCCCTGCTCTCGCGCTAAGGCGAACGCAAGCGGCGGTCTGTCGTCAAACGTAAACAGCAATTGCACCATGCATGTGAGGTATCACCGCGAAGGCCAGATCGAGTGCAGTAATTTTTCCAGTAGACCTCCTCTGTAAATCTAAAGTGGTAACCTGTAAAGGCTTTTGAAGGCTTTTAAACATGTATTTATTTTGTTGCCACTGCACGTTTGTGCGCAATTTTAAAGCATGTCATGTTTGGTATCCATGTACTCGGCCTAAGATCATCTTTTTTATTTCATCAAACATTTGGGCAATATAGTGTGTTTTAGTGCATTAAAATTAAAAAAAGTGTGTTTTTTCCCCAAAAAATGCGTTTGAAAAATCGCTGCGCAATTACTGTGTGAAAAAAAAAAATGAAACACCCACCATTTTAATCTGTAGGGCATTTGCTTTAAAAAAATATATAATGTTTGGGGGTTCAAAGTAATTTTTTTGCAAAAAAAAAAAAACTTTTTCATGTAAACAATAAGTGTCAGAAAGGGCTTTGTCTTCAAGTGGTTAGAAGAGTGGGTGATGTGTGACATAAGCTTCTAAATGTTGTGCATAAAATGCCAGGACAGTTCAAAACCCCCCCAAATGACCCCATTTTGGAAAGTAGACACCCCAAGCTATTTGCTGAGAGGCATGTCGAGTCCATGGAATATTTTATATTGCGACACAAGTTGCGGGAAAGAGACAAATTTTTTTTTTTTTTTTTTTGCACAAAGTTGTCACTAAATGATATATTGCTCAAACATGCCATGGAAATATGTGAAATTACACCCCAAAATACATTCTGCTGCTTCTCCTGAGTACGGGGATACCACATGCGTGAGACTTTTTGGGAGCCTAGCCGCGTACGGGACCCCGAAAACCAAGCACCGCCTTCAGGCTTTCTAAGGGCGTGAATTTTTGATTTCACTCTTCACTGCCTATCACAGTTTCGGAGGCCATGGAATGCCCAGGTGGCACAAAACCCCCCCAAATGACCCCATTTTGGAAAGTAGACACCCCAAGCTATTTGCTGAGAGGTATAGTGAGTATTTTGCAGACCTCACTTTTTGTCACAAAGTTTTGAAAATTGAAAAAAGAAAAAAAAAAATGTTTTTTCTTGTCTTTCTTCATTTTCAAAAACAAATGAGAGCTGCAAAATACTCACCATGCCTTTCAGCAAATAGCTTGGGGTGTCTACTTTCCAAAATGGGGTCATTTGGGGGGGTTTTGTGCCACCTGGGCATTCCATGGCCTCCGAAACTGTGATAGGCAGTAAAGAGTGAAATCAAAAATTTTCACCCTTAGAAATCCTGAAGGCAGTGATTGGTTTTCGGGGTCCAGTACGCGGCTAGGCTCCCAAAAAGTCCCACACATGTGGTATCCCCATACTCAGGAGAAGCAGCTAAATGTATTTTGGGGTGCAATTCCACATATGCCCATGGCCTGTGTGAGCAATATATCATTTAGTGACAACTTTATGAAAAAAAAAAAAAAAAAGTGTCACTTTCCCGCAACTTGTGTCAAAATATAAAATATTCCATGGACTCAATATGCCTCTCAGCAAATAGCTTGGGGTGTCTACTTTCCAAAATGGGGTCATTTTGGGGGGTTTTGTGCCATCTTGGCATTCCATGGCCTCCGAAACTGTGATAGGCAGTGAAGAGTGAAAGCAAAAATTTACACCCTTAGAAATCCTGAAGGCGGTGATTGGTTTTCGGGGCCCCATACGCGGCTAGGCTCCCAAAAAGTCCCACACATGTGGTATCCCCATACTCAGGAGAAGCAGCTAAATGTATTTTGGGGTGCAATTCCACATAGGCCCATGGCCTGTGTGAGCAATATATCATTTAGTGACCACTTTTTGTAAATATTTTTTTTTTTTTGTCATTTTTCAATCACTTGGGACAAAAAAAAAAAAATATTCAATGGGTTCAACATGCCTCTCAGCAATTTCCTTGGGGTGTCTACTTTCCAAAATGGGGTCATTTGGGGGGGTTTTGTACTGCCCTGCCATTTTAGCACCTCAAGAAATGACATAGGCAGTCATAAACTAAAAGCTGTGTAAATTCCAGAAAATGTACCCTAGTTTGTAGACGCTATAACTTTTGCGCAAACCAATAAATATACGCTTATTGACATTTTTTTTACCAAAGACATGTGGCCGAATACATTTTGGCCTAAATGTATGACTAAAATTTAGTTTATTGGATTTTTTTTATAACAAAAAGTAGAAAATATCATTTTTTTTCAAAATTTTCGGTCTTTTTCCGTTTATAGCGCAAAAAATAAAAACCGCAGAGGTGATCAAATACCATCAAAAGAAAGCTCTATTTGTGGGAAGAAAAGGACGCAAATTTCGTTTGGGTACAGCATTGCATGACCGCGCAATTAGCAGTTAAAGCGACGCAGTGCCAAATTGGAAAAAGACCTCTGGTCCTTAGGCAGCATAATGGTCCGGGGCTCAAGTGGTTAATATTATTATTATTATTATTGATTGGGGCATAAACAGACCAACACGGTGCACTATATTTGATCCCACATCAAATTCATGCGCTGTATCTGTCCATTAATGTGCATATACAGTATCAAGGAGACTATTAAAACACCGAAAGGGGAGAGCATGTAAACAAAAGAATAGAAAAAAAAATAAACTTTTTTTTTTTTTTTTTTTTTTTTAATGAAAAAAGTGCCATGAAAAACGACGGGCACAAAGAAGACTGCCCAAACATGAACAAGCATTAAATGCTACACAAAATAATAAAAGATAGTGTACAAAAACTATATAAAGTATAATATAGATGTATAAGTGTTAAATTAAAAATAAAATGCACAAAGGATAATAAAATTCTGTACATGTTTCAAACCAACAGGTCACTTTTTATATGGAAACTAACTGGTGATTAAAACATGTCTCAAAGTGTCCATGAGGACATGCCATCCATCAAATACACATATATTAATATAGGCAGCCAAAGTGAACACACAAAGACGTGTACACATCCAAACCTCTCTAATATCAAGAAAGCACATGTGAATCACGTGCCTAAAACAAAAAAGAGGTGAAAAAGTATCTAAACCAAGGATCATATGACCAACGTCCCAATGCCTAAATACCTATAAAGTAACATGTCATCCAAATGGAAGCATGGGAAGATATAGATATACAAAGAATTTGCAGATTCCTAGAAAGAGGCACCAGATAAATCAGCGTCTTGAGGGTGATAGCTATATGGGAGACATGCCAGGAAACATCAGTAAACACCACACAGATCCCTCCATAAAATAACACATTTAAAGGAAGAGGAGAAAAAGTAAAATATGTATGTATATACATATGTAGAGATTGAAGGAGAGGGGAATAAGAGGGGGGCGATGATGAGGGAAGTGCTTTTGACATGCTAGCGTGAGCTCCGCATTTTCCGAGACCTGTCAGCCTAGCACTCACAAATCTCATTCACGCCAGAAGCCACCCGCCGGCTTCTCACACTGCCAGGAATCAGCAGAGTCACCCGCGATGGTCTATAACAGGGATATGCAATTAGCGGACCTCCAGCTGTTGCAGAACTACAAGTCCCATGAGGCACAGCAAGACTCTGACAGCTACAAGCATGGCACCCAGAGGCAGAGGCATGATGGGATTTGTAGTTTTGCAACAGCTGGAGGTCCGCTAATTGCATATCCCTGGTCTATAACATCCGAAAGCCGAAAATTAAGCAGAAATCTATCTGGGATGTCAGAGCCTCCTCTAAGATGGCGGTGCCTCCATCTTCCCAGCCGGACACTGCACAAGCGCCTCACACACCTAATGCAACCAGGCTCCCTTGATTATCAAGAGAAACGGGTGAGTCGGACTCAGAATATGACTTTATACCCCTAGCCCTCCAAGATATATAGGCTCCCAACCTGACTTCCCCCATCAGTTCGAACAAATGCTGACTAAAGTCCTGAAGGCTACCTCAGACTCCATAACTAACCAATTAATCCGTGATGTAGGACGCTGCACCTCATTACTAGAGTAGCGAACAGAAGAGCTGGACCTCATCACGGATAACCACTCAGAAGAACTAGATACCCTCCGTGAAGAGAATTTAACTCTCCAGAACTAACTTAAGATTTTGAGAACAGGGCCAGACGCTCAAATATCCACATAAGGGGGATACCTGAGTCCATTTTGGACCTTCAATCCACTATAATGGCTCTCTTCCAGGAACTTGCCCCTTCAATTCCTATTGACAGGCTTGAGATAGACAGACAGAATTCACAGATTCCTAGCTCCAAAACCTGATGACGGCCCCCCACGAGATCTAGTGGTGAAACTCCACTTCTTCCACACTTATGCCGGCCATACACGGTTCGAATTTTGAAAGAATTTTCTTTCGAAAATCGTATATAAGAATTTTCGTTCGAAATTTGACCATGTATGGCCTGCTTAAAGAACAATCAATGCAAGCTTCCCGGAGTAAGGAATCTCTGGCTTTCCAGGGGCACCGTTACCAGATCTTTCCCAACTTACCCTCAACAAGAGAAAAGCCATGAAGCCCCATTTGTTCAACCTCCAACAGCGTCGCATCCCCTATTCCTAGCATTTTCCATTTGCTGTCTGATTTTCTTACAAAGGTTCCTCGTACAGCTGCAAATCCGCTGAAGCTCTCCAAGCAACGCTCCTTGATCTGAACCTCCTCACCGGCGAGGCCGTCCCGGAGAGTTACCGCCACAGAGCCGCCTCCTGCTCCCCCAAGAAACTGCAATCCTCACCAAGTCGGCAATCCTCTTCCAACATCAACAAGAGGGGCCGTTATGTCTTTCCAACACTAGCACCCGAACCCGAGGTTTCCATAGACTGACTTGTCTGACCTGAACCCTGGTTACTTGCTACCCTGATGTACCCGGTGCTCCCCTTCACCTTGCCCTTCAGACGACACTGGAGTCATTGAACTATACTCTGGCCAAACTCTCAATCCATACTGAGATGAACATCTCCATCCTCCTTTTTGAATATGTTAATGTAACTAAACACACCCCCCCCCATTCCTCTACCCAAATGCTCCCCCTAATCCCTCACCCCTGCATAGCTCCTCGTATGCCTATATTACGGTCAGTTATGCCTTAAACTATTTTATAGAGATCGTGTTCTACAGGCGTCTTTACTCATTATACTCCCCCACTTACTCACTCTAACAAGCTCTTCTTTGCTTGAAAACATTATTCCTGAAACCTCTACTAGACGATTTGAGTTCACAATCCCCTTAATGAGGATGGTTGACTTTGTGGGGCCTGGCTCACCCCACCATCTCTATTGGTTGGGAGGACCCACGCCCAACCATGTTATTCTAACTATTTTACTAGTTCAAACTGTTACTGCTAGATCATACAGGTGGTTGTCATTTCTCTCCAATGTTACTTGAGATTTAAACCGCTAACTTACCTGACCATTTGAACTCCTACTAGACGTATAAGTGGAAAGTTAGACTTGACTCATTCTACTGCCTAGACCTTCTGCGTACCATATATTGGAGGGTGTACCCCTCAGTTTTTTCCCATGCCCCACAGGGGCACTTTAGTAGTTTTGCTTGGGCACCCATAACCAATATAATGTTGAGATTCGTTACGTTCACATTACCGTTAACAGTTCTTTCACCTTATGTAGGCTGCAGCAGTCTTGGAGACAGTCCACTGCATCCTCACCTGAGCCTCGATTTCCCTTATTTTCTGGGATTATCCATGGCTCTCCTCCTTTTTTGTCTTCTGGCCGTGTAGAAACTGCTACACATACTGTATTGGACAACAGTCGCTTTACAACACCCTCTTCCTTAGCTCCCATCTTTCCCCCCCCCCCCCCCCCACCCACTCTTTTTTTTTCTTCCCCTACTCTACCACTCTCCCCTCTGTTCTCTCGCCCCCCTCCCCTTCCTGCACCCCTAGAGAGGCACCTCTGGTCACAGATAAACCAACCAATCTTGTCCTCCCCTAATCCCGATCATGGCCACTCTTAACGTCCTCACACTCAATGTACAAGGCCTCAACGCCCCCTCTAAACATTCTAAAGCATTACGTTCCTTCTCATCATACTCCGCTCATGTGGTTTGTCTACAAGAGACCCACATCTCCATCTCTTCAACGCCCAAATATTTTACTCGTCAATAACACACAAGTTTACACTGCTTCAGCATCTACTAAACCAAGGGGCGTTCTGATTGCATTCCACCATACTACTCCCTTCACTCTCCTGACGGAAATCGGAGACCCAGAAGGTCGCTACCTCATGGTAGTCTCTTACTACGCCCCTAACAAAAACCCTCTGTCCTTTCTTTCCTATTTGCTAACTGACTGTTATCACCTCCCACTAACGGGGAATGCCTCTACTCAGTGTAGACTCAAATCGGGCCATATATCCCTTCCTGGATAAATCCCCAGCCCAGCAATCGTCATTCCTTTCACCAACTACTAAACCAACACTGTCTGCATGACTCCTGGAAAAAACAGAACCCGGCCAGACGATAGCAGCACACTGAACTTCCCAGTGAATGGCTGTGCAGCGGGGGCGTGTTACGACAAATCTGATCATTGGAGGAGAGCATACTGAGTTCCCAGCACAGCTAGAGAACTGACCACAGTGTGCTCTCCTGCTTAGTGTGGTCATTTTTTAATAGGAAAGCATAGGGGCTGGCAGGAACACCAGGGATTTCACATAAAGGAAGCAATACAAAGAGAAAAGGAAACTTTCTCATACAAGTACATGGTACAGCAGGTACATATCAGGTGTTGGGGTAACAAACGCTTTACTAATAGTAGTTTGGCCAATATGTATAGTTCAGCAGGACATGTACACCAGATCAATGACAGGACTCCAAATAACATCTTTAGTTCTGCGGGCCAGAGATGTAAACCAGTTATTAGGTATCACTTATAAGAGGACAGATAGAAACTTAGAAGAGTGGTTGCAGATAAAAGACCAAGTGGTCCAAGTCTGCCCCATTTTTATTTTTTATATTTACATAGGCTTTTGTTTTTTTCTTTTTGTTTTTTTCTCAAACCAGCAAGATCTCTTTCCTAAAAGCAAGCATGGTAGAGGCGACATGTAATGAGGCAACACGTCCTATTGCTTTCATCCACATATGAGCACATATTCCCCTGCCCACACTGGCTGAGCTCAGGCCAGGCAAAAGCTTTAAGTGCTGTATTAAAGGCTGGAGTACTGCAGCATTCCAGCAGATGGCGCCTTTGTTCCTCACTTTTGTTACCTGCCAGGATCCTTCAGCTGAGGTACCCTGTTGTGTAAAGCCAAAACTTTTTGTTTTTTTTTACTTTGGATATAGTGTGGAAGTGTTGGAACGCCTCCCAGTTTTTTTTATTGCTGTTTTATGTCTCTGCTGGGGAAATTCATCTTCTTCATTTGTTGTGGTAATCTTCCAATGGGGGCACCTGTCGCAGTGAGAACTGTCTGGAAGGAGAGTTTACTTCATTTTGTATAGATGTTATCTCACTTCCTACTGTGTTTTGGGGACAGGAAGTGATAGAAAATATTTTCTATACATTGCAGCAAAAAAAAATAAAATAGTAATCCAACAGTTAAACATTCCTACACAGTGTAAAATGAAAATTATGGGTTTTTTTTGGAGTGGGGAAATGTTACAACCTCTGTCAGGTTTTTTTTACTATATGCGTTTTGTGGAGGAAACTGATGGGAAATGAAAAATGTTACTGTTTTTACAGAAGAGCTATAAAGGGTAAACTTACAATGGAAACACTTTTTCTGAAAGGTACATGGGAGGGGATTTACACTCGCTTTCTGTTGAGAGTCAGTCAGGAACATACTTTTGGGGGAAATTTCCTCAAGGGTTCATAGACTGCAAGTTTTTGCCTTTAGATATATTTTAGTAATTGTTTTCCTAGTAGATAGCAGTCAGTGGGCAGCTGAACCAAGATGTTTACAACCTGTACATTGCACCAGAATGACATTTTTTTATTGAATAGGTCACATTTGGCTTTTGACTATAAAATGAGTCATGAAACAAAATAGGTTCTTATTAAAGCACTCTGCTTATTTCTCCCAGGCATTCTGGGATTTCTGTCAATAATATAGTACTGGATCTCTGTTATCTTTGCATACACACTGATTTGCACATTTAGTTTTCCTCAATCCCCTAGTAAGCCCTCTCTGCGCCCCATAGCAGCTGCCTGAATATCACCACCTCCCAGTACTGAGCCTGTATTTTGCCTAACTTGCTGGAGTTCTCCGTGCTTCCAGTAACAGCCTGCCTTGTCTTCCTGCAGACAGAGGAAGTTGGGGGAGTGAACCAAATGCTGATTGATCAGGGGCATCATCCACCACCATTGTCGTCTCACCTGCCAGCTCAGTGAGCTGTGAAGCGTGGCCTAGAATAGTAGAGTGTAGCACCCCAGACAGGGAGAAGCCCCCAGAGTGATGGGAGCAGGCCCACTGGTTTCCTGCACTCTCACTCCCAACAAATCCATTCACACATGTTCAATAAGGACCTACAATCCAAGGTGAGTCGCCATTGGTGTTTGGTGTCAATTAGTTTCCCACTTAAAGTAAATTAAATATGTTTTGCACAAACATCTGCTAGCTGAAAAGTTGAAAGCAGCAAGAAGTTATAGAGCACCATTATAAAGACATGAGTAAAAAATCATGACATCTGAACATCTTTCAGCAAGTTTTTATGCATTTATTTTTTAGCAAGCTATGTACGTAACTTGTGTGTGTGTGTGTGTGTGTGTGTGTGTGTGTGTGTGTGTATATATATGTACAAATTGTACACAAAGTAACTAATTATCAGGGAGATGTCATGAGGGGCATGCTGTTCATAGAGATGTATGGGAATATGACACTAAAATCATACTCCCCTAGATGGCTGCAGCACCAATCCCAGCTGCATCTGTCCCCTGCCAGCTCTACCTGGGAATTGGGCGGTCAAACACAGCTGATTGCTCAGTTCTCCCCCTCCGCTCTGAAAAGAGAGCCGTGACTGTCAGTCAGTGGCTCTCTGCTCTGCTACCCCAGTGTTCACTGGAGCGCTGGGCTGTGGAAGGGGTTGCAGGGGCTGGCTCAGCCTCTCAGCAGCATGCTGAGAGGCTGAGCCAGCTGTCAGCCCAGGCATCTGGATGGATCCCAAATGTAAAGTGGCATCAGCTGACAGCAGGCTTTAGCCCACCCTCGGCTGAAAACGGATCACAGGACTGCAGAATGACCAAAAGCCAAAATTCTTTAGCTATGCTTCTCCTTTAAGGCCCCTTTCACACACGCGGACCATTTTGTCCATTTTTCATCCATCTCTTGACAGATGAAAAACATATCGATGCAACTCAATGAAAAAACTGATGTGAATGGATGATCATCCGCTTCCATCAACATCTGTTTCTTTGGAACGGATCAAAGCTCTATTTTTTTCCATTATAAAAAAACGGATCAGACGAAAAACAGATGACAAGCTGATGTAAACTTCATCAGTTTTTTCTTTGAAAAAATATGACTGAACTGATGAAATGAACGGTCCACATGTCTGAAAGGGGCCTAATAAAAAACACTAATTTTACCTGGTGTTTCCATGCCACTAATGCGGCAAAAGTCCTTTTTTTTTATGTAGATGCCGTATTATCAGCTCCTTCAAGAGTAGGACTTGTGTGTGTGCAGGTGCATGTGTGTTTGAATGCATATGGGGTTCTATTGTGTGTACATATGCGAGTGTGTGTATGTGCATGCGTGAGGGTTGTTAAACTGGATGCACACTATACAATTTTCTGTAGATTTTTTTTTTTTCCTTCAGATTTACTAAAACCTTTTAAGAGTTTCAATTTGTATGCAATCAGGGAGGCCCTTGCACTACATGGTTTTGGTAAATCCAAAGGAAATCAGACAACAAAAGTTGTATAGTGTGTATGTGGAGTCTTAGTGTGTGCACAGGCGTGTGTGTTTGTGTTCTTTTGTGCATGTGTGGGCTTGCTAGTGTTTACATATGACAAAAGTGTATAAATAATCTGGAAGTGTCCATGAGATTACTTACAAAGCGCTGTGTTTTCAGTACATTTTACAACACTTTTATGAAAACTTTCTAAACTACATTAAGGAACAGTTAACACCATATTTACGCAGTCCAGATGCATTTCTGTGTGTGCGTTTTTGCTGCATTCTAGTGCGTTTTTTTATGTTTTTGATGCATTTTTTCCCCCCTCTTTTTCCAAAGATTTGAGGGGTTTTTTTTTTTTTTTTGCTGTAATATGTTTTTGATGTGTTTAGATGCATTCCAGTACAGTTCTGTGCATAAATAATGCAGCATGTTCTTCTTTTTCTCTGCACTGGAACTGAGCATACTGGTGTGAACTAGGCCATTGGAACCCATATAATCTACTGTCCATGTATTTTTGATGAAGAAACTTGGACACTTGCACACTTGGTGTCTGGCCCTAAAACTACTGTACTGGGAGGTGGAGAGGGAGTGGAGACAAGGGTGACCTGGGGAAGTGGAGGGGGACTGTGAGCACCTGCACCAATTCTTTGACCACAAAAACTTTTCCCATTTTCTGGTATGTTTGGTTGCATTTACACACTCTGATCAATCCATTTAAAATGTCTTTTCTACTGTGTGAAAAAAGCTGGATGGGCAGGCCTGGAAGTAAAATAAATCCCTTTTGGCTGCAGCAATCAGAGGTTTGGGAGTGCAAACAGGGCAAATCTTGCCATTTAGTCTGCCCGTTCAGTGAACCATAAACAGCTACAGTTCGGGTTGACTTCTCCGTCAACCTTAACCTGAAGCTCATCTCTAGTTGCTAGTCTGTGTTAGGCTTTTCTGAACTTTTTATTGGTAATGGCTTGTACTTCTACAACTGTTTGGTTTTGTTTTTAAATGTGAACATGCAGCAAGAGAATGTAAGTTAACCAATGAGGTGATTTTCTTTGACCAATCTCTCCTACTCTTTATGAAAAGATAAACAGGTTGCAGAGCAGCCCACGTTAGGAAGTCTCAAGCCTACGGCAAGATAACACAGATGCTGCCTGTAATCACTGCTGACACGTTTCAGTAAAGCTGTAAGAGATGGCAGCCAGCTTCCCAGGCAGCAGGTCCAACATGCTATACGCATTTAATGCTTGGCTCAGAATGATTTAGATTTTTTTTTTTTTTTTTTTATATTTTCTAAATTAAAGGGTTAGTCTGCCCAAAACATGCTTTGCTTAGATGCTAGATAATTTAATCACCTAATGGGTTCTTTTGATATCTCTGATATTTCAGCATTGAGCTTGCTGTACTGTAGTTTTCAGTTGTCTACCCTGACTTGGCCTTTATTAAGATGTCTTGTGTCTCTTGATAGAGTTTTCATTTACTTTAAATGAAGCTGAAAGACTGAGAGCTCCAGCAGCAATTTATAGAACAGATAAGCTGGGGGTGATTCACTTTGTAAATTCATATTTTCATATGAGTATAAAATGTAAATGCTTGAAAGTTTAAATTGGGAACCCCAGCACTGCTCAAAAAGTCAGGTGATGAACATTTTCCACAAACCCCTGTTGGGTAAGAGGAGTGCTATATCTCATAGCCTGCTATATTATCTTAAAATGTATCACTATTCATGTGTCAAATGGTAATGTCTAGTGTTTTTTTTTCTTTTACATATTTTTTTAAGTAAATTAGGGTCAGAACCAAAAAAAAAAAAAATTTTTTTTAAAGTATTTTAGTAGGTTAATGTGAAATATTGCATATACATTTGTTTTCTGATAAACAGTCAGCAAGTAAAAGCCTTTGGCTCCTATTTTATGTTTTTATCTTCTCTCCTGCCCTCCGCTGGTATGTAGCCCAAGTGTGCCCGTTGACAGCGGAAAACAGCCCAACGGTAGGCTTTGGCTACAGCGGCCTGGGACTGTTATTAGAGAGGCTGTCCAAGGACCCTGACTTTGGGAGCGATCTGGAGTGGCATTTGGAGGAAATCTTGGAATACAGAGAAGAGATGCTGAATGTCTCAGAAGCAGAGGCTTTGTGAAGCCTTAGGGGAAACTTACAAGAATAAGCAAATTGTAGCGCTAAAGAAAAAATAAATAAAAACACCAATGTGAAAGGATGTGAAAATGTCAATATGAAATGTGTGTAGATACACCACTGGAAGGGGTGTAATCAAAAGTCTAGAATGGAAAACAAAGAATCCAGTGAGAAATGATGAGGTGCAGTGGGTCAGGGACATCACTCCATCGGTAATCTGAACATCTAATACAGGGTCATCAAACACTGAGCAGGATGTGGGTGTGCTTACCGGAACTGGTGGACTCTAATGCCAGCAGCATAGAGTCTATCGAGCAGTGTGCCACAACGGGCAAGTGTAAAGATGGCCTCAGGAGTGGTGGATGTCTTCCAGATCTACCCGAGCTCTGGAGCGTACAGCTGGATCTCGAAGAAGGATACAAGGATGGATTCAAGGTATAAACGTCCACTTGTATCCAGAAGGTATGTGGGAAAAAAACAATATGCTTCCACATAGTGCAGATCAAAAAAGGTTGTTTATTGCTAAAACCACCAAACATAAAACGTGATCACAAAGGATAAAAAAGAGGCAATGTAGAGAGTAATAACCTCCCTACGCGTTTCGACCAATAGGCCTTCAACAGGGTCGAAACGCGTAGGGCGGTGAGGATGGGTGGAGGAAGAGAGAGAGGGAGGGAGTGGTGGGAAGGGGTAAGAGAGGAGTGTGGTGAGCGAGAGAAAGATGGGGTGACAGAGTAGGGTGACGGGGGAGGGGAGAGAGAGGGGGGTGAGGGAGAGAGAGAAGGGTTGTGGGAGAGGGGTGGTGAGAGAGACAGGGTGAGAGAAAGGAAGGTGACAGAGGGAGGGGAGAAAGAGGGAAGGATAGAGAAGGAGAGAGAGAAAGAGATCGGGGGAGGTGGAGAGAGGGAGGGAGTGGTGGGAAGGGGTAAGAGAGAGGAGTGTGGTGAGCGAGAGAAAGAGACGGAGGTGACAGAGGGGGAGGGGAGAGAGGGAGGTTAGAGAGTGGGGGGTGAGGGAGAGAGGGGTGGTGAAAGAGAGAGACTGGGTGAGAGAAAGGAGGGTGACGGAGGAGAGAAAGAGGGGGTGAGAGAGAGAGGGGGAGGTGAAGAGAGGGGGAAGGTTGAGAGAGGAAGGGGGGAAGAGAGAGGGGCGAGGGAAAGGGGGGTGAGAGAGATCCCTAGCTCTGTCCCTGTCTGCAGCTTCTCCTGTGCCTCATGTCCCAGTCTGTGAGAGCACTGGGGGGGGGAGCAGGGAGTAGCTGGAGAGTGCTGGGGGGGTGGGGGCCGGAAACTGCTGGGGGGCAGAGAGCACTGGGAAAGGTGGAGAGCGCTGGGGGGGAGCCTAAGAGCAGGGGGGCAGAAAGAATTGGAGTGGAGAGCAGGTGGTGCTGGAGAGCTCTGGGGGAGGAGCCAGGGAGCACAAGGAGGGGTCAGAGAGCACAGAGTGCTGGAGAAATGGGGGTGGAGCAGCCACTGAATGATCACTTCTCCTCCCCTCCCTCCTGCAGACATTCAGCGGCTGCAGGAGGAATATGGAAAAATCAATTCCACTGTGTGCAGTCTCCCCACTGCTCCTCCTATTCAGGCACACAGGGAGGCTGCACGAGCACTCTCGTTCTCTCCGGTTAGCCAGGCAACATAAGGACATTGGAGGCAGAGCTCCTTCCTCTTCAGTCATGGGACAGCTCAGCTGGATAGTTTCAACGCCCCCCCCCCCCCCTCCGGCCCCGACTGCTGAACCGAATAGGAGGCAGGTGCGGAGAGGTCGGGTGAGCGACACAGGCTGAAGGAGCAGCTCAGCTGCAGGTCCCACATGGACATGCCGCCTGCATGCCTTGTAGAGATGGCACCTGGAGCCGGGTGCTGTCATCCAGCCGCTGCCGCCACCTACAGGCCTCTACTGTCCCGCAAAGGCTGCCACCGGACCAGGACGCTCAGTGAAGAGGTCGTGACTTACAGGGGCCGTGAGGCCCCTGTAAAAATGGCAATGTGGGAAGCTAAAAATGCTAGCCCTACGCGTTTCGACTGAAAAGTCTTCAACAGGGGCAGGCTTCCCACATTGCCATTTTTATTTTTACAGTGATCACTTTTTATCCTTGTATGGTGTTTTATCCCAATTTGGTTGACCTGCACCATGTGGAGTCCCCTTTTTTTTTTCTTTTTCCCATATTTTGAATGCTGATGATCATCCCTGGACCATCCCCTTCTGGAAACTGGTATTGTGAGTGACAGTCATGGAATTTCCGTCTGGGACCACCTTCCTTCTTGTGTCCATCGGTGCTCGCGACTCACAGGATATTGTCCGACTTGACATCGCGGAAGATCTTCCCTATGCCGTTTTGACGCACTGCTATATGGTATGTGCGTCCTACTGATCTGGTAAGGGTACCTACCTTTTCCTATTGAATATACACACGTTTTTTGGTGTTCACCTTCTGATTGAAAATTGAGGAGATATCCCTTCATTATTTGATACCTCACCTGTGGACTTTTCTATTTTGCTGTTTCATATTTCACATCTGGACATTTTGATGATTTTTTTCATTTTAGATTTCTATTTTTACACTTTTTTGCACTTGAATGTGTGTTTGCTTCACATTTATATGTTTACCATTGCATATTTGATATCTCTAGCGCTGCACTTGTTTTTATTTATTTCTCAGTTGACTTGGTTTGTCTGTGTGCCAGCTGCTTTCAGTTTTTATATATAATTTTTGCTTTAACGCACCATTTTCACTTTTATTTTACACACATTTAATTTGCCTAATTAGAGAGCCGCCTCTGCTCGGAAGTTGCATAGTTACATAGTAGGTGAGGTTGAAAAAAGACACAAGTCCATCAAGTCTAACCTATGTGTGTTTATGTGTCAGTATTACATTGTATATCCCTGTATGTTGCGGTCATTCAGGTGCTTATCTAATAGTTTCTTTAAGCTATCGATGCTCCCCGCTGAGACCACCGCCT
This sequence comes from Lithobates septentrionalis, assembly GCA_037952835.1. Classification (NCBI taxonomy): domain Eukaryota; kingdom Metazoa; phylum Chordata; class Amphibia; order Anura; family Ranidae; genus Lithobates; species Lithobates septentrionalis. The sequence goes on along the minus strand of JBBDGP010002778.1, from coordinate 424,085 downwards.
GTGGAAGGGAATTCCACATCCTTGCTGCTCTTACAGTAAAGAACCCTCTACATAGTTTAAAGAGGATTTTCCATTAAAAAAAAAAAAAGATTAAAAGTCAGCAGCTACAAATACTGCAGCTGCTGACTTTTAATTGGACACTTACCTGTCCTAGGGTCCAGCGATGCGGGGGGATCGAAGCCCCGCTCGTGTCCCCCTCCGTTCGGTGGCGCCGGCATTGCAACTGTGGGCGCCGGGCTGTGGCTTCACAGCCGGGCACCCACTGCGCATGCGTGAGCGGTGGCGCGCGCCGTGATTGGCCGCTCAGTCATCTGGGACCTGTAATGGGTCCCAGATGATTGACAAGAAGGAGCAGAGCTGAGCCCTTCCTGTGCCGAGGGGAAGTGATGTCACCAGCCCAGGCACTGAAGGAGGCAGACTACTAGGGACCCCCTAGCAACAGGCATTTAGAGGTGAGTTAAAAAAAAAATTCCAAATGTTTTTAATTTTTTTTTTTTTTTTTTTTTTTTTTTTTTTAGGCACATTCATGTATTTTTTTTATTTTTGGGTGGAACACCACTTTAAGGTTAAACCTCTTTTCTTCTAATTTTAATGAGTGGCCACGAGTCTTGTTAAACTCTCTTCTGCGAAAAAGTTTTATTTCTATTGTGGGGTCACCAGTACGGTATTTGTATATTGAAATCACATCCCCTCTCAAGCGTCTCTTCTCCAGAGAGAATAAGTTCAGTGCTCGCAACCTTTCCTCATAACTAAGATCCTCCAGACCCTTTATTAGCTTTGTTGCCCTTCTTTGTACTCACTCCATTTCCAGTACATCCTTCCTGAGGACTGGTGCCCAGAACTGGACAGCATACTCTAGGTGAGGCCGGACCAGAGTCTTGTAGAGTGGGAGAATTATCGTTTTATCTCTGGAGTTGATCCCCTTTTTGGTGCATGCCAATATTCTGTTTGCTTTGTTAGCAGCAGCTTGGCATTGCATGCCATTGCTGAGCCTATCATCTACTAGGACCCCCAGGTCCTTTTCCATCCTAGATTCCCCCAGAGGTTCTCCCCCAGTGTATAGATTGCATTCATATTTTTGCCACCCAAATGCATTATTTTACATTTTTCTACATTGAACCTCATTTGCCATGTAGTTGCCCACCCCATTAATTCAGATCTTTTTGCAAGGTTTCCACATCCTGCGGAGAAGTTATTGACCTGCTTAGCTTAGTATCGTCTGCAAATACAGAGATTGAACTGTTTATCCCATCCTCCAGGTCGTTTATGAACAAATTTAATAGGATTGGTCCCAGCACAGAACCCTGGGAAACCCCAGTACCCACCCCTGACCATTCCGAGTACTCCCCATTTATCACCACCCTCTGAACTCGCTCTTGTAGCCAGTTTTCAATCCATGTACTCACCCTATGGTCCATGCCAACGGACCTTATTTTGTACAGTAAACGTTTATGGGGGGGGAACTGTGTCAAATGCTTTTGCAAAATCCAGATACACCACGTCTACGGGCCTTCCTTTATCTAGATGGCAACTCACCTCCTCATAGGTGGTTAGTAGATAGGTTTGGCAAGAACTATTCTTCATGAATCCATGCTGATTACTGCTAATGATACCGTTCTCAATACTATAATATTGTATATAGTCCCTTATCATCCCCTCCAAGAGTTTACATACTATTGATGTTAGGCTAACTGGTCTGTAATTCCCAGGGATGTATTTTGGGCCCTTTTTAAATATTGGTGCTACATTGGCTTTTCTCCAATCAGCTGGTACCATTTCAGTCAGTAGACTATCTGTAAAAATTAGGAACAACGGTCTGGCAATCACTTGACTGAGTTCCCTAAGTACCCTCGGATGCAAGCCACCTGGTCCCGGTGATTTATTAATGTTAAGTTTCTCAAGTCTAATTTTAATTCTGTCCTCTGCTAACATGGAGGTGCTTCCCATGATGTGTCATGAGGATAAACACTGCAGTTTTGGTTACTGAAGCCCCCCGATTCACTCGTGAAGACTGAGAAGAAGAATAAATTCAATACCTTCGCCATCTCTCCATCCTTTGTAACCAGATGTCCTTCCTCATTCTTTATGGGGCCAATATGGTCTGTCCTCCCTCTTTTACTGTTTACATACTTAAAGAATTTCTTGGGATTTTTTTTTTTTTTTTTTGCTCTCCTCCGCTATGTGTCTTTCATGTTCTATCTTAGCCTAATTGCACCCTTACATTTCTTGTTGCATTCTTTTTAAAGTCTGAATGCTGCTGATGATCCCTCAACCTTGTATTTTTTGAAGGCCTTCTCCTTTGCTTTTATATGCATTTTTACATTGGAGTTAAGCCATCCAGGACTTTTGTTCGCTCTTTTAAATTTATTACCCAATGGGATACATTGGCTAATGCCCTTATTTAATATGCTCTTAAAGCAAACCCATCTCTCCTCAGTGTTCTTTGTTCCTAATATTTTATTCCAATTTATGCCTTTTAGCAAGGTTTGTAGTTTAGGGAAGTTGGCTCTTTTAAAATTCAGTGTCTTTGTATTCCCTTTGTTTCCCATTTGTGTGATTTATACTGAAACTAATTGACCTGTGATCGCTGTTACCTAAATTGCCCCGTATTTCCACATCCGTGATCAGGTCTGTATTGTTGGTAATCAGTAGATCCAGTAATGCTTTATTTCTAGTTGGTGCGTCTACCATCTGACCCATAAAATTGTCCTGCAAGACATTAAGGAACTGGCGAGCCTTAAATGAATGCACGGTATCCTCCGCCCAGTCTATGTCTGGATAATTTCAATCCCCCATTATGATAGTGCACTGGGCACTGGAAGATTTGGAGTTTCTAGCCAATCAGGAATGGGAGCTGGAGATCGCCTACAGGTGGCTACTGGAGTCTGCTTAGCAGTAGGTCTGGGCTCCCTTTGCCTGGAACTATCAGGAAATACCACCTGACAACTCTGAAATCCTGGATGAAGAGTCGGCAATGTGGCAGAGTAACAGTGTGCTTTGCCCATATCCGCCTGCAGCTATAGAAGCGGAGGTCTTATGGCAGATGCAACAAGTGCTGACTCACCTTGACGATCCTGTTTCTGCACGGGACGATCTTGGATGGAGGAATGCGTCTGTCCAGCAGCAGGATGAAATTATGGGAGATGGAGCAGCCGGCTTCTCTCCAGCCACAGATCACAGGATGTATAGATTCAATTGAAGGATGTTATGGATTATGAGTCGCCTGCCAAAGTGTTGGCACTGGGCCCAAGTGCCACCAACCCGTGCCCTGGATTTTCAGCAATTCCAGAGACTAGTGATTTAATAGACTTTTCTGCTGAGGAGGAACAACCCAGTGAACCTCGAGCACAGGAGCTAGCATCAGGGCAGAGCGCTGCTGACCTCTGCTTCCAACAGTTGGTGACCCTGGAGGATGTGTGCCACTGACTTTTCAGTTTACTTTCCAGCGGAAGAGCTGACATCAGGGCCGAACATCACTGAGCTCTTCCCAGCACCAACAGCAGCTTCAGCCTTCCTGAGAGAAGAGGTAGCTGGCCTTTCTCCCACACCACTGACAGGGACATGGGACTTCCCAACAGCACTCTGTGGAGTTACAACAAACCTCTCCAGCTGAAGCACTGGCAACTGGACAGAGGTCCAAGACCCCTGCCCCACACCTGTGGCAGTTCCGGAGGCCCAGGGTGGGAGGGAGACAGGCACTTCCCAGCAGCAGATCAGGATCCAGGGGCAGAAGGGAGAGGAGGTTGTCGTCCTCTCTCCCCAACAGTCAGCCTAAGGGGAGGAAACTGTCTTCCCTTCCCAGCCAGGATCCGTGCACCTAGGAGACAGTGACAGAAATGTTATCCCAACAGCCAGATGAGGGAATGGGAGATGAAGAAACTGGCTCACCTCTCCAATGGCAGCTACACAGTTTGGGGAAAAAGGGAGGTCGTCCTTCCTCCCCAACAACAGATCCACAGTCTGGGAGTCTAGGAAGCCAGCCTCCCTCCCCAACGGTTGGCTGGAGCAGATGATGTGGCATCCCCAGCAGAAGTGCTGACAACAGGACAGAGTGCCACCAACCTCTGAACCCCTCATCTTGTCTGCTAGCAAACTATTAGGGAATGTGTTTACACTTGTTTAAACTTAATGTTTTTATAGTGTTAATTATATTTCTGTATACAGTTGCGTTTGCATATGATAATGTAATCGGCATCATCTGAGTGTGTAGTATAAATTCTCTAAGTTTATAAATAAACAGTTCCAGTTTTGCAGCTAAACGAGTCCTGCCTAGTTCTTGGTTGCAATAGGCGGCTATAATATCTGATATCTATGTTCAGACTAGAGGAAGCGGTATACCAACAGAAAGACTCAAACGGAGTGTAGGATGAACCCGTCACAGTTTACATCCATAAAGCATGTTGGTCCCTTCTGCCACTATTCAGTGCCAACATGTACATAATAGTCTATGTAATCAGCTGGTGCTAAATAAGTCATTAATTTCACTGGTAAGGCATGCACAGAATGACTCATTCCAATCATTCACTAAGCAGGGAAGAAGTAGCCATACAAATTGCCTAAACGCATCTGAAAAAAGATACTCTAGTTCTGTATTAAATAAATACAGTATTTTAAATATACTGTATCTCACAAAAGTGAGTACTCCCCTCACATTTTTGTAAATATTTTATTATCTTTTCATGTGACAACACTGACGAAATGACACTTTGCTACAATTTAAAGTAATGAGTGTACAGCTTGTATAACAGTGTAAATTTGCTGTCCCCTCAAAATAACTCAACACAGCCAATAATGTCTAAACTGCTGGCAACAAAAGTGAGTACACCCCTAAGTGTAAATGTCCAAATTGGGCCCAATTAGCCATTTTTCCCTCCCTGGTGTCATGTGACTCGTTACTGTTACAAGCTCTCAGGTGTGAATGGGGAGCAGGTGTGTTTAAATTTTGTGTTATTGCTCTCGCTTTCTCATACTGGTCACTGAAAGTTCGATATGGCACCTCATGGCAAAGAACTCTCTGAGGATCTGAAAAAAAGAATTGTTGCTCTACACAAAGATGGCCTAGGGCAGTGATGGCGAACCTTGGCACCCCATATGTTTTGGAACTACATTTCCCATGATGCTCCACTACACTGCAGAGTGCATGAGCATCATGGGAAATGTAGTTTCAAAACATCTGGGGTGCCAAGGTTCGCCATCACTGGCTTAGGCTATAAGAAGATTTCCAAGACCCTGAAACTGAGCTGCAGCACGGTGGCCAAGACCATACAGCTGTTTTACAGGACAGGTTCCACTGAGAACAGGCCTCGACATGGTTGACCAAAAAAGTTAAGTGCACGTGCTCAGCGTCATATTCAGAGACTGTCTTTGGGAAATAGGCGTATGTGTGCTGCCAGCATTGCTGCAGAGGTTGAAGGGGTGGGGGGTCAGCCTGTCAGTGCTCAGAGCATACGCCACACACTGCATCAAATTGGTCTGCATGGCTGTCGTCCCAGAAGGAAGCCTCTTCTAAAAATGATGCACAAGAAAGCCCGCAAACAGTTTACTGAAGACAAGCAGACTAAGAGCATGGATTACTGGAACCATGTCCTGTGGTCTGATGAGACCAAGATAAACCTATTTGGTTCAGATGGTGTCAAGCGTTTGTGGTGGCAACCAGGTGAGGAGTACAAAGACAAGTTTGTCTTGCCTACAGTCAAGCATGGTGGTGGGAGTGTCATAGTCTGGGGCTGCATGAGTGCTCCTGGCACCAGGGACCTACAGTTCATTGAGGAAACCATGAATGCCAACATGTACTGTTAAATACTGAAGCAGAGCATGATCCCCTCCCTTCAGAGACTGGGCCACAGGGCAGTATTTCAACATAATGACCCTAAACCCTATTTGAGCATCTGTAGGGCATCCTCAAATAGAAGGTGGAGGAGACCAAGGTCTCTAACATCCACCAGCTCCGTGATGTCATTCGGGGACTCCAGTGGCAACCTGTGAACTCCATGCCCAAGAGGGTTAAGGTAGTGCTGGAAAATATTGGTGGCCACACAGAATATTGACACTTTGGGCCCAATTTGGACATTTTCACTTAGGGGTGTACTCCCTTTTGTTGCCTGCGGTTTAGACATTAATGGCTGTGTGTGTTATTTTGAGGGGACAGCAAATTTACACTGCTATACAAGCTGTACACTCACTACTTTACATTGTAGTAAAGTGTAATTTCTTCAGTGTTGTCACATGAAAAGATATATAAAAAAATATCTACAAAAATTTGAGGGGTGTACTCACTTTTGTGAGATACTGTATTCTATAGCCACTTTGGAGAAACCAAGCTAAATTATTATCTCTTTGGGTACACAACCAATATTTCCTAATATGCCAGTTTTCTAGTTAATATTTAACTAGTCCTAGCACTAATCTTTAACTAGAACTAACTAGCATTCACTACATACAGTATGCGGTGCTGTGTTCTAGCAGCAGTACAGGCGACTTCCCATCTGCTGCCAGAATTAAAGATAGTCAGGCTTAGTGCTTCTCCACCATTCAGGAGATGTCTTGTATTTTTATCATTGAACACAAGGCTATCTTTGGTTGGCCAAGGTGGAAATTGTAATGTCATCCACCTGCCTCTGCACCTTGGCCATTCAAAAGAAGCCTTGCATTTTTTGAAAAAAAAAAATACAAGGCTTTTCCTGAATGGCCAAGAAGCACTCGGCCTGACTCTCTTTATTTCCATCATCAAAGTCGCCTGTACTCATGGAACACAGCTGCTTACTGTCTGTAGCTAAAGCTACTACAGTCCATTACAGCACACACAGCAGCTGCATTGTTCTGTAGTGGAAATAGTTCATTAGCACCAGCTTGACCCAAACAAACTATTTAAAGTTAAATTAAACCTGGAATTCACCCTTTTCACCTGTTGTGCAGAACTATTTGGCCTTGAAAGGTGTCAGAAACCTCTCAAACTAGCTTTTTAGAGGCAGAAAGTTTCTGTTTGACTAAGGATAGCCAATAGGTTCCATTGGGCTGATTGGCTAGGGTCTTATGAATGACCCCTGCTCCTGGATACTAACAATCTTTAGGCTACTTTCACACTGAGGTGCTTTACAGGCACTATATCGCTACAAATAGTGCCTGCAAAGCGCCTCTCCTGTCACTTCAGTGTGAAAGCCCGAGTGCTTTCACACTGGGGCGGTGCGCTGGCAGGATGCTAAAAAAGTCCTCGAAGCAGCGTCTTTGAGGCGCTTTAGGAGCGGTGTATACACCGCTCCTAAAGCGCCTCTGGCCATTGAAATCAATGGGCAGTGCCAGCAAAGAGCTGCTGCTACAGCGCTTTGTGGGTGCTTTTAACTCCTTTTTTTTTGGCCCCACTAGCGGGGGTTCAAAGCGACCCGCTAGCAACCGAAAAAAACGACGGTAAAGCGCCGCTAAAAGTAGCGGCGCTTTACTGCCGACGCTCGCCCGCCCCAGTGTGAAAGTGCCCTTACTGAAGAGTTCCTGTATTGTTCGTAAAACTGAAAACAAGTCCTTTTTAAGTATTATAATATGGCTATTTTTTTATTTCTACATTCTAAAATGAAACATAAAAAGTACAACATGAGGTAACAGCAAAGTAAAAGTCATTGCCTTCAAATCTTTTCACGTTTCCATTGTTATTACCGTGACCACCAATACATGTCATTATTGCTGGCCTTTGAGGCCTTCTGCCTCCTATTCCCGTGCCTGTCATGTGAGTCATTCAAGTGCAAAGTAATTCTGGTCCCGGCGGCAGCACAGGGGGTTCATGTGATTCGTATAGAATGAGGAAGCCATGACAGCCTAACAATTTCTCTTCAATTACTGTTTAAAATAAGCTTTCAAGCTGTCAACTCTTTAATGCTGCAATTTATATTAGTCGTATATGCAATCTACACCAATTACCAGAGTTCTGTATCTCTACAACACAGTCAATCTTCTGTTACTCATCTACTTTCACATGAACGGTAAAGGTCGACAATTCACTAACCTTTTAATATTCTCTAGAAAATTACAATAAAATGTTCATGTTTTAGTATCTGATTTTTAAACTGATCAACATTCATACAGATAATTATCATTTATAAAACAGAAACTGTCCTAGCATGCTTAGTAATATATCAAGGGGGACTTGTCACTTTGTTTAAGATATACTGCTACATAACAATGGTGGCAAACTTTAAGTTACTAGAAATGCTGTTTATTGACTTCATCTTGAAGCTGTCGCCCAGATGACCCCTATATTTTACAATGCAGTGTACGTGCCTTGGTGACTAAGCGGGTACATTTTTTTTTTTCAGGTGGCTTGGTGGTTAAAAATTCTGACATGCAGCACTGGAGCTTTCGCTTCAAGTCCTGATCAGGATACTATCTGCATGGAGTTTGCATGTTCTTCCTGTGCTTACATGGGTTTCCTCCAGGTACATCAGTTTCCTCTCACACTCTAAAGAAACGTTGTAGGTTATTTGGCTCCTGTCTAATATTGGCCCTAGTACTATAGAAATATAAATAAATAAATAAATTGAAATCATTAATTTTAAAATAAATCATTTAAGTTGTATGTGGCAGGTTTTGGAACCTTCTGGACAGATTTGGAGAAACAATTTTACACACCAGTGTTAACCTGACACCTTTTTTTACTGCTAGCAAGTTGTTCGAGCTGGTTCACACTTGTGCAGCGATTTGTTTTTTTGTTTTTTTTTGTTTTTGTTTTGTTTTTCTGCCTTAGAAAAATGCTGATCTCTGCAAGAGCACACACTGGAAACAGTTGTTTTCTATGTGCCCTGTTCACACTTAAACGCAGCCTAAAAAAAAAAAAGTAAACTGTGCTTTAAATGCACAATGCACCACTGGCCTGAACCTTCACAGTAAAAGACAGTGTTTTACACTTTGCTTTTTGTTTACATTAGACGGCTGGCAGGATGCAAAGATTCTGTTCCTTAGTGTGCATGATCTAGGCACAGGTTCACTTTAACTGCTTCAGATCTGCGCTATAGCTAAATGATGGCTACAGCGCGGACCTACTTTGCCAGGAGGGCGTCAATGGACGCGCTCGAGCGGCCTGCGCACTCGGCGTGCTCTGTGTTCAACGAGACTCGCTGGATCCCGACCCCTTACCACGTGATTAGCTGTCAGCCAATGACAGTCGATCATGTGATGTATACAGAGCCGGTGTGAGGAGAAAAAAAAAAACGATCACCGGCGGCTGTCAGAGGGACATCGGTCTCAGTCAAGGAGAGCAACTGCCAGTTCATCTGTGCCCACCTGTGCCACCTACCAGTGCACAACAGTGCCATCTACCAGTGCCACCTATCAATGTCACCAATCAGTGCCTCATCAACAGTACTACCCATCAGTGTCACCAGTGCCACCTATCAGTGCCCATCAGTGCCATCTATCAGTACCACCTATCAGTGCCCATTTGGAATCAGTACCGCCTTATCTGTCCCCATCAATGCTGCCCTATCTGTGCCCATCATTGTCTCATCAGCACATATCAATGAAGGAAAAAAATTACCTATTTGCAAAATTTTATAACAAACTATGAAACATGATTTTTTTTTTTTTTTTCAAAATTTTCCGTCTTTTTTTTGTTTGTTTAGGAAAAAGTAAAAATCCCAGTGGTGATTAAATACCACCAAAAGAAAGCCCTATTTGTGTGAAAAAATGATAAAAATTTCATTTGGGTACATTGTAGCATGACCGTGCAATTGTCATTCAAAGAGTGACAGCGCTGAAAGCTGAAAATTGGTCTGTGCAGGAGGGGGGTTTAAGTGCCCAGTAAGCAAGTGGATAAAGCAGGATTAAAAATGTTTGTAAACCTCTGAAATAAAGCATATCCTTCTATAGTGTGTACTTTCCTTGATCCAAATAACCTATTGTGATTTCTGCCTGCTCTGTCATTCCTCTGCTATCCGTGCGAGTCACATCTGACAGTCTATGCAAACACCAAGCAATCCCGCTAGACAGCTTGGCCCCCCTCCAGCACAAAGAAGGTGATTGACAGCCTTAGCTGTGCATGTTTCTCTATGAGACAGAGATGCTGTGTAAAATGTGTGCTTTAAGAGGCTGTAGAGGAGCGAGTGCTGCAGGTACAACTTATGTAGGAGGATTTATTTTATCTCCTGTGTATCACCTGAGGCTAGTCACTTCAGTGGGTATATGCAGGGTTTACAACCACTTTAAAGTGGATGTAAACCCGAATTATTATTATTATTATTATTATTATTATTATTATTATTATTATTATTATTATTTTTATTTTTTTTATGTCATAATGTAGAGTATAAGATTTACTATCAATTGAGCCCAGTCTTTCCACAAAGAGTTAATCCAGCTCTGAGCAATCCTCTTTTATTGATCAGTGAGATAAAACTTGACAAACAGAGAAAAACTTTGTCAAATCCTCCCCCTTGCTGTGAGTGACAGGTGATTTACATTTTGTGCACTAGCCTAAGACATGCATTATTTTTTAATTCCCTCCCACTCCTTTCTTCAGCGGCTCTGCAAGGATTGGCTGTTCCACACCTCAGCATGATTTGGCATGCTGAAGTCATGTGGTTACTTTCCTGTCTTTTCACTGGATGTTAGAGATCATAGCAGAAGTTCAGTGTTAGAAATACACAGGAGAAAATGCATATTGACAAGGGGAGTGTAGAGGTGGGCGGGGAGTCTACTGACATCACGACTCCACCCACTGAGCTCCAGACAACAGACCCACCCACAGAATATGCAGTTTTTCGGGTCTCATAACAGACAGAGGGAAGACATTTGACAGGTAAAGATACATGCAGGAGGCATGTATATCTTTATAGATAACCCCTATGGCAGTAGTTTAGAAAGCATGACATTGGGTTTACATCCACTTTAACCCAAAAAAACAAAAATGTACTATTTTACAGCTTACCAATTCTTTTTATTTTTTAAAGTAAGTTTTATTAAAGGAGAAGTCCAGCCGGAGCTTGTTTGGCTGGGCTTCTCCTATGGGTCACAGGAGTGGTGCAATTTGTTTTGCACTCCTGTGACCCGTTTTCAGCAGAGAGTGGGCTGAAGTCCACTCTCTGCTGATGTCACAGGAATCAGTCCAGGCACTGCATCATCCTGACAATAAAGTCTCGATCTGCCAGCTGCTTGGACTGACACCCGTCTCAGCCTCTCAGCAAACCGTTGAGAGCTTGGGGTGGCCGCTCCCCCCCCCCCCACAGCTTAGCACTTCTGTGAGCGCGGGGGGGGGGGGCAGAGGGGAGAGCTGCTGATTGACAGTCAGCAGCTCTCTGCTTAGGGAGCTGTGAGAACCGAGCCATCGGCGGTGTTCGATCGCTTGGTTCTCAGTGCAGAGGTGGCGGGGGACAGATGCAGCATCAGACTGATGCTGCATCCACCTAGGTAAGTATAAACCTGCAAAAAAAAACAACTTATTTTTAAAGTTTTAACAAAACATACAAGAGTATAAAGAAATGCAACTGTCATAGGATTTAAAGCAACAGATAAACATCAACACAAATCAATTAAACAATGAAAGCAGCAACAACAAACTTATGTCTCATAAAATAACTATATAACAACCAGATGCAATACATTACCAATTCTTAGCTGTGGTAGCTAAATTTTGTTTTGTTTTTTCTTTTTTTTTTTTTTTTTTTTTTCACCTGCTCATCTGGCTACTAAGGGGGTTGAGACAAGCCATTAGTACTGATGGGGCGCTTACAATGGTCCGCTTTTAATCATTAACTTCTTGTTGTCTGCCATACGCATATACAGTATCTGGCCTGCTTGGCAGATGTGCCTTAACGCTGAGCAGCCACATACAGTCAGGTCCATAAATATTGGGACATCGACACAATTCTAATCTTTTTGGCTCTATACACCACCACAATGGATTTGAAACGAAAAAGATGTGCTTTAACCGCAGACTTTCAGCTTTAATTTGAGGGTATTTACATCCAAATCAGGTGAACGGTGTAGGAATTACAACAGTTTGTTTATGTGCCTCCCACTTTTTAAGGGACCAAAAGTAATGGGACAATTGGCTGCTCAGCTGTTCCATGGCCAGGTGTGTGTTATTCCCTCATTATCCCTTTTACAAGGAGCAGATAAAAGGTCCAGAGTTCATTTCAAGTGTGCTATTTGCATTTGGAATCTGTTGCTGTCAACTCTCAATATGAGATCCAAAGAGTTGTCACTATCAGTGAAGCAAGCCATCATTAGGCTGAAAAAACAAAATGAACCCATTAGAGAGATAGCAAAAACATTAGGTGTGGCCAAATCAACTGTTTGGAACATCCTTAAAAAAGAATGCACTGGTGGGCTCAGCAACACCAAAAGTCCTGGAAGACCACAGAAAACAACTGTGGTGGATGACGGAAGAATTCTTTCCCTGGTGAAGAAAACACCCTTCACAACAGTTGGCCAGATCAAGAACACTCTCCAGGAGGTAGGTGTATGTGTGTCAAAGTCAACAATCAAGAGAAGACTTTACCAGAGTGAATACAGAGGGTTCACCACAAGATGTAAACCATTGGTGAGCCTCAAAAACAGGAAGGCCAGATTAGAGTTTGCCAAACAACATCTAAAAAAGCCTTCAACGTTCTGGAACAACATCAACTTGTACCAGAGTGATGGGAAGAGAAGAGTATGGAGATGGAAAGGAACTGCTCATGATACAAAGCATACCACCTCATCAGTGAAGCATGGTGATGGCAGTGTCATGGAGTGGGCATGTATGGCTGCCAATGGAACTGGTTCTCTTGTATTTATTGATGATGTGACTGCTGACAAAAGCAGCAGGATGAATTCTGAAGTGTTTCGGGCAATATTATTTGCTCATATTCAGCAAAATGCTTCAGAACTCATTGGACAGCGCTTCACAGTGCAGATGGACAATGACCCGATGCATACTGCAAAAGCAACCAAAGAGTTTTTTAAGAGAAAGAAGTGGAATGTTATGCAATGGCCAAGTCAATCACCTGACCTGAATCCGATTGAGCACGCATTTCACTTGCTGAAGACAAAACTGAAGGGAAAATGCCCCAAGAACAAGCAGGAACTGAAGACAGTTGCAGTAGAGGCCTGGCAGAGCATCACCAGGGGTGAAACCCAGCGTCTGGTGATGTCTATGCGTTCCAGACTTCAGGCTGTAATTGACTGCAAAGGATTTGCAACAAAGTATTAAATAGTGAAAGTTTGATGGATGATTGTTAATCGGTCCCGTTACTTTTGGTCCCTTAAAAAGTGGGAGGTACATATACAAACTGTTGTAATTACTACACCGTTCACCTGGTTTCATTTCAAATACATTGTGGTGGCGTATGGAGCCAAAAAGATTAGAATTGTGTCGATGTCCCAATATTTATGGACCTGACTGTATATGGGCCATGTTAAAACACTTACCACGCTGGGAGTGTGCTCCCTGCACGCTTCCAGCAGGGTAGCTGGCAGTGATCCTTAAGCTTTCCAATCAGGTGGCCGCTGTGAAAGCCAATCACAGCAGTCGCATTACCCAAATGCCTGCCTCTGCCTCCAAACTGTGCTGTAACTGCTTAAAACGTGTAAGTTGGAGTTTGTTTTTCACTTCTTGCTCAAGTCTATCTAACCTTGCTAGTGCATCTAACACTTCCCTCTCCCCAGTATGGCAATGCTACTGTTCAAAGATTTCTCAATTGCTCCTCCATCCAGAGTGGAGACACCCTTAGGCCCCTTTCACACTTGTACAACTTCAAAGTCACGCGATTTTACCGCGATTTCGTGGCCGCAATTTTGCCACGATTTGTAATACTTACTTTGTATGACTTTCAATGAAAAAACACAGTACACAGGTTCTTAAAGTTAATTTATTAGGCAGCTCCGGGGTCTTCCGACTTCGGGGGTCTTCTTCCGACTTCGGGGGTCTCTCCGGCGTCTCCTTCCGGTGTCCTGATCTTCTGCCGGATCCTCCGTTATCTTCTGCAGCTCTTTTGCTAGTGGTGGCCCGGACTTCTGCCTTCTTCACTCTTCTCTTCTTCCCTCTTCTCTTCTTCCGATGTTGACACGACGCTCTCTCCGGCTGGAATGCTTTCTGAGCGCTCCGATGTGACTTATATAGGCAGTGACCCCGCCCCCTTATGCCGTCACAGGCATGCTGGGACTGTGCCGTCATAAGGGGGTGTGGTCACCAGGTGATGTTGACCACACCCCCTTATGGCGGCACAGTCCCAGCATGCCCCGAGACTGTGACGGCATAAGGGGGCGGGGTCAACATCATTTTTTTCATTTAAAACTTGGCGCGGCGTTCCCCCTCATGATTCATACCAGACAGCTGTCAGCACTGCCTGTCGCTCATCGCGAAAGGAAGAAAAAGTTTTCCTTTCCCGATCAGCCAGCCAGCGCGACATGCACAGTACCCTGTCGCCGAGAAACACAATCTCGCGGTCAGGTACTGTACATGGTGTGAGGCTTGTGCTTACAAAGTCGTACTGAAATCGTGTCTATATTATTCAGGTACGATTTGCATACTACTTGAGGGTTTAACATTAAGGTCTATGGAGTACAACTCGCATAGAAGTTGGACCAAAGTAGTGCAGGGACTATTTTGAAGTCTGCACGACTTAAAGTCGTGCCAATATGAATGGTAGTCATTGAAAATCATGGAGAATGACTTGTCATATGATTTTGCAGTACAAAATCGTGTGACAAGTCCTATAAGTGTGAAAGTGGCCTTAGGCAGGAAGTGTGTTACTGGCTAGATCACAAGGCTAAAATAAAGCAAAAAAGCCTAAAAAAGAAAACTAACACCGGCATCACATTTAGGAATTGCTAAGCTGTAACATATTAAACAATTGTTTATGGGTTTAACTGTTGAGAACTCAGATACGGTGTTTGTCTTAAGGCTACGACTAGCAAAGCAGAAACAAAAGTCCAAAGATACTTCATGACTCAATCTTTGTGAAATGTGTTGTATCAGACCTAATATGAATTAGTTACTCTGTAAACCAATAAATGCTTCGCTATCCAAATGCGAACATGTGGCTGTCACATTCAATATAAATCCCAAAATATAGTGCTGTGAAGTGTTGCAATCCTATGCGGTAAATGCCATAAACGTATTGCAATCCTATGCAGTTAGAAATTGCAATCTAATGCTATAATACCAATGATAATCCTATGCGATTAAAAAATTGCAATCATATCCGATAGTGCTGCAATCCAATGCAGTCAATGCAACACATATATTGCGATCCTATCCAGTTGGAAATTGCAATCTTGTGCTATAATACAAGTGATCACCTTATGCGATTAGAAAAATTGCAATCATATGCGATAGTGCTGCAATCCAATGCAGTCAATGCAACACATGAACATATACAATAATTCCAGTAACGATTAAAGTGACTATATACAACTCTACATATAAAGTGCATCAACATTTAGTTACTACTATAAAAAAACACATATAACGTGCTTAAAGTGCTGTTGTGAAAAACGAATCATGCATTAATGTGCCATTTAAAACACAGCATAAAAGTCCACTCCTAATTAGTAATTTCTTCTGCTTCTCATAAAGGTGATAAACAGGTGCTCGTGTCCACTCTTGTGCTGCCCTTTGGTGTATGCGCTCACCTTTAGAGCGTGTGACCTCGCACCTAAGCTTGGTAAAACCACGCTTTTAAACCACCTCCTCGGTTTATTGTCAGCATTCAGATCCATGGCTGGTTACTTGCACATGTGTCCATGTAGAAAACCGAGGAAGCTCAATTTAAACATTTTTTAAAATATAATTCACAATCTTCCCTATACATAGAATTCCCCCTGAGGAAGATACGCCATTTTCCGGTATCGACACGCGTTGGGGAGGGGACAGGACGGTGTGTGAGACGGTCTAGAGGTCTCAGCAAAGGAGAGGACACATCAGTACAGCAATTTTTATTATTTCTGGCTCATACAGGATGGTGCACTTTAGCACCTATAACATGTGAGTACCCTATGTATAGGGAAGATTGTTAATTATATTTTAAATAAACCGGTTTAAATAAACCCAGAGGTGGTTTAAAAGCTTGGTTTGACCTAGCTTAGGTGGGAGGTATGAGAAGCAGAAGAAATTACTAATTAGGAGTGGACTTTTATGCTGTGTTTTATTGGCACATTAATGCATGATTCGTTTTGCACAAGAGCACTTTAAGCACGTTTTATATGTGTTGTTTTTTTTTTTATAGTAGTAATTAAATGTGGATGCACTTTATATGAAGAGTTGTATATAGTCACTTTAATTGTTACTGGAATTATTGCATATGTTCATTATTATCGCATATGATTGCAATTTTTAATCGCATAGGATTATCATTGGTATTATAGCACAAGATTGCAATTTTCCAACTGCATAGGATTGCAATACATGTATGGCATTTACTGCATAGGATTGCAACACTTCACAGCACTATATTTTGGGATTTATATTGAATGTGACAGCCACATGTCAGCATTTGGATAGCGCAGCATTTATTGGTTTACAGATTAGGTTGGCACAAACATATGGGACGTGATCAATGCTAGCAGCCGTCTTTAACTAGTCTAATTGGATCTTTACTTGGTAGCTCGCAAGATTTTATTTGTTTTTTAGATGAATTAGTTACTGTTTGGATCTTTACCCTATAAGAACTCTGTGCTGAGAACAATTTACCGAGAGCTCTCTTGTACCAAATGAATTAAATTGTAGAATATTAACTTTTACTTATGATTCCCTTTAACATCTTTAAACAAATTAGCACTTAATCACTTGCCTTGTTTTAAAATTGATGCTGAATATGTATTATGTAAGACATATACTGTACTAAAGCAGTGCAAAGGGCTAAGTGCACCAACCTATAGCAACAAATGGAAATCCATCTTGTACTGATGTAGCTACAGCAGTGTTAACTCTTATTGCTATGGGTTACTCTCCTTAGCACTCTGTTTTTTGTGTTGTTTCTTGAACAAGCTCTTCCATTCATAGACTGACATTGTATGTGTTAGCTGTATTGGCTGTAAAAATGAAAGTAAAACATCAAAAGGTGGAGTGATAGTTTTAAAGCAGTTTTGTTCCTATTAATGATCTCAGTGCATTGACAGGTTTTTCAAGTTAAGAACACGTGGGCTGAACAAAATTATTTTGCAGAAAGATCTAGAATCTGTAGGTGTTTTGTGAAGGATTTTAGTCAAAAAGTAAATGGCACTTTTGAAATTAATCCACTAGAAATTGTCTTGTGCTGTGAATAGACATTATATAACTTGAAAATATACTGCATTTTATTTGTGATGAAAATTGCATCCCACCATCATCAGAAGCTTCAGCTCTATACACAGCACCACAGCCGCATTTGCTCGTAGGAAATTAGCCACATTGACTGCAATGGAATTATATATTTTGTTATATGTTATGTAATAATCTGATCTCAACATAGAAATATTGGTTTATTCATGCAAACTGGTCCCCTCTTGGAGGGCAACTCCAGCCTAACTGCTTAAAACTCTGCATAAAGGAACTTCCCAGTTTCCTGTTAGATGTGTACAGTAGTGCAGATACGCTTGTCATCTCCCCACCTGTGCTGTGCTAGGTGGGCACAAAGCATAAAGCAGCATTGTCCAATTTAAAATGGCTCAAAGGCCACATTTGTATCCCCAGGCCAAGTGGGCGGCTGCTTCTATATGAACACCTATGCTCTACCTTTTCCAGGCTATATAGCCTCATTGTATTGGTGGGTCGAAGTCCCCTCTGCACTCCCCCTATCAAACTTTTTAAATAAAAAATGTACAAACAGTTTCTAAAAGTTTACACTCAAATGACACAAAAGCTAGGGGAAAGAATTAATAAAAACTCATTAGAGTTCACTAAAATTTTAACTACAGATTTTACATTTTAAGTGGTTGTAAACCTCAGTCATCGAATATGAGCAAAGCACACATATCTGCAGTGTTTACTTATCTCTCCCCAAAGCTTGAAGTGTCATTTCTCTCTGGTGCTTCATTCCTCAGTTATCAGTCCCTCAAGTTTTCCCGACGCATGAGATAAATTGTGTCGGGGGCTCAGAATGGAGCTTGTCTATTCAGAACTCAATTCTTCTGCTTTTGTGAGGGGGATGTGTTTCTTTCCTCCAATCAGCTCTCACACACTAACTGCAGTCTCTCCACCCAATCCTCTGTGCTCCTGACAGATGAAGAAAGATTTTTAAAACAATCTGCCCTTTTGTAAGGATGTAGAGAAGAGAAGACTACAGGTAAAACCTATGTAGGGCGATTTGTTTCTTCTCTGTATGTTCTGAGGCTGTTCAATTCACTGGGTATATGTGAGGGTTTACCACTTTAATACAAACTTTATTTCTATTTCTGTTTTTGTGCCTCTATTACAAAGCATTTTTTTTTTTAATTCAAAAAGGAATGAACACAAATTTAAAATCTTTACATACAAAGGATAAAAACAAAATCTGCAAACTGCTACAGGAAGAGGGATAAAGAATTAAAAGAGAAGTATGGTGTTTCTTTTTCTTTTTTTTTTTTTGCAGGTTTATACTTACCTAGGTGGATGCAGCATCGGTATGATGCTGCATCTGCCCCCCCCCCCCCCCCGCGCTCACTGGAGTGCTAAGCTGTGGAGGTTCGGGGAGCGGGTGTCAGTCCAGGCACCTGGCGGCGGATCCAGACTTTATTGTCGTGATGACGCGGTGCCTGGACTGATTCCTGTGATGTCAGGAGAGAGCGGACTTCAGCCCTCCTGTGACCCAAAAGGAGAAGCCCAGCTAAACGAGCGCAGGCAGGACTTCTCCTTTAATTTTAATGAATAGGGCTAACTAAGGGCTGATACGAGAATAAATGTTGTTTACGTTTTGTCCATGATAATAATTTAGGAATGAAAGCTACAACATAATCTTTCATTTATAAATTCATGCTGAGCATGACCAAACTGTCAGCTTAGTCCTGTAGATTACATAGTGAGTGGCGCATCGAAGTCTAATCATCGACTGTTTCCATGAAAAAAGACAATCGCTTCATGAAAGATTTAGCTCTCTTACCGCAAATAAAAGAGGATCTGCCTTAACTAAGAGGATCTGGGTGCCCTTGAAATGTGTCAGTGATTGAACCCCAGAATTTTGGAGGCAGGAAGTCGATGTGGTGATCTTCTGTTTTCATGGGAGTTATCGCTATCCCGTAACAGCTATTCACTCTGCTCTATCCTGATGCACTCTACAGTATTTCACCAATATAATCTGCACTTCAACACACATAGGTTACACCACAGTATCCATGTTACCTTTGCAATCTGCACTCCAGCATGCACAGCTCACCTCCCATTATCCTTGTCACCATTGAGATCTGTACGTTAGCACACACGGTTTACTTCCCAGTATCCTTGTCACCAGTGGAATCTCCCCTTTAATACACACAGCTTACTCCACAGTATACATGTTGCCAGCAATATTGCCACTTTAACACACACAGCTCACTGCAGCATCCATTCCACCAGTGAGTTCAACATTCCAGCACACCATCAAGTCAGTATCCTGTGTCCACACTAGTACACACAGTTCGCTCACTAGTGCCCATTGCACAAGTGAGATCTACACTAGATTAAACATGGCTCACTTCCCAATATCTCAATCAGTAGTGAGATTAATATACACAATTTACTCCCCAACATCCAAGACACTATTGACATCTGCCCCACATTACACGCCATTTACTCTACAGCATTTATCATAAAAGTGAGATCTGCATCCCAGCACAAACAGCTCACTCCCCAGTATCTATGCTTTTGAAATATGTACCCCAAGGTAAGGTACCCTTATATGTAGTGGTTAGGCTTGCATAAGCATGTTTCCCTGAGAACTTTACAATATATTGGTAGTAGCATATCTACAGTGCCTTGCAAAAGTATTCACCCCCTTGGCATTTTTCGTGTTTTGTGTTCACAACCTCGGATTAACATGGATTGGTTGAGGATTTGCATCATTTAATTTACAGAACATGCCCACAACTTTGAAGATTTTTTTTATTTTTATTGTGAAGCAAACAACAAATAGGACAAAATAACAGAAAACGTCAATGTGCATAACTATTCACCCCCCTAAAGTCAATACTTTGTTGAGCCACCTTTTGCGGCTATCACAGCTCCAAGTAGCTTTGGATAAGTCTCTATGAGCTTTGCCACATCTTACCACTGGGATTTTTGCCCATTCCTCCTTGCAAAACTGCTCCAGCTCCTTCAAGTTGGATGGTTTGCGCTTGTGAACAGCAATCTTTAAGTCTGACCACAGATTTTCTATTAGATTGAGGTCTGGGCTTTGACTAGGCCATTCCAACACATTTACATGTTTCCCCTTAAACCACTCAAGTGTTGCTTTAGCAGTGTGTTTATGGTTATTGTTCTGCTGGAAGGTGAACCTCGGTCCTAGCCTCAAATCACACACAGTGTGGCACAGGTTTTGCTCAAGAATATCCCTGTATTTAGCACCATCCATATTTTCCTCAACTCTGACCAGTTTTCCAGTCCTGACTGCTGAAAAACATCCCCACAGCATGATGCTGCCACCACCATGTTTCACTGATGGTGTTCTTTGGGTGATGTGATGTGTTGGGTTTGCGCCAGACATAGCGTTTTCTTTGTTGGCTAAAAAGTTCAATTTTAGTCTCATCAGACCAGAGCACCTTCCTCCATAGATTTTGGGAGTCTCCCTGTCATGTACCTGATGGTAGAGCCTGATATGCAGAGGATGGCCTCTCTTACAGCTCTGACCTTGAGCCCCTGATAGAGCTGACAGGGAGCGCTGAGATGCAGAGTCGCACAAGTGCCTGGCAGGATTGCTGGAGCTGGACTGGAACTCCTGGCCAGACTGTAGAGGTGTTTGTAGAAGTCCATAATCAATAGTAGGCAGGGAGCTGGAATAATCTGGCACCCGGACCCCACAGGCGGAAGTGCGGATGTAGCAGGAGGGATGGTGGCACCTCCAAGGCTGAAGAGAAGGCAGGTACAAGCAGGCTGGGTCATACACAAGCAGGCACATCAGGAACCGAGGCAGAATGATGATACAGGCCGGGTCATCAACGCGCTGGCAGCGGAGTGGCAGAGGGAACAGGCAGATGTGGAGTGGAGGACAAGCCGGGGTCGGATGCAAGCAGGAAACAGGAATGTCAGGAAACAAGCCGGGTCACAACAGGAACGAAAGTCAGGTAAGTAATGCAAGATGCACAGGGAACGCTGTAGAGCAGACAGCACTGAGTCTAGGTACTGACCCTGTTTAAATAGGCATGACTGACACAATTAGCGCACGTGCGCGCAAAGGCACCCTCGGCAATCTCTCAACAGGAACTGAAGTTCTGTCACCACCATTTTGGTTGCTGGCATGGGCTTCCTGACATTTCCCCCCCTAAAGGGCAGCCCCTGGATGCCCAACTTGGCCCACTTGGCAGGATGGGAGTTTTTGAAGGCTTGAACCAAATCTCGGGCATGAATATTAACTTCCGGTTCCCAGGACTTGTCCTCTGGCCCATACCCTTTCCACTTTATCAGGAACTGGACCTGATTTCTCCTTTTTCTGTCTAAGATTGTTTCCACCTCAAATTCTTTCTCCCCGTCAATAATTGCAGGTTCAGGTGGGCCGGTGTTTCGTCCTGGAAAGGGATCAGGGATAGCGGGTTTCAACAAGGTTATGTGGAACACAGGTTAGATCCTAAATGACTCAGGCAATTCTAATTCATAAGCAACCTCATTAATCCATCTCTTCACCGGAAATGGTCCCACAAATTTAGGGCCCAATTTCTTCGAGGGGCAGGCTAGTTTCAAATTAGTTGTTGCTAGCCACACTTGGTCACCAGGATTCAGGATCAATTCTCCCCTTCTTTTTCTGTCAAAAACCTCCTTCTTGTACGCCTGTGTCTTAACCCTTGTTTCCTGTAACCGTTTGTTATTGGAGTTGAAGAAATTCATAGTTTCAGAAACAGCTGGTACAGGGCAATCTGGTACTGTATTAGACAAAAAAGAAGGGTGGAAACCGTAGTTTGCAAAAAATGGAGATTTGTTTTGTGGCTGAGTGAACTGAATTGTTATATGAAAACTCGGCCAGGGGAAGCAGAGGTACCCAGTCGTCTTGAGAAAATGAGGAGAAACATCGCAGGTACTGTTCGAGGGTTTGATTAGTCCTCTCCGTCTGGCCATTTGTTTGTGGGTGATATGCAGAAGAGAATGAAAGTTCAATCCCGAGAAAATCACATAAAGCTCTCCAGAATCTGGATGTAAATTTCACCCCACGTTCGGACACAATATTGGCCGGGATCCCATGAAGCCTTACGATCTCTTTGACAAAGGTTTGAGCTGTTTCCTGAGAAGATGGTGTGCCCTGGGCAGGAAGGGTGCCATCTTAGATAGCCGATCAACAACTACAAAAATAGCGTTGTGGCCCTCAGATGGGGGGGAGTTCTACAATAAAATCTATTGAGATCATCTTCCAAGGTCTGCTAGGAACAGGCAAGGGTTTTAGCAGACCCCAGGCCCTGGACCTACTGTTTTTATTGCAAGATTCCACATATTTCCTACAGTCCTTTTTCCACCCCAGGTCACCAAAATGTCCGTTGCACTAATTCAGTTATCTTGCCAATACCAAAATGACCTTCTAGCATATTATCATCGCCCGAAAATGGCAATTCGGAGATCCTCCGGCACAAAGACCTTGTCTTCGTGCCAAAGTTGCCCGTCCTTTGCCAGTAGAGTGACTTCGGCTGGTGAGGGGTTCCTTACTAAGGTTTGTTTAATTTTAGAGTATAGAATAGTACTCGGAGATGAAACTTCCTCAGATTTACTGAACATGCGTGATAGCGCATCGGGTTTTGTATTCTTGGATCTGGGCCTGAATGTTATGTGAAAGGTAAATCTAGATAAGAACAATGCCCACCTGGCTTCCCGGGGTTTCAATCTCTTTGCTGTTCTTAAATACTCAAGGTTTTTAAGATTGGGTGTGCGTCCCCTCTAGCAGGTACCTCCATTCCTCAAAGGCGGCTTTGATGGCCAAAAGTTCACGGTTCCCAACATCGTAGTTCCTTTCTGCATTTGATAGCTTGTGGGAAAAAAAAGCAACTGGATGCAGCAGGGCCTTGACTCCCGGCCTTTGAGATAATATTGCTCTGACCATTGTTTCTGAGGCGTCTACTTCTAAGACCTAGGGCAGGGCTGGGTCAGGGTGTTTCAGGACAGATGCGAATGTGAAAAGTCTTTTTAGGGTATCAAAAGCTTTCTGAGCTTCTGGGAGACCAACAGAATCTTGTGCCTTGTTTGGTTAAACTTGTGATGGGGGATATGATTGCTGAGAAACCTCTAATGAACTTCCTCGCATTACGAGGTATTTGAAATGCCCAAACCTTGCATGAAATGCCGTCTTCCATTCATCCCCCTCTCGTATACGGACCAGGTTATAGGCACCCTGAAGATCCAATTTTGTGAAAATAGTGGCAGAACCGAGTCTCTGGAATAATTCAGGCACAAGTGGAAGAGGGTAGCGGTTTTTAATGGTGACTTTGTTAAGTTCACGATAGTCCACACAGGGCCATAATGAATGGTCTTTCTTTTCTATAAAGAAGATTCCTGCTCCGGCAGGAGATGTGGAAGGGCGAATGGACCCCTTTTTGAGGTTGTCATCAATGTAGTCTTTTAATGCAACAAGTTCAGATTCAGATAGAGGAAATATTCTGCCGAAAGGGACTTCAACCCCAGGGAGGAGTTCAATTGGACAGTCATAGGCCCTACGATGAGGAAGCGTTTCTGCCCCCTTCTTGCTAAAAACATCCAAAAAGTCGTGATATGTCACTGGGACGACTTGGCGGGCTTCAGAATCAGTGTCGATGCACAGCAGGGAAGACTGGTCGTGATGGGTTTTCTTGCCAGCAGTGCTGAAGGCAATCGGGAGAGAGCAAATTGACTTCTTCTGTGGCCCCGTTAATGTGGGGGTTGTGAGCTTTCAACCAAGGCATGCCCAAAATGATTGGGAACACAGGGGAAGCGATGGCATCCAGGCGTAGAAGCTCCTGATGGTTCTTGGCAATAGTGGTAGATAGCGGGATGGTTTCGTGAGTAATCAACCCGGATTTAATGGTGGATCTGTCTGCCAAATGTACAGAAAGTCTCTGAGCCTTGGGTAGTAGTGGGATGTGATGTTTTGCAGCAAAGGATAGGTCTATGAAACGGCTGCAAGCTCCAGAGTCAATTATAGCAGGAATCTGGATAATTCCTCCTGGGAGCTGTAACAAAATGGGAAGAGCAAGATGAGCACTGGAGTTACTGGGTAGAGATGGAGAAGAAATGGATGTAACTGAGAGGCACTTACGGATTGTGACTGGGCAAGACCTCACATAATGTCCTGATCCTCCACAGTACAGACAAAGATTCAGCTGACGTCTGCGCTGGCGTTCTTCCGTAGTCAGCGAAGGGCAGAGGAGGCCAAGCTGCATGGGTTCTGGTGCGTCCGAAGCGGATGCGGCAGGAGCAGGTAAAGCAGGACTGAAAGAACTAGGCACCGTGGGAGCATCCATACTGGGCGTTACTGGCCGGTGGCTCGTTCCGACCTTCGTTCCCCTAGGCGGCAGTCAGTCTGGATTGACAAATTTATAAGTGCCTCCAGGGTGGAGGGAACCCCTGTAGTTCGTCTTTGAAATGATCAGAAAGACCCATGCCTAACTGGTAATGCAGGGCAGCATCGTTCCAGTTGGTGTCGAACTCCAGCGCCTAAATTCTGAGACGTAGTCTTCCACGGCCCTGTGACCCTGCTGAAGCGTGGGAAGAGCAGCTTCTGGTCGGACTGTAGAGGTGTTTGTAGAAGTCCAAGAACAATAGTAGGCAGGGAGCTGGAACAAGCTGGCACTGGGACCCCACAGACGGAAGTGCGGATGCAGCAGCAGGAGGGATGGTGGCACCTCCAAGGCTGAAGAGAAGACAGGTACAGGCAGGCCGGGTCATACACAAGCGTGCACGTCAGGAACAGAGGCAGAGGCAGAAGCGGAGTCAGGATACAGGCCGGGTCGTCAATGGGCTGGCAGCGGAGTGGCAGAAGGAACAGGCAGATGCGGAGTAGTGGACAAGCCGAGGTTGGATGCAGGCAGGAAACAGGACCGTCAGGAAACAGACCGTGTCACAACAGGAACGGAAGTCAGGTAAGTAATGCAAGATACACAGGGAACGCTGTAGAGCAGACAGCACTGAGTCCAGGTACTGACCCTGTTTAAATAGGTATTTTGGTGCCATGACTGTCACAATTAGCATGTGCGCGCAAGCGCACCCTCTGCAATCTCTCAACAGGAACTGAAGTTCTGTCACCACCATCTTGGTTGCTGGCATGGGCTTCTTGACACTCCCACATGCCTTTTCACAAACTCAAAACGTACCATTTTGTTTTTTGCTCAAAATAATGGCTTTCTTCTGGCCACTCTGCCCTAAAGCCCAACTCTATGGAGCATACGGCTTATTGTCATCCTATGTACAGATACTTCAGTCTCTGCTGTGGAACTCTGCAGCTCCTCCAGGGTTACCGTGTCTGTGCTGCTTCTCTGATTAATGCCCTCCTTGCCCCGTCCGTGAGTTTTGGTGTGCGGCCATCTCTTGGCAGGTTTGCTGTTGTGCCATGTTCTTTCCATGATAGATTTGATGGTGCTCCTAGGGATCAATAAAGATTTGGATATTTTTTTTAAAACCTAACCCTGACTTGTACTTTATAACAACACTGACTTGTTTGGAGAGTTCCTTGGTCTTCGTAGCAGTGTTTGGTTAGTGGTGCCTCTTGCTTAGGTGTTGCAGCCTCTGGGGGCTTTCAAAAAGGTGTGTATATGTAATGACAGATCATGTGACACTTAGATTGTACACGGGTGGACATCATTTCACGAATTATGTGACTTCTAAAGGTAATTGGTTGCACCAGAGCTTTTTATGGGCTTCATAACAAAGGAGGTGAATACATACGCACATGCCAATTATCAGTTTTTCATTTCTGAAAAATAGTTTTATGTATATATTTTTCAAATTTTACTTCACCAACTTAGACTATAGTGTTCTGATCCATCACATATAATTCGGGTTAAAAAACATTGAACTAAAGGCTGTAATTTAACAAAATAGGTAAAAGGCCAAGGGGGGTTGAATACTTTTGCAAGGCACTGTATCAGTCTGCCAGCCATGCCAGGAAGACCAGTGGTTATGACCTAGACAAAAATGGATACCCCAGTCTTTAAAGTGTCATTAAACCCACATTATTAAAGCTATCAATAAATGCTGTATTACATGCTGTTCATACTCACTCAGTCATTATAGGATTCATTTTCTGTATTCTGCAAAAAAAACAGGTGGATCCTGCTGTTCTGTCGTCTCCTCCTGTCCATGTCCCCACTGCAGTTGGATTTTGCAGAGCAGTGTTGAATAAAGTTTAAAAATTCAGGCCCAAGGAGTGCATGCCAGCAACCAGAGCTAGTTCAGGTGGAAATACAGTACTGGGAGTTGGGTAGTCTTTGGGATGATGCAAAATTGGAAATGTATCATAACACAGAGTGGTACTGTGGATACATAAAAGGTATGCTTGTGCCACGTCCTATAACTTATATTTAGACTCAAAAAACAAGAAGGAGGGACTTTGGACTTTTTAGGCACGACTACAACAAGTATCTATAAGAAGAAAGACCAGAAATTTTTTTTTTTCTTTTTTCAATTTTCAAAACTTTGTGACAAAAAGTGAGGTCTGCAAAATACTCCCTATACCTCTCAGCAAATAGCTTGGGGTGTCTACTTTCCAAAATGGGGTCATTTTGGGGGGGGTTTGTGCCACCTGGCCATTCCATGGCCTCCGAAACTGTGATAGGCAGTGAAGAGTGAAATCAAAAATTTACGCCCTTAGCCTGAAGGCGGTGCTTGGTTTTCCGGGTCCCGTGCGCGGCTAGGCTCCCAAAAAGTCCCACACATGTGGTATCCCCATATTCAGGAGAAGCAACAGAATTTATTTTGGGGTGTAATTTCACATATCCCCATGGCATGATTGAGCAAGATATCATTTAGTGACAACTTTGTGCAAAAAAAAAAAAAAAGTGTCTCTTTCCCGCAACTTGTGTCACAATATAAAATATTCCATGGACTCGACATGCCTCTCAGCAAATAGCTTGGGGTGTCTACTTTCCAAAATGGGCTCATTTGGGGGGGGTTTGAACTGTCCTGGCATTTTATGCACAACATTTAGAAGCTTATGTCACACATCACCCACTCTTCTAACCACTTGAAGACAAAGCCCTTTCTGACACTTTTTGATTACATGAAAAAATTATTTTTTTTGCAATAAAATTACTTTGAACCCCCAAACATTATATATTTTTTTAAAGCAAATGCCCTACAGATTAAAATGGTCTGTGTTTCATTTTTTTTTCCACACAGTATTTGCGCAGCGATTTTTCAAACGCATTTTTTGTGGAAAAAACACACTTTTTTAAATTTTAATGCACTAAAACACACTATATTGCCCAAATGTTTGATGAAATAAAAAAGATCTTAGGTCGAGTACATGGATACCAAACATGACATGCTTTAAAAACGTGCAGTGGCAACAAAATTAATACATTTTTAAAAGCCTTTAAAAGCCTTTACAGGTTACCACTTTAGATTTACAGAGGAGGTCTACTGCTAAACTTACTGCCCTCGATCTGACCTTCGCGGTGATACCTCACATGCATGGTGCAATTGCTACATTTGACGCCAGACCGACGCTTGTGTTCGCCTTAGCGCCAGAGCAGGGGGGACAGGGGTGCTTTTTTTTTCTTTTTTTTTCCTTTATTATTTTTTTGCTTTTTTATCTTATTTTTAAACTGTTCCTTTCATTTTTATTTTTTTTTTATTTATCATTTTTATTGTTATCTCAGGGAATGTAAATATCCCCTATGATAGCAATAGGTAATGACAGGTACTCTTTTTTTGAAAAAAATGGGGTCTATTAGACCCTAGATCTCTCCTCTGCCCTCAAAGCATCTGACCACACCAAGATCGGTGTGATAAAATACTTCCCCAATTTCCCAATGGCGCTGTTTACATCCGGCGAAATCTAAGTCATAAAATGCTCGTAGCTTCCGGTTTCTTAGGCCATAGAGATGTTTGGAGCCACTCTGGTCTCTGATCAGCTCTATGGTCAG
Organism: Lithobates septentrionalis; assembly: GCA_037952835.1. Classification (NCBI taxonomy): domain Eukaryota; kingdom Metazoa; phylum Chordata; class Amphibia; order Anura; family Ranidae; genus Lithobates; species Lithobates septentrionalis. The sequence goes on along the minus strand of JBBDGP010002778.1, from coordinate 395,942 downwards.
CTGGCTGAATCACGGGCTGCATTCTCAGGTTCCCTGTTGAGACAGGAGAGCCAGAGAAAAACACGGAAGACGGTGGGGGGGGGGGGGGGCATTCCCTCCCACTGCTTGTAAAAGCAGTCTAGAGGCTAATTAGCTGCTAGGATTGCTTTTACATTAAAGCCGACCGCTGGCTGAAAAGAATGATACCAAGATGATACCTAAACCTGTAGGCATCATTCTGGTATAACCACTCAAAGTCGTGAATGGCGTACCTGAAGACAAAAAAAGGTTAACAATAAAGCACAGTAAACGGTAAAGTATAAAAAATTGCATACCTGAAAAGCAAACATGATAAAACCTAATAAAAATAAAACATTGCAGAATAGAATAGAATACAGTAAAAAAGAGCAGAACAATAGAGAGAGAATAGAGAGAGAGAGAACAATAAAACGACAACTATTTTTTTTTATTTTTGTTTGTTTGTTTTTTTTTTTTTGTTTTTTTTTTACACTTTTTTTGTAACTGTAACTTTTATAACTGTAACCGGTTTCAGGTTCGGGTCTCTCAAAATGCGATGGCATCTTGGGAGACCCTGTGAAAGTGCGCCTAGTCTGTGCAATGCTGTACCCTACGCTAATACTCAACTAGTGAATGGTAGCGTTCAAAACATTCACCAATGCAAAGACCAGGATTGTCAGGACAGGAGGGACAATAATAGCGGGTGTCACGCCTATATCCGCGCTTGCTGCAGACACGACATCTTTTTTGGGGGGGTTCGCTGGGTAGGGGTACTCGAGAGGACATAAAGAAAATGCCTCTCATGCAGCCGACTGCATTTGGTTGGGGATGTGAATGGGGGAAGTACGGGTGCTGCAGAAGCGGTGGGTTCCCAATTAGGATTGGCGAATGCAGTAGGAAGGGCACTATGGGCACGACGGGCCTGTGTTTGTCTTTTTGGTGGCAGCGGGACACTACTTGTGCTTGCCACCTCACCAGCTTGAACTGCACTTATGGGACTCGCCACGTCACCAAGTGTTACTGCAGTGCTGGTTTGACTACGACCGGGGTGTACTAGGCCGCTGGTTCACCAAAACGCTACAAAAAAAAACTGTTGGCGATCGCAGGGATCAGGCCTGACTCTGCGAACGCTGCAGTTATGCGTTTAGTGTTTTGTAAGTGACAGTGATCGATCGATACTGCACTTGGGTGGGCTGGGCTGGGCCGGGCGGAGGGGCAAAACGCAGGAGCTAGCAGGTATCTGGGCTGATCCCACTAACACTGCATTTTTGGGAACCCTAAACTGCTGGGGACGCTAGTATAGATCTGATCAGATATTGATCCGTTCAGATACTATACCACTAAGGGAGGCGTATGCTGCGTGCGTGGGTGTTAGCGCTACTGGCGCTAATCTGACGCTGCCTGGGGCGACGCATATCACCGCCGGGCGATCAGGGGGCTAAACCTTTATTCGGTAATAAACGGCGGGTGCCCTGACACTATAAAAAATAAACGAACTAACCAGCGTCAACCGTAGCGGTTATACGGTGATCAGTGGTGAAAGGGTTAACTAGGGGGCAATCAAGGGGTTAAAACATTTATTAGATAGTATATGGGGGTCCCTGTCGCTATAAAATGCTGACGGTGAACCTAAATATTTACCTCCCTAACTAGCGTCACCAGCGACACTAATACAGCGATCAGAAAAATGATCGCTTAGTGACACTGGTGACGGGGGGTGATCAAGGGGTTAAAACTTTATTAGGGGGGGTACCCTAGACCTACAGGGGGCTAACACTAACTGTCCTACCACTTCTAACTGTCACAAACTGACACCATGCAGTAATCAGGAAAAAAAAAACAAAAACCTGCTTGGTGTCAGTTTGTGACAGGGAGGGGTGATTGGGGGGGGGATCGGGGGGCGATCGGGGGTGTTTAGTGTGCCTGGCATGTTCTACTGTGTTGTGTAGTGTTGTGCACTCACTCACATGTCTTCTCTCCTCGGCGCCGGAACGGAAACTGCCGAGCCGAGGAGAGATGACATCACATCCTCTGCCTCTGTGTACTATACAGAGGCAGGGGATGTTTCTCATTGGCTGGGAGCGATCACGAGGGGGGGGCCACGATCGGATGGCCTCCCCCTCGTCTCTCAACGCTCCCAGCCAAATGCTGACCGCCGCTGGCACCGGGGGGGTCCGATCGAACCCCCCGCCCGCGGGAAGGCAATCACGTACCAGGTAAGTGATTTTGCCTGCCCGTGCCATTCTGCTCACGTATATAGGTGTGAGGCGGTCGGCAAGTGGTTAATATAAAAGAATAAAAGCACTCACGGGATAAAAACAGGGTAGATCGCCTTTCACAGCTTCTGAGGATGTCAGCTGAAGATCCTGTGTCCTGCAGGTGCCACCGTCATCTGACGCTGGTTCCGTTTTGACTTCCTGGTGCCACAGGACGTGCTACAGACCTCTCTCTACCCCAGCAGCCCATGGATGAAGTTTGGAAGACGCCAGAGATCAGATGAGCACCTTTTAACTTCAATCCTAGGATCCTCTCCTCCACATTCCATGAGAAAAAGGTTAAAAAAGGGTCACAATGACTTTAGCTATTTCCAAACTTCTAAGGGCTTATCAGGCCCTGAACACTCCCAACTGTTTGCAGAGCTGAAAACCAAAGAACCAAAGTTATTTAACAAACCAGAGAATGTAAATATAAGGAGGGGGAAAGCATGATACCAAGATAAGTCAATGACACATATACTTGACTGGATCACAAATCTCTAACTAAACCTATTGTGAAGACTCTAATGCCACGTACACACAATCGGACTTTTCGACCGAAGTGGTCCGACGCACTATCCGACGAACTTTCGATGGACTTCCAACGTACTTTGCGAATGAACGGACTTGCCTACACACGATCACAACAAAGTCTGACGGATTCGTACGTGATGACGTACGACCGGACTAAAATAAGGAAGTTGATAGCCAGTAGCCAATAGCTGCCCTAGCGTCGGTTTTTGTCCGTCGTACTAGCATACAGACGAGCGGACTTTTCGATAGGAACTGGGTCCGGCGGAGTTCCAACGTAAAGATTTGAAACATGTTCCAAATCTAAAGTCCGTCAGATTTTCGACCGAAAAAGTCCGCTGCAGGTCCGATGAAGCCCACACATGGTCGAATTGTCCGCCGGACTCGGTCCGTCGGACCAGTCCGATCAAAAAGTCTGCTCGTGTGTACGTGGCATTAGAGTTGTTTATCCAGCTAAACTCTATCTATATATTCAGTGAGACTGTCCAAAGTTCATTTTAGACACTTAAAAGAAACATATGAACTCTTTCTACCCAGTAGTATTTCAGAAAATATCTGACTTTCAGATGATATAAATCATATTCCATCTCATAGATATAATTGTGATTTTAGTATTTACTGATGCAATAGTCATTCTGTATAACATAAAATCTATATTATTTACATTTAGAGCATATTAGAAGTAAGAATTATTTTAACCACTTCAATACCAGGCACTTATGCCCCTTCCTGCCCAGGACATTTTTCACAAACACTGTACCCAAACTAAATTTTTATAATTTTTTCCCCAGAAATGGAGAATTTGGTGGTCTTTGATCACCTCTGCGGTTTTTATTTTTTGCTAAAAAAAAACTAAAAAAGACCAAAATTTTTGAAAAAAAAAAAAAGTTTTTGTTAGTTTGTCATAAAATTTAGTTTTTCCTTTCACTGACAGGCACTGATGAGGCGGCACTGATAAAGTGGCACAGATGGGCACTGATGAGGAGGCACTGATATGTAGAATTGATGGGCACTGGGCGGCACTGATATGCCGCACTGATATGCCGCACTGATATGCAGCACTGATGGGCATCAATAGGCGGCACTGATATGCAGAACTGATGGGCACTGATAGGTGGCACTGGTGGGCACTGACAGGTGGCACTGGTGGGCACTGACAGGTGGCACTGGTGGGCACTGACAGGTGGCACTGGTGGGCACTGACAGGTGGCACTGGTGGGCACTGACAGGCGGCTGTGGTGGGCACTGATGGGCGGTACTGATTGGCACTGACAGGTGGCACTGATGGGCAGCAGTGATGATGAGGTACTGATAAGTACTGACAGGTGTTACTGCTGGGCAGTGATTGGCACTGGTGGGCAGTGATTGGCATTGGCAGAATTTATTGTTGGGCACTGGTTGGCAGGTGATTGTTACTTTTGAGGGGGCTGTGCTGATAATCAATGTGCTATCAGAACAGACCCCCCCCCCTCTGACAGGGAGAGCCGCCGATCGGCTCTCCCTGTCAGCACGAACCCGAGGAATTCCGTTTACTGGCACTTCCTGGTTCACGCTGTGATCAGCTGTGATTGCTCACAGCTGATCACGTGGTAAGAAGCCTCTGATAGAAGCTTCTTATGATGATTGGAGATGCAGGGTGTCAGACTGACACGCCGCACTCACGATCGCCATGTTGCGCGCCCCCACGTTATCCTGCTGGACATATGACGCCCAGTCAGGATAACAGAACCACTTCCCGGCTGTCATTCTGCATACGGCGGGCGGGAAGTGGTTAAGTATACCAATCGTTGTGAATGACATACACATGCACATAGTTGGATAACTATTTCTCTCGAGTTGATGACCTCCTTGTAGAGTTTTTTTTCTAAGCTTAATTTTTACATTATAATTTTGTAATTTCCTTTCTGTTGACATAGCAGATGTCTGTTATTTCACGTTATTGATCACTTACCTGCAGTATAATAACGGTTGAATTTGTGAAATACAGGCATTCTGTCTAATCGCTATATATATATATATATATATATATATATATATATATATATATATATATATACGGTTATTGACTCTACAGGGAGGTTTTATAATTTGTGTCATTTTAAAAAGTTCAACACTCCCATTAGCAGGTGTTTCCATTAATTTTCTTGATTTTATGTAACATTTGTTTCTGTCAACCAATATATATAACTATTTTGTATGAATACATGTCTGGTGAGTAAATCCTCCTTTTTTTTTTTTTTTTTTTTTTTTAGTCTGTGTTCATATTGATTAATCCTGTATCTTAAAAATATTATCGTTATATTATTAATATAAATTTTTATTTTTTTTGAAAATGTGACCAGCAGCAGAGGACTAGAGGCTCCTCCTGCTACTGTTTTCCTACAGACAGGCTGGGAAAGAGCTGGGTCATGTGACAGTTGTATATCACCTGGGAAAGAAAATACATAGATGTGTTTTTTTTTAACTACTTAAGGACTGGAAGGATTTGCCACCCTTAATGAGCAGGCTATTTTTTGAGATGCGGCACTGCGACGCTTTAACTGACCATTGCGTGGTCACGCGACGCTGTACCCAAACAAAATGATGTACTTTTTTCCCCACAAATAGAGCTTTCTTTTGGTGGTATTTGGTCACCTCTGCGGTTTTCATTTTTTGCGCTATAAACAAGAAAAGTGACAATTTTTTTAAAAAACCCCATTATTTTTTACATCCCAAAAAAATAAAAAAAAAACTAATTTCTTCCTCCGTTTAGGCCAATATGTGTTCTGCTACATATTTTTGGTAAAAAAATAGCAATAAGCGAATATTGATTGGTTTGTGCAAAAGTTATCGCGTCTACAAAATAGGGGATAGATTTACGGTATTATTATTATTATTATTATTATTATTGACTAGTAATGGTGGTGATCTGTGATTTTTAGCGGGGCTGCGACATTGCGGCGGACAGATTGGACACTTTTTTGGGACCATTGACATTTATACAGCGATCAGAGCTAAAAATAGCCACCGATTACTGTATAAATGTCACTGGCAGGGAAGGGGTTGGCACTAGGGGGCGATCAAGGGGTTAAGTGTTCCCTAGGGAGGTGTTTCTAACTGTATGGGGGCTGGGCTGACTGGAGCAGGAGAGAGATCGCTTTTCCTAATCACTAGGAACAGCAGATCTCACTCTACTCCCCTGACAGAATGGGGATCTGTTTGTTTACACTGACAGATCCCCGTTCTGCCTTTCTCTCTTGAGCAATCGCGGGTGGCCGGCGGACCCGCTGGTTGGCTCCCCCGCTAGCGAATGGGCGCACATGCCCACAGATTGCCATGTACGCGCCCGGCGTATAATGGCAGCAATTCACGCAGGGGTCCGTAACTAGTTAATATAATTGCAGTGCACCATCCACATACAGAAAGAGTTTGTGCTCTGACGTGCACTGTTAACTGTGGGACCTTTATATAGACAGGGGCGTGCCTTTCCAAATCATGTCCAATGAACTGAATTTACCACAGGTGGAGTCCAATCAAGTTGTAGAAACATCTCCAGGATGATCAGTGGAAATGGGATGCACCTGAGCTCAATTTTAAGTGTCATTACAAAGGCTGTGAATACTTCTGTACATGTGATTTTTATTTTTTTTTTCTAATAATTTTGCAAAGATTTCAAACAGACTTCTTTCTTGTTGTCATTTTGGGGTATTAGTAGAATCTTGGGGAAAATAATGAATTTAATCCATTTTGGAATAAGGCTGTAACGTAACATAACAAAATATGGAAAAGTGAAACGTTGTGAATACTTTCCGGATGCACTGTAAATTAAACAGTGTGTGTTTTTTTTAATATCACTTTAAGGTTGAGTTTGGGCATGGATCCAATCTGTTGTTTAGAAGAAAAAGTTGCAAGGCTTAAGCCACGGCTCTTCATTGACTGCGGCTGCAATGGGAGTCTTTGTTTTTAGAAAAAAATAGTAAAAGTGTACCTGTTCTAGAACATTTTTGGATATTCACATGAATATAATGTTAAAATAGTGAGTTATGATATGAATGCTTCTGTATTTTTTCTTCAACATGTCAATTTCCACCAATCCCCCCTAGACTTTGCACACAGTCTAATCAGGAACCTCTGTACTCTAGGGTAGTCTGTCAAAAGGAAAAAAAAAATCTATGTAATGTAACCCAGAGGGACCGTCCATAAATATCTTTGCATACTAATAAATGTATATGTTCCTGTTCTTTAAATGTAATCGTGATCATGGAATAAATAGATTTTCAGGATCTGTTGGTACCAGATGCACATATGGCAATCGTGTCTATTAAAATATGTGCTATTAATGACATCATAGTGTGTTTAACAACAAGCCAGAAAATGGTGAAATGCTGTGCAAAATTGTTTGTGGACAGCCATTGACTTATCCAGTATGAATAACACTTGCCAAATGTCCTTAGATTTTAAAGATTGAGCCACCATACCATAAAATTCCTTTTAGGTGATTCATCTTCCATGATGACACCTTAATTTTAAAAACTCCTCCTACACTAATGGGACAGGTCTTTTGCTGGGCTACCTCACCTAAGCTTATGGTTCCCTCCTGGAAGCCTTACCTCTGTTGGTCACCTCACTATAATGAGCAGGTTTCAGTAAGCCTCCTATCACATCTTTGCACAAACAAGGTGCTTTGAAAGTGTGGTATCCCTACTGCCTACTTTGGTGACTTCCATCCAGCCTGCATTACTAGGGCTTCAGGGTGAGAGAGGATCTCCACTGTCTGGTAGAAAGCTGCTAAGCATCAAAGCAGTGAAGACCCTTCACCACCTGTCCCATGGAAGAGGGAAAACCCCATAGAGAAGTAAGGCAGGGCTTTAAAAAAATCTTTAATTTACAACTTATTAACCGTTCTAGTTTTGCTGCTAATATACAGACTAGCTTGAATCAGAATCTTCACCTGTTTTCTTTTAAAGGAAACCACCAACTACAAAGTATCGAAGTTAGACAGGCAGGTAGCTAGCATTTCTACCAGCAAGGGCAGCATCCCTATATTTCACTCAATACAGATTTTCTTTAACCACTTCTAGACCGCCACACGCCGATATACGTCCTAACTTTGAAGTTGAATATCGTTGTTATGGCAGCAGCTAGCTGCCATATCCCCGGTATCCTCTTCTTCGGCCGGCGGTCCGGTTTCCGATAATAGTGGTCTCTGCGGTGGATTTGCTGCAAAATCACTTTTATCGGCGGCGAGAGAGGGTCACTTTTTTTTTATTTTTTTTTATTTTTTTTAAATGACATTTTTTTTTTTTTTATTGCATTTTAGTGTAAATATGAGATCTGAGGTATTTTTGACCCCAGATCTCATATTTAAGAGGTCCTGTCATGCTTTTTTTCTATTACAAGGGATTTTTAAAAGAACAGTGTAAAAACAAAAAATAAAAGATAAAATAAATAAAAAAAATAATAATTTTTTTAAACGCGCCCTGTCCCGCCGAGCTCGCGTGCAGAAGCGAACGCATACGTGAGTAGTGCTTGCATATGAACACGGTGTTTAAACCACACATGTGAGGTATCGCCACAATCGGTAGAGCGAGAGAAATATTTCTAGTCCTCCTCTGTAACTCAAAACCTGCAACCTGTAGAATTTTTTCAACGTCGCCTATGGAGATTTTTAAGGGTAAAAGTTTGTCGCCATTCCACGAGCGGGCGCAATTTTAAAGCGTGACATGCTGGGTATCAATTTACTCGGCGTAGCATTATCTTTCACAATATAAAAAAAAATCCAGCTAACTTTACTTATTCAAAAAAAGTGCGCTTTTAAGACCACTGCGCAATTACGATGTGACAGAAAGTATTGCAACGACCGCCATTTTGTTCTCTAGGGTGTTAGAAAAAAAAAGTATAATGTTTTGGGGTTCTAAGTAATTTTCTAGCAAAAAAAACTGTTCTTAACTTGTAAACAACAAATCTCAAAAAGAGGCTCAGTCCTTAAGTGGTTAAACTCTCTGCTTCCTTACTTATTATATTTTTATTATTAGATATGCAGAATTATTTTTACAATTAAAGATGTTAAGTAGATTCTGTTTGTATATTCCCAGAATGATAATCAGGACTTTAAAAGATGAGATACAGTTCCACCTTATATAGACTGAGTTTTGTTTAAGTGGAATCATATGCTCAATCTTTATAGGTTTGTGACTAACTTCTTGCTACTTACACAACCATTCACCAAGAGATACACACTTCTAATCATTGACTGTCAAAAATTTGTTAATACTGAAGAGCAGTGCTACCACCATCGCCAGTGGTTGATCAAAAATACACTGTATATTAACTATAATGAGAATAACATAAATATGTGCATATACTAAATAAATACTGTATTTCACTGGGTATTTATTTTATTTTCTTAGTTACAGATATTTAATATTATCAATTCACATTAGTCTCTGCCCTCAAGGAGCTTACAAAAGGTCCCTACCTCCTACGCAAGCATGCACATACTAGGGCCAATTAGACAGGCGCCATGTCTTTGGAGTGTGCAAATAAGCATGCACATACTAGGGCCAATTTGCCTACTAACATGTCTTTGGTGTGTGTGAGGAAACTGGAGTTCCCAGCACAAACCGCAAACAAGCACAAACTCCATACAGGTAGTGTATTTAGAGTTTTTTTGAAAACTGGCAGTTTAAGGGCGCACGCCCCGCCGCGGGTCCCACAGACTCTGTCTGCCGGTGGCCCACGATTGCGACGAGGAGAGGCAGAACGGGGAGATGCCTATGTAAACAAGGCATTTCCTTGTTCTGGCTAGTGACATGACAGGGATCTACTACTCGCAATCAGTAAGCAACAAATCTCAGAAAGAGGCTTGGTCCTTAAGGCTATGTTTCCACTATTGCGTCCCCAAAGTCGCGCGATTTTGCTGCGATTTTTTTACCGCGATTTTACAGCAATTTGAAGCAATGCCTGTGTCTATGGACCTCAAGTGGCATCAAAGTGGGACCAAAGTAGTGCAGGGACTACTTTGAAGTCGCACAGATATGAACGGTACTCATTGGAAATCATGGGGTACTATTTGTCATGCGACTTTTCAGTCCCAAGTCGCATGAAAAGTCGCACTAGTGGAAACATAGCCTAAGTGGTTTAGCAGCCTTTTAACACAATGCAGAGAATTAATTCCTTAGGTTCCATAGTGAGTATAACAAGTATGCTTTACTGCATACACAGACTGATTTTACTGTTGTGGGTTTAGTAACACTTTAAGGAAATCTTGACCATTGAGAATTTCACAAAGATTAATGTTTTATTTAAAAAAAAAAAAAAAAAAAAAGTAGATTTTTAGATGGAAAAAAGACAATTTAAAGTGACCCGGTCACAAGAATAAGGCCCCTTTCACACTGGGGCGGTAGGGGGCGTCGGCGGTAAAACAGCAATATTTTTAGTGCTGTTTTACCGCGGTATTCGGCCGCTAGCGGTGCGGTTTTAACCCCCCGCTGGCAGCCGAAAAAGGGTTAAAACCACTCGTACAGCGCGGCTATAGCCGCGGTATAGGCACGCTGTCCCATTGATTTCAATGGGCAGGAGCGGTGAAGGAGCGGTGAATACACCGCTCCAAAGATGCGGCTTGCAGGAGATTTTTTCTTCTCCTGCCAGCGCACCGCTTCAGTGTGAAAGCCCTCTGGCTTTCACACTGAACAAACAGCGGAGGCTGTTTAGGGGCGGTTTGCAGGCGGTATTTTTAACGTAATAACACCTGCAAACCGCCCCAGTTTGAAAGGGGCCTAAGAGTTGGCAAAGAATGTTATCCTGTGAAGAAGAGATATTATACTTGCCTGTCCCATTGTATGTGGTGCAGTCTTTGCTCTGTTGAAAAGCTATGGTGCCCGGAAAGTCCTCTTTATCCAACAAAATTTTGAGCGTGTCGGATTTTTAATCTCCAGCCGAGTAATGTGCTTAATCTTTACTAATAATAATGTATATAAATCCTTCTTTTTTTTGCAGTTTGGAAGCGGTGTTGCCATCCATGAAAATCCTGGATTTGTTGAAGAATAGCATTAAACAGCCTATATGGATAAATGCTGACATACTGCCAGGTCCTGGAGGAAGTACCAATCCAGTAGATGCCACAGAATTCCTACAGACTGTGTCATTATTTTTCCCAGATGTGACATTTTCATTGGGTTGGACCACTGGATGGCTACCAGGCCAAAAAAATGAAGGTATATTCCAGACTAAAAAATAGTCTTTCAAACTTCAGCAGCACTAAAGGTTTTGCAAAAAAGCTTGATAGTCTGTAAATCCAATTGAAACCGAAATTCAAAAACATATTCTTTTGCATATAACAGTTCATAAATGATTCATCAGCTGTTTTAAACGTTCGACCATTGATGCATCTAGTGTTTATGCTCCCTCTAGGAATTGCACTCACCAGAAAAAGCTCAATCAAAGACTCATAGTATGTATGGGGTGGCTACGATCACTGCCAAACGAACATCCATCCGATCCTCAGTAAACTATCAGCCGATATGGAAACATATCAAAAGACCCCCTTCCCTTAATACATTAAAGTTACAAACAAATGATAAAAAGAGCATCCAATAAATGGTAGCAGGGTGCATTCGGTTCTGTTAATCTCACCACCTGTCGGAGAGCTGTAATAATCCATGGTGGTTCCCGGAGAGAAACCAGAGCCAATGACCTGTATAGCAAGCCGTGTAGTACACCTAGACGCGTTTTGTGAATCTGTATTTATCAATAGGCGCCCACCACGGATGATTACAGCTCTCCGACAGGTGGTGAGATTAACAGAACTGAATGCACCCTGCTACCATTTATTGGATGCTCTTTTTATCATTTGTTTGTAAGTTTAATGTATTAAGGGAAGGGGGTCTTTTAGATAATAAAAAGCTTTACATTTTTACACTATGAGGCTTCTGCTCTCCTTTCTTTGCCCCAGTATTATGGAAAACTCTTAGCTGATTGGATCCTTGTGAATCAGAAGACGTGAGTGTCTGTTTCCATATCGGCTGATCGTTTACTGAGGATCGGACGGATGTTCGTTTGGCAGTGATCGTAGCCACCCCATACATACTATGAGGCTTTGATTGATCTTTTTTCTGGTGAGTGCAATTCCTAGAGGGAGCATAAACACTAGATGTATCAATGGTTTAAAACAGCTGATGAATCATTTATGAACTGTTATATGCAAAAGACTGTTTTTGAATTTCGGTTTCAGTTGGATTTACAGACTATCAAGCTTTTATGCAAAACCTTTAGCGCTGCTGAAGTTTGAAAGACTATTTTTTAATGTAATTTTATTTTAATTGTAGTTTTGATTGCTTCCTTTTTAGAAATGTTTGTTTTTACTATAGCAGCTGCTTTTCCACTTTATTAGTATATTTCCCTAAGCGACGGATAAGTGATCTTTTTTGAGAACTTCTGTGTTTATATTCCAGACTATCATGTTCCTGGACAGTAATGTGTGTTTTGTCACTAGTACACCCCCTGGCAAAAATTATGGAATCACCAGTCCCTGAGGATGTTCCTTCAGTTTGTTTATTGTTGTTATTTCCTCAGAATTGAGTGATTCCATAATTTATTACCTGTGCTTGTTCTATGAATCTAACTGTTACTGGCCACCACAATTATTTTCTTGATTTCTTTTAGTGTTTCTTAAAGCCAGAAAGTTGCCATTTGAAATGCCTTTAGTTTTTGGCCATGTCTGTGATCTGCTTTTTTTCTACAACAATAAACAACTGAAGGAACATCCTCAGGGACTAGTGATTAGAGGTCGACCGATATATCGGCCGATATTTGGCTCTTTTTACTTAATCGGCATTGGCCGATTGTGCTGATAAAAAAAGCCGATTATACCTTCAGCGGGACTTGCAAATGACTTCTGTAATAGTCAATGCAAGTTGTCTGAAGTTTTCTTCTCTCCTCCTCTGGGCAGCCTGCCAAGTCTGATAAGAACATACATTTGTATCTCTTTCAGGTTCTTTTATCACTAGACTGAACTCCGTGGAGAAGTTCTCAGTTTAACCATTTAAAGACTGAATCTTTTCTGACACTTGTTGCTTACAAGTAAAAAGCCTGTATTTTCTGCTATAAAATCACTTAGAACCCCCAAACATTATATATATTTTATATTTTTTCTAGCAGAGACCCTAGGGAATAAAATAGCGGTTGTTGCAATATTTTATGTCACACGGTATTTGCGCAGCGGTCTTTCAAACGCAATTTAAAAAAAAAAAAAATACACTAATGAAAAAAAAAAAAAAAAAGCAGTAAAGTTAGCCCATTTTTTTTTCGTCCAAAAGTTTTGATTACCTGTTTTTGTGTATTAAATATTTAAGATATAGTTATTTTTTTTTTAATCTAAATTATACATACAAGTGAAATAATTGGAGGTTTGTTTTGTTTAATAAATGTTTAAATATAAAAAAATTTCTGTATCACTTATTACTTAAGGTTGCTTTCACACTGGAGCGGGCAGGCGTTGACGGTAAAACGCTGTTAGTTTTAGCGGCGCTTTACCGTCATTTTAGCGGCGCTATTCGGCTGCTAGCGGGGCGCTTATAACCCAGCTAGCGGCCAAAGAAGGGATTAAATGCGCCCCTGAAGCGCTGCTGCCAAAACGCTTTGCAGGCGCTTCGGCAGCGGTGCGCATTCATTTCAATGGGCAGGAGTGGTGGAGGAGCGGTATACACCGCTCCAAAGATGCTGCTTGCAGGACTTTTTTTAAACATCCTGCCAGCGCATCGCCCCAGTGTAAAAGGGGTCTAACTGTTAGATTTTATGAGATGAAGGGAATAAAAAAAAAAATCGGCCTAATATATCGGCCCAAAAAAATCGACATCATATATCGGCCATCGGCCACCGCGATTTCTAAATATCGGCTTTGGCATCGGCCAGAGAAAAACCCATATCGGTCGACCTCTACTGGCGATTCCATATTTTTTGCCAGGGGTTGTAAAATTTTTGCAAATGTACTTATTTTAGCCAGCAGTGGGGTTGATTTACTAAAACTGGATAGTGCAAAATCTGGTACAGCTGTGCATGGTAGCCAATCGGCTTCTCACTTCAGTTTGTTTCATTAACCACTTGCCTACCGGGCTAATTCTGACACTTCTCTCCTACATGTAAAAATCATATTTTTTTTTTTGCTAGAAAATTACTCAGACCCCCCCCCCCCCCCCAACCATTATAGATTTTTTTCTTTTAGCAGAGACCCTAGGGAATAAAATGGCGGTCGTTGCAACTTTTTATCTCACACGGTATTTGCGCATCAATTTTTCACACGAGTTTTGTAATATCCTTTGTAATAGGAATATGGCATGACAGGTTCTCTTTATAGTGAGATCTGGGGTCTATAAATCCCCAGATCTCACCTCCTAAGCTGAGAGGCCTGAAATAAAAATAAAAAATCTCAGCTTCCCTGCCAAGGCGGCGGCATTTTTTTTCAAATGCAGAGGCTGGGCGTGACGTCATAACAGGCCCGGCCTTCGAACGATCATAGAGACTTCAGGGACCATCTGGCTAGCTGGAAATCTATATCGTCAACATCCGGCGCTGGTTGGTTCCTTCTCCGGCTCACCGATCGCACTGGTGAGTCTGTAGAAGCACCAGGGGCATTCCCTCCCGCCGCCTGTAAGAATGATCAAGCGGCTGAGCTGCTATGATTGTTCTTGTGGTGAAGGGAATCGCTGGCTCTAAAAGAAGATATCTGAATGATGCCTGTAATTGCAGGCATCGTTCAGATATCCCCACTCAAAGTCTGCGACGTCATATGATGTTGGGCGGGCGGGCAGTGGTTAAGCTTTAACAAAAAAAAACCTGGAAGCTGATTGGTTTCTATGCAGAGCTGCACTTTCAAGTTTTTGTAAATCAACTCCATTGAGTATCAAGGCACCCTAAAGATAGACCAGTTTTAGACCAGGGTTTCTCAACTCCAGTCCTCAAGGTGCCCCAACAGGTCATGTTTTCAGGCTTCCAATGTTTTGCACAGGTGGTATGATCAGTTTCGCTGCCTTAGTAATTACCACAGCCATTTCATCTGAGGAGAATCCTGAAAACATGACCCGTTGGGCCGTCATGAGGACTTTAGTTCAGAAACACTGATTTAAACACTAGCAAAAGTGTGTTAAATCATTGAACAGGATAGAAGTGTGTGTTGGTGCGGTGGCAGTGAGCACATTAGTGTGACGGTACACTGGCTTTAAGCACAGTAGTGCAATTTTTCTGTACAATTACATATGGCTTGCCATGTACTTTTTCTACTTTTTGTTTCCTTTATAGAATTTGCTGAAAACTAGTATCATTATCCATGCTCAATGTTTTTCTGTTTGTATTAGAAGGGTAGCCTGGGTTCTGATCTCTGTTAAAATAAATCTTGTTTTAAAGAGCGTATGTAATAAGTAGTGCAGTGCTTAAATAAGTACAAATATTTAGGCAAAATAATGCAGTGCTTAAAATACACACATGTGCCAGCAAACAATGTAAAGCCTAGAAAAGTATCATGCAAAGTGATAACACCACAGCGAGAAATCAAACCATCTGTAGTAAAATAGTCCAAAATATAAACACTCCAGTGAGGAGAACAGAGTTCCTCTTCTGTGTATAAATGATCATGTGACAATCTTCAAAGCACCCCCCCATCGTTGTGGACTGTCACCATGGTAAAGAGGGCAAAAACCACACTTACCAGAGGGGGTGGACTCGGCACAAGGGCATCTCTTCTCCAAAGGTAATCAGATAGATGGTATCTCATCAGTCAACACTCCGATCTGATCGCCAGCATGGAATTTAGAATGGCTCACGGTTCAAAAGACACCCCTATCGTTTTAGTTAAATAGGTGATTATTTTTCTTTTTTTCCTTTTTATTATTATTATAAGTGTTTAGAATGGCAAATGGACTTCAAGTTAAACCATAAATGTTTATTTTAATATAGTGTGCCTAATATTACGTCTGTTGGTTTGTCATTTTTCGCATATAGCACATATGACCCTGAACATTAGGATTATCTTTGAAAGAGTTGCCTCTTCCTGAGTTCAGAGAATTTGTTCCAGAGAGAAATAATGTAATTATGCTGTTGCCAACATACGCATTACTTTGATTCTCTGACCGAGTGCAGATATCTGTTTGTTTTTTGTTTTTTTGTTATGGATAAAGAACTTCCTGCATGTGAATAACAGAAGAGGTTGAGACTGGTGTTCATGATGTTAGCCAGTTATCTTGTGAAGGACAAATGTGCTTTCACTTGTGTGAGTTGATGATCTTCGGAAATAAAGTACTTTGCTATATATAAAGCCATTTACATCACTGTGATGTTTAACATTTTTATTCATGAACATCACTTCTCTTAGTCGGAGAAAATAGACACAGCAAAAAATTCTTAGCAGATAGTACAATGTTTTTCTGACAGCTTGGTCTTTGCGTATACAGTATGTACCAGTTTTATAGAGTGCCCTTCTTTCCATCAGGTAATGCCCAACTCCAGCAAAAACTTTTTGTTTTGGTTAGAGTGGGTCAATGTCTGTCACATCATTGGAAGTTCTCACCTCCAGTGTATGACCGGTTACCATAATATCTCACCAACATTTATACAGAAATTTATTTTGGCACTTGTTCTTTTTAATACAGTGGGGAAGGTTAAAGCTTTGCCGTTTTTTTTTTTTTTTGTTTTTTTTCTTCTGTGTCGATTGCTTACCCTCTGGGGTCACTGAAGCAGGAGGTTAGGAGAAATTTATTAGAAAGGGACAGCAATAGTAACTTGGTGGGGATAACCCTTGTCTACGTTTATCCAAATGTTAATGACAAGCTTGGGTTGAAGGTGGGTTTTCATATTTATGTCCTATAAATTTGCCATCAGATAATCACATACAGGAGGCCCCTAAAATATAGTAGTCTTAGTTTCTTGCTCATGAGGGGGTAACAAAAAGGACAGATAGTAATGCTTAGAAGAGTATTAAAACACTTTCTTTACAGTTAAAGGGGTTGCAAACCCTTGTGTTTTTTCACCTTAGTGCATCCTATGCATTAAGGTGAAAAAACACCTGGCAGTCACCGGCCCCCCCAGCCCCTCCGTTTTACCTACCTGAGCCCTGGCATTTCGCCTGGCGTAGATGCGGTCTTCCTTTGCCCGGGGTTCTCGGCTCTTGATTGGATAGATTGATAGCGCAGTCATTGGCTCCCGTCAATCAAATCCAATGATGAGGGGGACAAGGCCAAGTCCGGCATTCGTGTCTAATGCTGAACTCTGGAGCACGCCCGCAAGGTAACCCCCCAGGAGAGCGCTTCTCATAGGGGGTTATTTGATAAGAGGAGGAGCCGCCGGGGGACCCCAAAAGTCTGTGTTCGGGGCCACTCTGTGCAAAACTGCACAGTGGAGGTAAGTGTGACATGTTTGTTATTTAAAAAAAAAAAAATGCGAACCTTTACAATCACTTTAAAGCCATAAAATAGATCTGTATTCGAATAAGAATGCTCCTTTATGGTGCCAACTTCACTCCCCTTAAAGTGATATTAAAGTCTTGTTTTTTTTGTATAAAAATAACAAACCTGTCATACTTACCTGCTCTGTGTAGTGGTTTTGCACAGAGCACCCCTGATCCTCCTCTTGGGTCCCTCACCAGCGCTCCTGCCCTACCCTCCTGCCTGCACAGCAAGCAGTTTGCTATGGGAGCACCCGAGCCAAGCCGCTGCTCTGTGTGTCTATTCAGACACAGAGCTGTGGCTCGGCACCGCCCCCTCTCTTTAGTCATTGGCTCACTGACTTTGGCTGAGACACAACAGGTGCCATTGGCTCCCACTGCTGTCAATCAGGAGGGAGAGTCCCAGACAGCTGAGTCTCTCATGCAACATCGCTGTTTTAAGATGGGGCTCAGTTAAGTATTGGGGAGCTGAGGCATAGAATGCATTAAGATTAAAACCTTCTGCCTTTAGAACCACTTTAAGCCCCGGTTCACACTGTAACATTGCATATGATTCGCACAGGAATCGCACCACATTCCTGTGCAAATCATATTGGCTATTCTGTGCAGTGCGCTTTGAGCCCATCATTTTGTATGGCTGAAATCGCACTGCATGCGCAGAATTTTTTTTTGCTGCACTGGAATTGGATCGCATAGGTATTCATACCCATGTGATACGATTCATGTAAGTGCACTGTTTTGTGACCTTATTTTGGGGTATCAACTTTTAATTGACACCCGCACCAGGTCGCATGAACACAGTGCGATTGCCGTGCGATGCGGGAAACGCAGCGATTTCCTGTGCGTATTCTGCATCGCATCAATGTGAACCGAGGCTAAAGGTAAATACTTGTCTTCACTATATCTATTACTATAACTATTACTTTTGGACCCCATGATTGCCCAATCGCATGAGCACATGCCTAGGTGTTTGGTGTCATTATCATTCGTCAAGGGTAGGATCAGAGTTCAGATTAGCTGATTCTCCCTCTTTATTAACAATCAAATGGTTCTAAATGTCTAGGCATTTAGTCAAGCCACTAATGGACATAAAATCTTGCATAAATTCTTTCTGTTTCATGATTTCTGTTATCTTTTGTGACTTAAAAGAGACAGGGTCAGCCATATATGATTATAATGTCACTTTATTTTTGCAATGATGGTAAATGGTGCTAGAGAAATGTCTATTTTGCATTTTTGATGCCTAAAGGTTTTCTCCTTTTCAGCGTATTGCAAATTGGACATTCAGAAAGGATGTGGGTGGAACTAGTTTGTCCTATTTGACCCTTTTCACACTGAGCCACGGGCCGCCTCAGCGGTAAAGCGCAGCTAGTTTTGCGATGCTTTACCGTCGTTTTAGTGGCGCTATTCGGCCACTAGTGGGGCACTTTTAACCCCCGCTAGCGGACAAAGAAAGGGTTAAATGCGCCCATATAGCACCGCTGACAAAACGCTTTGCAGGCACTTCGGCAGCGGTGTCCATTCATTTAAATGGGCAGGGGCGGTGGAGGAGCGATGTATACACCGCTCCAAAGATGCTACTTGTAGGACTTTTTTTTAACATCCTGCCAGCTTAGCGGCCCAGCGTGAAAGCACTTGGGCTTTCACATTGGGGTGACAGGGGAGGTGTATTTCAAGCGCTTTACAGGTGCTATTTTTAGCCCTTTAGCACCTGAAAAACACCTTAATGTGAAAGGGGTCTTTCGTTGGCCATACACTAGTGACTAGTAGATTTTTGAAAGAAGGTTTGTAGAAATATTCATACAAAAATGATCTATACCTCTGATTACTTAAAGAATATCATTCAAAAAACATTACATTTTTATTTGCTTTAAACATTCGATTTTTGGAACTAATAGACTTTCCTGAACGAAAACCACATTCACTGTTACAAATTTATTAGTTCGAGAAAAATTTTCCATTTTGCTGTAGTTAACATGGATTCCAATGACATAATTCACACCAGTGCAGTGCGTTCCAGTGCAATTAACAAAGGTGGAACATGCTGCATTTTTTCTGTACACACCAAAATGCTTAAAAAAAACACACCGCATGACAAGGGAAATCGCCTGTTTAATGGTGACTGTCCTGAGCGATGTGACTCTGCATGCTGCAATTTTGGAAAATGTTCCTGTTGTTGTTCAGTCGTTTAGTCATGTCCAACTCTTTGTGATCTTATGGACCATAGCGCACCAGGCTTTTCTGTCCTCCACTACCTCCCAAAGCTTGCTTAAAGTGGTTGTAAACCCTTGTGTTTTTTTTCACCTTAATGTATCTTAAACACCTGGCAGTCACTGGCCCCCCAGCCCCCCCCCCCCCCCCCATTTTACTTACCTAGGCCCTGGAATTTCACCTGGCGGAGACGCGCTCTTCCTTTGCCCGGGGTTCTCGGCTCTTGATTGGATAGATTGATAGCAGCGCAGCCATTGGCTCCCACTGCTGTCAATCAAATCCAATTAGATGGGTGCCGGGGGGCGGGCCAAGTCCGGCATTTGTGTCTATGGACGCAAATGCTGGACTCGGGAGCGCGCGCGCAAGGTAATCTCCCCCCCCCCCCCGGGAGAGCACTTCTCCTAGGGGGTTATCCGATAAGAGGAGGAGCCACAAAAGCCGCCGAGGGACCCCAGAAGTCGGTGTTCGGGGCCACTCTGTGCAAAACGAGCTGCGCAGTGGAGGTAAGTATGACATGTTTGTTATTTAAAAGAAAAATAAAACGCAAACCTTTACAATCACTTTAACTTCATGTTTATTGTTTCGATGATGCTATCTATCCATCTTGTTTTCTGTCGTCCTCTTCTCCTTTTTCCTTCCATATTTCCCTGCATCAGGGTCTTTTCCAATGAGTCCTCTCTTCGCATTAGGTGGCCAAAGTATTTGATTTTCAGCTTCAGGATCTGTCCTTCCAGTGAATATTCAGGGTTCCTGTACCACAGTGCAATTTCAGCCCCATAAACTTCTATGTTAACACACAGAAGTCGTATCAGCATGTGATAAGAAGCAATTCCTTTGCAACTTTGATGGGTGTGGTGTTTTTTTTTTTTGTTTGTTTTTTTTTCATTTAACCCTCACCTCTCCTTCCAGGTTACTCCAAAGCACATCTCATTCACACCTGAGCGCAGCAGAAAACATGTGTTCCCTGCTTGCATCTTTTGTGCGTTTTTCACGCGTAAACATGCAACATGCATAGTGTACCCCTTTCACGCAAAAAACGCATCATGCTTGCATGGGCATTTGGGCTGCATTCGCATCTGCGCATTTCCGAATGCAAAACACGCGCTTTGACATGCATTCCGGAAAACACGCACATTTATGCTGCATTCGCATCTGCGCATTTGTGAACTCAAAATTGCATTGTGGTTGCACAGGCTTTATACTGGACTCTGATGCTGAGCTTTCTTACATGTGCCCCTCTGTATCCACACTTATATTAATAAGTGCACTATTTTTACAAAGGTATCATTGTACTATGTAGCTTTCTTTGCCCCCTTTTGTTACAGAATGTTTTTTATGTTTTTTTAGAATGTGGCAGCATTTTAGTGTTTAGCACACAGTTATACCTCCGGGATGATCTTAACTAATATGCTGTGATTTTAATATAGTAGATATACAATATGAGGTGATGCGCAATTATCTTCGTTGTATGTTTAGTTTTTTAAATCTATTAAATCTATTTTTCATATACTGAAGTGTTTTTCCATAGCTGAAGGAAGTGGTTTATAATTAGGACACCACGCTCCTTGGGTTATAGTCTTCTTATTTAAATACATTTATACTTGTTGCTAAGTGTTTGCTTTTGGTACGTTCTATTTGTGCGTTTTGCGTCAGAGCCCCAAGGACATCGCTTTAATGTTCGCTGTAAAAGTGTTCAATGGAGCTGATGAACGTAAGAACAAATAGATGAAAACTGTATGTAATAATATATCTTATTTTGCCAGATATACAACAGTGTTGATGAGACAGAATAGATAAACTTTATTTACTGGCTTTCCTCTACTATGTAGATTCTTATGGTTTCTAGTAGTGCTGTGGCAGGTCCTAAACTTCTCTCAGTCTTATAATTAGATGCCTAAATAATATCAAATGGATCTAATTTAAGCAACAGTAAATTATTGTTTTGGAACCAAACACATTTAAAATAGAGGTGCACTGAATGGATATTTCGGTACCGAAAATGAAGGATGCACTTGGCCGAAAACCGAAACCGAAAATTAAAGTTTTTTTTAATAATATATTTTTATATAGGATTGTATTATATTCTTTATTACACCCAGTAACATCTAATTGGTTTATGCACTGAAGTCACTTTATATTTATATTTTGAAGTTTATTTATTAGGAGTGATTAACTAGGTTTACCTATCACAAGAGTTCACGTCACATATTGGTTAGATTGAGTTAACTGTTAGCGCCTCACTACTCTCTAACAATGTATTATATTCAACTTTTTATTTAATATCATGAATTTTAAATAATATGAATTTGTCGGCCATTATTGGCATCTTTAGTGCAAGAAAAGTTCAAGAAAAATGTATCCCTTTAAATTCTATGTATGTCTTCACACCAGTCTGTTATGCTTCCATTGTGGTGTTCAAAATCCTGCTTGCTGCATTGTTGGTCAGTTAAAAAAAACACACCAAAAATGCATATCCCCATTGAAATGCATTGAAAATGCCGCAAGAACGCATCAATAACGCACCCGTGCTACATTTTTGATGCGGTTTTTGACTCGTATGACCTTTGAAAAACACCATAAGCATGGTAAAATTGTGGTAAAGGTGTGGAAAAATCATGTGCATTTTAGGCACCATTACACCATTATTTGCACCTTTTTTCTCTTTTTGGCAAAATGGCGATAACACAATTTTGTTTCGGTGCATCTCTAATTTAAAATGTATGTAAACCCTAAAAACTTAAGAGCCTCTGTGAACTACAGAACACCTGTAAGTTAGGTGGGTGTTAATGAGGACATGTTCTGCAGTTCTTACACACTTCCTGTCCTAGTGTTGTTTTTGGGTTTAGTTAAACTTTAAAGAAGTCTGTAGTCCAATATTTCATAAACTCTATAACCTGCAGAAAATTCTATCCAGGGTATGGGTTTGATAACCACTTGAAGACCAAGCCTTTTCTGGCACTTTTTGTTTACAAGTTTAAATCCGTATTTTTGTTAGAAAATTATTTATAACCCCCAAATATATAAATAATAAAGTATTTGCGCAGTGGTTTTTCAAACGCAGTTTTTTTTTGGGGGGGGGGGGGTTTAATTTATTGAATTACCAAAAAAACACAATTATATACCACAATTTTTTTGGAAAATATGAAAGATGATGTTACGCTGAGTAAGTAGATACCGAACATGTCATGCTTTTGTGGAATGGCGACAAACTACGATACTTTAAAAAAAAATCTCCATAGGCGATGCTTTGAATTTTTTTTTACAGGTTACCTGTTTAGAATTAAGGAGGAGGTCTAGGACATTGTCCTTCCTTTTGTGGTGTTCTGCTCCAAAGGATCCCAAAGAAATTGCACTTTATTTTCTGAATGTGGTCAGAGCTATCCGGATTTATCTGAGAGTCGCATCCTTTATTTAAAAAAAACTGACTTTTTTTGTATTGCCAGCAGGGTCTCATAAAGGACACCTTGCTTCTACGTCCACCATTGCTAGGTGAATAAGATCACTAATCTTGAGAATATGCACTCAAGGATAAGGTACCCCCAGTAACTCTATGTGCTCACTGCACCAGATCGGTTGGAGTTTCTTGAACTTTCCAACACCAAACTTCTGTTGTAAAATAAATAAGATGCGCTGTTTTTGACTGAAATATTATCCTAAAAATTATTCGGTAGCAGATACAATAAACGATGTGCAATAAGCAAAATCAAACAATAGTGAATGTTCAAATGGCAAAGTGTTACTAGATAAGTGAAACTCTTGTTGCCTAGAACAGTGTATCAAGTTAATTACATCAAAAATAATTTTTGGATAAGTAGCCACGATCTGTTCACAAAAAAATGACAAATAATAAATGGTGCAAAAAGTTCATAAATAGTTCAGTGCTCCACAATCCAATGTGTTTAGTAAAAAGATGATACTCCAACTTTCCCACATGCAAATACAACAAACTGTTGTACAGCTGAAATAATCCACAATGAAAAGTGTGTCACCGCTGTGCTCTATATGTGAAAATTGTCCGCTTACCGAATCAAAAGATCCCCCCCCAAGAGATCATATGCATGTGAGTGGAAGCGTTTCTGAAGACAAGTGGTCAGCCAGCTCCAGGGAATGTATCCAGGTTTATGGTGCTCCTTAAAGCAGAGTTTTGCCCAAAAGTGGAACTTCCGCTTATTCGTCTCCTCCCCCCCCTTAGGTGCCACATTTGGCACCTTCACTTTCACTTCTGTTGGACCTCGCCACAGCAAGGTCCAGCAGAAGTCTGGCCCCCTCCATCTTTTCTCCACCGCCGGACCAATTGGAATGCGCAGCGCGCTTCGCGTATGTGCAGTAGGGAACATCGGCTGCGAAGCCTACATCGTGGGCACCCTGGACAGGCAAGTGTTGATATATTAAAAGTTAGCAGCTGCAGTATTTGTAGTTGCTGACTTTAAATTTTTCGTGGGTTGGGCGGACATCCACTTTAAGCTGGATAAACACTATACAATATTCTTTCAATTCTTTTCCTTTAGATTTAGTAAAACCATATAATATGAGGTCAAACCTTAACAGTTTCAATTTGTATGCAATCAGACAAGCCTTTGAACTACATAGTTTTGGTAAATCTAAAGGAAATCCAACAAAAAAAGTTGTATAGTGTGAATCCAGCTTTAACCAGTTGCCAACCGCCTCACGCAGTTCTACTGCGGCAGAATGGCACGGGCAGGCAG
Source organism: Lithobates septentrionalis (assembly GCA_037952835.1). NCBI lineage: Eukaryota > Metazoa > Chordata > Amphibia > Anura > Ranidae > Lithobates > Lithobates septentrionalis. The sequence goes on along the minus strand of JBBDGP010002778.1, from coordinate 371,832 downwards.
AATCGCGTACCTGTACGTCATCTGCCTCCCACGGGCGGGGGGTCCGATCGGACCCCTTACCCCCCCCCCCCCCCCCGGTGTCCGAGGCGGTCGGCTTCTTTTCGGGAGCGATGAGAGGTGAGGGGGAGGCCATCCATTCGTGGCCCCCCCCTCGCGATCGCTCCCAGCCAATGAAATCCTTCCTCTGCTGCTGTATAGCAAACAGCAGCAGCAGAGGAAGTGATGTCATCTCTCCTCGGCTCGGTATTTTCCGTTCCGGCGCCGAGGAGAGAAGATATCCGAGTGAGTGCACAACACACACAGTAGAACATGCCAGGCACACATTACACCTCCCATCATCCCTAATCACCCCCCCCCCCCCCCCGTCACACTGACACCAAGCAGTTTTTTTTTTTTTCTGATTACTGCATTGGTGTCAGTTTGTGACAGTTAGTGTGGCAGGGCAGTTAGTGTTAGCCCCCTGTAGGTCTAGGATACCCCCCTAACCCCCCCATATAAAGTTTTAACCCCTTGATCACCCCCGGTCGCCAGTGTCACTAAGCGATCATTTTTCTGATCGCTGTATTAGTGTCACTGGTAACGCTAGTTAGGGAGGTAAATATATAGGTTCGCCGTCAGCATTTTATAGCGACAGGGACCCCCATATACTACCTAATAAAAGTTTTAACCCCTTGATTGCCCCCTAGTTAACCCTTTCACCAGTGATCACCATATAACTGTGTCGGGTGACGCTGGTTAGTTTGCTTATTTTTTATAGTGTCAGGGCACCTGCCATTTATTACCTAACAAAGGTTTAGCCCCCTGATCGCCCGGCGGTGATATGAGTCGCCCCAGGCAGCGTAAGGTTAGCGCCAGTACCGCTAACACCCGCGCACGCAGCATACGCCTCCCTTAGTGGTATAGTATCTGAATGGATCAATATCTGATCCGATCAGATCTATACTAGCGTCCCCAGCAGTTTAGTGTTAGCAGGGATCAGCCCAGATACCTGCTAGCACCTGCGTTTTGCCCCTCCGCTAGGCCCAGCCCACCCAAGTGCAGTATCTATCGATCACTGTCACTTATAAAACACTAAACGCATAACTGCAGCGTTCGCAGAGTCAGGCCTGATCCCTGCGATCACTAACAGTTTTTTGGTAGCGTTTTGGTGAACTGGTAAGCACCAGAGGCCTAGTACACCCCAGTCATAGTCAAACCAGCACTGCAGTAACACTTGGTGACGTGGCGAGTCCCATAAGTGCAGTCCAAGCTGGTGAGGTGGCAAGCACAAGTAGTGTCCCACTGCCACCCAGAAGAAGACAAACACAGGCCCGTCGTGCCCATAGTGCCCTTCCTGCTGCATTCACCAATCCTAATTGGGAACCCACCACTTCTGCAGCACCCGTACTTCCCCCATTCACATCCCCAACCAAATGCAGGCATTTTCTTTATGTCCTCCCGAGTACCCGAGTACCCCTACCCAACGAACCCCCCAAAAAAGATGTCGTGTCTGCAGCAAGCGTGGATATTGGCGTGACACCCGGTATTATTGTCCCTCCTGTCCTGACAATCCTGGTCTTTGCATTGGTGAATGTTTTGAACGCTACCATACACTAGTTGAGTATTAGCGTAGGGTACAGCATTGCACAGACTAGGCACACTTTCACAGGGTCTCCCAAGATGCCATCGCATTTTGAAAGACCTGAACCTGGAACCGGTTACAGTTACAAAAGTTACGGTTACAAAAAAAAGGGTAAAAAAAAAAAACAAAAAAATATATGAAATAAAAACAAAAATAGTTGTCGTTTTATTGTTCTCTCTCTATTGTTCTGCTCTTTTTTACTGTATTCTATTCTGCAATGTGTTATTGTTATTATGTTTTATCATGTTTGCTTTTCAGGTATGCAATTTTTTATACTTTACGGTTTACTGTGTTTTATTGTTAACCATTTTTTGTCTTCAGGTACGCCATTCAGCTGCAGGGGGATTTATTTATCTTGACAGCAACAGCGTTTGTTCCCACGATATATAAAGCCGTGACTCCAGCGGAGGTGATATATGCCGAAGCATGGGGGCAGCAGGGGCGGAGGAGCGATTTGCTCCTACCTTTTGCGGGAGGATGCCCCCATGCTTCGGCATATATAAATAAATGGTGCATGTATGGCCAACATTAGAAGTGGGTGGATGAAGGGAGGTATTCTAATGGTGGGCATACCCACCGATCAATCTCTTTTTTTTCATTCAGCCCACAGGCTGCATGAAAAAAAAAGATTACAATATATGCCCAACAAGGACCAGCAACATACTGGTTATACCAGAATGAAGCCTGCAGGTTTAGGTATCATCTTGGTATCATTCTTTTCAGCCAGCGGTCAGCTTTCATGTAAAAGCAATCCTAGCGGCTAATTGGCCTCTAGACTGCTTTTACAAGCAGTGGGAGGGAATGACCCCCCACCGTCTTCCATGTTTTTCTCTGGCTCTCCTGTCCCAACAGGGAACCTGAGAATGCAGCCGGTTGATTTAGCCAGCTGACCATAGAGCTGATCAGAGACCAGAGTGGCTCCAAACATCTCTATGGCCTAAGAAACCGGAAGCTATGAGCATTTCATGACTTAGAATTCGCCGGATGTAAACAGCACCGTTGGGAAATTGGGAAGGCATTTTATCACACCGATAATGGTGTGGTCAGATGCTTTGAAGGCAGAGGAGAGATCTAGGGTCTAATAGACCCCAATTTTTTCAAAAAAGAGTACCTGTCACTACCTATTGCTATCATAGGGGATATTTACATTCCCTGAGATAACAATAAAAATGATAAATAAAAAAAAAATAAAAGGAACAGTTTAAAAATAAGATAAAAAAGCAAAAAAATAATAAAGGGAAAAAAAAAAAAGCACCTCTGTCCCCTCCCCCCCGCTCTCAGTTTCGGAAGCCATGGAATGCCCAGGTGGCACATCCCCCCCCCCCCCAAATGACCCCATTTTGGAAAGTAGACACCCCAATCTATTTGCTTAAGGCATGGTGAGTATTTTGCAGCTCTCATTTGTTTTTGAAAATGAAGAAAAACAAGAAAAAAATTTTTTTTTTTCTTTTTTCAATTGTCAAAACTTTGTGACAAAAAGTGCGGTCTGCAGAATACTCACTATACCTCTCGGCAAATAGCTTGGGGTGTCTACTTTCCAAAATGGGGTCATTTGGGGGGTTTTTTTGCCATCTGGGCATTTTATGGCCTTCAAAACTGTGATAGGTAGTGAGGAGTGAAATCCAAAAATTTACGCCCTTAGAAATCCTGAAGGCGGTGATTGGTTTTCGGGGCCCCGTACGCGGCTCGGCTCCCAAAAAGTCTCACACATGTGGTATCCCCATACTCAGGAGAAGCAGCTGAATGTATTTTGGGGTGCAATTCCACATATGCCCATGGCCTGTGTGAGCAATATATCATTTAGTGACAACTTTTTGTACATTTTTTTTTTTTTTGTCATTCAATCACTTGGGACAAAAAAAATTAATATTTAATGGGCTCAACATGCCTCTCAGCAATTTCCTTGGGGTGTCTACTTTTCAAAATGGGGTCATTTGGGGGGGGGGTTTGTACTGCCCTGCCATTTTAGCACCTCAAGAAATGACATAGGCAGTCATAAATTAAAGGCTGTGTAAATTCCAGAAAATTTACCCTAGTTTGTAGGCGCTATAACGTTTGCGCAAACCAATAAATATACACTTATTGACCTTTTATTTTACCAAAGTCATGTGGCGGAATACATTTTGGCCTAAATGTATGACTAAAATTGAGTTTATTGGATTTTTTTTATAACAAAAAGTAGAAAATATCATTAATTTTCAAAATTTTCGGTCTTTTTCTGTTTATAGCGCAAAAGAAAAAAAAACGGCAGAGGTGATCAAATACCATCAAAAGAAAGCTCTATTTATGAGAAGAAAAGGACGCAAATTTTGTTTGGGTACAGCATTGCATGACCGCGCAATTAGCAGTTAAAGCGATGCAGTGCCAAATTGTAAAGTGCTCTGGTCAGGAAGGGGGTAAATCCTTCCGGGGCTGAAGTGGTTAATCTCGTTAATCACATCGGCTGTTGGCTTGTAGTTTTCAATGAACTACCACAGCGTGGTAGTTCATTCTCTCTTCCCGTCAGATTGTATCTGCGTGCACGTACGGAATCTATGAGCACACAGATACAATGGCAGATCTGCTGGAGACCTGCATGGCACCAGCGATCTGTTCACTGGTGCAATGCTTTACAGGCTCCAAAAAAATAAAATAATAAATGCATATTTTTTTTTACCTGCAAACAAATGTGCATTTATTGTTGCATTGTGCATAATGTGCAATTATTATTTTTTTCTAAAAAAATTAACTTCTCTTTTAAGTTTTGAGGGGTCCTTTGATTTACCTCATGTATCCATCCATCTTTGTTTTGAGTGTGTAAATACATCCTCCACATATAAAATACAATTTTATACAATAAGGCCCCTTTCACACAAGGGGTCCGATCAGGTCCGCCTGTCAGTTTTTCAGGTGGACCTTGTCAGACGGTCCATTCAGCCCTATGGACATGTGGGTGTAAAAGCCATTTGCACCCGCCTACCTCCAGTCCGTTTATAGAAAAAAAATAGAAGGGGGTCCGTCCTCCTCCGTTTAGATGGATCCGATCAGAGGGCAGTCAGGTGTAAAACTGCAGCTGCCCATAGAGCACAGTGGGCTCTGTCAGTGTCCGCTCTGCAAACACTGAGCCGGACATGGGTGTGTCATTCGCCCGCTCTGCTCTGATCAGCAGGGGATCCCCAGCAGGGAGCGGAGTCAGCAGAGTCCACCCTGTGTGAAAGGGGTTTAATCCTTGTAAACGTTTAAGACCTTGTAATATCACATTATTTTACACATTTTGTATAAATCACTTTTTGCTTTACCACAGCATTCATTCTTCGTTATTCTTCACTAATTTCAGGTGCCTTTTTTTTCCTTTTTTGTTTTTGTTTTTTTATTGGCGCCAGTTCCATTTATTTATTATTCACACATTTTCCCCCAGGATTCATACAATTTTTTTTCAATTTCATTTTATATGTAGTAAGGAAGGGTGTAAAGCCCTGTCATTTTTTTTTCCTATCTTTAGTCTATTGGGAATATTTTCCTTCACCTCCAGTTCTGTAGACACAACAGAACTTGAGGGAAAACCCCTGCATGGCTTACTATAGGGGCACTCGGAAGAGAGGAGCAGTGTAGAGTGCCAGCGGGGGACCACCAAAGAGGTAAGGGATCGTTCTGTACGATATTGTTGCACAGAGCAGCTAAGTATATCATGGTTTATTTATTTTAATAAAAGGAAAAAAAACTTTGACTTTAATACCACTTTAAGACCCCTTTCACACTGGGGCGCTTTGCAGGCACTACGGCTCTAAATATAGTGCCTGTAGAGCGCCCTGAAAGAGCCGCTACTGTCTCTCCAATGTGAAAGCCCAGAGGCTTTGGAGCGGTGCGCTGGCAGGACGCTAAAAAAAGTCCTGCTAGCAGCATCTTTGGAGAGGTGAAGGAGCGGTGTATACACCACTCCTAAACCTCTCCTGCCCATTGAAATCAATGGGGCAGCTCGGCTATACCGCCAGCATAGCGCCGCTGCAGCAGTGCTTTGCAGTGGTTTTAACCCTTTCTCGGCCGCTAGTGGGGGGGGTAAAAGTGCTCCGCTAGCGTCCGAATAGTGCCGCAAAATTAACAGTAAAGTGCCGCTAAAAATAGCTGCGCTTTACCGCCGATGCACCCACTGCCCCAGTGTGAAAGTAGCCTAAGTGTTTGAGTTTAGATACACTTTAAAATGGTGAATTATGCAATGCCCACATACTTCACCTGGATGATAGATTGCCTGCTGAGGAAGTGCTTGTTGCATCACTGTTTGTAGAGATATCCCGTATGCATCTATAGCTCTCCCTCCACCATTCTAGCTAATAATTTCATAGCTGTATCACAGACCTTGAGATGGGGTGCTCAGACAGGTTGATTGGATGTGGATTCACCTGATCATTAGGGGAAAGATGAGTGCCTGTGAATGCTCTTTTTATAAGATTCATGAACTCACATTGTGCATAAATCATGGTCATGGCCAGCCTTTGTGGCAGGAAATAGTGTAAGTGATGACAGTTTTTAAATGCTTAATAAAGTATGTGTTGGTTTTGCAGGATACAGCTGGAAGATGGCTAAAGAAATGGCAGAGATATGTAATACTTTGAGCCAACAAGTGACTTTCCCAGTGAGGGCGGCACTAGTGAGACAGTCCTGGCCTGCGCTGCAATGGCTGTTGCAGACCTCGGACAGGTAATCCTATGTAGATGAATATTGTATAGGTTATGAGTTTTGTATTATGAGTTATGAGTTGTGTATTATGTTATGTAGTGACTGCATAATCATTGCCTCGCCCTCTACCACTGTCAGGTTCATACCTGGTTTTTGTTTTTTGTTTTTTCTGAGTATACTGTGTGCTATAGACCTAGCACATTAACTGTAATTTATTATTTTTTAAAAAGTAAGGGATACGAGGGGGCGTGGTCTCGGCATGGAAGAGTGAGGACGAACTTTCCCAGGGCTCCCGGACCTCGGCTCCTTCACAGGCCACCCGCACAGCCATACCCAGCATTGCAGCTTCTCAGCCCCTAACTTCCCTGCCAGAGGAGAGACCCTACCGCTCTGTGGGTTCCGGAGCTCTAATGGATCGGTTCCTGAAGCCGAAATAGCAAACGGCGTCCACACCTGATCCAGCCAAGATGGCGCCGAACTCAGCCACGCAGACGGAGTCCGGATCGCCTGCAGGAAGAGAGGAGAAACAAGATCACGGTAATGACATGTTACCGTTCTCTCCCTCTAGTGATCTCTCCCCCTGCTTCCCCCGCTCTCTGTCCCTTACATCTTTGGGCAGCCCAGGAGGAGAGACCAGCAGCTCCACACCATGGGCTCCACAGCACATGCAGCCCTCTCAGCACCAGCTCCCATCCCTTAGTGCACCCGTGCATATACCACAGCAGCTGCAGGCAACGAGGGAAACCAGTCCTCTAGCCATGCCCTCTCAGGAGCACACAGCTTTGCTCAGTAGTGACAGGGCAATATGGGCGCTTTTGCAAAAACTACCCACCAGAGAGGATCTAGATTCTGTGGCAACCAGAATGGAGACAGCACTTCGCGGGGAAATTGTAGGCATTAAGCAGGAAGTAACAGAAGTGACCGCACGAGTCTCTACATTAGAAACGGACACTTCTGTCCTCCGCAATGATATTCAAGCACTACAAGTCACGCATGAAGAAGTAACTGACCAAATAGCGCAGCTACACCTATTAATGGACGATTTAGAAAATCGTAACCGCAGGCGAAACATTAGGATCCGCGGTTTACCGGAGGCTACCCGGCAGGCGGACCTCAAGATGACAGTGACTGCCATATTTAACTATTGTCTTGACCGCCCGACAGAGACCCCCATCGCCATCGACAGAGTACACAGAACCCTCGGCCCTAGAGGCTCGACAGATGACCGGCCCAGAGATGTTCTTTGCTGTTTGCACAACTATTCTGTTAAAGAAGACATCCTTCAAAGGGCCTGGCGCAGAGGGCATGTTGACTTTGATTGAGCTCAGATCAATCTTCTGCCAGACGTGTCTCGAAGATGCGCCGCTGCATGAAACCTTTGCTGGAGAAATTCGGCGAACAAGGAATCACCTACAAGTGGGGCCACCCCTTCCACTTGATTGCAAGGAAAGAAGGGCGTACATACACTCTTCGACACCCCTCAGATGTACCTGCCTTCCTCAGCTCTCTCGGTCTGCCGCTGATGTCGCTTCCCAATTGGTTAGCGTTTGCACTGCCGGCTGGCAATAACAACCCATCGGTGTACCCTAATGTCAGACCTCAAAGGTCTAGGCGCAATCGCCAAAATCAACGCAGAAGGCCACAGGCTCCTCAAGACAACGAACCATGAGCCCCTTACAGCGGAACGTCTCTCGGGCTGAAGGACTGTTCAAGATTTTGTTGTCCCTCTTCACCGGGAGTAATGATGTTGATAACAATTGCCCAGCTGCTTTATTTTTCATTTTTACATCTGCTTAAAAACAACATTGTTTAGCCTGAACTTGGCTATTTACTTTTCTTTTGTGGTCTCCTTTCGTTTGCTCATCTGAATTGACTTCCTCGTACCTCTCTGGCCTACTGGTTCCATGGAGGCAAGTAAAGTTTCCAGCATCCTGGTTAGTATTTTTTTTTTTTTTTTTTTTTTTACCAGGAACAGAGGGAAAGTACACAGACTAGTAAGCGAGTCCCACAGGTGGGATCACCCTTAAAGAAGTCACCGACATGTCTGCCTTTATTGTCATAAGCTAGAGATAACGGACTATATTGATAGTAGCTTAGCAATCACTCTGTGTTGCAGCCTGTACCACACTACAAGACACAGAAATGGGTACAAATAGTTTGCAATGTTTAATAATTTTGATGCTTACCACTGAAGTGAGTTTAACTTCTAAGATGGGATACAGAGGGACTAGTTGGTATCAGGACTGGAAATTCTTATAACAACCAAAGATGAATATCTGTCTGGAGATGTTATCCTACCAATGGTCACCCACTTCCCCTCCCTCCCTATCCCTCTTCTCTCCCCACCCTCCCCCACATTCACCCTTCTCTTCCCCCTCCCTCATCCACCCCTCCTTTTTGCCAACTACCCTATCTCGGGACCCTAAGACTGTTCCAGACGAAATTGTCTCTCACAGATATGGAGAGTTGGGTAAGGGGTTATGGATCGCTCTCATTTGGCTTGGACCCGGTGGGTTTAGCGATCCATTTAGTAAACAGAGCTAATAACAGGAGATCAGAAATTGACATAGTTCTTTCAATTACGGTTCTACTTACTGACTTATTTTTGCCGGTTATAATGTTAAGACGTGTTATGTTAAATTGAATGTCACAAGGTTATATGTTATGTGTTTCTAAGGAGCTTTCTCTTTTCAAAGAAGCCTAAAGTACTAATGCGGTCCCTGACAGGACGGCACCTAATGAGAAGTGGGCTGGGGGGGGCTCGCGTTCCGGGAGCCCCGACCTCTGAAGTGCCCTACCTCCTCCCCCACTAGGCCCTAGCTGCCCAATTAGGCAGTAACTCTCCGATTGGAGATTTAGATTGTTCCTACTTCTCCTTTTTTGTCCTCCCTTTCTTCTCTTTATCTTTTCTTGCCCCAATCTGTGTTCCTCCCCACCCTCTCACTGCAACTGTCTTACTCTATTCCGTTTTCCCCCTCCTCTCCCCCACACCGCTAACAACTCCAGTTTCTGGCGGGGTCTGGCGACCCGACCCTGTTCTTTTAGACATGTCTCTGAAGTTGATATCCTGGAATGTAAAGGGCCTAAATGCTCCAGAGAAGCGTTCTAGTTGCCTTTCGGATCTCTGGAAGCAAAGACCCCAGATCGTGTTCTTACAGGGGACCCACTTTCGGGCGGATTGTATCCCTAAACTCCACAGTAAGCATTTCCCAATAGTGTACCACAGTGCTTCACCCTCCTCAAAATCTAAAGGGACAAGTATCCTCCTGGCTAAAAATTTGCCCTGGCAGCTGGGAGACCTCCATGCTGATCCTGAAGGTAGATACCTTTTTGTCAAAGGTACTATTCAGTCACAGACATTCACATTCGCGAACCTGTACTTGCCAAATGTGGACCAACTGCCGGTACTTGAATCATGCTTGGACGCCTTGGCTTCCTTCACAGAGGGAACACTAGTGTTAGGGGGAGACCTTAATCTTACCATAGATCCTCGTAGGGATACATCATCGGGATCCTCGGCCCTATCTTTGAGATACCTGAACCGAATCAAGGACCTACTGAATTCTCATCGCTTAGTTGACATATGGCGGATTCTTCATCCGCAGGAGAGAGATTACACCTTCTTCTCGGCTGTCCACAACTCATATTCCAGAATTGACCTCTTTCTGGTCTCCCATGCCACGATTCCACTTGTCACGGGGGCACAGATTGGACACATCGCACTCTCAGACCACGCTCCGATCTCTTTGACCCTAAATTGGAAACGGCCGGCTCCCAAGGGAGCCACCTGGCGTCTAAACGAATCCCTTATCCAAGATCCGGAGGTGAGAGCAGACATTTTGCGAGAACTGAATCTCTTTTTCGAGAGTAACAAACAATCGGTCCCCAACCCGCTAACTATATGGTCAGCGCATAAATGTTACATAAGAGGAATATTTATTAAACATGGCCACAGACTCAAAATAGCCAGAGAAAAAATACTATCTGAACTACTCGTAAAATTACACGATTGCGAAAAACGTCACAAACACCATCCAGACAGGGCCACAGAGGCAGAAGTAACCAAGCTCCGAGAGCAAATCAGAGAGCATTCTCTGTTTCATGCTAAGAATAACCTTTTGAGGATACGCAGAACCTTTTACGAGTTTGGAGATAAGTGCAGCAGAACACTTGCAAACGCCATACGGACCCAGCGCAACCTTTCCTACATCACCGCCTTATCTTCTTCCACAGGATCCAAAATTCACGATTCCGCAGAAATAGCTGAGTCTTTCAGGGTATTCTATGAAGCCCTGTACAATCTACACTCCTCTCCCTCGGGGGAACGGAACAAAAATAGGGTAGACTCTATAGAGGCATATCTCGCAGCTGCGAAACTACCTTCCCTCAATGAGGAGGAGATAGATTTGCTCTCACAGCCTATTACCCCAGATGAGCTCACAAAGGCCTTAACCAACACCCCGACGGGGAAAGCGCCCGGGCCCGATGGTTTCACCATCACCTATTATAAAACCTTCCAAACTCAACTGGCAGCTCACTTCGTTACTGCTTTCAATGCCATACTGTATAACCATGCCATACCTACAGATATCCTGCAAGCCAGTATATCTGTCATCCCTAAGCCTGAAAAAGACCCGCTGATGTGCGCGAGTTACAGGCCTATCTCCCTTCTTAATTGTGATCTGAAGCTATTCACAAAAATCCTGGCTGAACGAATAGGCTCAGTTCTCCAACGCATAATCCCTCTGGACCAAGCAGGCTTTATCCGTAACAGAGAGGCTCGAGATAATACCATCAGGACGATAAATGTAGTGGCTAGGGCTAAACGCCTCAACACCCCATTCATGTTGTTCTCTACGGACGCCGAAAAGGCGTTTGACAGGGTAAATTGGACTTTCCTCTTGGCCACCCTGCGACGCCTTGGCATGCCAGCCCCTATGTTGTCCTGGATTTCTGCCATATATTCCTCTCCTACAGCAACAGTTAGGGTAAATGGGAGTACTTCTAGCCCATTTAAGATAAGTAACGGTACGAGACAGGGATGTCCACTTTCCCCGCTCCTTTTTATAATTTCACTAGAGCCCTTATTACAACATATAAGGCTTAACCCGAACATCAAGGGACTCGAGACAAGCACTTATCACCATAAAATTGCCGCGTATGCGGACGACCTATTATTCTACATCTCGGATCCTCATACGTCTCTCCCAAACTTACTATCGGCCATACGTAAATACGGGGAGTTATCGGATTTCAAAATTAACTTCCAAAAGTCAGAGGCGCTAAACATCACTCTTACCCCTAGATCCCGGGCCTCCATTAGCGGCAATTTCCCCTTCCGGTGGTCTCCCCAGGCCATCAAGTATCTAGGCACAAAAATCCCCTCTGATCTACACCTCATTTACCAACTCAACTTTCAACCACTTCTGAGTGTGTTCTCCTCAGACCTAGACAGATGGAGGGGTCTGGCGGTCTCCTGGTTCGGCAGATGCAATGTTTTAAAAATGAACATCATGCCGAGACTGCTCTACCTCCTCCAGGCACTGCCTGTTAGGATACCACAGGACTTCTTCCGTAAGTTACGCTCAGTATTTGTTCGATATGTCTGGCGGGGCAAACCACCGAGGCTCAAGAGATCCCTAATACAAAGACCAAAACTGAGAGGAGGCGTGGGCCTCCCTGACCCAGCTCTATATTACACAGCAGTCCACATGAACAGAATTGTAGACTGGTGCAGCCACTCATCACACAAGCTGTGGATTGGATTAGAACAGGAAACGATTCTGTTTCCCATTGAGGGTCTACCCTGGAGTGGAACTCGCTCTTCCAGACTCTTACCTTCACACCCATTGCTGGATGCCACCTTGGAGGAACTCCATAGATACTCCAGAATGGTGGAGACGCCCAATTTTCCTTCCCCAATGACACCCATAATTGGACACCCGGATTTCCACCCAGGCCTTTCCGATCGGTCCTTTCGGCTCCACTCAGATCGGAGTCTAGTTAGAGCCTCCTCCTTTTGTGGGCCTTCGGGTTGGAATGACCCTTCTAACATATACCCTAGTTTTAACGCCTCCATATTGGGCAGATGGAAGATCCTACAACTGTCACACTTTCTCAGATCCCTTCCAGAGGTCCGGGGTTTTTGTAGACAACCTACACCCTTTGAGGAGTTGTGCATGGGCGAGGAGCCAATTCGGAAATCTCTTTCTCAATCTTACAACATCTTACTGACCCATATGTCCCAACAGGATCCCCCATACTTGGGGAAGTGGGAGAGAGATCTGAACATCACGTTTACAGAAGACCAAAAGACCCGAATCCTCTTCTTTGCACATAAATCCTCTCTATGTAGCAAATACCAAGAAATTACCTTCAAAATTCTGACACGATGGTACAGGACTCCTTCGGTGCTGGCATCCATTTTCCCGGGGCACAGTCCCCTATGTTGGAGATGTGGCACACAAAATGGCACATTAATCCACATCTTCTGGGAATGTCCGGTCTTGACTCTTTTCTGGAGACAGGTATTGGAAATCATTCACAAACTCACTGATGTGGCTCTCCAGAACAATCCAGCGGCAGTACTCCTGAACCTGACTCCGATGTCTAGTAAGCGGTACTGCAAATCTTTGCTGAAACACCTCTTGAACGCGGCTAGGGCGTGTATTCCCAGCATGTGGAAGCAGCAGTCCACTCCAACAGTGACACAATGGTTTAGCAGGGTCTGTGATATTCAGCAGATGGAGAGCCTCACAGCTGCTCTCAGGGAAAAAGAGGAGGAACATGGCACCCGTTGGACACATTGGAATATGTTCCGCTTCTCAGATGAATACAACTCGTACACATAGATGTCTGTTCCCGGATGCTTCGGGACCGCGGGCCGCCGGCCTCGCCAGAACTCTATACCTACCCCTCCTTCCTTCTTGCTTTTCCACTTCTGTTTCCCCTCATTTCTATTCCCTTTTTCCTTTTTTGGCACTAATAGTGTTCTTTGCCTCTTTTCCCCAGCAGTAAAGGGGGAAGGGGGAAAGGAAAAAACAAAACAAAAAAAAACCCCGGATTGCAGTATCCCATATTGGTGCCACTCCTATGTTCGTAGGATTGAACACCATAATTTGTATATAACGCAATACATAGACTTAATTCACCATAAGATGGCAGAGCACTACTCAGACAACAGGGATAGACTGGAGTGACCCCTCGGAAAGTCACATAGTTAGTTACAATGTTTTGTTGGAGCTCCCTTGTTTGAATTCTACTTAGATCTAAGCTTATTACTTAACTTCGGACAGAGGGCACTATCCCCAGCACTGATGGATAAACCAAGCTGGTACCATTAACCTACGACTATCTGCCTTAATAGCACATTCCAAAGGAACCATACCTGCTGTTAAACCAATATATACTTGATTTTCTTTTCTTTTTTGTGTGTGAAAAATATTTACAGAAACAGATAACTGTCATATTGTATTGTTGAATTCTATGTATAATCTGCACTCCCTAAATAAAGATTAAAAAAAAAAAAAAAAAGTAAGGGATACAAAGAGGTGAGCTCTTCATTGTGGCTTCTCTTTCCCTGTCCAAACAGAGTAGAGTAGGGGCAAGATCAAGACCTACTTGCATCAATTAACTAATAGAGAAACATCTAGTCTCAAGACTTCTGTGTTGTGTAAATCTCAGGGCTCGATGGACAAATATTCAAATCCTTTGGTTGGAGAAACAGCTCCCTTTATATGTATTTATCATTGAATTTAGCGGTTTCCCATACAGTTGAGTTTTAAAGACAAATTCCAGGAAACTTAAAAATGATCCCAGTTAATTGCTTGTTTTAGTCCAGAGGAGAGTAAAAGCGCTTTTACTTCCCAGATCCCCCACTCCCTTGGCAGGTGGCACTTCCCCCACTCACCAGTGGTGGACCGTGCATTGGTCTCGATGACATCAGGACCTTGGACCGGAGCATAGGGGTGAAGATGCTGTAGGGACCAGGTAAGTAAATCTACTTTAACAATTCCCCTACGCCTAAACGAGCAAATAACCCCTGCATTGTGCAAGTGGCTCCACTGCAAGGGATGATTTTCACGTTTCCTGGACTTGGGCTTTGAAGCCTAGTACACACAGGCCAAATGTCAGGGGGGCATTAGGCAGTTCAGAAGAAACATTCAGCCCGTGTGTACTGCAGCCGGTCCGACAGAAGCCGCTGAACGGAGTGTTCTGGCGGGGGAGGCACCCCCCGTCAGAACACAATAGAACAGCAGGGTAGATCGCAACCCAGGGGTTTCGTTCAACCCCTGGGTTGAACGAAAAAAAACTTGTAGTGTGTACTAGGCTTTAGTATATCTTCACACTGCGAAAAGCCAGCACCCAATTCAAATCCATAGTAATCTTTATATATCACATAATCCTAGCTGGATATACAAAAGCTCAAATTTTCCTGGCACGAAGAGCTTGCCGGAAAGATCGGGCGAGCAGCGCATGTGCCGGTGACGTCATTGCACACAAATCGAGTGATTACACTGAAAACAATCAGGTAGGAAGCTTGGCACACAGCACACAATACAATTCCTTGGAATGATTAATTTAAAAGAAAGTTGATGAAAGGGGTTTACTACCGATTTAAGTCCCAATGACATTCTAGTTTGTAACCTAAAAATCCAGAAAGCTTCATCATGAAGAAGATAACACGAGAAGAAAATGAACTCATAGACCCAGTATGGGTGTTCACAAATGTCGGGAAACATTTGTGGTGATGACATCTTGACCTGCACAGTATTGTTCGGCTATCCTAATTCTCATGGGCCTGCTGGAACAACCAACATAATGAACCTAACTTATGGTGCAAGTAATCACATATACCACTTTCCTGGTGTTATGCCTTTAACAATAATAGATAAGTCCAGCTATAACTGTTTAGGTGTGGTTGTGTCTTTTAGTTATGTTTAGTCTTTTACTGATAAAAAATATTAAATGTGAAAATGAAAAAGAGTGCTAAGACCTGAAATCTTAATGATTAAATCTCTCCATTCTCTTCCTCAAATGTACAATAATTTGGCTGCTTTGTGTCACTGAGCCAATTTGTTCTTTACCCAAGTATGAAACCGTGATTGACCAGTAAAATTACTAATCTGTAATCATGGTGCTTACTGCATTCTAGATGGAGACCTATTGAGCAATGGGTATTTTTAGAAGCAAGTCATAACACTGTTTACTTGTCAACTCAACTTCAGCACAGAGTGATAATCAATAACAATGACTTATTGCAGGTACAGCTTGACTGTCTGGGCTGGAAAAGACGACATCTATTCAGTGGAAGACCTGTTATACATCCGAGCGCACTCTAAGGAACACCAGATATTTTATGATTTATTTGAGCCTCACAAGAGTCAATTCAAGGAGACAGTGGATCAGAAATTTAAAAAACAACTCTCTTAAAATGTGATAATCAAACTGGTTCTGTTCATGTTGTGGTTGCTTCATTTTGGTGCAGGGACCTTGTGGTTTTAACGCCATTATGGCCTTTATACTTTCAGTACTGACACGGTTCTTGAAGAGCTCAACATGGTGTTAGAAGTAAGGGTAATGCAAGGGTTAGGGTTTTAGATTAAATATCGGGTAAGATTACAACTTAAAGTGGAGTTCCACCCAAAAATGGAACTTCCGCTTCAAACACGCCTCATCCCCTTACATGCCACATTTAGCATGTAATTTTTTTGTTGGGGGGGGGGCGGGTACCTAGTTTTGACAGGTCCCCCCAGCTCCCACTTCTGCTCTCGCTGCCTAGGCGACTCCTCCTCCCCCCTCCATCCCTGCAATCTTCTGTGACACGTCACAGGTCCCAGAAGATTGCCCCCCCACTAAGAAAGAGGCGCAGCATGGCTCGCGCATGCGAAGTGCGCAACCCGGTTGTGAAGCCGCAAGCTGCCCACACTTGCAATGCTGGCACCGAGGAGAGGAGAGGGAGAGGAGTGAGGCTTCGTGCGGCTGGACCATGGGACAGGAGAGTGTCTGTTTATTACAAGTCAGCAGCTACACTTTTTGTAGCTGCTGACTTGTAATAAACTTAAAAATGAGTGGCAAAACAAAAAAAAACTATTTAGTACTCATCCCCAATACCTGCATTGGCCCATGTTTTATCTATTTAAAAATGCTGCAAGTATGGAAAAATTAGCAATCCACCTAAAATCCATTTTGGGGGGGAGTTAGATGATCGAGGTAGTTTTAGGAGTCAGAGGACCAAGATAAAATGTAAAGGAACAAGTTTATCTTTAACATTTGTAATCTGTGACACCTGCACACAAAGCTACCTAAAAACCAGGGTCTCTGTGATGGCGTTTATTTTATAGCTGGATAAACTATGTTGCTCACTCTATATTTTTTACTAGCATTATTCACTCCTAGTCAGTAGCCCTAATGATATAATGGGGTAATCTAAATAGTAATGTAGTATGGGTGCCAGGAATGGGACGCAAGATCTGAAACCAGCTGAAGTCCGAGACAAAGCATGGTGATCAAGCAAAGTAGCATGTTCAATCAAGACAGTGGCATCACTGTAGGGAAGAATAAAATCTGTACAGAAGGGAGTCGCATAGTCACAAGACAAGCCAGGAAGTGCAGATCAGCAGGAAATATACCAATGCAGATAGTCAAGGAAAGACACAATTACATAATGCACAAAACCACAATGCCTAATTGTAGTATTTATTTGCGAAGTGAGCTTCACACTTGCTTGTCAAAGCAATTTTTAGGAATTGGGCCCAGTCAGGAGTGTTGTGAGCCTTGATCCAAACGTTCCTTTTGGTAGAGTACTATAAAGCTGGGGGTTGTTATAAGAGAGTATATATTTTTAGGTTTGAAAATATCTACGATGTATTGATTTGGTACCAGTCTATTAAAAATGTTCTTATCAAAACAGATCTTGCATGGTCTTTTCATACTGAGTAAGGTTAAAGCCTGACAATGCACAGCTGTAATGCTGCATACATTTATTGGTAGTGAGTCCCTAATGTGCATAAATCACTTGATTAAACCAGAAAAACAGTGCCCAAATCAAGTTCGTACTCTATTCTTCTATTTATTGACCTGAAGGTGCCTGGCTGCTCCTAACCTTCCATTTACTGGGAAGGTTTTCTCTTTTGAAAATCTGTTCCCCTTTTTTCCTCCCAACTTTGCAAGATGTAAAAGGGGGACACTAAGCTGGGTGTGCAGGAGGGAAACGTGGGTGCGGCTTAGGTGTATATGGGTAGAGTGTTAAAGTGGTTGTGCACCCTCACATATACCCCGTGAAGTTAACAGCCTGAGCTGATACACAGATGAAACAAATCTCCCTACATAAGTTTTACTTGTATATCCGCTGTCTTTCCCTTTCTACATTCTTTAGAAAGTTCACACCGTTTTACAAATCTTTCTTCCTTATTCAGCAGTGGGTGTGGACTCTGGGCATACACTGTGTGAGAGCCGATTGGAGGAAAGGCACACCCCCCCCCCCCCCTACACATAGGCAGAGGAAGGAAGGAACATGCAGAGCTGTACTAAAAATAGACAAGCTCTCTGCTTCTCTATCTCTAAGTTCCCCTCCCGACACAAATTTCTAGCTGCTTTTATCTTGTGTGATGGAGAGCTTGTTAGAAGTTATCATGCTGATAGCAGAGGAATAGAGCAACAGAAGGATACGGCACTAAAAGCTTTGGAGAGAGATAAGTAAACACTACAGATATATGTGCCCAGGTCATATTTCATGAATGGGGTTTGCAACCACTTTAAGGGGCCTGATCTGTACTGACATGCCTTCCCTCCCATACACATTATATATTTTAAAAAGGGGATCGCTGTGTTATAGAATTTGACTGCTGCTGTGATGTAGGAGACTACATTTACTAGTGATGGGCTACTGCTGTGTCATAGAAGACCAAGTGACTTCTGCTATGCAATAGAAGACAGTGACCTGCTTTGCCTTGGAAGATGGAGACCATTGCAAGGCAGCTGCTTTTAGGCCAGCAGAGATCAAAAAGTGCATTTATGGGACATAAACAAAGTCACAGTTTAAGGAAGGCCATAATGTTAGAGAGAGCATCAAAATTTGTATTGCTTACTGTAATGGGGCTCAGGGGGTAGGGGGAAATTTACTGCACTGTTTTAAAAGCACCAGTTGTAGTTTAAAAAACTTTTAACGCATGTCACTGTGTTATCCATACAGCATGGGATAGCACAAAGGACTAAAGAGGATATATAAATAAATAAAGAGACACAACACAAGTTAATGTTGGCAATAATGGCCACGGCATTTATTAAGGGGTTACCCAAATGAACAATAATCATTTATAACCAAATCTTTAACTTAAAATTCCATACCATAAAATATTTAATTTATTAATGATATCACGTAGTCCATCCAGAACTGAACTGGATGACAAACCCCACTAAAAAATGCCATGACAGATTTAAATGTTATATTCAGGGAGGGAGGGTGGGAGCAGCGCGGGTCCGTCTTCTGCAAGGTCTCCTCAGGCGGTGAACGGAGCGGGAAAGCCGCCAGCTATATATAGCCACAGCCTGGCTCAATCCCAATCGGAGACTGTTGCTACGCTGTTCCAAAGTCTGCCATCACCTGGGGCAACCTAAACAACGAAAACAGAGAGGGGGGGGACACTGGAAGATACCACCGCCCTCTGTACTGTCCCATGGAGCCCCGCATAAGCGCTAGGGGCTCAGTCATTATGCAGTATCAGGCAAGAGAGTTTTATAGATGATGCTGAAGGTACACTTCAAGTACATTTCAGAGATGGAATTGACAGGAATCTTAATTAACAATATATGACATCTTTAAGTTTTATATTGTCAGATGACATAAAATCCTCTTTTGTACACATATACATAAAAGGTGCATTTCATGAGTACAGAGTCCTTCTGTTGTAAAATTTCACACGTTTCTATGCAAAGATCTGTGTGACCACACATTCTTTTTTCTTCACATAATAAGAATAAGTGCAGTTAAAGTAATTCTAAATTTTTTTTTTTCTAATGACAAACATGTTCAACTTACCTGCTCTGTGCAGTGGGTTCGCACAGAGCAGCACCGATCCCCTTTTTCCCCCCGCTGGCAGTCCTAGCTCCTCCCCCCTACCGAGTGCCCCCAATAGCAAGCCTCTTGCTATGGGGACACTCAAGCAGGCTCACTCTGGAGTCGTGCTCCTGTAAATGGACATTGCCCATTCACACACGGGGCAAGGCCCCACCCCCACTTTCTCCACCTTGGCTAACTGCCTGTGATTGACAGCAGTAGGAGCCATTGAGGAGAGAGAGACCTGAGGGAGCCACTGCTCTCATGCACATTGCTGGATCCAGATGGGACTTGGGTAATTATAAGGGGGCGCTGAGGGGGGGGGGGGCTTTACACCCAGAAGGTTTTTTACTTTAATGCTTAGAATGCATTAAGGTAAAAACCTTCTTCCTTTAGAACCACTTTAATTTTCTAGTGCTTCTATGCTTTGAATCACATACCTGACAAAAAATGAAAGCCTGCATTTCAAATCTATTCAGTTAACAATTAAATCAAGCTACATCAACTCAAATTTTTAGGATTCCAACAGTTGTGGAAATAAGGTATTTAAAAAAAAAAAGGGTAACTTGGTGTTCCTGTGTTCTTGGTCTGGAAAATGCTAATTCACAGTTCAGGCTATGAATATCAAAGTTGTGAGAGCTTGCATTGTGGGGTTTTTTCCCGGTTTAGGCCTGCTAAATTTATAGTATAGTGCTGTGAAAGAGTGTCTTCAAACAGAGCAACACTTTCAACACCAATAGGTAATGGTAGCTCTCCAACTTTGTTGCTAGGTACGTGACTTTGAGGCTGTGGCTCACTTGCCAATAAAGCCAATAAATTTCTCTTATTGTGCAGCAGCAAGGTTGAAGTCCAGTAAGGCCCCTAGTAACAAAGTGAAACCAAAATTAGTTGTTAGGCAAGACATTTAGTTTTTGTAGTTTCAATAGACTGTCAGGTTCCACTGAAAGTAAACCTTTGGTGGTAGCTGATTGGACTACTAAGACCTGCAGCGGGCAGATTATCACACAAGCTATCAGTTTAAACTGTTTTTCTTTTTTACATTTGTTCAAACTGACATGCAGCGCCAGCAGTCATGCAGACATCAGCCTTCCCAAATAAGCTATCTTCATATCCCCAACCCCCCCCCCCCCCACCACCACCACCACCACCACCATCACCACCTTTCAAATGTGGCAGTACCCAAACCTGCTTACCAGGACAGGAAGTCTACAGTAAGCTTCCCAACCTTCACATTGCAAAACAGAAAGCCTACAGTATATGTGGGTTTTATTGGCTTTAGTACTTCCACTCTGAAAGAATTCCTTGACCAGCTCAGATTTTGATTGTCTTGAAATACCAAACTGGAAATGGTTACCAACTGTCCTACTGATAAATAGATTGGAACCACACTCCAATCTGTGCTTTTCTGAGTTGGGTATATGTTCAGCTCTGAGATCCCCACCCAAACAACCTACTACTCAACACATTTCACCACCATGTGGCTTGATTGCAAGGTTCCGTGTGATCAAGCCACATAGTTGTGAAATAGGTTAAGGTGTAGTGGGTTGTTTAGGTGGCGATACCATGGCTGTACATCTACTATTGTGGTTCAATATTTAGTTATTTGTATCTTACAACAAGTGAGGATGGACTTTCTGAACCTGCACCCAGGGTCCAGAGATCTAAGGAAGAGCAAGTCTTGAGCAGTGCGTCCGAATTGAATGTTAACCCTCCTACTGGCTACAAAATCATAAGCACATATTAAACTCCTACTGTATATAAGCTAAAATTGACAATGTATCCATATTACATATATTGTCATGTATTGTTTCTCATGTGCATATTAACCACTTAACAACCGGCCCATAGCCGAATGACGGCTACAGGGCGGTTGCTTAACTCCGGGAGGGCGTACTATGACGTCCTCCCAGAATTCCCCTCTCGCGCGCCCCCTGGGGCGCGCACCCGAACACATCCATGACCGCCGGGTCCAGAGGACCAGGGTGCATCACGGATCCCGGTAAATGGCCGCTGATTGCGGCCGTTTACCATGTGATCGCTCCGTCAAATGACGGAGCGATCACATGTAAACAAACCGGCGTCATCTCATGACGCCGGTTCCTCTCCTCCCCTCCTGTGTACCGATCGGTACACTGTGAGCGGAGAGGGGGATGGATGGATGGCTGCAGCGCTGTGGGCTGGATGTGTAGTGCCCACAGCACTGCTTAGTGACATCCAGCCATCCATCCATCCATGCTCAGCCATCCCTAATGCTCTGCAATGCCCCAGAATACTCTGCAATACCCCGCAGTACTCTGCAATACCCCGCAGTACTCTGCAATACTCTGCAATACCCCACAATACTCTGCAATACCCCGCAATACTCTGCAATACCCCGCAGTACTCTGCAATACCCCACAGTACTCTGCCATACCCCGCAGTACTCTGCCATACCCAGCCATACTCTGCAATACTCGGTGATACCCAGCCATACTCGGCGATACCCTGCCATACTCAGCCATACCCAGCCATGCTCAGCAATACTCTGCCATACTCTGCAATACCCCGCCATACTCTGCAATACCCCGCCATACCCTGCAATACCCAGCCATACTCAGCCATACCCTGCCATATCCAGCCATACCCTGCCATGCTGAGCCATGCTCGGCTGTACGCGGCCTCTGTATGTGGATAGGCTGTGGAAGTCTCACACATGTGATATCGCCATACTCGGGAGGAGGAGAATCTATTTTGGGGTGTCATTTTTGGTATGTACATGTTATGTGTTAGAAATATTGTATAAATGGACAACTTTGTGTTAAAAAAAAAACAAAAAAAAAACGTTTTAACCACTTCCCGCCCGCCGACTGTCATACAACGTCCTTGACTTTGTGCGGGGATATCTGAATGATGGGTGCAGCTACAGGCATCATTCAGATATCAGCTTTTTCAGCCAGCAATTCCCTACACCATAAGAATGATCATAGCGGCTGTTTCACTGCTTGATCATTCTTACAGGAGGCGAGAGGGGATGTCCCCCCCTCCCACTGCCCTCAGGTGCTTCTACCAACTCACCGCTACGATCAAAGCCAGGATCTTTTTTTTTTTTTTTTTTTTTTTTTTTTAATTTCAGGCTTCCCAGCCTAGAGGTGAGATGTGGGGTCTTATTGACCCCATATCTCACTGTAAAGAGGACCTGTCATGCCATATTCCTATTACAAGGGATGTTTACATTCCTTGTAATAGGAATAAAAGTGGTCAAAAATTTTTTTTTTTAGAAAAAAGCAGCATCAAACTAAAATAAAGTAAAATGAACAATAAAAATGTTTTTTTTTTTAAAGCGCTCGCATGCAGAAGCGAATGCATATGTAAGTCCCGCCCACATATGAAAACTGTGTTCAAACCACACATGTGAGGTATCGCTGCGATCGGTAGAGGGAGAGCAATAATTTTGGCCCTAGACCTCCTCTGTAACTCAAAACATGTAACCAGTAAAAAATTTAAAGTGTCGCCTATGGGGATTTTTGAGTAGCGAAGTTTGGCGCCATTCCACAAGCGCGTGCAATTTTGAAAGGTGACATGTTGGGTATCTATTTACTTGGCGTAACTTTATCTTTCACATTATGCAAAAACATTGGGCTAACTTTACTGTTTTGGTTTTTTTTAAAGCACAAAACTTTTTTTTCCAAAAAAAAGGCGTTAAAAAAATTGCTGCGCAAATACCGTGCGAGATAAAAAGTTGCAATGACCACCATTGTATTCTCTAGGGTCTTTGCTAAAAAAACATATATAATGTTTTGGGGTTCTATGTAATTTTCTAGCTAATAAATGATGATTTTTACATGTAGGAGAGAAATGTCAGAATTGGCCTGGGCACTCCAGAACGCCTGAAGGTGCTCCCCTGCATGTTGGGCCTCTGTATGTGGCCACGCTGTGTAAGTCTCACACATGTGGTATCGCCGTAGTCGCGAGTAATAGCAGAATGTGTTTTGGGGTGTAATTTGTGGTATGCATATGCGGTGTGTGAGAAATAACCTGCTAATATGACAATTTTGTGTAAAAAAAAAAAAAAAAAAACTTGATTTTGCAAAGAATTGTGGGAAAAAATGACAACTTCAAAAAATTCACCATGCATCTTTCTAAATACCTTGGAATGTCTTCTTTCCAAAAAGGGGTCATTTTGGGGGTATTTGTACTTTTCTGGCATGTTAGGGTCTCAAGAAATTAGATAGGCCGTCAGTCCTTCAGGTGTGATCAATTTTCAGATATTGGCACCATAGCTTTTGGACTCTATAACTTTCACAAAGACCAAATAATATCCACCAATTTGGGTTATTTTTACCAAAGATATGTAGCGGTATAAATTTTGGCCAAAATATATGAAGAAAAATTACTAATTTGCAAAATTTTATAACAGAAATGAAGAAAAATGCATTTTTTTACAGATTTTTCGGTCTTTTTTCTTTTATAGCGCAAAAAATAAAGAACCCAGAGGTGATTAAATACCACCAAAAGAAAGCTCTATTTGTGTGAAAAAAAGGACAAACATTTTTATATATACATGGTTGCATGACTGAGTAATTGTCATTCAAAATGTGAGAGCACCAAAAGCTGAAAATTGGTCTGGTTATTAAGGGGGTTTAAGTGCCCAGTGGTCAAGTGGTTAATAGTGCACAGCTTGGTTCTTTTTTTACTATTAATCTATTATTTTTGACACTGACTTTTTTTGTACTGGCATATTCTCAGGATAACCATTGAACTTGACTGGTAAATCTATCAGTAAAACTGGACATGTTTAATCACTTCAGCTCCAGAAGGTTTACCCCCCATTCATGACCAGGCCATTTTTTGCGATACGGCACTGCGTTACTTTATCTGACAGTTGCGCGGTCGTGTGACGATGTACCCAAATAAAATTTGTCCATTTTTCCCACAAATAGAACTTTCTTTTGGTGGTATTTGATCACCTCTGCCGGTTTTTATTTTTTGCACTATATACAAAAAAAGACTGGCGATTTTGAAAAAAATAAATAATATTTTTTACTTTATGCTATAAAACATACCCAATAAAAAAAGTAAGAAATCGAATGCCCCGTACACACGATCCGAAAATCGTACGAAAAATGCGCATTCGAATAGATCGTACGATAATCGGATCGTTGGTACAGAGCTTTCGAGAGCCGATCAGGACAGTTCATCTGATATTATTCTATCGGACATGCACGGAAATTTTTTCCGTACGATGTCAGATCGTACGATTTTCGTTTAATCAGTACAGCTATCGTTCGAAAATGCAATACAAATGCATTGCAACACATGACATCACTTCCGAATTTTTATTCTGTCGTACGGGAAATTTCGGGACTTTAGTAAACTCATCAGATTCGACGTGAGATTAGCATGCAAACAAAAACAGACGATCATTCGTCTGATAATCAGATCGTGTGTACGGGGCTTAAGTTCTTCATTAATTTAGGTCAATATGTATTCTTCTACATATTTTTTGGGGGGGGAAAAATCACAATACGTGTATATTGATTGGTTTGTGCAAAAGTTATAGCATCTACAAACTTTGGGATACTTTTTTTTTTTTTTTTACAAATAATGGCGGCGATCAGCAACTTATAGCAGGACTGCGATATTGCGGCAGGCAAATCGGACACCTAACTGACACTTCTTGGTGACCAGTGACACAAATCTAGTGATCAGTGCTAAAAAATATGCACTGTCACTTACTAATGACACTGGCAGGGAAGGGGTTAACATCAGGGGCGATCAAAGAGTTAAATGTGTTCCCTGGGAGAGCTTACTGTGGGGGATGTGCTTTGACTGGGTTAAGGTAAAGATCCGTGTTCATGCTTAGCAGGAACACAGGATCACAAAAGAGAAAATTTATAGTGCTATCTAGATGTAAAGTAAGTGGTTGACATGGAATCCTCAGAATGTATAACAGCAAGCCGATGGTGAAGGCTAAATTGGATAATTTATTGTTCACAGTAAAAGTAGAATGTTCACAGTCAATGTTTAAAACCAAAACAAGTGATACAATACCAAGCCGGTATGGACAGGTGTGGATGGCCTGATGTCCGGTGGGCATGGAAATGGAAAGAGTCCACCGTGATATACAGCCTCCGCTGCAGAGCCCCAGATGCTCGGGAGCTGAGCCGGAGTCTACCGGCGCTCCCGTGTGACGTCACTGCGACACAAGGGCGAAAGTTCCGGACCGGAGTGGATTGCCAATCAAACCAGGCTGGAATGCAAGGGGAACTGTTGCAGTGATGATGCGTTTCGCGTGCATGCGCTTTGTCAAGTCACGGGAATGGGCGGCAACAACTGTATTTAAAGCCCATGGTGATGGGGGCGGGGAGTGGGCAGAGCAATTGCAAACTGTGGACCCAGATTGTTATTAATCCATCATTATCCGAACATACACAGGGCTTACAACTTCTAATGTCAATATAATTAAAACCAGTGCAGGTATATAATGTGATTCTGTGGGTACAGAAATAAGATTGAATTAAAGATAATAATAAAGATAAATTATAATTCTAAGGATAACAAAACATATGAAATTGGATGTATATAAAGAATAATAAAAAGTTAAATAAGAAAATAATAATGATAATAAAAAATTTATGGGAAAAATATATTAAATATCAAAATTCTAAAAATATTAAATAAAAACATTTCGAAAAATATGTAAATCATAATATAAACTGTGATCTTGTGTATTATATGTTTATTATATGGATATAATGCACCACTTCCAATGTCAATAGACCTATTATAAAAAAATGTATTCTAAAATTATATGAATAAATTAGCTTCTCTATATAAAGCAACTATATATATCTATATATATATATATATATATATATATATATATATATATATATATATATATATATATATATATATATATATATATATAAAGAGGGATATATATGTATAAAAAAAGAATAGAAAGGAATTTATCCAGAGGGGATGGCTACTAATGTGCATGACTGACAGGTAGGGGTATATTAAGTTGGCACCTCTTGGGGACTAGGCACTGTCAGGATAAGCAAAGACTATGCTTACATAATAGAATGCACTCCAAGATCCTCGTTGAGGCCATTAGGGGACAAAGATCCAAATTTAAAGATCCATAAAGTTTCCCTCTTGCAAAGGAGGGAAAATTTTTCATAAGTGTACCCTTAGGAAAGGCCGTAATCTCCATCACCTCCAGGCAACGGATATCTTTCTTATGTGCCTGTAGGAAATGATGAGGGACGCTATGTTCATCACTGCCTTTTTGTATGAACTTTTGATGTTCGCCTATGCATTTTCGCATGGTTCGTGTTGTGTGTTTTATGTATAGTAGGTTGCACGGGCACCTAAGCACCTCAATCACAAATTCCATTGAGCATGTGATAAATTGTTTGATGTGAAAAATATTGCCTTTGTTATCAGTATTGGTGGAGCGTCCATGCAATATGAATTGGCATGTGAGGCATCCCCTTTTCCTACATTGGAATGCCCCTGTTCTATTGTCAAAGTAGGATCTGATATCTGAAATAGGGCTATTGTAAGTGGTTTGTAATTTACTAGGGGCCAAGGTGTTTATGGTACTTGCTCTCCTAAAGGTGACTTTCGGGGCATGGGGTAGAATTAGAAATAACGTCTGATCTGAGCTTTATAATATCAGTGTTTGCAGATAATTTTAGAGATTACTCTATATTGGTCATTGAAAGTTGTGATGAATCCAACTCCATTTCGATTATCATGTGATTTCGTGGCTTTTTTACTTTTACATGAGAGTACCATATGTGAGTTAAAGGCCTTCTGTATCAGCTCCAAGGGATAGCCTTTGTCCAAAAACTTCTGGGACATCAAGGCTCCTTGTGAAATATAATCCTCATCTTTAGAACAATTCTTCCTTAGTCTGTAGAATTGGCCACTGGGGATATTTCTTTGCAGGGTTATGAACACTGGAAAAATGGAGGTAATAATTACCCCCAGTGGGTTTGTCATGGTTCCTAGTGATAATGGCATGATCTTTATGAGCCAAAACTAACTCCAAGAAGACAAGTTTGTTGGAGTCTAAAATATGCATGAAAGACAGGCCCATAGAGTTGGCGTTACAATGGTCACAAAGGAGGAGAACATATCTGGGCCATGCTCGCAGATCAGCAGGATGTCATCAATGTATCTGCCGTAGAAAATCAGGTGTCTGGCGAAAGGCCCAGATGTGTTCCTCTTCCCAGTAGCCCATGGTTAGATTTGCATAAACCGGAGCGAGACTTAGCTCTAGATAAAATTGGTCTAGAAAGGTGAAGTAATTACCGGTATGTGTTTCCAAATTATGTCTTGCTGTCAAAATAAATAAACCCGTGCTTCAGCACAAAAACACACTGTATTGCCCAAATGTTTGGTAAGATATAAAAGATGATCTTATGCCGAGTACATAGATACCAAACACGACATGCTTTAAAAATTACGCACACATGTGCAGCGGCAACAACAAACTACATACATTTTTAAAAACCTTTACCTTTACTTTAGATTTACAGAAGAGGTCTACTGAATTACTGCCCTCAATCTGACATTTGCATTAAAACCTCACATGCATGTTGCAATGCTGCTTACATATGACATGAGACCAATGCTTGCGTTCGCTTTTGATCGCAAGCATGGGGGGACGGGTGCTTTAATTTTTTTTTTTTTTTAAATGATTTATTTTGCTTTTTTTCATTTATTTTTACACTGTCCC
Organism: Lithobates septentrionalis; assembly: GCA_037952835.1. NCBI lineage: Eukaryota > Metazoa > Chordata > Amphibia > Anura > Ranidae > Lithobates > Lithobates septentrionalis. The sequence continues at coordinate 343,770 of JBBDGP010002778.1, read as the reverse complement.
TTTCATTTTTTTTTAATAATTTTTATTGTTATCACAGGGAATGTAAATATCCCCTATGATAGAAATAGGTAGTGACAGGTACTCTTTTTTTTAAAATTCAGAGTCTTTTAGACCCTCGATTTCTCTCAGCTCTTAAAGCATCTGACCACACCAAGATCGGTGTGATAAGATGCTTTCCCAATTTCCCAATGGCGCTGTTTATATCCGGCGAAATCGAAGTCATGAAATGCTTGTAGCTTTCAGTGTCTTAGGCCATAGAGATGATTGGAGCCGATCAGGTCTATGGTCAGCTCTATGGTCGTGAGAGAAAACCCTGTTGCTGTCAAAATAAATAAACCCATGCTGCAGCTGAATGGCATTCTTGCATAGCAAATAATGGTTAAAGTGTTTGTTAAGTCAAAATTCATGGTCACTGCCAGCCCCTCTATTAGAGCCTGGCCTACCACACTATGTAAGTCATTTCTAAAAACGAGCATTGTAAATGCCTATTTAGAGCTATCATCAGGCCAGTGATGTGACTCGCAGCCGCTTTACAGCTCTGATACATGGCTTCTGCGGGGGGGGGGGGGGCTGAGATTTCCCTCTGATGTCAGCCGGGGAGATCACGTGGCCTCCCGCAGAAGCCCTGTCTCAGAGCTGTAAAGCGGCCGCGAGTCTCGTGACCGACCTGAAGACAGCTCTAAATAGGTGTTTACAACGCTCGTTTTTAGAAATGACTTGCATAGTGTGGTATGCCAGGCTCTAATAGAGGGGCTGGCAGTGACCATGGTAGGTTTTTTATTTTCCCCAGAGAGGGAGCTGACAGGCAAGGAGGAGAGGGTGAGAGGGAAACAGGAGAGCAAGGAGGACAGCTGCATATGACGGAGGGATGCACTCTGACCACGGTGGTCAGAGTTAAGCAACCCTGATTTTCGTGGTCAGTACAGCAAGGGGATACAAGAAGTGGCAGGTTCAGGGAAATTTTTTTTACAGTTAAACAAGCACTGTGCTGCTTAATCTGCTTTAAGGGACCAGGATCTGAAATTTTATTTTTTGGGGTTAACAAACACTTTAACAATAAAACACAGTAACAGTAAAGTATAACAGTAGGACATACCTGCAAAGCAAACTCAATAAAACACAGTAACAATAAAACATTACATTATAGCATAAATTACAGTAATAGTACAGTATAACCATAGAAAGACATACCTGCAAAGCAAACACGATAAAACACAATAATAATAAAACATTACAGTATAGCATAAAATACAGTACAACAGAGTAGAACAATAGAGAGAAGAACAATAAAACAACCGTTTCTTTGGCGCTTTTATTTATTTATTTTTAATTTATTTTTATTTATTTTTTACACTTTTTTTTTTTCATCAAACAAAGTTTTATTAAACAAAGATGGTGCATATAAATACATAGTAATACTAATGTATATATACATAAAATGCGTATTAAACAAGAGAAATGTACATTGTTAATATAGTCAATATTAGGAGTAATATATGCTAATGTAGAAGTAAATGCATACCACTATGAAATACTATCATTATAATGTGTAATATTATCCCCCTCCCCCCCACCCCAGTTGAACATATTTTGTTTAATATTATTTTGTTTTTTAGTACACGTGGTGTATATATGCATAATGTGACGTTCTCATATGTGTTGCATACCTTTAAGTCTATAGGGGATGTATTGTGTACAGTACAGACATGACCATTTTGGGAGAAAAACATGAACCACAGTGTGTTTTTATTTATACTTTCTCTGTATGTATCTGGAATAGGGTTTTAGTTACAGAGATCCAGGTGTTGTATTACTGAGCGAGTTTATAATTAAAGCGGTTGTATACCCATATTTGTAACTTTTACCTACAGGTAAGCCTATAATAAGGCTTACCTGTAGGTAAAAAAAATATCTCCTAAACCTGTAAGGTTTAGGAGATATTCCCCTCGCAATGAGCCGCTAACTGCAGCGGCGCATGCGCACAGGGGACTCTCGGCTGACAGCCCGGCAAACTCCGGAGCTTGCCGGGCAGAAGTCTCCCGCGCGCATGCGCGGGAGTGACGACATCGCGGCTCCGGCCACTCACAGCGCCGGAGCCGCGATACCCGGAAGACACGCCGAGGGGAGATGTCGGCTCCCTCGGCGTGGACCAGGTGAGATGCCGGCGCCTCGTTCTAAGGTAAGTATCTCATAATGAGCTAGTATGCGGTGCATACTAGCTCATTATGCCTTTTCCCTTGCAGGTGTAAAAAAAAAAAAAAAATGACAGCGGGTATACAACCGCTTTAAGTACAAGTTTCAGGTTCTTGCAACCATCGGTCCCAAATTTTGTTGTATTTTGCCTGACAACCTCTATTAATGTAAATATGTTTTTTGTATGGCAAGGTTGCGTTAACTTCTGTTTTCCACTCCGCCACACTGGGGGGGGGGGGGGCGGCCTCATCCACTTTCTTGCAATAATTTTCCTGACAGAGAATAGAGTTTCGTGTAGGAATACCTTGGTGAATTTGTCAACTGTATCTGGAAATATCCCTAGGAGACATTGTTTTGGTTCTAACGCTATTGGGGAGCCCATGGTGTCATGTAGAAATGTTATGACCTGTTTCCAAAGTTGTTGAATCTTGGAGCATGTCCATATTAAATGGAAGAACGTGCCTGTTTCTTGACCACATAACGGGCATAGAGTAGACTGATTGCGCTTATATCTGGCTACTCGGATTGGGGTAAGGTATGTTCTATGTGTTATGTAAATCTGAGAGAGTCTGTCCGAGAGTCTTGGTGATACTGCTTTGCATGTCTCGAGGGCTTCCTCCCACTCCTCATTTTCCATCGGGCCCACCTCTCTCTCCCAGCGAGGCTTCAAATCAAACGCTATTTTTGAAGAAGTGGGAGTTAGGAGTATATTATAAAATGTGGATATTAGTCCACGTGGGTCTGTACTTTTAACAATAGCCATGACGGGATGGAGAGCGGGCGGAGCCTCAGCCTGTAAGAATTGTGTTTGGGTTGCGTGTCTTACTTGCAGCTATCTGAAGAACATGAAATTTGGAAGAAAAAAATTCCTCTTTGAGTATGTTGTAAGTTTTGAGGGTTCCACTGACCAGCAGGTGATGTATATAGTAGATTCCCCTAGACTCCCACAACTCCGAGTCCGGTATGTTTATAAATTCTGACATATCTCTATTGTGCCATATCGGTGTATGGTCATGCAGTCTTGGTATTCCTAATTTGGTGGAGGCAAGGTCCCAAATACGTCTGTAATGGTATAACAAGAACTTCTTGTCTCCACCCATTTCAGTATTCTTGGATCCCGCCGATATTGCGTAGAGGGAATCGCCTGTAAGTTGCACTCTTTTGGAGCAAAGAAGGGTCAGGAAGCGTATGTTATCCGTCTTGTCTATGTGAAATAGTTGTGATAATTGTGATGCAATGTAATAAAAGTTTAGATCTGGTAGGGCCATTCCCCCCATGTCTGTCGGGTTTTTAAGCGCTGACCATGCGATTTTATGTCTGCTAGCCCCCCACACAAAGGGTTTGAGTAAAGCTTCAAGAGACTTAAAGTGTTTTAATGGGAGATAGATTGGGGTATGCCATAATATGTATAGGATTTTTGGGAGAAGGACCATTTTTATCAGATTTATGCGACCCCATACTCCTAGTGGTAGACGGGCCCAACTACGTATTTTGGTTTTGACTAGTGAAAAGAGGGGTTCAATGTTGAGGGGAATATAATCAGCCGGATCTCTGGGTATATGAATTCCTAGGTATTTGATTGTATCTGCTCTCTTTAGTGGGGTTTCTATCCATGATTCAGGTGGTGGGAAACTGTCTATAGGTAGTATCTGGGACTTTTCCCAATTCATCTTTAAACCGGAAAACGTTCCGAAGTGTTCGATCAATGGTAATGCTTTTTGAAGGGAAGGGCCTGAGTCAGCCAGATATAATAGGGTATCGTCCGCGTATAAGCTAATTTTTTCGGTTAAGGTTCCCATTTGTAGACCCACGATCTCGGGGTTTGCACGGATAGACACAGCCAGAGGCTCTGCAGCTAGGGCATAGAGAAGTGGGGAAAGAGGACAGCCCTGTCTCGTGCCTCGACTGAGGTCAAACTCTTGAGACGGCCATCCGTTCGCCACCACTCTAGCTGTGGGATTTTGATAGAGTAGTTTGATCCACTTAAGGAATCTGGGGCCAAAGCCATATCTTCCCAAGCATTGCCATAAGTATCCCCACTCCACAGAGTCAAACGCCTTGGCCGTGTCAAGCGTCACAATCACCCGGGATCCTACATTTTCATGTGTGGCCTGTAAATTTATAAACAATTTCCGTAGGTTGAACGAGGCGTTACGACCAGGCATGAACCCCGTCTGATCTGTATGGATCAGAGAAAGAATAACTTGATTGAGACGGAGGGAGAGTACCTTGGCTAATATCTTGATATCTACTTGTAATAAGGAAATTGGGCGGTAGCATTCGGGGTATCCTGGATCTTTTCCCGACTTGGGTATGAGGACTATTGTTGCCTCTCTCATAGAAGCGGGAAGTGTAAATGTCTCGAATAAGTGATTATATAAGGTTAGAAGTTTTGGGATCAAAAATTCGCTGAATTGAGAGTAGAATTCTATGGGTAGGCCGTCCGAGCCCGGGGATTTGGACCTGGCAAATCCAGTAATAGCCATCGCTATTTCTTCCTCGGTGAGTGGTGCCTCAAGGAGGTTAACCTGGTCTTCTGTTAACTGGGGAAGTGCCGTCTCCTCCAAAAAGGAGTTCATTGGGCCCTTGTCCTCAGGACTTTTTGAGGTGTAAAGGTCAATCCCCGTGCTCAAACAGCTTTTGTTTAGCAAAGAACATTTTATGTCCTTCTTTCCCATATTGGAGTTAGGCTACTACTCTGGTCTGAAGTTTAAGTAAGTCTGCATTTGCGGGAGAGGGATCATCTATATAATTTTGTTCAGATTGGGGTAGTACCGTTACCGCTCTATCAAGCTCCCTAGAAGAATCTATTTTAATTCTGTTAATGCGGTTTGAGAGTATCATGCGAACATGAGATTTAAAAGACCCAGATTGTTGTCATGGGAGCTGAACGGTCATTGTTCCTGAAGAACAACTTCCATTCATTCATAAGCTCATCATCTTCAGGGAGTAGTGAGTGCCAGAATGAGTTTAATCGCCAGTTCTGTTTTGGTTTGTCATTGGGTATGCTTAGTGTAATCCAGTATGGGCTATGGTCAGACAACAACCTGGGAGAAAAAGCCGTCTCTAGTAGTCGAGGTGTGAGACTTTGTGATAGCAATATCATGTCAATTCTAGACAGAGTTGTGGGAAGAGGAGAAGCAAGAGAATTATTGTTTGTGTGGGTATTTGTATCTCCAAGAATACACAAGGTGAAAGGGGGAAATTAGCTTGGCAAATTTGGTTTCTCTGTTGGTTATTGGATGTGGATTCGAGGGTTGGAATCTATCTACCGAGGGGTTTAGTGTAGTGTTAAAATCCCCCAGCCAGACCGCCTGGACTGTGGGGTGTTTGGTCATGAATGTAAACCCCTGTAAGATTATAGGTATAGAGAATGGGGGGGGGGGACATAGTAAGCCAAAATAAGAAAAGGTTGCCCATATAACTTAACAGATAAAAAGACGTACCGTCCCTGCGGGTCCGTGGAAACCTCTATAAGTTCAAATTGTACCGATTTGGCCACCAAGACTGATACTCCACGTGCGTGTGATGTGTAGGTCGAATGAAATGCCCATCCGACCCAAGGTCGGCGAAGAGCCATTTGCAATCTCCCCTCCACGTGAGTCTCTACTAAGACTAAAATGTCAGTTTGTTGTTTTTTGAGGAACGTGAGGGCCGCCGAGCGTTTTATCTTCTCACGCAAGCCCCGCACGTTCCAGGTAAGAAATTTTAAAGTCCCCATGTGTTCCTTTCTATACAGCAACGTACTTCAGCCATCCTGTACTCATCTAATTGTTTGGTTAGTCTTGTAATATGTCTGTATTGTATATTTAGTGTACACTGTACTAGGTATAGCATAGCGTTTAATATCTGCAGCAACAGTGCCAAACTTTGGTTGTTGTACCGTCTGGTTATAACACATACAAATCTGTTCAACGGTTGAACTATCCCCCCACCACCCCCCACCCGCCTTACAACCTACCCAACTGTTTCAGGCATCATCCCCAAACCAACTGAAAATCCCCAACAAGAAAATAAAAAACTTTGCATGGTAAAGCCATAAACATGTGAGTAATTGGGACCACCGCACTAGAGAAAGATGACGGAATACACTCCGTGTTGGAAGAACGGTATATAATTGTTCATTGCAGTGGCCCCCAATCTCACTATCATATTCTCTGGTGTTGAGTGGGGTAAAGTCTCGCTGCACTTTGCAATAAAGGGGCAGGACTGTGTCCTCTCTAGGGCTCTGTCCTCTCAAAAAACATAATGAGCCACATAAGATGTCAGGGGAAAACAAATTAAAGTAAAAAAATGTGGGTAAGGGAAAAATCAGCTTATTGACTGTTTAGTCTAAACTTGACTCTCGTATTAAGGATACAACTCACAGTTCCTTGGCAGATCTTCCATCTGGCTCACTGAGCAAATAAATGGGCTAGTGTGAAGAGCATTTAAATCTAGCAGTTTGATCTGTATATGTCCACTTCAGTGCCCAGCGCATATCTGTTAAGTACTAATCAGGTCTGCGATAAGTGTCAGGAGTTGAACGCTGAATTAATTGTGGTAAGTGGTAGAAAAAAGTGTACTTACAGCGGTATCAGTCTGCTCTTTCCGGTGCCCTTTGGCATTCCAGCCAGGTTATCACCTCCTTGGGGTCCTCAAAGAAGTCAACTCTGCCATCTTGCTCTACTCGGAGTCGGGCTGGAAATAGCATAGCATATTTAATTTGCTTTAATCTCAGCCTACGTTTGGCCTCTGTGAACCCTTGTCTGCGGCGCTGTACTTCTGTCGAAAAGTCAGGGAATATGGCGATTTTACTGTTGCCTAGTTGAATGTTGCCTTTTTCTCGCGCCATTCTCAGGGCCGCATCCCGATCCTTATAATTAAGGAGCTTGGCTATAAAGGTGCGCGGGGGAGCTCCCTGCGAAGGTGGTCTGGCAGGCATTCGATGGGCCCTTTCCACAGCTAGTAGTGGGGAGAAGGCCTCTCTGCCATAATGTGTGATGAGCAACTGCTCCAGAAAAGTGGTGGGGTCCTTACTCTCGGCGCCTTCAGGGAGGCCGATTAATCGCAGGTTGCATCTCCTCAGTCTGTTCTCCATTTTATCCTGCTTGGAGAACAGTTGCTGAATTTGGCGCTGCATACGTTCTGTCCCCTCTTGCAGGGGCGGGATGGCGTCTTCCACATTGCTGATTCGGTTTTCTGTAGTTTTAACCCGGTCCCGGAGTTTATGTAAATCTTGCCGGATGAGAGATATATCTACCTTTACCTCCTCTATCTGAGCTGTTAATGAGGTTCTGCAGAATGTGATTGCCTCGAGAAGCCGATCCGTGTCTCCCGCCGCACGTTCCTCCTCAGGCTTCTCCGCAACGCCATTTTCCTCCATCTCCTCTCCCTCCTGCCGGCGGTACTGAGCTAGTTTCGCCGCTGTCGCTGCTTTCTGAGCCTTTGTGGGAGACATTGGGATTGGGTTCTTCAGCGGTCACAAAGGGGAAGCTATTGAGATTGTTTGGATGGATCTGCGGGCACAGGATGAGGCAAAAGTAGGAATAATGGACAGGTCTTCTCAGGGATGCGTCCTATTCCACTATTAGGCCATGTCCCCAGGAGAAACCGCTTTTAGAGGGGGATAACAGGGCCACAGTCCATGTGTACAGCACAATCAGAGGGGGTAGGTGTGCCAAGATGGCCGCCGGTCAGCACATATAGGCCCAGGCCGCAATCTAGGCCGGTTGTGAAAGTCAATCTCCCTGGGTCTCGGGTGGGTAAACAGGCCAGGAACAGGGGGATGAGCACAGTCTGACTCCTCCAGAGAGTTTTCTAATAGTCAGGCATCTGTATTATGGAGCTGGCTTCAGGCAGGGCCGAGACTAAGGTGAACCAAGATGGCCGCGGCCTCCGGTTGTAGGCCGAAGCCGCGGTCTTGATTAGTTTTAACCCCCGAGCGGGAGATCGTCGCTCCGTTCGGGCCGCCGTGCATCCGATTTCTCCAGGAGTCAGGCCCAGCTCTTCCAGGTGTCTCAGGGAGGCAATCCAGCTAGTTAATTAGTATAATTATTCCAGGATTAATCGCTTAACAGGAGTAATGGACGGAGCTCTGAGTCCACACGTCCTACTCCATGCTGTGTCAGGCCACGCCCCCTTTTTTTACACTTTTATTTGTAACTGTAAACGTTCCAGGTTAGGGTCTTTCAAAATGTGATGGCCGTCTCATCTTTCGAGACCCTGTGTGATAGTGTGCCCTAGGACTGTGCCGTGCTGTACCCTATGCTAATACTCCACTAGTGTGTGGTAGCAGCGGAAATGCAGAAACCAGGTTGGCCAGGACAGGAGGGACAAAAATAGCAGGTGTCATGCCTATGTCTGCGTTTTCCACAGACACGACATCCTCTTTGGGGTGATCGTTGGGTAGGGGTACCAGGGAGGACATCCGGAAAATGCCTCTCATGCAGCTGGCTCACTGCATTTGGTCCGCGCAGGGAATATTTTACTTACACCACCTCCTAAAAGACGGAAACCTCAAAACCTTCAACTCACGTAGAGAAGAATTCCCGCTCCAAAACTGCATGTTCTTTAGATTCTTACAACTCCGCCACGCAATCTCAATTTCCTAACTCTATCCTGCACCCCACACCCAATGTTAATATGGCAGTAATTAAGAGCACAGACCCTCATAAACTAATCTCAGCTTTCTATAGTATGCTCTCCACCCCTGTCTCCACCAAAATAGCGTACAAATTGAAGCCCAGATAGGAGAGAGAGGTGGGACCAATAGAGGATGAGGAGTAGGGGGAGGCACTGGAGTCCTGTAAGGCTGTATCTCCTAAACTATCTGATTGACTATCACAGCTCTACATTATTCACAGGGCATACCTCACACCCCTTATGCCCCGTACACACGATAGGATTTTCCAACGGAAAATGTTCTATGGGAGCTTGTTGTCGGAAATTCCGACCGTGTGTAGGCCCCATCGGACATTTTCCATCGGAATTTCCGACGCACAAAGTTCCACTCATGCTCGGAATCAAGCAGAAAAGCCGCACTGGCTATTAAATTTCATTTTCCTTGGCTCGTTGTACATGTTGTATATCACCGCATTCTTGACATTCGGAATTTCCAACAAGATTTGTGTGACCGTGTGTATGCAAGACAAGTTTGAGCCAACATCCGTCGGAAAAAAAACATGGATTTTGTTGTCGGAAAATCCTATTGTGTGTATAGGGCATTAGAGTGGCGAGATATAAACGCACTCAGTCCACACTGTGTTTGATGTGCGGACAAGAGACAGGCACGTTCTTCCATCTAATCTGGGCATGCCCCAAAATTACAAGGCTTATGGAAGGAAGTCGTAACATTTCTGCATGATACAATGGGCTCACCTTTAGCATTAGACCCGAAACAAAACCTTCTGGGGATATTCCCTGACACAATAGATACACATATGAAAATATTTCTTCATGAAACATTGTTTTTAGCTAGGAAAATTATAGCTAAAAAATGGATGAGGCAGTCACCTCCCAAAATAGCAGAATAGAAGTTAGAAGTAAATAATACCTTACCATACAAGAAATGCATACATATTAATAGAGTTTTCCCTGACAAATACAACAGAGTATGGGACCGCTGGCTACAAGAGTCTGATACCTGCGTGTGATAACAACACATCTGCTTGAAATGAATACCCAGACACAGATGTAAGGAGGGGCTCCGCTGGGAACACAGATGTATGAAGGGGCTCCACTGGGGACACAGATGTATGGAGGGGTTCTGCTGGGGACACAGATGTAAGGTGGGACTCCGCAGGGTCCGATCAGGTCCACCTGTCAGATCACTTCATCTGCCTGTGTTTACATTACACAGCCAGAGGACAGTCTGTCATTCACCAGAACCAGAAATCATTGGTCCGGGCCTGTAGACTAATCGATTCTGAAACTAATCTGATTGCTGCAGGCATGCACAACGTACCAGTACGTTGTTTCGCGTGGCCGGGCCGCTCTGCCATAGTATATGTAGGGTGGACGGTCCAGAACTGGTTAATCTCTATAACAAAGAGGCAGGTGTTCTGTAGTTCAGAGAGAGGGCAAATAACCTTTGAGATTTCAGTGCACTATTGTCAGAACAGGAAGTTTCAAGCTCTCTGGATTTTTGGCAGGATTAATGGTATTTTTTTAAACTTAAAGGGGTTGTAAAGGTCATTTTTTTATTTTTTAAAAATAACAAACATGTTATACTTACCTTCACTGTGCAGCTCGTTCTTCACAGAGTGGCCCCGAACCTGCTTTTCTGGGGTCCCTCGGCGGCTGTTTCAGCTCCTCCCCGCAAGAACTAACCACCTCAATGCGAGCTCCCTCGCATGGTGGTTAGTTGTTGCGGGCGCGCTCCCGTGATACAGCCGGCGGCTATAGCCGCTCGCTGTATCACTCGGCCCCGCCCCCCCAGCGCGCCGCGTCATTGGATGTGATTGACAGCAGCGCGAGCCAATGGCTGCGCTGCTTCCAATCCATCCACTGTAGCCAATCAGCGGCCAGGCTGAGCAGCGGAATGGATGTCGGGAACGAGCAGCCGACTTTTGAGGGGTCAGGTAAGTAAAACGGGGGGGGGCTGGGGGCGGCGGTATTGTCAGTAGTTTTTTCACCTTAATGCATAGAATGCATTAAGGTGAAAAAATTTTTACCTTTACAACCCCTTTAATTGAACAGATCTAACAAGACACTTTCAATGATGTAACTAACAGACTAAAAGGGAGCAAATAAAAAAAAGTTCATTGTTAGGGTTTACATACACTTTTACTGACCTAAAAACCCTTGTTTTGCTTTGTCTATTTTAGGTTACTTTGCGATAAAGCAAGGAAGTAGAAATCCCTATAGCATATTAATGTGCTTTACTAAACAGGAATGTTGTACATACAAACTACCTAAAACTGTAGGAAAACAATTCAAGGCATACAAAGTATTACAAAATATATGCAGACTATGCCATGCACACGTTACCTAACCTTCCTAGCAAATAAACATTGACGATGATCTGTATGTGATAGGGATACAATAAGAGTTACTTCGATTGGGTTTTAGTTTGAGATTTTCATAACAAGCAGGACTCAGGTTACTCACGCAATTACTGCAGGAAGCCGGGAGCGAATGTAGTGTCTTGAGTAATTTCCAGGTGAAATTCCTTTTTTGGTCTTGTTTAGTTCCCTCTGGCACAGACATTACTTCTTAGTTCTTCTTGTTGTAATGGAGCCCCTTTCAGCTTATGCTGCCGAACCCTTTTTTTTTTTAGAAAGTTTGCATAGCTATTTCAACATAGGCATATCATTTCTATGTTGCTAGGGTTGAAGTATTTTCTACCTCAAACTCTAGATGGCACTATAAAGTATCATGCCATAGGTCTAATATGTCAAAAGGTCAAGCTATTGTTGATTTTTATTTCCATAGCCTGGGTGTAGAGTTTGACCAGAACTCCTCTAATACAATGGGAGTAGCTAAAAATGTGTACATTGCTCATCGAATTGTTTACTTTTGCCCAATACACAACAATATCTATTTTCCTATTTGTATTAGAGCACAGGATATGTAAACATTGTTCCAATGGCATTTGTTTGAAAAATGTTAACTGAAGTAGACTGTTTACTCCTAAAACAGATTTTTATTTTATATATATATATATATATATATATATATATATATATATATATATATATACTCACTGGCCACTTTATTAGGTACACCTTGATAGTACCGAGTTGTCTTCAGAACTGGCTTAATTCTTCGTGGCACAGATTCTATAAGGTGTTGGAAACATTCGTCAGAGATCTTGGTCCAAATTGATATCATTGCATCATGCAGTCTTGCATCTTGCAGATTTGTCGGCTGCACATCCATGATAGGACTCTCCCATTCCACCACATCCCAAATGTGCTCTATTGGATTGAGATCTGGTGACTGTGGAGGCCATTGGAGTACAGTGACCTCATTGTCATGTACAACAAACCAGTGGTGAGATGATTTGAGCTTTGTGACATGGTGCAATATCCTGCTGGAAGGAGCCATCAGAAGATGGGTACACTGTAGTCATAAAGGGATGGACATGGCCAGCAACAATACTGTTTTTTTTTTTTGGACCATTATCTGTAAACCCTAGAGATGGATGTTCGTGAAAATTCCAGTAGATCAGCAGTTTTGGAAATTCTCAGACCAGCCTGTCTGAGCCAATCAGTGGCTCTTTACCACGTGATCAGCTGTGTCCAATCAGAAACAGAAGCCAATTATGGGCACGCCTTTCCTCATGTTAACAGGAACAGAGACCCGATAACCGACTTGTGTAAAAGGGACATGTACACTGATAATCCGGGCACTGATTATCAGTGCAGACCCACCAGTCCCGCCTACCAGTGCCCATCAGTAACGCCTATCAGTGCCACCTATCAGTGCAGCCTATCAATGCTCATCAGTGCAGCCTCATCAGTGTTGCCTATTAGTGCAGCCCATCAGTGCAGCTTATCAATGCCCATCAGTGCAGCCTCATCAGTGCCCATCAGTGCAGACTATCACCGCCCATCAGTGCAGCCTCATCAGCGCACATCAGTGAAGGAGAAAAATTACCTGTTTGCAAAATTTTATAACAAACTTTTAATTATTTAGAAAAAAAAATTAAAAATCCAGTGGTGATTAAATACCACCAAAAGAAAGCTCTATTTGTGTGGAAAACAAAAAGATAAAAATTTCATATGGGTACAGTGTTGCATGACCCTGCAATTGGTTACATTTGTTCATGTGCACTCTGTCAGCTCAAATAGAGAGAAATCGGCGATTAATCTACTCTCTATAGTGGGGAGTCCATGCATGAGAGTTCAAATGCAGCAAGAGGTGTGTAGAGATGGGTCAGAGATGGGCTGATTCTGGATGGCTGCCGCCTCATAACAAGCTGGAAGGGGCTCTGTAGACAGTAAAAAACAAAGAAGAGAGCAGCACCATCTAAGTGCAGCTTGATAAACATTTTAATATAGGGCAGACGTTTTTAAACTCACAAGATTGTAGAGATTACAGCGCATGTAAAATGGTATAGGAAGTTCATCCACTCCTGGGGGAAGGCGGTCGGCTCGTAGATGGAGAGGCAGCTGATGTTCCCGGCTGCGCTGGTGGCTCCCATTGCTTCCTGGTTCTCAGATTCGGCTCAGGGGAGGCTGGACATGTCACTTTCCGGATGGTGAGAGAATGGGGAGGAGCGAGTGTTCGGAGCATGCGTGCTCCTTCATCAGGCATCGCCTGATTACCCGATGAAGGAGCACGCATGTTGAAAATTGGCCTGGGCAGGAAGGGGGTGAAAGTGCCCGGTAGGCAAGTGGTTAAACATTTGGAGAAAATAACGGTTAATAGCTGAATAAAGCACATGGCTTACATCCACGTGTCCTCAAAGGGTTGAGTGCGCAATGTACGTGGTTGTGGTGCACTCGTGCAGAGTTTAAGGGATTATAGCAGGCAGTGAGGAGGTGATACAACGCTGCCTCACTGCCTGTTTAATGGTCTCTAAATAGCAATCTAAATGTGGATTGCCCTTCAAAAGACCAAACTTGTGTACGTTGTGTTTACGTTACGCACTAACGCATTGTTAGTGTATCCACTGAGCACCAATGCACTGTCGGTGTTAGTGTAAATGTTAATATTTTTACTTTTATTTATTATTAGATCTAGCTGGCTGAATATGCTAACATCCCGTGAGCTATATTTAAGGGGTCCCCGAGACCTGAAAATTGGATCAAGGGTTCCTCGGGTATCAAACGCTTGAGAGAGGCTGGATTCTTACACTTAAACACAGGTTTTATTAAACCCGACATGCATAACGAGAACGATTTCTTCCTGACTTTGTGGACTGTATCCCTTTAAAGCTTGGCTAATTTTCATCGTGAAGCAGGCTGTTCGTTTTATCTCCACGTTTTATATCTTTTAGCTCTGACATTAGCTTGTGTAACTTGGACACTTAGCAGCTCGGATTTAATTGTACGTGCACATTCTGGGCTGGTAACCATGGTTACGTCTTTTTATCCAGTGTATTCCTAATATTTGTTTGTGGATTGATAGTAACTCTGCATTAACACTTAAAATGTGCTTTCACTGTTACTAATGTAAAAACAATGTTTTAGGACAACAGTATTCTTTAAATAAACACATTGGAGGTAGGTGAAGCCCTCATTTTATGTTTTCGGTCAAAGCAACACCTTGTTGTATAGTGGTAACCTTATTTCCTTTCCTCCAGGATTCTGTGGTTCTCTTTTATATTATAGTACAATTTCCAGCTAGCGTACAATCAAAATAACCACATTGCGTGCTATTTAAAAAAAAAAAAAAAATTAAATTTTTTTTCTTACTTGATACTTTAATAACTGCGAACCTTGAGTAGTCTTATGCTGTAAAATTCAGCAATAAATTGGCAATTTCAGTCATTTTTTTTTGTCAACCATTATCAAAAAAAGAAAGGAGGAGATCTAAATGTACGCACTATGGTGGTCTCACACACACGGATATGACAATCAATTTGATATTTTTCAAAACTGCCCTTTTAAGAGATCTCAATAAACCTGCAGCAATTTTGATCCTTTTTTTTTTAATCAAAGCTGAACTTATATAATGCAATAGGTATAAATACCTAAATGTCAGTCGCTTGTAATCTGTTGAATCACAGGATGTAATTTCAGCAGCACTTAGACTGGGAGAGGAAGGGGCAGAACTTGAGGCCAGTTGGATGTCCTGCACACACACATGTGCTAACAAGGAACATGCTGACATCCAGCCTTACCTCCAGTTGTGTACTGTTGTACAGGCTTCTCTCCTGTGCTGAATTTGCTTAAAGTGAGTTTAACGGCAGATAAAAAAACACAACAATACATAACAATCATGTCATACCTGCTCTGTGTAGTGGTTTTGCACAGAGCAGCCCAGATCCTCCTCTCCTCAGGTCCCCCGCTGGTGCTCCCGGCCCCTCCGAGCCGCTGCTCCATGTGTCCATTCACATACAGAACGGTCCTCGGGCCCACCCTCACCCTCCTTGGCTCAATGGCTGTGATTGACGGTAATGGGAGCTAATGAGGAGAAAGAGAATCGGGAGAGTCGCTGCTCTCGTGCACATCTCTGGATCAAGATGGGGTTTAGGTAAGTATTAGGGGGGCTGCTGCACACAGAATGTTTTTTACCTTTATGCATTGAATAAATGAAGGTGAAAAACCTTTAGCCTTTACAACCACTTTAATCTTCTCACAGTGTGCATTAGAAGCTTCACCAAGTCAGATAGATCCTGCTTCATTTTTTGGCTGGAAGACATTCAGCATTATCAAGTTGTTTCCTTACCGGCATTACTGTTCCTTGCCTGCCCCTTTCATTCATTAGATTCCTGTT
Organism: Lithobates septentrionalis; assembly: GCA_037952835.1. Taxonomy (NCBI): domain Eukaryota; kingdom Metazoa; phylum Chordata; class Amphibia; order Anura; family Ranidae; genus Lithobates; species Lithobates septentrionalis. The sequence continues at coordinate 328,209 of JBBDGP010002778.1, read as the reverse complement.
ATTTCAATCATGGAGGCTTAGCATCACACACGGGCATTACTTGGGCAGACTGCACTCCTCCAGACTACTACTGTCCACTCATCAAGACATTTTGATATTTGCACAACTCTTTCCAAGAGCTAGTCCACTGCTTGTATCAGGGCTGAGGGCTCTTGAAAGGAGCACTAAAACATGAACAGTACTATTGCCATCATCTTTTCAATACATTATGATTTGTGCAGCTTACTATCCTTAAAACCCTCTTTCAAAGATAACCATTGACTCTTGTTTTTGTATCTCATATCCAAGAACGTAAAGTTTAGGTCCTGCAAGCAAATATAAATTGTAAGCTCACTGTTTGATGGTGAGAATACCTTAGAAAATACCAAAGTTTTCTGAAGACGAAACATTGTTTTCCTTTTGAATAAAGTAGGGATGGTTTAACAACCCTGTTGGTTTTTTCCTTTGCTCTTTGTATCCCTTTTAGAGAGATTAGCCCTCTCTATTTATCTTGGTGACCAGTGTTACAGGGACTGAAAGTGAGGAAAAATTAAAACTGTTGAGTTCTCAACGAAACAGGAACAAAAGGAAATCTTTCAGTGGAGACTAAGATTGCAATTGTCTAGGAGATAATTTTCCTCACTTAGGATTTTTTTTTTCTTTTTCCTCATTGCTTGTAGCAAGATGTAAGAACCCCATTGTGATTCCTTGGCAGAATTCTGCTGTAGTGTTTCCAGCAGTGGCAGCCGGTGGTAATTTTTTTTTTTGGGGGGGGAAACCTGCTTCTGATTGGCCGGATTGAGGATCAGTGTTTCAATAGCGAATAATTATTCGCTGTTGTAACACCTGCGTGGGCTCCTGGCGCAATGCTCTCCGCCACGAGCCCACCCTATTTTGAAGCCTATTAGAGCCTCTGGTTCTAATCAGGTACTTCAAAAAACACCCCCGCTGCTGTAATTCACATGCCCGGTGTCCTAAAAGGGGCCGGACGCATGAATAGGGGGTGGCGGTGTCCTGTCAAAATACCGGCCAAGGATAGAGAATGGGTGTGGTGGCTGTGGATAGTGGACGGGCCGACACTGGTTTCCAGGTGCGACGAGATGTCCCCACATGTTCACAATATGTCTAAGTAGAAACTTTTCTAAGAGGAGTCAAACAAATCCTCTACTGTGGACTCCAGGCATCATCTTGGAGAGGTCTTTCTTACAATTGGACACTTATTTAGGTTATATTATTTCCCCAATGTACCCATAGTAGAGATGTCCCAAATAGACCCTGAAGCATGGGCAAAACTCTGTACAGTGACTTTCAAAGAAGTTTTCTAAAATTATAGTAGAGCCGCCATGTTAAAATGGATAGGGTGTTATCTGAGTGCAGGGGCGTAACTACCACCAAAGCGACCCATGCGGGTGCTATGGGGCCCCCAGCCGAGTGGGGCCCAGTGAGGATAAGAGCACCGCCGGCACAGTCTCCCAGCCAGGGGAAGAGAGAGGAAAGGAAGAGGCGAGCTGTCCGTATCAGCAGAGAGCTGAATTGCCCGATGTAAGAGCTTTCATTAGAACTTCCAGTGTTCCCGGGGCTTACGTCACATAGCTCGACTTTTTGGCCCGGTGCCTTTGATAGACAGAACGCCGATCCAATGCGGGACATGTGACGTCATCAAAGGCGTCGGGCCAAGAGGTGGGGCTATGTGACGATGAGCCCCGGGAAGACAGGAAATTCAAATGAAAGCTATTACAGCGGGCAATCCCGCTCTCTGCTGATCCGGGTGGCTTGCCTCTTCCTCTGCACAGGTGAGGCTGTATGGGGCACAGGCAGACCAGGCTGTATGGGGCACAGGTCACACTGTATGGGGCACAGGTCACGCTGCATTGGGCACAGGTCACGCTGCATTGGGCACAGGCCACGCTGTATGTGGCACAGGTCACGCTGCATTGACACTAGGGCAGCTGTGGGGGGGGGGCTGTTTGCAGGGGGGCCCCATACAACATTTTGCTATGGGGCCCTGCTATTTCTAGTTACGCCCCTGTCTGTGTGGCTTTAATTAAAATAAATACAGTGCCATCATCCACATACATAAAGAGAAAGGGTAATGTATATTAACCAGTGTGTGTTTAGTATCACTTTAAGTACAGACATATTGTAGTGAAAAATCCACTTTGTAGTATTGATATGCAGGACTTTGAAAAGCACAGTAATTCAATTTTTAGTAGAGTTGTTCCTTCATATCTATTTCCATAAGGCTAGTGTAAGACAAGGAGTTGTGCATGTGGCAATCGCCGCTGTCTGTCTATCACAAGGAGGGGGGGTTGGTGCTTGCGGTGACCGCCGCCTTCTCATCTGCCATCTATCTCCCATGGGGGGGGTCAGCATTAGCTTGTCCATACCCCCCCCAAAATATCTAGCACCAGCCACCACTAGTACATGCATACATTTATTGAATAAACCAAGAAAAGCAAAGTTACATCCCTTGGGTAATCCCAAAAAATAAATGTGTATGCACTTATTTATATAAAATACCTTGGTACATTTTAATAATGAATGACTTTTAATTAGTAATTAAACTATTTAGGGAGAGTGTCGATGGGCTTTTGTTCCCTTATACAGCTACTGCTGGTTGGTAACAACATGAGGATCTAAGATGACTTTTTAAATATTGCATCTACTCCAATACTCTTGGAGATTTCTCTTGTTCACACGCCTCCCATCTGTTGATTGTCAGAGATCTACCCACTTTACCAGCCTTACCTATATTATCAGTACTAATGAACAATGCAGTTTGGCCAATTCAACCTTCTGCTTTTTTAAGATGGTTTTGAGGCAAGGCTATACATACACTACATACACTACATACACTACGCAAATTGCAAAATAGTGGATTTGGCAAAGCTGTACTGCACTCTATATCGATCAGCAGCAAGGTTGGGGTGGTGACATATAAACAGGTTTTCCATCTTTTTCTCTGAAGGAGAAAATGTTATTTAATACAGACCGCCTTCCTTTTAGACATCAAGGATTTCTGATTTAGATAAATTTCTTCCTATCTTGCATTGTTCATTAAAATGCAGTTTAAAGTTGTAGAAAATACTGTTGCATGCAAATTAATCTTTAAAAGCAATTATCCTTACACTATTAAACAGAATCCCCATCCAGCTGTTTCAGTCCCAAATTCTTTGTGTAGTTGGCATGAATTAATCTCTGTACTTACTGTTCAATTTAACCTCCCTGATATTATCTGAACACCTGCACAATAAAGATATGAATATAAGCTACTGATTTGTGCAGCTCATATAGGAACCAAGTCCTCCCTGTTTATTGTGGATGTACTTATGCAGTATTTTCATATGATTCTGAGTCACTTATACATTACTTATTATGTAAAATATGACAAGATAAATCTACACGATGACATCATCGGGTTGATTTACTAAAATTGGAGAGTGTAAAATCTGGTGCAGCTGTGCATGGTAACCTATCAGCTTCGGCTTTGTCGATTAAGCTTTGACAAAAAAAATGGAAGCTGATTGGTTTCTTAATAAGAGCTGCACTAGATTTGTACTCTCCAGTTTTAGTAAATCAACCCCCATTGGTTTTGTATTCACTTATCGTATGCTATATCATATATCTGTTCCTCTTTCTTCTACGACTGTATTTTAATGTGATGTAAATGTGTATAAGTAACGGAAGTATTATAGAACCTTTTTGAATATATCAGGATATACAGATATCCCATCCCATATGGTTTCAATTGTTGCACGCCTTGAGACCCTACCACTCCTGAAGATGATCAACAATGAAATACTGTGGCCATCAATGGATGTGTTGACATGTCATATTGTAGTCCACAACAGGGTGACAATGCTGCTCTTAGATGATGGAGATAGAAAGGCAACTTTTTTACCCTGTTATACGAAATTGGATGGGCACATTTTTTTTTTTACTCTATGCAGCCTGCATTCCAACACATGTATCCTCCAATAATGCAGCTTTACCCTCTCCACCATCTCATGTGCTGATGCATATATTGTCCACCTTACACACATACCTTTATGAAGGTTCATTCGAAAGGTCAGAAAGTATCCTGGGCAGTTGGCGACGCAGGGTGTTGAGAATAATTTGTATATACAGTATCTCACAAAAGTGAGTACACCCCTCACATTTTTGTAAATATTTTATTATATCTTTTCATGTGACAACACTGAAGAAATTATACTTTGCTACACTGCAAAGTAGTAAGTGTACAGCTTGTATAACAGTGTAAATTTGCTGTCCCCTCAAAATAACTCAACACACAGCAATGCATGTCTAAACCACTGGCAACAAAAGTGAGTACACCTCTAAGTGAAAATGTCCAAATCGGGCCCAATTAGCCATTTTTCCTCTCTGGTATCATGTGACTCGTTAGTGTTACAAGGTCTCAGGTGTGAATGGGGAGCGGGTGTGTTAAATTTGATGTTATCCCTCTCACTCTCTCATACTGGTCACTGGAAGTTCAACATGGATGGCACCTCATGGCAAAGAACTCTCTGAGGATCTGAAAAATAGAATTGTTGCTCTACATAAAGATGGCCTAGGCTATAAGAAGATTGTCAAGACCCTGAAACTGAGCTGCAGCATGGTGGCCAACACCATACAGCGGTTTAACAGGACAGGTTCCACTCAGAAGAGGCCTTTCCATGGTCGACCAAAGAAGTTGAGTGCACGTGCTCAGCGTCATATCCAGAGGTTGTCTTTGGGAAATAGATGTATGAGTGCTGCCAGCATTGCTGCAGAGGTTGAAGGGGTGGGGGGACAGCCTGTCAGTGCTCAGACCATAAACCGCACACTGCATCAAATTGGTCTGCATGGTTGTCGTACCAGAAGGAAGCCTCTTCTAAAGATGATGCACAAGAAAGCATGCAGTTTGCTGAAGACAAGCAGACTAAGGACATGGATTACTGGAACCATGTCCTGTGGTCGGATGGACCAAGATAAACTTATTTGGTTCAGATGGTGTCAAGCGTGTGTGGCGGCAACCAGGTGAGGAGTACAAAGACAAGTGAGTCTTGCCTACAGTTAAGCATGGTGGTGGGAGTCTCATGGTCTGGGGCTGCATGGGTGCTGCCGGCACTGGGGAGCTACAGTTCATTGCGGGAGACGTGAATGCCAACATGTACTGTGACATACTGAAGCAGAGCATGATCCCCTCCCTTCGGAGACTGGGCTGCAGGGCAGTATTCCAACATGATAATGACCCCAAACACACCTCCAAGACAACCACTGCCTTGATAAAGATGCTGAGAGTAAAGGTGATGGACTGGCCAAGCATGTCTCCAGACCTAAACCCTATTGAGCATCTGTGGGGCATCCTCAAACGGAAGGTGGAGGAGCGCAAGGTCTCCAACATCCACCAGCTCCGTGATGTTGTCATGGAGGAGTGTAAGAGGACTCCAGTGGCAACCTGTGAAGCTCTGGTGAACTCCATGCCCAAGAGGGTTAAGGCAGTGCTGGAAAATAATGGTGGCCACACAAAATATTGACACTTTGGGCCCAGTTTGGAAATTTTCACTTAGGGGTGTACTCATTTTTGTTGCCAGCGGTTTAGACATTAATGGCTGTGTGTTCAGTTATTTTGAGGGGACAGCAAATTTACACTGTTATACAAGCTGTACACTCACTACTTTACATTGTAGCAAAGTGTCATTTCTTCAGTGTTCATCCAGTGTTTGGTAAATCAGTGCCCTTTTTGTGTAGTCACTCGTGGAGATGGGAAGTATATGAAAATAGTCCACCATGTTTTTGAAGAAACTACCCAATATGTCTTCTCAGAAATTATGGTGGAACCTTTGAACATTTCTTTCTCAATATGGTGGTAGATGTGCAGTTTATCGATTTCTATCAGGTGGCTAGTCTGTCAGTAAGTTGCAGAGGACATTTTAGGGGGTGACTTCAGAAGCATGGCTGACCAATGACTGAACATTGGAACTGCGCTTATGCTTTGCAACAGGGTATGTGCACATTTCATAGGTTTCCATCAAGAAGAGTTGTGTTTTGCAATTTTCTTTTTACAATCTTGCCACAGAAGAGATCTATTAAAATCTCTTTCAGAATTGTATTGTTGTGTTCCCATGGGGTTTTCCTTTACTGATTGAACCATTGGCACTCAGTTGTCAGTGCAGGAAGTGAAAGGAAATATACCTTGTGGGAAACACAGACAATAATAAAAATCTAGTTTAACACCAAACAATGAAATGTATAGCTATAGGTGGGCTTTAACCTATTGACATTTAAATGGAAAGAAATCTTGAAAGACGCAGAGTTCAGTTTAGGCAAATGTGTATAACTTTTGGGTTTAGAAATATTTATTTCCTTATTAATAAAAAGGTTTTTTAAGAGTTAAAGAATTATACCTAGATTTTAAACATTAAGGCTGGGTTTACACTATCTTCGCATGTGGCTTAAAGCAGGGGTCTGGTGCGTCCCCGTTCACCGTTTTAGGTCCAATTTCAGCCCAACTTTTTGGCTGAATTCAGACCTGAAACAGACCAGAAAGACGCACAGGGCTACTGAGCAAATTAGCGCCGGAGCTCCTGCTATTGCGAATTGGATGCAGGGAACCCAGCCTTAGGAGAAGATCATTGGTTAAAAACAGATTACCATTGTATACCTAGATGTATTCCCCATATTGAATTATTCTATCACATGGCAATGGTCAAATGTTCCAAAATATAAAGCAGAACTATCATGCAAGCCAGTGAATACTGAGATAATGGCCAATTATTTCAAATTATTTTGAAAGGAAACAAAACTCTTTTTAATATCAAATTTCATCAGTTTATTTAAACATTTCAGCATATAATTCATTGTCGAAAGATCTTCAGTTTAACTGCTGTGTACATACATGGAATAATTTATTTAAGAAATGTTACATTTTAATATTTGGCACAGAACAGAAGCAAGCAGTACTTTGTATGACAGGCCTGTCAGACGAAGTGTAATTTTGTCCATAGATATGTATACCGTTGCTAATTATGAATTGTTTGTTTTTAGTTGGCTAACTACACTCAAAAGAGGGTCTAGCGCCATTTCTTTTAATTTTTCAGTGCAAAATAAACACCCAAAAGCATGTACAATTTGGCTAACCAAATTTCTACAGTTATCAGTGGTCACAAGGTAGCTATATCAACCCATAAGTTTCAATGGTTACACAGAATATTTACAGAATTATACTTTATGGAGCTCTAAATAACCTCAAACATTCATCTAACTTGACATTTGAAAGGGTTTATGTGCGTTTTCAAGAAAAATAAAAAGTAACATGAAGGGTTCCCCACTGCTTCCTAGACCCATTTATCTGGATCTAAAGAGCTGTATTGTCTTTTGCATTGTTATCTGAAATTAGGACAATTGTCAGGTACAATGAAGTCCATATATTTTTAAATACGCTTTTGGAGTCCCAAGACAATAGCAAAATAATTAAGGGAAAATTGGTTCTACAAAAGTGGCACTGAAATTTTATGCACCACCTTAAAATTTGTAGCTCTTTTTCTCTAGGACCACAGCATAAAAAGAGAACTTAATTTGTTTTTTTTAAGAACTTCAAGGGGGCATCAGACAAAAAGCTAGATGTATATTATTGCCACTATATCTTAGAGGAAAAGCTAAAATATCATAGCTAGACATATGGGGGTAGATATACTAAAACTGGTGCACACAAAATCTGATGCAGGTTTTGCTATAGCTTAATTGAACAAGCTGTAGTTAGAAGGTGATTGGTAACTATGCACAGAATCTGTTTTCAGCAGTTTTATTAAATCTGCCCCATTAGTGCTTTGCCCATGTAGAGCAACAGGTTCACTTTAATCCCCCCACCCACCCCAGGAGCACATACTTCCCTTCTTTTATTACTGACATTTAGCTGCCAGGAGCAGAAGTCTCTCATGTAAGCTATGACACATTTGCGCCAAGGCTTACACAGTGTTATCGACTCTCCCTAAGTGAAAGTGCTTGCTGATTGGCCCAGTGCTGTCACATGGTGTGGATGCTCCTTCATACTTGGAAGTAGGGGGTTCCCTCTCTTGACATTTTCACAGAGTGGCGAGGGAGCAAAGGAAAGGCAAGTATATGCTTCTGAAAAGGGAAGGATATTCGCACACCTGTTGCGTCCTGGATGCATAAATGACAAATTTGTTTTAATATGTTATATGAGACATTATGACTTTAAAACAAAAAAGTTTTAGGATGAAAAAACATATATAATCATATAGAAACTTTATTTGCTAATACTATGACAATAGAAGTTTAGTTTTAGCTGGAGCTGGTCATCCATCTAGGTTTTTCATACAAATAAAGGAAAAGTGCTGGGAGAAATAAGGACCCTTACTGAATTGCTAGCTACTATGGTGTCTCAGTCACTGAAATGTAACAACTATAAAATTGCCACAAAACCATTGCAGTCAGAGGTGGGCATGACATGATATTTGTTCTATGGTTATAACTTACAGGCCCAAAGCCTTTAGATTAGCGTGACAGCCAGGCAACCAGCATTTCCAGAAGCTATGCAAACCTCTATATGTCTTTAAATATTTAAAAATGTATTAAACTCTTTTATTAAATATTAGTTTACGCAAATAAATCCATACTAGCATACATTGGATTTCTGGGTTTCTAAACAAGCCTTAAAGTGGATGTAAACCCTCACATATACCCAGTGAAGTAAACAGCCTCAGATGATACACCAAGATTAAACAAATCTCCCTACATTAGTTTTACATGTATATCTGCTGTCTTCAGCTTTCTACATTCTTTAGAATGTGTTCATCGTGTTACAAATCTTTCTTCCTGTTTCAGCAGTGGGAGGGGAGTCTAGGCATACACTGTGTGAGAGCTGATTGGAGGAAAGGCACACACCCCCCTCCACAGGGGCAGAGGAATGAAGAAACTTGGAGAGCTGCAGTTTGAATAGACAAGCTCTCTGCTTGTCTATCTCTAAGACCCCTTTCACACTGGGGCGGTTTGCAGGCGTTATTGCGCTAAAAATACCGCCTGCAAACCGACCCAAAACAGCCGCTGCTGTTTGTTCAGTGTGAAAGCCCGAGGGCTTTCACACTGAAGCGGTGCGCTGGCAGGAGAAGAAAAAATCTCCTGCAAGCCGCATCTTTGGAGCGGTGAAGGAGCGGTGTATTCACCGCTCCTAAACTGCTCCTGCCCATTGAAATCAATGGGGCAGCGCGACTATACTGCGGCTATGCGAGCCGGTTTAACCCTTTTTCGGCTGCCAGCGGGGGTTAAAACCGCACCACTAGCGGCCGAATACAGCTGCAAAAACTACGGTAAAACAGCGCTAAAAATAGCGCTGTTTTACCGCCGACGCGCCCACCGCCCCAGTGTGAAAGGGGCCTAAGTTTCCTCCCTGACACAAATTTCCAGCTGCTTTTATCTCAATTGTCGGAGAACTTGTCAGAAGTTATCATGCTGATAACAGAGGAACGAAGTTTCAGAAGACACGGGACTTAGAGCTTTGGAGAGAGATAAGTAAACACTACAGATATATGTGCCCAGGTCAGATTTCATGAATGGGGTTTACAACCACTTTAAGACAACAGTTTCTATTCCAGCTGCCAGTAGTGTGGAGATAATCCTGATTCCAATTTAATGTAAACCAGAAATGTTTGTAATATTATTAACAGGAACCAATGGAAGTGTTATAAAAAATAAGAACCACAAGGAGAGACCTTTCCTTGTCAATCTTTACAATAAAAGTTCATTTTCTACCTTACCATGGAATAACATCAGATAAATATTACAAATATTTTCTATAACTTTTTTTAATAACTCTTTTCTTTTATAAGAGAGCTTGAAATAAATAGAAACACATTCAATAAATATTAATTCACTAGGTACATAATTTGTAGCACAATTTCATGGTTACATGTATCAAGAATACCCAAGAAATGAATCCAATCCAAAGTAGTACCATTGAGGTAATCAACAGGGGAGCGGGAGTGCAGCCATAGGTGAATAAACTGCCTGGGCAATCTAGGGTTCTGGACAAGGGCACAAAACACAATGAGCCATGAGGGGAAAGTAGGAGAGTCTAGGAAGTTGGTGGTCAACTTTCTTGACATACACTGTAGGGCCTCAAGTGTGACCCATTTATTATGGCCCATTTAGATAGTGAATGCAACCCTAGACATATCCCGCTGGGCCTTGGCCTGGTTACAAGCACATCTCGTAATCCAGAGAACGGAGCTCAGTTTTGTCTCTTTGCTACGGACTTTTTTGGGTGTTATAATTAGTTGGCACAAAAACCATGCTCTGCTGTTTCTGCTTGGACCCACAATATTAATATTGCCCTTGTGTTAGTAAGGATACTGATTTTCTACCCTTTCCAAAAAAGCAAAGCAGGCGATCAAAGCAGGTAAATGTGGAAAAATACAAAAAGACAGATGAAATGATTGAAATCTCTGTGATTTCATGTTTTTGTTTCTGATGAGCTGCTGAGTTTAACCTGTCCCATCTGAAGCTTGCTGCCATATCTCAGCATGCTTTATTCTCTGATGCAAAATCCTAGTTCATAGTGTCGGGTCATCTGTAAAATGACTGTCCTGTGCACAGTGGTGGTGGTCATTGTAGAACGGAATATGATAACCTCACAGCTGTACACATTTCAATGATACCTGCAATATGTATTTACATTACAATAAAAAATAGCATTTCTTTTTCACTACACAGCATGCTGTATTTTCTTCTTTATATCAGATCAGTCATCAACATGCGTTGGACACATTTTAAAGCTGAACTCCGGGCAGATTCAGATTTAAAAAGCACAGATTCATGTAGCTCTGTATTAATACTTCAATAAATGTAGCAGTGTACAGTAAGTACCTGAATTTGACTTGGTAAAAGCTTGGGTGGGAGGAGGGAGAGGGAGCAGTAGTACAAAGTATCCATCAGATGCAGTAAAAGTGTCAATTAATGTTGCAGTGAAAGGAGCATGCTGATAGGAGAGGGGAGCAGAGTGACAGAGAGATGATCTTGTGAGTATGCCGCTTCTCCTTTCTCTGCCCAGTCACAGGGTAGGGGTGGTGAGAGACCTGTTAGTGAAGGTGCATCTGCTGCAGGGAAAGTTCAGGTCGCCTTCCTTGCCAAGGCGTTAATTGTGCCTTGTGGAAGAGCTGTGTAAATAATAAGACTGGATGGACAGAAATAATAATCCTTTAGTTGGGAAAACATCTCCAATTTGTGTATTTCATCTGTATTTAGCTGTTTGCATGGAGTTCAGCTTTAAAGGATCCTTGTACTAATGATAACAATTATATTAAGAATAATAGTGTTTTTCTTTTTTCTAATTTCCTAATGCATTAAAGGGTTATTATAGTACACATTTTAGTAATTCTATAATCCTATATGACAATTCGTGGCTGAACAGTACCAGAAGTTAATATACAGTGCCTTGAAAAAGTATTCATACCCCTTGGAATTTTTTACATTTTGTCATGTTACAACCAAATCGAAAATATATTTTATTGGGATTTTATGTGATAGACCAACATAAAGCGGCACATAATTGTGAAGTGGAAGGAAAATGATAAATGGTTTTCAACATTTTTTACAAATAAATATGTGAAAAGTGTGGCGTGCATTTGTATTCAGCCCCCCTGAGTCAATACTTTGTAGAACCACCTTTCACTGCAATTACAGCTGCAAGTCTTTTTGGGGATGTCTCTACCAGCTTTGCACATCTAGAGTGAAATTTTTGCCCATTCTTCTTTGCAAAATAGCTCAAGCTCTGTCAGATTGGATGGAGAGCGTCTGTGAACAGCAATTTTCACATCTTGCCACAGATTCTCAATTAGATTTAGGTCTGGACTTTGGGCCATTCTAACACATAATTATGCTTTGATCTAAACCATTTCATTGTAGCTCTGGCTGTATGTTTAGGGTCGTTGTCCTGCTGGAAGGTGAACCTTCGCCCCAGTTTCATGTCTTTTGCAGACAGGTTTTCTTCTAAGATTGCCCTGTATTTGCCTCCATCCATCTTCCCATCAACTCTGACCAGCTTCCCTGTCCCTGCTGAAGAAAAGCATCCCCACAACATGTTGCTGCCACCACCATGTTTCATGGTGGGGATGGTGTGTTCAGGGTGATGTGCAGTGTTAGTTTTCCACCACACATAGCGTTTTGCTTTTAGGCCAAAAAGTTCAATTTTGGTCTCATTTGACCAGAGAACCTTCTTCCACATGTTTGCTTTGTCCCCCACATGGCTTCTCGCAAACTGCAAGAGGGACTTCTTATGGCTTTCTTTCAACAATGGCTTTTTTCTTGCCACTCTTCCATAAAGGCCAGATTTGTGGAGTGCACGACTAATAGTTGTCCTGTGGACAGATTCTCCCACCTGAGCTGTGGATCTCTGCAGCTCCTCCAGAGTTACCATGGGTAACTCTTGGCTGCTATTCTGATTAATGCTCTCCTTGCCTGGCCTGTCCGACTCTTTCCATTTTCGGATGATGAATTGAACAGTGCTCCATGAGATGTTTAAAGCTTGGGATATTTTTTTTTATAACCTAATCCTGCTTTAAACCTCTCCACAACTATCCCTGACCTGTCTGGTGTGTTCCTTGGCCTTCATGATGCTGTTTCTTCACCAAGGTTCTCTAACAAACATCTGAGGGCTTCACAGAACAGCTGTATTTATACTGAGATTAAATCACACACAGGTGGACTCTATTTACTTATTAGGTGACTTCTGAAGGCAATTGGTTCCACTAGATTTTAGTTAAGGGTATCCGAGTAAAGTGGGCTGAATACAAATGCACGCCACACTTTTCAAATATTTGTTTGTAAGAAATTTTGAAAAGCATTTATCACTTTCCTTCCACTTCACAATTATGTGCCACTGTGTGTTGGTCTATCACATAAAATTCCATGTACGTTTTTGCCTGTAACATGACAAAATGTGAAAAATTTCAAGGGGGGTAAATACTTTCTCAAGGCACTGTGTATAAAACTCCTTAAAGGCTTGAAAAATTTCTCATTATTGACCACCTTATATGCCTTCAATATCACTTCTCGGCCTTTTGGCTAAGATCAAGTGTCTTCAATTGCTACTTGTTTTGCACTCAGCCATTTTAGGCTAGGGAGTTAAACTTTTTGTGTACAGTTAAAGTTAACTCGCATTATACTAGCTTGATCTGCAATATATTAATTTTATGATACGTTCATGAGACATTTCATAATAAAATCCAACCTATATTATAAGGGTTCTTTGTTCCTGTAACTATACCACTTTACAAAAGAGGCAGACCCTTTGATTCTAGCAAAGACATTAGCTATAATCTGTACACTTTCTAAACTGGTGCACTGATTTAAAGGTTGGATCATGCAACCTTACTTATAAAGTTATATGATTCAAAAATTCCCATCTACCATGAATTCATTTTAAAGACTTTATTGGTCCACAGGGGTCAGTCACTCACACAGTGAGGGCTTAAGGCTGATTTCTGCTTATTTAAGACTAGATTACCTGAAGCAGTACAATAAATACAGTTCCATTAATATATAGTCAGTGCTAATTATTTACTATATACATCTAAAGGAATGACACAGTCACCATGAAGCCTAACTTAGTTTATATGACATGCCAGACTGCTGCTATCCTGTTAAGCAGGAATACATCAAACACTAAGGATTGATTAAAAAATTGTGAAATAGTCAATACAAGCAATGATAATAAAGCACATTCATAATACAGTTTATAGCCAAAATAAAAGCCATCCAATTAACTGAGAAAAACAAATTAACCAATACATTTATCTCTTATGGAGCCTTGTTTTTGCCATTCTGTTATAATTTATGTGTCAGTAGATAAACGGCTTTAAAAAGTGCTAGAAAAAATTTAATTTTAAGGAAGAAAAAAAAATGTTTGCTGGTTATACTGAAGCCTTGCCTGTGCTTATCTGGTGAGTTGATAACAAGGAACACACATCTACACGGGACATTTTAAAACCTCTCCTGAACTATGAAACTTGACAGCTAGTAACCGACATTTAAAAATGTCCATTGTTTACCTGCCGCGTTCAGCCGCGTTTGCGCTTAGAATCGTTTTTTGCATTACAAATGGTCAGAAATGTATCTCAATTAAAAACACATATAAACGAAACGCGGCTAAACGTGAGTTGCCAGGTTTACATGCTGTTACAAAGGCATTTGGCATTTCAAATGCCTCTGAACATCCGTCCTGAACGCATTTTTTTGCTTTCCAAAAAATATTTCTAACCTCAACTGCCTGGAAAGGACTATAAACAACTCAGTGTACATGTGCTGATAAGATAACATAGAGCAGAGTTCAGGGGCAGCTGAAAAAAACGCCCAACTGCTCTTAAAGTGGTTGTAAACCCTCCCTCCTGACTTTTAACTATAGGTAAGCCTAGAATAAGGCTTACCTATAGGTAGTGGAAATATCTCCTAAACGTGCGGCGTTTAGGAGATACTTCACTTGTAGTGCGCCGATGATGTAATCGGTGCATGCGCTGTGAAGAAACGGACCTCCGTGCCGTTTCTTCCCCAGTGTGTGCCGTTATAGCTCCCACGCGCACGCGGGGGAGTGACGTCATGCGGCTTCGGCCAGTCACAGAACCGGAGTCCGCGGCCCCCGGAAGGAAGAGGGGCGAAGATGGACACAGCCTGCACAGGGGACAGTGATGGATTCATTTGCAGGTAAGTGTCACATAATGGGCTAGTATGCAATGCATACTAGCCCATTATGCTTTTAATTTACAGGCTTTGCAGGGAGCAAAGGAGGAAGCAAAACCCATCAGGGTTTACTTCCTCTTTAAAATGTCCATTTACCAGCAGCAGTGTACATGCCGTATCCTGACTAGCTTTGCTCTTCGTACGATCAGACATAAATGTCCTCTTGGCTTATACTGGAAGTAGCAATAATAAATAAGTTAATCGGCATGCAGCATTATAAGTCAGCTTCAAGAAGGTTCCTGAGCCCATAAATGTACTAAAAAGGGCAAAATCATCCAAAATGTTTTTTTTTTCTTTGGATAGAAGCCAGAAGGGTTGGGACCTTTGATTCGTTTGGTGAAATTAAACTAAAATCTATTTGGATTATTTCCAAACTGTGTTGAAATAAAAAAAAATGTAACACTTTTTTGCCTCGTGTCCTTTGTTTCTCCATCTTTTGGGGCTACAATTTCATATGCTGTAAAACACTGGTTCAGCAAAAACCAAGGATAGAGTCCTTTTTAATGTATGATTATTGGTTCAGCAAAAAATACAGAAAGAGTGCCTTATAACATATGAAAAAAATCTATCAAAAATGTAAATTCATTCACACTGTTTATAACCAGTGTCAAAAATACAAACTAAATAAATAAATACAAAAAACAAAATTAACTAACAAAAAGCTTGACTGAAAATCTTTTTTTTTTCGAATGGCGGGCCTCGCAGTTACAGTAAAAATATTTAAGGCCCACTCTCTCAATAAATAGGCCACACCAAAATAGCTATACGAGACCTTGAATGGAAAAGGCAGCCATTTTAAGGCCTCATAGGCCTGTATATGAGGTTAGCGATCAAATTCTGTTATAGCTGATATTATGATCTGCAGGTCTGTCATAAAAGCCAAATGTTTATCAGACTTGCCAGTTGTAATGGATGACCAAATCTGTTATAATCATGTAGCTTGATTATTGGGTCATACAGATGACATGGTTCTACCTACTTTTGCACTTCAGAGAATTAGAAATGTTTGGTATTCAGTAGTACCACAACACAAGCAATGCATGAAAAAAAATAACTAAAGTAGCTAGGTAACTTTTTAATTAAATATATATATATATATATATATATATATATATATATATATATACACATATATATATATATATATATATATATATATATATATATATATATATATATATATATATACAGTACATATAAAAGAGACAGTGACATTGCCTGGATCATTTAGATAGCTACCCAAAGAATTCAATATGTGCAACATTTAATGTGGCACTCAATGGCTCATCCTCAGTCATTGCTTAAAAAAGAAAAAACAAGTTTCCATGAAGAATAGGAAATACTGCCTTTATAAAGTTGTCTGTACCTACAATGAGCAGCCACCTTTTTTAGCTTTTCACTTTAAACCTTCCTTAGCTGTCAACAGACACATAGAGCAGCCACCTAGAATTCACAAACTTTGGGAGCTCAGAAACAGGTGCAAATTCCGACCATCTCCAATGTTTGTGGGCTCAGAGCTGCCCCTCTGCCACCATACTGCTAGTGTGTCAACTGTCATAGTTAAAGACCAACAGTAAGGTACAGGAGGTGGACCTGAGCTCTTCATCACAGGATCTGGTTCAAATTTTCATAATAAATTGGTCTTTGGTTCCCAAGATTCTCTTCAAGGTCTATAACTGTTTAAGCAGGTGCCTGCTTTCCATGCCTGGTGACAGATAAGAAAGTTTAAAGTGAACATAGATTCACTTTATTTATGATTGTGCTCATAAAACACATACTTTTGTAAAGCCTACACAGCTAAGGAATTGCACTGACCCTAAGCACTAATATGCTTTACATGGAGTACTGTACATAAGCAGAGCCTACCTAAGCTGTTATATATTCCTAAAACATATGACTGTATTCAGTGCGTACAAAATTAAAGCATTCGTTTCACCCATTTGTTTTTGGATGGATTAGATCACTGTTTTGTACCAGATGGCTGTCGGTTTTTGCTTGGCTGGGAAGATGAGCTTCCTGGTTTGCTGCATTAGTGGGTTCACCCATCTATTTGTGGACAGTCCACTAGAGGTGGCACAGGTATGCCACAAAAATGCTTCAACATCTCTGTATCATCTGAAACGCACTCACCTTTTACCCCCATAGTGGGGGAACACAGCCAGGTGAGGGAAATTCTCCCCATTCAGGCCAAATACAGCACATATCTGGTTGAAAGAGTGAACCCTGTCATATACTGAAAATCCCACCCATTGTACATATTCCATTTACATTTATAACAATACCAATGTGTATCACACCCAAATAAATAATTTTTTACATATAAAATATGGTCATAAATATATATTTTGCAGTAAAGCAATAAATAAATAATTTTGCGTCACGTTTCCATTATATAGAATCAACACTTTAAAGAGTTCAATAAACACTATATGAACATTTGTTCTCATATGAAATAAAAATATTTTCTATTACTGTACATAGACAAAGTAGTTCCACCTTTTTTAAATGGCCATTTGTTGATTTTTTTTTTTTTTTGATGGATCCATTCACAGCACAGTTATATGGCACTTCTTAACTTTACAACAAAATTGTTTATCAGTTTCTACTTTAAAATTTCTAAAGACATTTTGAAGCCTGCTTTAAATGTTAAATTGTTTCTAGAATAAAACAAAATAATTTCTCAAATTAAAATACATTTTTCCTACAATATTGTAAGTTTTTTTCATTGCACAGTGTTATATATTCAAAATGATTTACACATCTCAAAAACAATTTCAGAATGCAAAATTAATTTCAACATTGACTGTTTACACAGCATTAACCTTACCATTTTATCTAACAAAATTCTCAATACCGAAACATATATGAAAATAAGCAGCAATGCTATAATGCCATAAAAACAAAAGGTGGCCAATAGAAAGAAACAATTAGTTTCCATTTGGAGGTGCAATGGGAAATTGAAAACAGTGTAAACTGTGAATACAATTGTACCTTTTGTTAAAATTAAAAATAAATGATCAATACATTTTTCAGAACCTCAACAATATTTATAAAACATTAATGTTTAAATATGTTGTTAAAGCTAACCAGAACTGATTGAATATTGAATGAATATATATTTTTGGTATTTTACATTTTTTCAGACCAACCCAGTGCTCTTTGGTTTAAATCCCATCACAGTATAGATCCATATTAATTGCTCATCTCACTCAATTTTAAACTAAAAGAGTTGTTGACTGGGCTGCCACTGCTTCACAATCTTCAGTAAACAATAATACCATGAAAGTGCCCTTAGGTAACCACTACAGGGCAAGTTTTTCACCATATACGTAATGATGCTTTTTAACTTGCCAGTGCATTTCCTAGTGCCTCAACATTTATGCTCATTATCTTTAAATGAGATATTCATAATCACAAATGTTTTTGTAATTTATTTTCTAAGTAGGACCAATCAACCAGCTCCAATCCCATAGTTTTGTCTTCAAAAAATATCATTAGTATGTACAGCAATTTTCTTTTGAAG
Organism: Lithobates septentrionalis; assembly: GCA_037952835.1. Classification (NCBI taxonomy): domain Eukaryota; kingdom Metazoa; phylum Chordata; class Amphibia; order Anura; family Ranidae; genus Lithobates; species Lithobates septentrionalis. The sequence continues at coordinate 309,974 of JBBDGP010002778.1, read as the reverse complement.
TCCTCTTAATGGGTAAATTAAGCCATTTACGTGCGTATAGTTTTCCATAACAGTGTACAAATGGTCATATTTCAGCAATCAATATATATGTACACTCCTTGAATATTGATACCCTAGCCACTCATGCAAATCCACGAGTATAAACATGTCAATTTATATTTTACCTATGCTTAATAAGTAGAAGCATTTAAATAAATAAATCAAAGCAATCATGTGCTAAGAAACCAACTGAATTCTTGTAGAGTTATAGGTTGGTACTTGGTACTGTATAAAATATTAAGTACACTCCTAGATTCAGCATAGAATTCTTCAATAAAAGTATGGCAAATGCACTTAATAAAAGGCAGGGCCGATTTTTTAAATTTCACAAGATAAACATACTGTGCTGTTTAATATTCACCTCAGAATTAAACCTGGACCCACTGGTCCAAATACTAAGACGTTGATGCCCAAAGATGTAACTCTAGCACCATCCACTGTTTCTTTATATTTAAAGCTGGAAGCTAGAGTCAACTGTGACTCCCTACCTCCTTCATGTTTCTCATCCCTGCTAGTACACTGACAACTGCATATGTAGGGCAGCAATTCATTTATATTGTAGAGAAAACTGTAATTACTGCTAACTAGCAAGCATTTTACTGCTTGAATAATTTATCCAGCATAAGCTGAACGGATCTGTTTTCTTTACAGAAAAGGTCTGAAGTATTGTGTGCAGCAGGTGCTATCTGGAGAGAAAGCTTGTAAACACTTTCAAGACGTGTGCTTTGAAATCCTGCCTTAGCCAAGAATCTCTTCAAAGTTAACAAGTTGTTTAATCTGTTCTGTGTGCATTGAATGCCTTCGAAGCAGCATTTTTTTGCTCTTTGACTCTTTTGGAAAGAGAGGAGCTGAGGGCACAAGCATTTTTGTCCCTGGGAAAGTAACACTGGATATTTTGTTGTGGCCACTAATGTCCGGAATAGGAGGGTGGGGATTAACATTCAGTGGTGGAAGAAAGCCTGGTCTGGTTTGACTAATGTGATCTAGAAGTAAGGCTCCAGATCCTCGCCTCTCAAGAATGGCGTGGTTCCTTCTACTTAAGGGTGTAACAGACACACTTTCGAGAGACTCCCTGGAACCAGACAGTAAAGAAGAAGGAGAAAACATCTTCTTCTTCTCCAAAAGGACTTTGCTGTCCTCTGTTGCAGCTGGACCATGACACCTAGTGAGCTGGGAATCTGAGCTGTAATGATTGGCTCCTAAATTTCTTCTTTGAACTATGCTCCTCAAGCTTGATACTGATATTGTATTTACTGAGTCAGGGTCTTGATCTACAGGGATTTCTGATTTGTTTGGTGTCCCTTCTGTGTACAGTGACTGTGAATGAATTTCATCATACGAAAGCTTCCTTGGACCAGAGGTATCAAATGTTTTTAAAAGATGAGTAGGATCTTTCACATCTATGCTCTGATGACGAGTGAAGTAACGCTTGGAATACACCAAGCCATTCATTCTAAGAGAAAGTTCTTCTTCAGGGGTAATATCTTGAAGCTCTTCTTGCAAAGAGGACACTTTATGCTGATGTAGAAGAGATGGTGGGATTTTAAGCCAGGGTTCAGAATGTAATCTTTGTAGAAGTGGTAATTTAGCCCCAATATGCATCATATGGGCTTTTTTTGTTGGAGAACCTGGCTCAGAGGAACCTTTGAATTCAATAGATGTATCAGCCTCTTTAAAGTTAAACAGTTCCTTTTCTGCTTCAAAAGCACTTGAAATTGGCGTAGGAGAGGTTTTAAGTTCAATTTCAGAAGGTGATGTACATGGGCTTGGAGAACTGTGGTCATCAATTCCTGGAGAAGGTGGAACATTTAAATACTGTCTTGTTTTTTGTCTTCCTGATGGAGATTTATCAGTAGTTATAATAATAACTTCTTTACCTTTAGCCTTGCAAGCATTAAGCAGGATTCTGAGTGTTTCCTTGTCTTCTGAGTTGACTGCATAAACCAGTGCAGAGAAGCCGGTGTGGTCTTGAAGACTGGGGTCAGCTCCACTTTCCAGCAGCAGAGAAACCACCTCAGCACCTGCATTCTCCAAACAGGCATGCATTAGTGCTGTTTTCCCAAACTTGTCTTGGATGTTTGGGTGTGCATTATTTTCCAGTAGATATTTAATCATTTTAACTTTGCTTACACTTTGATGATCCACATGCTTAGTTTTGCAAGCAATCATTAGCGGTGTTTCTCCGCGATCATTGCTCTCATCGATATAAGCTCCTCCTTCCAGAAGAAGTCTTGTGAGGCGCAATCTGCTCTGGTATACAGCTTTAATAAGCGAGTTCCCTTCAGTCGTCACATCCAGGCTTTCATCCATTGTTACTGGTAGCTCTTCACTATCACAACTGTAAGAAAACAAAGGTTATAAAGTTACTTTATAAGCTTTAATAACATGATCTTCAATTTTTAATAAATACAGTCTTACAATTGTTAAAACTGAGCTTGAGGCAAACAGTTATATACATACAGTAAATGAGAACAGTTTTACCTGCTAAGGGATTTGTATTTCTGTTTATCCAGTGTTTAGCTTTACACAGTTCTGCCCCACAGCATACCCCTTTCTGGCAGAACAGGGGATCTGATTCTAGTGCAGTTACACCTTTGCGCCGTCACCATCTGGCCCTTTAAGAGGTTTCAGATGCTAGGACTGGGTTTGAGATCATGTGACCGGCTATGAGAATAAAGTTCTCTTAAGAGGGCAAAGAGACACCTGAACACTATGGAAAAGACAATTGTATTTTATTGTACAAAATTAAATAAACACCACACAAATTATTCTAATGGCAAAAATATGGGGAAGGGCTAAGATAGGTGACTATCAAGGACCCAGAAAATTAAAAGACAACATGGTCTAGGATATTAAAAACAAAGGAGCCACGGCTAATCATCACACATGCAGACCACAATCACAACTCACATACACTGATGGTAATTGTTGATAGATATATGGGAATTCAAAGCAGACTGCTAGTAGAATCCTATTATTCAACGGTCATGATCGTGGTATATAGGGTATGAGGATGAGATGGATGGAGGGTACTAATGGAAGTCCATATAGTAAATTAAGCACGGTCAATTAGGCATAGGACCAGGACCATACATCATTAGGCAAAATTGTCAGCGGATGAGACCAGCAAGCTAACCAGTGTTGGTAGGCAAATAATGAATGGAAGTCCATATAGTAAGTTAAGCACGGTTAGTTAGGCATAGCACCAAAACCATACATCATTAGGCAAAATTGTCAGCAAATGGAACCAGCAAGCCAAACAGTGTTGAATACAGACAGAGCGAAAATTGCATATGTAAAAATGGCAAAGGCAGTAGGGGGAGTGCTGTAAGCTGGAAGGGCATATTCATGTATAAATTGGATCAATACATCTCTCACTGTCTAGAGGACATCCAACGTCCTCATGTAGCGACACTCTACCCCAAAAGATGAATGGCTGGGAGTGTTAGTCCATCTAGGGCCAGGTTCCTGCCGTGAAGCCAAAATCCTCGCTATGTGTCTTTAGCCGTGTTCAAATGGCGCAATCATCCGGATTTGAAGTTTGCAGTTATGGTGCTGCCCCTATGACCTCACTGGGTGAATTTGACAGGCAATATTCAAAAGGCTAGAAGAGGTTCCTGTTCCACACACAATCTTCTATTAAAACACTACATTTTACTAGGCCTTTCAACTGCACACATGTCACTGTTTACTAACCAATTCCAATATAATCTGCAAGAAATCTACTACAATGAGATTTCATTCCCAGCGTTCAGAGCACAAAGATTTTTTTTTTTTTTTTAACGTGTAAAAAAGTAAAAAGGCCCAGAAACACTCTGGGGGTGTTTGTATAATTGTAACATTTAGAAAGGATTCAAAAAACGCACATGAAATGTATGCCTATACCATGACAAAATAGGACCGGTGCCCAGCCATCCTACATGCTGTTTTCAAAGTGTGCCATCTGAATCTGCTACCAAAAATAAATACTGTTTTCCAGATAACTATGAAATCTGTGCTGCCAGAATGTTTTAATAAGCCAAAGACAGTCTTGCAAATACTAAGACACCTGCAGTATATGAAGATTAAAACAACATTTGTTCATCTCACAAATTAAAGTTTCTTTGTAAGCATTAAGACAGGGGTCAGCAACCTTTTTCCACTTAAGGGCCAGATTCAATGTATGTGAATGCATGGAGGGCCGCATTCACCTGCTTATAAATGAAGATAATAATAATCCTAACATAGTAATAATAACAGTACAGGTTTACCTCACTTTAAGGTGCTTCACTAATACAAAGCCAGTTCACCCTGAGGGAGCATGTGGCTGGGGATTCAGATTTTACTGCCCCAAGCCCCCCATCCTGGCACCCAAGGGTGGCTGACGCCAGCCCTGCCAGCCAGCATGGTCCGGAGATGGGGTTTCTGTCCCTAAGGGTGATGGGGTTCCTGTCCCCAGGGGGGAAGGGGTCCCTGACCCTAGGGGAGAAGAGTTCCCTGTCCCTGGGTGAGAAGGAGTCCCTGTCTCCAGGGGTGATGGGGTCCCTGTGCCCCCAAAGCAGTGTCCTCTGTCCCCTGCATCCCCCACTGTAGTGTCCTCTGTACGCCCCATAGTGTCCTCTGTCCCCACCATAGTGTCCTCTGCCCCCCATTGTGTTCTCTGTCCCCCCCATAGTGTCCTCTGTCCCCCCCATAGTGTCCTCTGTCCCCCCCATAGTGTCCTCTGTCCCCCCCATAGTGTCCTCTGTCCCCCCCATAGTGTCCTCTGTCTTCCCCCCCCCATAGTGTCCTCTGTGTACACTGTTTAGATAGCACTCTCCTACCTTACACAGGTGTACAGCGAGCAGAGCAGAGATCGATATCACAGGGCTGGATGAGGGCGGTAACTGCTGGTTAACTTTCCACGTGAACAAGCTGGTGATTGGTTGCTAGGATCGCCTGGCAACCAATCACCTGCTGTGTAATGTAAAAAGTTAACTCCAGTGGTTCCCGTCCCCATCCAGCCCTGTGATACCACCGCTCACCGCTATCCAATTAAGAGGATGGCGGCAAAAATGTCCGCTGGCCGGGTGCCTGTGAATTAATCAGGGGCGCTGACGGGCCTGACATCTGGCAGGGTTGGGCTGGGTGTGGCCTGCGGGTTGCCAACCCTGCATTAAGACTTCTTGTGTCAGATGATAAACATTGTAAAATAATAAAGACTCAACTCAAAATAAAAACTTTTGCAGCCCTACTCAAACAGGATAATGCGCTAAACCTTCAGGCTGGGTTCACACTTATGCAAATTGGATGTGGATTTCTCCGCATCCAATTTGGATGACAGGAGAGTGTGAGCGGCTCTCAATGGAGCCGGTTCACACATCTCACGGGCGGCCACGGAGCGCATTTCACAGGGATCCTGTGCGTCTTTGGCTCCATTTCAGGTCAGAATTCAGGCAAAAATTCAGGCCTCATTCGTCCCTGAACAGAGAATAGGGACACTCCCGACCCCCTGCTGTGAGCCGCGTCTGTATTAGGTGTGAACCCAGCCTTTGGTGAATAAAAGAACCAGAACCTTTGCTAAGTGTTTGATAATAAAATTGGCAGTGCCTCCATCCAGAACAGGGCCACTGTGATCAGAGGAGAGTTGCTTTCTGGGAAATTATCCAGTAATCTAATCAGTAATTAAGTAGGTAATTAGGAGCAGAGAAACTACTGCAACCAGCATATAACATTAGCCATAAGTATACAAATGCAGCATGGATGCTCCAGTATGGAAATAATACAAGCTTTATATAAGAAAAGATTAATAATAGTACATACATCCAATGTACAAACAGGTATTATCAACAAAGGGCCCAACAAGGATCCTGGTGGAATTGTGCACAAGGTATATATTGCTATTAAAAAAGATAGCTCCAGATGAATGTTTCAGAAAAGTTCAATTGCAGCCTGGATGAGGATGATTGTGATGAAAAGTCCATCTTTGTGTTGGAGACCTGAAGACAAAAGTAGTAAAACTGGTGAGATGCTCCAACTGTTGTCCAACCAGCCTTTAATGCAGATTCTCACCAGCAGAAACCGTTGCGTGGCGCTGGAACTCAAATTCAGTTTATCTACTCTGCGCCTTAGTCCCTAGAGTTTCTAATCTGTCATGCAACTGGACCTCTAACTACTAGAAGTGTCTGCTGGATGCAGACATCTCAAGTCTCCCACAACTCGCGGGATACCCCTGCATTTGACGGCGGGCTCACGGACACCCGCGAGTGCGGCACGATCTCCCGGATGAGCCTGCACTGCCACTCAGCCTGGAGTAATCACAAACAGCAGGTCTCTCCCGCTGTGTCATGCAGCTGCAGTCTTAACTGTTCGGCGGCTGTCCACTGCTGTAACAAAGCCCCGCCTCCTCATCCATGATAGACGGAACACTGATTCAATTTCCCAGCATTGTATCAGTGTTCAGTTGACCGTCGATCATGAATGAGGAGGCGGGGCTTTGTTACAGTGGATGGCCGCCGAACAGTTAAGACTGCAGCTGCATGACACAGTGGGAGACACCCGCTGTGTGTAATCAAGGTACTGGCGAGGCTGCAAATGGGCACTGATGAGGATACAGATGGGCACAGTGAGGCTGCATTGTTGGCCCAGTGAGGCTGCAGATGAGCACTGATGAGGATACAGATGGGCACAGTGAGGCTGCATTGTTGGCACAGTGGAGCTGCAGATGGGCACAGTGAGGCTGCAGATGGGTATAGTGAGGCAGCAGATGGGCACTGATGAGGATACAGATGGGCACAATGAGGTTGCAGATGGGCACAGTGAGGCTGCAGATGGACACTGATAAGGATACAGGTGGGCACAGTGAGGCTGCATTGTTGGCACAGTGAGGCTGCATTGTTGACACTAATGAGGCTTCAAATGGGCACAGTGAGGCTGCATTGATGGCTCAGTGAGGCTGCATTGATGGGCACTGATGAGGCTGCATTGTTGGCACAGTGAAGCTGCAGATGGGCACAGTGAGGCTGCAGTTTTGGCACAGATGAGGCTGCAAATGGGCACAGTGAGGCTGCATTGTTGGCACCAATGAGGCTGCAAATGGGCACAGTGAGGCTGCATTGTTGGCACCAATGAGGCTGCAGATGGGCACAGTGAGGGTGCATTGTTGGTGAGTGTGACACGACATTATATTTTAAAGTATTTTATTATGGCATTATATTATTAATTATCTTTAAAGTATTATTTTATTATAGTATTTTATTATGAATGGGGGGGAGTTGTCGGCACAGAGCGTGACCTCCCTAAAATGAGCTTGCCACTTCCCTGAAATTAGTTTTTGCAGGTTGGGATGTCTGTGGATGCCTAACCTCGCTCTAGCCTTTACTGCATATAACCTCTATTGCAATAAACAGGTTCACTTACTATAATACTGGGAGGTGACCAATACACACATACAGAATCACAGACCAAGTTATCTAGCACTGTGCATGTGAGAATATAACAATAGGACAGAGATACGTCTGTCACAAGGATTCAGATATACACTCAAGAAGCTATGAGTAGGTGCAGTTAAACTATGAGAACATAGGAATACTTGCCTAATAGTCTCTGCATCTGGCCTGGGTGAAATGCAGCAGCCCCTGTGTGTATAAGGTCACGTGGCTCAGTTCTGTGTCTACTTCCTGGAAATTCCCCTTTACATAACATCACAGTCCTCCAATCAGGGTTTTTTACCCAGCTGGCAGGGACAGGAAGTACCTGTCTGTAACCAACTAACTCTTTGATACTTAATAAGCGAAAGCTATTTCAGAATACAGACAGTAGAGGGCAGAAGATCCCTACACATTTTTGAAATTTTGGATAGAGTGGGAAAGGGTTTAAGCCTCTGTCAGATAGACACATGCACTCAATGAAGATCAAGCAGCCAAATCTTGGGAAAGATACTTGAGTCTTAAAGGGGTTGTAAAGGCAGAAGTTTTTTTATCTTAATGCATTCTATGCATTAACCGCTTCCCGACCGGCGCACGACTATTTATGTCAGCAGAATGGCACGGCTGGGCAAAAGGGCGTATCTGTACGTCCTTTTGAATTCCCCGCCGTGCCATTGCGTGCGCGCCGCCGGCCGGGAGCTCCGTCAGTCGGGTCGCGGGTCCCGCGGACTCGATCGCTGCGGGGATACTCGGGATCGTCTCACGGAGAGCAGGAACGGGGAGATGCTGATGTAAACAGCATCTCCCCGTTCTGCCTAGTGACAGTGTCACTCGATCTCTGCTCCCTGTCATCGGGAGCAGAGATCAGTGACGTCACACACACAGCCCAACCCCCATACAGTTAGAAACACCTCCCTAGTACTGACTTAACCCCTCCCCGCCCCCTAGTGGTTAACCCCTTCACTGCCAGTGTCATTTACACAGGAATCAATGCATTTTTATAGCACTTATTGCTGTATAAATGACAATGGTCCCAAAAATGTGTCAAAAATGTCCGATGTGTCCGCCATAATGTCGCAGTCACAATAAAAATCGCTGATCGCCGCCAAAACTAGTAAAAAAAAAATTATTAATAAAAATGCCATAAAACTATCCCCTATTTTGTAAACGCTATAACTTTTGCGCAAACCAATCAATAAACGCTTATTGCGATTTTTTTTACCAAAAATATGTAGAAGAATACGTATCGGCCTAAACTGAGGAAAAAAAATGTTTTTTTATATATTTTTGGGGGATATTTATTATAGCAAAAAGTAAAAAATAATGCGTTTTTTTCAAAATTGTCGCTTTTATTTTGTTTATAGCGCAAAAAATAAAAATTGCAGAGGTGATCAAATACCACCAAAAGAAAGCTCTATTTGTGGGAAAAAAAAGAACGTCAATTTTGTTTGAGAGCCACGTCGCACGACCGCGCAATTGTCAGTTAAAGCGACGCAGTGCCGAATGGCAAAAAGTGCTCTGGTCTTTGGGCAGCCAAATGGTCCGGGGCTTAAGTGGTTAGGATAAAAAGCCTTCTATGTGCATCAGCCCCTATCAGCCCCTCTAACACTTACCTGAGGTCCCTCTCCGTCTAGCAATGTCCACGAGTGTCTCAGACGCCAGAGATTCTCCTTCCTGATTGACTGAGACACAGCAGCGGCGCCATTGGCTCCCACTGCTTTCAATCAAAGTCAGCTAGCTAATCAGGGGAGAGAGGGGAGGTGAGGCTGGGTCAGGGCTCTATCTCTGAATGGACACAGGGAGCTAAAACATGGCTCGGGTGACCCCATAGGAAGCTGCTTGCTGTGGGGGCACTCGTCAGGAGGGAGGGGCCAAGATCACAGAAGAGGGACCCAAGAAGAGGAGGATCTGGGCTGCTCTGTGCAAATCCACTGCAACAGAGCAGGTAAGTATAACATGTTACAATCACTTTAACAGAAGAATGGGAACAAATAAACTCTGTCTTACTAAATGGCTATATTAATATTAACATACAGGAAACAAAATGTAAAATGTGTACTAGATAGTACTGCACACCTCAAGCCTTACACAAAATATCAACAGACATTCCTGAATTTGTTGGAGATGTCAAAAGGAAACAGACACTCTCCTCCATATCTGGTGGACGCGACCACTAAATCAACCATTCAGGTCCCAAGTACATCAACTTATTGAAAAATGATTCTGGACACACCCACACACTTTTTCCTGGCCCGATTCCCCATACACCACACAGACCTGCCACTCATGGCATTTAGGTGCTCTCTCCCCTTTCCTCCTTAACTCCACGAAAACAGTGATCCTGTTTGGAAATCTACCAACACATCCAATGTAGGAAAATTGTATTGCCACACAGATAATGGAGTGGAAATGGAAGAATTAATCCACATCAGTCATGACAACATGACCCATACATAATATAAGTGGCCTGGCTGGACAATGTTCAAACCCATTCACACTTATAAAGCTATTATGAGGCATGTTGCAACCCCCCCCTACACACACACACACACACACACACACACACACACACACACACACACACACACACACACACACACACACACTCTGATCTGACCACGCCCACTTTTTTAGTAGATATGGTACCCCCTGCCTCTGCTAATGGTCAGTGCTTTTTCCTTCCAGTAGAATCCCCATTCCTCAGGGAGCTATGGCTATGGTCCACTCCTACCTTCTACTCCAATCTCACCTCTTGCTCCATACTGTCTTCCTTACCCCAACATGCACTCCCACGTCCTGCATTCTCAACCCAAATTATAATTCACCACCTTTTGCTGTAATTATAGCAGCTTTTTGGGGATGTCTTTACCAGCTTTGCACATCTAGAGAGTGACATTTTTGCCCATTCTTCTTTGAAAAAAAGGTCAAGCTCTGTCAAATTGGGGGGGAGAGCGTCTGTGAACAGCAATTTTCCAATCTTGCCACAGATTCTCAATTGAATTTAGGTCTGGACTTTGACTGGGTCATTCTAATACATGAATATGCTTTAATCTAAACCATTCCATTGTAGCTCTGGCTGTATGTTTAGGGTCATTGTCCTGCTGGAAGATGAACCTCCACCCCAATCTCAAGTCTTTTGCAGACTCTAACAGGTTTTCTTCAAAGATTGCCCTGTATTTGGCTCTATCCATATTCCCATCAACTCTGACCTGCTGCCCTGTCCCTGCTGAAGAAAAGCATGGTTTGTTCAGGGTGATGTGCAGTGTTAGTTTTCCCGCCACACATAGCGTTTTGCTTTTGGGCCAAAAAGTAAAATTTTGGTCTCATCTGACCAGAGCACCTTCTTCCACATGTTTGCTTTGTCCCCCACATGGCCTCTCGCAAACTGCAAATGGGACTTCTTATGGCTTTCTTTCAACAATGGCTTTCTTCTTGCCAGTCTTCCATAAAGGCCAGATTTGTGGAGTGCACAACTAATAGTTGTCCTGTGGACAGATTCTCCCACCTGAGCTGTGGATCTCTGCAGCTCCTCCAGAGTTACCATGGGTCTCTTGGCTGCTTCTCTGATTAATGCTCTCCTTGCCCGGCATTGTCTTGGTGGGTTTGCGGTTGTGCCATACTCTTTCCATTTTTGGATGATGTATTGAACAGTGCTCCGTGAGACGTTTAAAGCTTGGGATATTTCATTTATAACCCAACCCTGCTTTAAACTTCTCCACAACGTTATCCCTGACCTGTCTGGTGTGTTCCTTGGCCTTCATGATGCTGTTTGTTCACTAAGGTTCACTAACAAACCTCTGAGGGTTTCACAAAACATCTGTATTTATACTGAGATTAAATTACACACAGGTGGACTCTATTTACTAATTAGGTGACTTCTGAAAGCAATTGATTCCACTACATTTTAGTTAGGGGTTAGTAAAGGGGGCTGAATACAAATGCATGCCACACTTTTCAGATATTTATTAGTAAAAAAAAATGAGAAAACCATTTATCATTTTCCTTCCACTTCACAATTATGTGCCACTTTGTGTTGGTCTATCATATAAAATCCCAATAAAATACATTTACGTTTTTGGTTGTAACATAACAAAATGTGGACAATTTCAAGAGGTGTGAATACTTTTTCAAGGCACTGTAGAGTTCATATGACTTCCCAAAAATGTAAAAACACCCTGAGGGTAGGGACCGATGTGAGTGTGCGATGTATGTGTGGACCGCTGCGTAAATTGACAAGGGCTATATGGGTACCTTAAATAATTAAAAATAATAGATGAGCATCTTAATGAGACACAATGTACAGGAATAGGGACAATTGTAGACATGCACCCACACTCACTCAGGTTGAACTGGATGGAATAGTGTCTTTATTCAACCTTACTATGTAACTATGTAACCCTTTTACGGAGCATGTGCAGATGAGGCTGTGCCTGGCCTTCGGGTCCTTTGAAACACAGAATCTGTGACGGAGCACATCTGCATGAAGACAGGGAAGGTTTCAGGCTTCCCTGGTAACAGTCTTTGCATGCGCACAAGAAACCCCATGAAAATCAGCGCATGTATAGGAGGTGGAGAGAAATTTTCACCTAGGCAAGAATTGTGGAAGAATGGTGGCTTAGCAAAATACACTGCTTCAAATTTACTCAATAAAAAATACTTTGAAGGTAAATCTCTGTCAGGTTTTTGTTGCTGTCTGTATCTCTGTTGGGGAGAGTTCCTTGACTTCCTGTTTTATCGGATGACCACAACGTGGACACAGCAATCAAATCCTGAGAAATGCTTTTATAATTCACAGCTTTATTCAAAACTAGAATAACATTTTGCTGGGAGCTGGGTTTTTAAGTCTTTTGTCTTGCTTGTGTACATATTAAGCGTTAAAGAGAGACAAAATAAAATAAGCTTTCCCCCTCATCTTCTGGTATCTCAGCTGCCTCCTGCTAGGATGAATGCCAGCCAACAGTGCAGGAACCCAGAATCTGTATCTTCACAAACTGGTCTCCCCACTTCATCTGAAACATGTGGATGTGGGGTTACCTCTTAGATCCCTAGGAGTGTAGCAACTGTAAATAAAATTGGGCAACGGTTGTATCGGATGAACAAAAAAAAAAAAAAAAATGAAACCTAATCCTGCAGATTCTATATGAGTACTTTTCACGATTATTTCCATATTCAAAGAACTGTTTAAACTGAATATAGGGTAAGTGTTACCTATAGGTTAATAGCACTCATTAGTAATTCAGAGAACATTAATTATCATTAGCTCAGGCTAACAGGTTCAGGCACAGTGCTTTAGTAAGCAGTTTCTTCTCTATTGATTTCTATTTGTACTCAAAGAAAGCGATAAAGAGAACATTCTAAGGTCTGTATGAATTTATTCTATATTTTCTGCATAATTATGATAGTGATAAATACTGTTACATTAACAAAAAATGTCATTATTATTATTATTATACAGTAGTGGTACTAGTACTATTCTGGTGTCTATACCCTGAACCAAGCACCTCCTTCTTTAGTGACTGGCTATATTTGGGTATCTTATGCCTCGTTTCCACTAAGCGGATCGGTTCGGTTCGGTTCGGTACGGTACGCTATTTTGGGTGTTTCCATTATGAAAGCGGCCCATACAACCGAACCGAACCGTTCCATTCAGGGTCCTGCTTCAGATGTGGGGCCATAGAAAATGGAACGGTTCGGTTAGGGCGGAGCTACGATACATTCCACTGATTGGCTGACAGAAAACCCTCTGCTGTGCTATGCTGAGGCATTTTTTCCAAAACCTGTATGGCCCCTTGTGGTCCCACTTGCAGTGGAAACGCTCACCAGAATAGACCGGACCATTCTAGGCCATTCAAACTGTACCGACCCGAACCGATCCGCTCAGTGGAAACGAGGCAGTAGTTACCTGTAGGATTAGAATCATCAATTGCAAAGCATTAAGTAATATTAAAGTGGTTGTAAACCCTCAGATACAACTTAATCTTAGCAGATACTACATAACACAGGCAGATAATCTCTGCCTGCGAAAGTGCACTTACTTGTGTAGTCTCAATATAAATAGTCTGTTTCATGCTCTTTCATTAACGGCATGTATATTGTGCCGTTTGTTTATTTCCTGCATTTCGGGAATTTACTGTGAGCGAGATTCCCCTCTGAGCGGCACAGAGGAGAAGTCTCGCGATGCAGAAAAGATTCTAGTCTTCCTGATACTCCCCCTTGTGACTGAACGGCGCATGCGCGAGATTTCGGCAGTGATACGAACTAAGGGCGGAAATGATGTCCGCATCGGCTTCGGAAAACAAGACTAAGAATGGCGCGGACGATACCCGGAAGAGACAGCAAAATCAAACAAATAAAAAATGTACTTCTAACGCTCGTTTAGGAGTAATTTATATATCTCTTGCTTGGCAATGTAAAAAACCATAGAAATATTAGAAAAATAAGAATTTTTTGGCGGGGTTTACTTCCTCTTTAAGAATAGCGTGAAATAAAATACTCTACACTTACTACACCCATAACAACCAAACCAATTAATATTAGCAGCTGTAATTAAGTAATTAATAATACAGCCTAATAAAAGGAGACAACTGTAGCGCTACCCCTGTAGAAGTCTCTGGATAGGATGGGTCCTCTGTTATATTCCTCTTCCTTCTCATACACCTCACCCCCTTTGACATACCAGCTTCAGTGTACAAACATACAATATGATAGGATATCCCTGAAAGTAATACTGAGTACCAAACAGTAGTGCTATATCAAAGAAAAGAGAGACCAAACCAGGTAGAAATTACAAACTTAAAGCGGAGGTCCGCCCACTGCTGCAAAAATTAAAAGCCAGCAGCTACACGTACTGCAGCTTCTGTCTTTTAATAATAGGACACTTGCCTGTCCTGGAGTTCAGTGATGTCGGCACCGCAGCTGATGTTTCCATCAGCTGTCGCCGCCATTGTGGGTAAGGGAACCCGGCAGTGTAGCCTTACGTCTTCACGCCGGGAACCCTAGTGCGCATGCGTGTGGCTCCACTCCTCTCTACTACTGGCCCAGCACAGGGAAAGGAGGAGGGAGCCGAGTGGTGACGTCAACGGCCGCGGCTGTGGCTCCCAGAAGTGGGAACAGGATACCGCTCTCCCCTCCCCCCCGAAAGGTGCCAAATGTGGCACCGGAGGGGGGGAGGTGACAAATGAGCAGAAGTTACACTTTTGGGTGGAACTCCGCTTTAATATAATGTCACCCAATATGATTGGTAAGCATAAAATGTATTAACAATGGTAATAACACAATTTAGCATACAAAGTGATTACCAGTAAGGACTAGGCATAAGATGATATTTGGCATCCAGATCAGTGTAAACAGTAGCAAGGCCACCTCAAGTGCAGCAATGAGCAGTAGTAAAGTTTAATCTACTGAGTGCTGGAACTAGACTGTCAGAGAACATCAACCCCTTGGCGCCGGCGCACGCAAATATCCGGCCTCTCTGCGCCTGGTCCTTAGCACCGAGGGGGTCGTATATTTGCGTGAATTACAGCTGTGCCGAGAGCACATGGTGCGCACTCCCAGCACAGTTACCTAACCAAAAGCTCCTGATTGATGCTTGCGATTGGGAGTGACAGCCAATCACGCGGTCATGTGCTCTTAGGCCCCCCACCCTGCCTCTTGGCATCATAAACCTCTTAAAGGGCCGGAGGCGCCAGTGTTAAGAGGTTAATGGCAGCGATGCTTAGTCCTAGACTGACTGGGTATGCACTGTCCAAAATAAAAGGATGATGGTATTGGAGGAGGCAGGAGAACAAAAGGGACTTGCAGAATAATTATTATAGGAGGAGCAGTCCTGTCAGATGTTCTTCTGCCGACTATCGTTGGGGCCCTTTAAGAGCATCTTTGCACTCAACGACTGTCCCAGTTAACCAGCATGCAGTATATGTACAGTATAGGTATAATATAGTCTTAGTTGGTTTAGGTGCAGTCTATGTTTGGAATGAATATGGTATAGAGTGCAGTATGGATGCCGTATAAATAGGGTACACTTAGTGTCCTTCTCTTAGTGGCCCAGTCTCTGCTAGCAGTATCAGCAATAGGTTAACAGCCCTCTCACTAGTCCCAGAGATGCTGCATCGATCTCTCGCTTCCAGTGATTAGCTGAGAGTAAGAGCATGCTCCAGTCTCTCTGCTGCAGCACTGCAGGTGCTGTGATGTGATATGGTCTCCCGCTGGCAGACGAATATCCAGATAAAGGCGCACTCTCTCTCTAACTCCCTCTGTGTCAAGAGGAAGAGCTTTCCCAGACACATTAATAAAAATGATCTCTCCACTCCTTCTACTGCACAATGCCTATTGGGGATTGTGTTGTAAGAAGTCTATTCGTCCCATTATGTGACTGCCATCGCAAACCACAACTCCAAGGATTCTCAGTGCCCTGCATAGAAGTCTATGGGCTTGCTTGGCTTTAGCTCTCCCCCTGCTGGCTGGAGGAGAATGATGAGGCATAACATTAGTATCTCAGTAGAGGGAGAGAAGAAAAAAAGACAATTTAGTAAAACTGCAGCATGCACAATCTGGTGCAGCTCTGCATAGAAATTAATCAGTTTCCAGATTTTATTCTAAAAGCTTATTTGAACAAGCTGAAGTTAGAAGCTGATAGGCTACCATGCACAGCTGCACCAGATTCTAAGTGTTCCAGTCTGAAAAAAAACTCCCCCAATGTCTCCTTTTCCATATTGCCGTAATCCAGCACCTGGCTACACAACACTCCCCCACATATAAATGTAAGAATGTGCTTTGTGCTACATTATAAAAAGGGAGACGATTGAAAAATATAAAGTACTATAAACAACATCTGTGCCACACATGACAATAATGTGCTTCATAAATATACACAGTGGGGACGGAAAGTATTCAGACCCCCTTAAATTTTTCACTCTTTGTTATATTGCAGCCATTTGCTAAAATCATTTAAGTTCATTTTTTTCCTCATTAATGTACACACAGCACCCCATATTGACAGAAAAACACAGAATTGTTGACATTTTTGCAGATTTATTAAAAAAGAAAAATTGAAATATCACATGGTCCTAAGTATTCAGACCCTTTGCTGTGACACTCATATATTTAACTCAGGTGCTGTCCATTTCTTCTGATCATCCTTGAGATGGTTCCACACCTTCATTTGAGTCCAGCTGTTTTTGATTATACTGATTGGACTTTGTTAGGAAAGCCACACACCTGTCTATATAAGACCTTACAGCTCACAGTGCATGTCAGAGCAAATGAGAATCATGAGGTCAAAGGAACTACCTGAAGAGCTCAGAGACAGAATTGTGGCAAGGCACAGATCTGGCCAAGGTTACGAAAAAATTTCTGCTGCACTTAAGGTTCCTAAGAGCACAGTGGCCTCCATAATCCTTAAATGGAAGAAGTTTGGGATGACCAGAACCCTTCCTAGAGCTGGCTGTCTGGCCAAACTGAGCTATCGGGGGAAAAGAGCCTTGGTGAGAGAGGTAAAGAAGAACCCAAAGATCACTGTGGCTGAGCTCCAGAGATGCAGTCGGGAGATGGGAGAAAGTTGTAGAAAGTCATCCATCACTGCAGCCCTCCACCAGTCGGGGCTTTATGGCAGAGTGGCCCGACGGAAGCCTCTCCTCAGTGCAAGACACATGAAAGCCCGCAAGGAGTTTGCTAAAAAACACCCGAAGGACCAAGATAGAACTTTTTGGCCTTAATTCTAAGTGGTATGTGTGGAGAAAACCAGGCACTGCTCATCACCTGTCCAATACAGTCCCAACAGTGAAGCATGGTGGTGGCAGCATCATGCTGTGGGGGTGTTTTTCAGCTGCAGGGACAGGATGACTGGTTGCAATTGAGGGAAAGATGAATGCGGCCAAGTACAGGGATATCCTGGACGAAAACCTTCTCCAGAGTGCTCAGGACCTCAGACTGGGCCGAAGGTTTACCTTCCAACAAGACAATGACCCTAAGCACACAGCTAAAATAACAAAGGAGTGGCTTCACAACAACTCCGTGACTGTTCTTGAATGGCCCATCCAGAGCCCTGAACCCAATTGAGCATCTCTGGAGAGACCTAAAAATGGCTGTCCACCAACGTTTACCATCCAACCTGATAGAACTGGAGAAGATCTGCAAGGAGAAATGGCAGAGGATCCCCAAATCTAGGTGTGAAAAACTTGTTGCATCTTTCCCAAAAAGACTTGTGGCTTTATTAGATCAAAAGGGTGCTTCTACTAAATACTGAGCAAAGGGTCTAAATACTTAGGACCATGTGATATTTCAGTTTTTCTTTTTTAATAAATCTGCAACAATGTCAACAATTCTGTGTTTTTCTCTCAATATGGGGTGCAGTGTGTACATTAATGAGGAAAAAAAATGAACTTAAATGATTTTAGCAAATGACTGCAATATAACAAAGAGTGAAAAATTTAAGGGGGTCTGAATACTTTCCATCCCCATTGTACATACAGTATAATCTGCTGCATTTCCTCTGTGCAACACTTTATATACTGTAGCACACTTTTAGATTAAAGGTTTGGGAAGTGACATATAGAATCTCCCTATATTAATTAAAAACTTTAAATATAATTAAATATCGTAATGTAATCTTTAAAAAAATAATAAATAAGTATTATTAATATTGTTTTATGCAGTAGTAAAATTAGTGGAAAAAGGGAAAGCTCCGCTTGTTCACACCCTCCCCCACTCCACTGCCACATTTGCCACTTATTGGGGGGAGCAGGTACCTGTTTTTGACAGTTCCCCGCTCCCACTCCCTGGTGAGATCGTTACAAGGTGATCTAAATCATTTCCAGCCCCCCCGCAGCCTTCTGGTACACACAGAGGTCCCATAAGACGGCAGGATCATTCAGAAAGCGCAGCGCAACTTACGCATGCACAGTAAGAAACTGGCTGTGAAGCCGCAAGATTTCACTTCCTGTTTTCACTTACTACAGATGCTAGCGCCTGCATCCAAAGTCGATTGACGAATCGGCTAGGGGTGCCGACATCGCAGGATTCCTAGACAGGTAAGTGTCCTTATATTAAAAGTCAGCAGTTACAGTATTTGTAGCTCCTGACTTTTAATTCTTTTTTTTACAGACTGAAACTCTGCTTTAAGCTAGAACTCTAGGCAGCCATAACATTTCACCAGTTTGTGCAGGAAATGTGTTATTCACACGATTACCAGGTGAAAATAAAGAAAGCCTGAAAAAAAGGAGAATTAAAACTAATGCAGTCACTACATCTAAGGGATAGTAAGCAGCAATATATTACTTTCAGGTATTGGGGTTTAGATACAGTTTAAGCTATACCGGTGTGTTATCATCAGCCATTACTGCCATCTCCTGCATTTTGCTTTTCACCGTTGGTCTTTGGTTATGTGTTATGTTCTAATCTGCTGCCTGTGTCATCCATTGGAAACACTGCGTACCTTGCTCACAGTGTTCCAGTCTGTCTCTCTAGTCCAGGGATATGCAATTAGCGGACCTCCAGCTGTTGCAGAACTGCAATTCCCATGAGGCATAGCAAGACTCTGACAGCCACAAGCATGACACCCCGAGGCAGAGGCATGATGGGACTTGTAGTTTTGCAACAGCTGGAGGTCCGCTAATTGCATATCCCTGCTCTAGTCTATACTATTCTATCAGTGTGTTTGTTTGTCTTGTGCCTCAGTTAACCCATGTTCATTCTTGCGTGGTACAGGAAGAACAATGAGTACTGATCAATATTGGTAGATCATCCAAAAAGGGACTGCTACAAGTAGAACTCACCCAGATTCCAAGCGTTCCCTATTGACCCACAGCTGGGTGTAATATATATCTTCACACATTGAGAAGAGTGTTGAGCATGTCATGCTTATTTGTCCAATCAGCATGCTGGGTTCTTTGGGTGTAGAGGGCGCTCCAATACCAAAATACAATTAAACTGTGCAAAAATTACGTGTTCAAAAACCTAGAACAACTCCACTGAATTGATGTTGTTCTAGGTTTTTGAACACATCATTTTTGCACAGTTTAATTGTATTTTGGTATTGGAGCGCCCTCTACACCCAATTTCACTAGTATCTTGAGTAGTTCATCTACCTAATTAGGGGAGCAGTCGTTATTTTTCTTATTCGTTTCACATTTATTATATAATTTATTTTGGCGCGAAGTACACATATTTTATTATGCTGGGTTCTTTATCAAGCCATACTAATATTGCAAAAGAGGTCAAAGACCTGTCTGCTGCCTTGCAGGGGTAGCTGGATCAACATTAATGGTCCATTCACACTTAATCAATCAATTAACGTGCGCTGTTGCATGCTTTAAGATGCTTTGCATTAAGGCGGCCCATTCATATTAATGCACACATGACCCTTTTTTTAAAAATGCAGAGCACACCACACTATATGGTATACGGTGTGGTGTGTTGGGCTCTACTGTGTAACGTGTTTGGTTGCCATTTAAAGGAAATTATAATGACGTTGCGGTGCCATCACAATGAATTGCACAACAACGGACTGTACAAAGAACAGACAAGTGTGAATGAGCCCTTAATGCCTAACTCTGGCTTTTGGTACTCACCCTGAAAGCATAGTGGCTCTTTTTGCCCTAGTTTCTTTCACAGGAATCCCGTTATACACTTGCATGCCGTGGATGTTTCTTTTGAAAAGAAATTCTTCTACAAGATTCTGCTAGAGACATCACAGGCATGATAGAACACACTGGCCACACACCTCGCCCCGGCTATTTCTATCTCACATCAAACACATTTAAACAGCAGGAGATACTATTATAAGCACAGAGCTCAGTAAAGGTCTGTTTCCCCTTGCGTTCCTCTGTGAATTCGTTTTTCAGTAGCGCTTTGACATATGAGAAGGAGGATTCATTAACATTTAACCTATTCTGGTAAAATTCTAAATTCATATTTCACATTTACTAAAAATAAACTCCCCATTATACCTATTGGGTCAGGATTACCAAAGTAACTTTATTCTTGCCATTAAAGGATAAACTCCAAAATCACAAATAAATCGACCCAATGTTGTGTGCTCTTAAGTTTTTATATATTTTTTTTTATGTAAGGTACAACCACAAAGAATGTTGCTAATTCCTTCCCGTAGGCTACGTTCCCCTTATCACAGGAACAGGATGGGAAGGATTAGCCTGGATTCTCATGGGCGTTGGAAACTGAATGTGTAGAAGATGCAGCAAGACAATGACAAATTCATTTTGGAGGACTTTTCATCATGTCGTCTTCAAAACGGACCTTTTAGATCTTTTATCTATTGCTGTTTTTTGCACATTGGAAATATTCTTTCTGTGGCTGGTAAATCTTTGTCTTCTGTGTGATGGAAGATCTAAACTCACCCTGTCCCACAAGAGTTTGTCCAACCAAAACTGAAATTTTCACAAGGTGAATCACATACTATAACTGAATTAATTGGGCTATAGAGGACCCCCCCCCCCCCAAAAAAAACCCCCAGCGCACAATACCAGTCCAATTTATCCTAATTTATTAATATTAATAATGATTAAAAAAAACAATGATAGCCATATGCTACACACGATCCTGAGGTTAATTGATTAATTACGTGAGGATCTATCATTATCATTAAAGAAAGTAACGTGGGCAGGGAGAACAAACCCCATAGGGTAGTATATTAAGCTGAAAGCATTTATTAAATGAATAAAATACACTCACACAGAGAAGGCTGGGTGACCTGGAAGCCAGGAGTGATAGAGTGTAAATCAGGATCTTTGGCTGCCTCTATCTTCGCTGATCTTCAGATATTGAGGTATAGGCTCAACAAACTACTCCTACACAAAGCCAAAGTACATCTAGGCAAAGTCCGGGAAATATTTTTTTTTTACGAATGGGGCAATAAACTGGGCAGGCTCCTGGCAATCGCACTGAACGAGCTATGAGCTCGTTCTTATATCCGCAGTATCGCCTCAGATAGAGAAGGTCTGGTACACACTAATGCCGAGACTCTACAATTATTCCCCCACCACACACATCTAGGAATTACAAAAGCGAAGTGCTCGGATAGCCCAATATTTGGAAGATGTATATAAAGAGAAAAAGTGCACAGCCAAACAATATATATAACTTCCGTAATATAAAAAGGAAAAAATTACAATGGTGTGTAATGACAGTAAATGTTAAAACACAATAAAAGTCCAAAACACGGTGCTCCAATGGTGAACGAATTTAAGGGACACTGAAGAAATCACTTGATACTTCTATCCAGAGAATAAAGGAAACAACACCGCTTAGCAGATTCGCTGGATTTCAAATTAGAGGGATCAAACACGCTCATCAAGTATCACTCAGATCGGGGATATTCCTCCATGGGTTCATCCAATGCAGGGATCCTAGTAATACAGCAAACTCTCCCACGGTATGGTTATCCTGTAGTTGCATGGATATCCTTATCCAGAAAATCTCCAGCAGTGTGATAAATCATATGACAGAAAAGAGAGGCTTCATAGTGCAGTACTCCAGTTTAAAAATGTATTGAAAAGTTTTCTTAGGCGCCAACATCCAAAAAAGCCGGTGAACGGTACATTTCCAGTCGATGCCGTGTATGGGGAAACGCGTAGGGAGGAGCACTTGTTCTTGACGTCACCACATATCAGCTGGCTGGCTTGAGCCACGGCTGTTTCAATGTACCGTTCACCGGCTTTTTTGGATGTATAAAAAAAAAATTTAAACTGGAGTACCACACCATGAAGCCTCTCATTTCTATCATATGATTTATCACACTGTTGGAAATTATGGATGACCATACCGCGGGAGAGTTCGCTGTATTACTAGGATCCCTGCATCGGATGAACCCATGGAGGAATATCCCTGATCTGAGTGATACCTTGATGAGCGTGTTTGATCTCTATAATTTGAGATCCAGCGAATCTGGTAAGCGGGGTTGTTTGCCTTATTCTCTGGATAGAAGTATCAAGTGATTTCTTCAGTGTCCCTTAAATTCGTTCCCCATTGGAACTCCGTGTTTTGGACTTTTATTGTGTTTTAAAATTTACTGTCATTACACACCATTGTCATTTTTTCCTTTTATATTAAGGAAGTTAAATAAATTGGTTGTGCATTTTTTCTCTTTATATACGTTATTAGCTGAATATTCAGGCTATTTAAGTTGCAGCACCAGTGTGTCATTTATTTCTAGGGGTAGTGCAGATATGCACGGACAACTTTTGTTATCAGTCTATTTTTGTTTGCAATTACACTACAATACTAGCCTAGAAATGATTAGATCAAGCTCCTTTCTAGCTGTAGAATGGTTTTAAAGATGATGTGAATTGTGAAGTTGAAGTAATGATGCCGGCATCTCAGCGTGTTACATTTCATTGACAATGAAGATGACCATAATTATCCTTGTAATGTGTTCAATTCAAAACCAATAGTTGAGAAGAGAATCATTTTATATTATGCTAAAACAACACACAACTAGTCTGACTATATGAGACATATCATATAGTCTGTGTAATTCATTGTAATGGAGGTACACTTTACAAGATCTTGGCATGGGTACAAAACATGGTCGTTAATTAAAAAAAAAAAATTCTAAAACCTTGTATTCTGTACAGTTGGTGAATATTCCATCCTGCCAGATGTTTATGCTGGATGAGTCAGAATATTTTAGATGCAAAGACTGAAAGGAGAGAATCAGCAATGTGGAGGCGACAGGCAGATAAACAGCACACATGAAGCGGCACAATTATAAGACTGAAGTGAGGAATGGCAAAGACTCCTTCTGTAATCAGTGATAATATAACTCTACATTATGAATGGATCACACTCTGGGAAAGGGGATACACAATTAGATTCAGGACTTGAACACTCATCTCCGCATATAACCTAAGAAGGCCATGTCACTTCCTACTGTCACTTATAATTTAGTGGAGTGCACACCACAGAGCAAAGGTTATATTATATACGATTCATATATTCACACATGTACGTATCATCATTAATGAGGAAAGGGCACAGTTCCCTCAACAGTATTAACATATTAAAGTCAAGTTATGCCGCGTACACACGAGCGGACATTACGGCGGACTTTGCCCGGCGGACTTTTCGACGTACTTTCCGACGGACTTTGTGAATGAACGGACTTGCCTACACACAATCCACCAAAGTCCGTCGAATTCGTACGTGATGACGTACGACCGGACTAAAACAAGGAAGTTCATAGCCAGTAGCCAATAGCTGCCCTAGCGTGGCTTTTTGTCCGTCGAACTAGCATACAGACGGCGGACTTTTCGACCGGACTCGATTTCAACGGATAAATTTAAAACAAGTTTCAAATCTAATTCCGTCGAACTTTTGAGAAAACAAAGTCCGCTGGAGCCCACACACATCGAATTGTCCGACGAAATCCAGTCCGCCGGGCAAAGTCCGCCGTAATGTCCGCTCGTGTGTACGCGGCATAAGAGTACAGGCATAACTCGTATAGGCCGTGGTAAACCATGTAGGAGACAGGGCCGCTCAGGGCCAGTCCACTGGACAGCGTAGTGTAGTGGACAGCAAAGTGTAGTGGTCAGTGTAGTGTAGTGAACAGAGCGTAGTGTAGTGGTCAGTTTAGTGTAGTGGTCAGTGTAGTATAGTGGACAGTGAAGTGTAGTGGTCAGTGTACTGTAGTGGACAGCGTAGTGTAATGGACAGCAAAGTGTAGTGGTCAGTGTAGTGTAGTGAAAAGCGTAGTGTAGTGGTCAGTTTAGTGTAGTGGTCAGTGTAGTATAGTGGACAGTGAAGTGTAGTGGTCAGTGTAGTGTAGTGGACAGCGTAGTGTAGTGGTCAGTTTAGTGTAGTGGTCAGTTTAGTGTAGTGGTCAGTGTAGTATAGTGGACAGTGAAGTGTAGTGGTCAGTGTAGTGTAGTGGACAGCGTAGTGTAGTGGTCAGTTTAGTGTAGTGGTCAGTTTAGTGTAGTGGTCAGTGTAGTATAGTGGACAGTGAAGCGTAGTGGTCAGTGTAGTGTAGTGGATTAAGCAAGGCATCAAACAAATACAATTTTGATGCAGGAGGGCATTGGCATTGAATAACAAGTCCATAGTGAAGAAAAAATAAGACATCTGTCTGTTCACGCTACTAACTTGCTTACTGGGCACTTAAACCCCCCTCCTATCCAGACCAATTTTCAGCTTTCAGCGCTGACGCACTTTGAATGACAATTGCACGGTCATACAACACTGTACACAAATGAAATTTTTATCATTTTTTTCCCACAAATAGAGTTTTCTTTTAGTGGTATTTGATCACCTCTGCGTTTTTTATCTTTTGTTAAAAAAATGTAAAAAGACCGATTTAAAAAAAAAAAAAAAAACAAACATTTTTTTTATTTTTTTATATTTTGTTACAAAATGTTAAAAAAGGTAATTTTTCTCCTTCATTGATGTACGCTGATGAGGCGGCACTGATGGGCACTGATAGGTGGCAGTGATGGGCACTGATGGGTGTCAGTGATGGGCACTGATGGGTGGCAATAATGGGCACTGATCGGTTACACTGATAGGCAACACTGCTAGGTGGCACTGATTGGCACCACTGGTGGGCATTGATAGGTGGCACTTGTGGGCATTGATAGGTGGCACTCATGGGCATTGATAGGTGGCACTGGAGGGCACTGTCAGGTGGCAATGGCAGGTGGCACTGGCAGGGCGTACTGGTGACACATATGAGGCAGAATTGCCTCTTCCTCTTCGGGACCGATGTCCCTTGCTGATAAGCCGGTGATCGGGTTTTTTTTTTCTCCTTGCGCTGTCAGCGTGAGGAGAAAAAAAAACTATCACAGAGCTTTTGTTTTGATCATGTGATCAGCTGTCATTGGCTGACAGCTGATCACATGGTAAGGGGTCGGGAGCGGCCCCTTACTCGGATCGGCGATCACCCGAGTCTCAGTTACTCGTGATCACAGCATGCTCCGCGCGCGCCCTGCAGGAAATTCAGGTCCGCGATGTAGCCGTCATTCAGCTATAGTGCGGATGTCAAGTGGTTAATCTTAGTTCCTAACAGGGTGCTCCTAATTTCCCAAAACAAACAGGCAGCTCTTTTTAGTGTTCTGTCAGAAGCCAGCCCTTTTATCCAGCAGGAGGCTCTCACAACAGAACGAGAGACCTGAGCATTAGTATTTAATGTATGTGGACAGCTAAGACTAATAACGAGGACTGACTACAAGATACGATGTGGATCTAGGGATGGAGGCTTTATCCCACCCACAAAGCCTCTGGGCTCCAGGACCCAGAGCAGGGCTTGTTAAATTTCTGAGAAAACACGTTTGTTTTCTCAATGTCAGACGCATAGCCTGAAGCTTTTGAAATATAATGTATATTGACTGTGAGGCATTGGCTGGCAGGGTAGTGGGCATTGTCTATATGTTATCTAGGTTTCTCACATATACATGGTGTGGGTAGAGTTGCCACCTCATCCCTTTAAACCCAAACACATAATAATTACACAGGTTCTGTGGCTGATTAAGGTGGTAATTAAACTCACTTAGAGCCTTATCTGCATTAAATTAACCTCAGAACCTGTGCAATTAATATGTGTTCGGGATTAAAGGGATGAGGTGGCAACCCTACCCACACCATGTATATGTGAGAAACCTAGGTAACATATAGACAATGCCCACTATCCTGCCAGCCAAGGCCTCACAGTCAATATACATTATATTTCAAAAGTATTGGAACGCCTGTCTTTACACGCACATGAACTTTAATGACATCCCAGTCTTAGTCCGTGGGGTTCAATATTGAGTTGGCCCACCATTTGCAGCTATAACAGCTTCAACTCTTCTGGGAAGGCTGTCCACAAGGTTTAGGAGTGTGTCTATGGGAATGTTTAACCATTCTTCCAGCGTGAGGTCAGGCACTGATGTTGGATGAGAAGGCCTGTCTCGCAGTCTCTGCTTTAATTCATCCCAAAGGTCTTCTATCGGGTTGAGGTCAGGACTGTGCAGGCCAGTCAAGTTCCTCCACCCCAAACTCACTCATCCATGTATTTATGGACCTTGCTTTGTGCACTGGTCCAAATCATTTGGTGGAGGGGGGATTATGGTGTGGGGTTTGTCTTTCAGGGGTTGGGCTTGGCCCCTTAGTTCCAGTGAAGGGAACTCTTAAGGCGTCAGCATACCAAGATATTTTAGACAATTTCATGCTCCCAACTTTGTGGGAACAGTTTGGGGATGGCCCCTTCCTGTTCCAACATGTTTGCGCACACCAGTGCACAAAGCAAGGTCCCTAAAGACATGGATGAGCGAGTTTGGGGTGGAGGTCTGATGGAACTTGACTGGCCTGAGTTCAACCCGATAGAACACTTTTGGGATAAATTAGAGCGGAGACTGCGAGCCAGGCCTTCTCGTCCAATATCAGTGCTTGACCTCACAAATGTGCTTCTGGAAGAATGGTCAAACATTCCCATAGACACACTCCTAAACCTTATGGACAGTCTTCCCAGAAGAGTTGAAACTGTTATAGCTGCAAAGGGTGGGCCAACTCAATATTAAACCCTACGGACTAAGACTGGGATGCCATTAAAGTTCAAGTGCATGTAAAGACAGGTGCCCCAATACTTTTGACAATATATAGTGTATATAAACATAAATTTGAGGTTAATGCAGTAAAAATAGTCTGTAAATCAAAGGTACTAAATTATTAAGAATGTTATAGGTATCAGTAGCAATATACAAAACTGCAAAGTGCCAAGAAAGTGTTATTAAATCAAGTGCAAATGTGCTTTGCAAAAAAAGACTGCATGGGCTTTTAACCATGCAACAATTCATCTGAGTATAATAAGTTATTTCAAGGATCCTATATACAAAGAACATTGAAAAATCGAACTGAGAAGTCCCCCCCTCAGGCAAAAATGATCCTTTCTTAAGGATCGCCTATTGGACTGTACTGTGAATTGGATGCATTCACTTTTAAAGGATAGCAACCTCTAAGTCTAAAGTGTAAGTTGTTTCTTTATCAAGTGTAAAAAAAAAAAAATAATAATATACAGGTTCAAACTGTGGTATGAATACTGATCACTGTGACTTCTCTAGCTCAGTCAGTGATCTCCACCCTGAGAATGAGCTACCTACTCATTTAAAGAATACCCCTTCCCTGAAGAAGCATCTCTTTGAAACGCGCTGAGAAACTGTGATCCCTCTGCAAGCTTTACAGTTGCCTTCTGTCACGTATATGTGTTGTTGTTTACACCCGGCAGGTTGTCTCTTCCTTTCCGGAGCAGTAAATTGCCATTGCATTGTTAGTAGTTGTAATGTAGAGGGTATCACTACAAAAAGAGATTCTGTTTACAAACAACAATGTGCAATTTTCTTTACATTTTGTCATTAAAGCGGGGGTTCACCCACACCGCCAAAAAAAAATAATATTAAAAGCCAGCAGCTACAAATACTGCAGCTGCTGACTTTTAATACATGGCCACTTACCTGTTCCAGGGTCCAGCGATGTCGCCAGGGGACGCCGAGAACCCGCTCGGTTCTCGGCAGCTGCCGCCGCCATCCTAGGTGAGGGAATCAGGAAGGAAGCGTTGCGGCTTCACTTCCCGGTTCCCTACTGCGCATGCGCGAGACGCGTCCCAAGTGGTCCCCGCTCTCTCCTGGGAGCTGTGTGTTCCCAGTAGACAGCGCGGTGGGGACGGGAAGAGGCGTAGACTCCCATGGGAGTCTATGCCAGAAGTGGGTGCAAATACCTGTCTTAGACAGGTATCTGCACCCCCATCCCCCCTGAAAGGTGTCAAATGTGACACCGGAGGGGGGGAGGGTTCCGAAAAGCGAAAGTTCCATTTTTGTGTGGAACTCCGCTTTAAGATTTTAAATAACCAACCCTGGCTACACTGGGTTGAGTGAAGATAAATAAAATGCTGGTTTTAAACAGTTGAATGTCTGTGTTCCACTTGAAAGGTAATACACCGTTAAAGTGTTACCAAACCCACAACAGTACAATTAGTCTGTATATGCAGTAAAGCATGCTTGTTATATTCACTGTGGAACCTAATGAGGGTAATCCTGGGCATTGTGTAAAAAGGCTGTTTAATCCTGTCTTCTCTGATCCTCCCCTTCTTCCAAAGTTCCCAATCCATCTCCTGATAGTACAGAGACTTGGGGGCACTCTGCACATGCTCAGTTTGATGTGTATTGTTAGAGAGTTTCTTTTTTTGGGAGGGTGCATGTGATCAGTACAGGGCCAATCAGCACAGAAAGTTAGGGGTCATGCAGCCTCATAGGACAGTCAGAGGAGAATGAAAACTCCTCCTACAAGCTTTACCAGTACTTGGCCGGACACTGATAGAAGTCACAAGACTGCTATATACTGCTGATGAGAAAAGGTATTTAGCCGTTTATATTTATTAGAGCTGCACGATTAATCGTCAAGAATAGTTATCGCGATCTTGACTAAAGTGTTTCACAATGCTTTGATTCTTTGCCAAGAATCAAAGCATTCTTTGTCAGTTGAACTTAAGTATAAACATTGTAACACTTTGTCAATGGAATAGACTTGTGTGTATGTGAAAAAAATTTAACCACTTAAACACTAAACCTTTTTCTGACATTTGTTGGTTTCAAGTTAAAATCTTTTTTTTTGCTAGAAAATTACTTAGAACCCCCAAACATTATATATATATTTTTTAGTAGACATTCTAGAGAATAAAATGGTGGTTCTTGCAATATTTTATGTCACACTGTATTTGTGTAGCGGTCTTTCAAATGCAATTTTTTTTTTTAATTACTTTAATGAATTAGAAAAAAAAACAAAAACTAACCAGTAAGGTTAGCCCATTTTTATTTATTTTTTTGTATAATGTGAAAGATTTTATGTCGCGAGAATCGTGATCTTTTTATTCTAAGAAAAAAAATCGTGATTCTTATTTTGGCCAGAATAGTGCAGCTCTAATATTTATTAAAATAATTGCATCTCTATGTTCTTTGTACTGTGGAAGATATAGTGAATGCAGGGGTTTAGTAAAACTCCCTTAGCCTTTTTTTTTTTTTTACTGTTTTTCAGTCAATACCTTTTCTATGTTCAGTTTTGGACATGTGGTGTTAAGCATGTCCTTCTTTTAGATCCGTGGCACTATTTACTACTATATCCTTCTCTATCTCTGGAACATTCCTTTATAATTTTGCTTTGCGTCTCCAGGACTGGAGACTTGTGGGTAAAAACAGAAAAACATTGAATGGAAGGTGGTGAGAGGCTGAGAGGAGTCATAAGACCTTCTACAGTTTTTACTACAACCATCTCTTCTTTCTCAGCACTTTGTTTAATTCCCGTACGATGGAAAACGATTCCAACAAATTAAATCAACAGTTTAACTAGGTATGGAGTGAAAAGTACTGCCAAGCTCCCCAAGGGATTGGCAGTTTTCCCTCTTTATTATACAGAGATAGAATGTCAATGTTCAGTATTTGGAAAGATCATCCAACATGCATTGAACATGGAAGGTCTGTTCACACCACATGCAGTGCAGTGGTTTTTTTTTTTTTTTCTGCATCAAAAATGCATGGAAAGTAGGTTATATGGGTTCCAATGACATACAGTAGATCACAACAATTCAGTGCGTTCCAGTGCTTTTCAGTACCAGAAAAAAGTACATGTTGCTTTTTTCCTGCATAGAACTTAACTGGAAATGCGTCTAAAATGCACCAGACCCCAGTACAGTGAAAAAACAGGAAAAAGAAGAAAAAAAGCATCTGGAATGCATCTGGAAATGCATCAAAAAAGCATCAAAAACGCACTGGATTGCTGAAAGCATTAAAAACGCACATGCAGAAACACATCCGGAATGGATCTGGAGGACGTTTTGTGGTGTGAACTTGAGCATCCTCCAAACTCATCTCCAGTTCAATTTTGAACTTTAGTCTGGTCGTACGTGATGTCATCACGTACGACCAGACTAAAACAAGGAAGTTCATAGCCAGTAGCCAATAGCTGCCCTAGCGTGGCTTTTTGTCTGTCGAACTAGCATACAGACGGCGGACTTTTCGACCGGACTCGGATTAATTTAAAACATGTTTCAAAATCTAGTCCGTCCAACTTTTGAGAAAACAAAGTCCGCTGGAGCCCACACACGATCGAATTGTCCGACCAAATCCCGTCCGCCGGGCAAAGTCTGCCGTAAAGTCCGCTCGTGTGTACGCGGCATTAAAGTTCAGAATTTCGGCAAGAGATTAGTGGTAAGGGTGCCCAGGCTCATCTCTAGTGCTTGGTCGCTCAGACACTCAGCACTTTCAGGCAGGGACAGCTAACTCTTTTCACTCATGACGGCCAGAACAAGTTTACTTTAGAACCCTTTCACACTGGAGGCGTTTTTCAGGTGCTTTAGCGCTAAAATTAGCGCCTGAAAAATGCATTATCTGCAGTCCCAGTGTGAAAGCCCGAGTGCTTTCACACTGGGGCGCGTCACTGGCAGGACGTTAAAAAAAGTCCTGCAAGCAGCGTCTATGGGGCGGTGGAGGAGCGGTGTATACACTGCTCCTCCACCGCCCCTGCCCATTGAAATGAATGGGTATCGCTGCCAAAGCGCCTGCAAAGCGCTTCACCAGCATCGCTTTTCGGGTGCATTTAACCCTTTCTTCAGCTGCTAGCGGCCAAATAACGCTGCTAAAATGACGGTAAAGCGTTGCTAAAAATAGCGGCGCTTTACCGCTAACGTGGACGCGCTGTGAATGTGAAAGGGCTCTTAGGCTAAATATATACATTACAATCTGATTGTACAAACAACTTTAGATCTGCCAACAACTATACAGTACAGGGCCTGTCTGAGAGCATATACATTGACTGGATTGTTTCAGATTACAACAGATTGTACAGAGAATGGATGGTTCCTGTATGGCCACCTTTACACACAAACACATCTGAACACATACTATAGCCTTCTCTGTGACACCTATATAATGACACAAATCTGACAACACAGACTGAAGCCCAGTATCACTGTATTACTACAGCAACACACCATCAGCTGGTATTATGTGTAAAATCTAGGGAGTTTAAGGGTACCTCCACTTTCATAAAAAAACGATGTATGCAATTCTTACATTTTGTAAGTTAGTGTTAAAGGATATATCTTTCCTTTGTGCGTTCCTTGTCTGTTTCCCATAAGTTCCACAGGCCCCTCATGGTCTTTGATGAATTATGCCAAGGTAAGAGCACAATGAGATGTATTCTTTCTCTCTCTTATCAACTCCTTATGAGTGCCCGCTCATAGACAGACCCATTGGGGGAGATTTACTAAAGCTGGTACACACAGAATCTGGGGCAGCTTCTAACTTTAGCTTGTTCAATTAAAAGAGAAGTTAAAAAAAAAAAAAAAGCATACTTACCTAGGTGGATGCAGAATCTGTCCCCTGCTGACTCTAATGCCGCGTACACACGAGTGGACTTTTCGGCAGACTTTGCCCGGCGGACGGGATTTCGTCGGACAATTTGATTGTGCGTGGGCTCCAGCGGACTTTGTTTGCTCAAAAGTTGGACGGACTTAGATTTGAAACATGTTTTAAATCTATCCGTCGAAATCGAGTCCGGTCGAAAAGTCCGCTCGTCTGTATGCTAGTTCAATGGACAAAAAGCCACGCTAGGGCAGCTATTGGCTACTGGCTATGAACTTCCTTATTTTAATCCGGTCGTACGTCATCACGTACGAATTCGACAGACTTTGGTGGATTGTGTGTAGGCAAGTCCGTTCATTCAGAAAGTCCATCATAAAGTACGTCGAAAAGTCCGCCGGGCAAAGTCTGCCGTAAAGTCCGACCGTGTGTACGCGGCATTAGACTGAGGATTGAGCAAACCAACACCACTGATTGCTCGGTTCTTAGAGCTCCATGTGCAGAAAGCTGGTGACTGTCAGTCACCGCTGTCTGCTCCCCCCTCCCCCATGCTTACTGGAGCGCTGGGCTTTGGAAGGGGCGGTAGCAGCTGGCCCAGGCTCTCAGCAGCCCACTAGGAGGCTGAGCCAGGTGTCGATCCAGGCTTCTGGGTGGATCCCGACCATTAGGTTGCGGTCTTTCTCCAGCTCTGTGACATCAACCGACAGTGGGCTTCAGCCGAAAATGGGTCACAGGAGTGCAGAATGACTGTCGGTCACCACTGTCTGCTCTGCAGCCCCCTTCCTCGCTCAC
Source organism: Lithobates septentrionalis (assembly GCA_037952835.1). NCBI lineage: Eukaryota > Metazoa > Chordata > Amphibia > Anura > Ranidae > Lithobates > Lithobates septentrionalis. Next base: position 277,429 of record JBBDGP010002778.1, on the reverse strand, counting down.
TTGAGCGCTGGGCTGTGGAGGAGGCGGGAGCGGCTGGCTCAGGCTCTCAGTGGCTTGCTGAAAGGTTGAGCCTGGTGCCGGTCCAGGCATGTGGCCGGATCCCGACCATATGGTCGCAATCTTTTTCAAGCTTGCACCAGCTCCCAGCCCTCTGTCTGCTGAAAACAGGTCACAGGAGTGCAAAATGAACTGCACTCCAGTGATCCACGGGAGAAGTACAGCCAAACGAGCTGTACTTCTCCTTTAAGCTTTGTCAATAAGACCTAAAATCCGATTGGTTACTATGCACAGCAGCACCAGATTCTGTGTGTAACAGATTCATACCATGTGCACCATTTATAAATGGAAGAGAGACCTACAGATAATATTTACAAAGGCACAACAAGAATGAATTATGTTTTTCTCCCACAAGGCCTCCATTTGCAACAAATAGTGGGACATCAATTGCAAAATCATGACTCGCTGGTACAGGACTCCATCAGTCTTTTCCAAATTTGCTACAACTGCAAGACCTATGCTGGTGTTGCAAGATCCATAAAGGAACATTGCTGCACGTCCTTTGGGAGTGCCCTGCGATTCACACTGTTTGGCAGTGGCGGCTCGTCTATACAGGGCGCAGGGGCACCGCCCCCCTAATCCATGCGCCCGCCCCCTAATCTACATCTACTCAGAGGAGTGTTAAAGATTCGCCCACATGTCAGACGCTCATTTCCTAAGCGGGATCTGTCCATAGTCCTTGAAGTTCTGTCTCGCCATCCATTCACTCCAGTGGAGCAGGTAGCAATATGTAATCTAACACTGAAGACTGCTTTCCTTTTGGCCATTACATCTGGCAGAAGAATCTCGGAGCTTTACTCTATAGGGATAGGTGACGACCATATTTCTTTTTTCCCCAGACAGGGTGTAACTTCGACCTCTTTGGGGGTTCACACCTAAGGTCGCTACTCCAAGCCACTTGTTGGAACCCTGGGCGTTACCAGTATTTACAGACGTGGATTCAGAGTCCTGTCATGAGCTGGACATCTTCAGAGTGCTCAGGGCCTACTTAACCTCCCTGGCGGTATGATTCTTTCTGATTTTAGGTGCTGAAAGCGGTACAATTATTTTGCATGGAAATTTGGCGTTTTATATTGTAGGTCTGTAATTATTAACAATAACACACTTAAATCTGTCCAAACAAGAGTCTAGTAGATATCCCGGGTATGATAAAGTTTGAAACACAAAAACATAAATTATAATATAATTAAAAAAAAAAAATAATTAAAAAAAATAAAAATAAATAGTAATAAAATAAATTTCCACACGATTCACTATCGCTCAATTCTGCAAGTGTTCTAATTTACTATCGCTGTTTTCTAGCTGGTCTAAAGCCATTTTTGACGTAAAGGGACACTTTTTGGTTGCTATGGACAATCTCCAGTTTCCAGGCAGAAAGAACAGTATATGCAATATAAAACTGCATGCAGGGCATGGGCCAGAGCACTGGGGACAAATGGGATGTGAAATGATTTCATACAGTACTGTAATCTGTAAGATTACAGTACTGTATGTGTTATGCTTTTTAAATTTTTTTGAATTTGCCGCCAGGCTCCGCCCCCGTGCGTCGCGACGCTCGCAGGGAACGGAGCCTGGCACAGAGAGGCTTCGGAGGAGGACGGAGCCCACGGACACTGCGGGGGACATCGCAGGATCCCGGGGACAAGGTAAGTAAGGAGGCACCAGGATCCTGCGATGCAATCCCGAGTGTGGCTCGGGGTTACCGCTAATGGTCCTGAATTTTAACCCCGAGCCACACTCGGGAAAACCGCCAGGGAGGCTACAAGCCACAAGATCCTTCAGAAACTCTGAGAGACTATTCATTATACCATTTGGTAAATACAGAGGTAAAGAAGCTTCCATCAGAACTCTGGCATCTTGGGTTGTAAAGTTGATTCAAAAGGCCTACAGGGCAAAGAATATGGAGCCTCCGTCCCAAGTGAATGTTCATTCTACGAGGGCAGTCTCAACTTCTTGGGCAGCAAGGGCTAATGTTTCTTTGGAGATGGTTTGCAGGGCCGCCACCTGGTCTTCTCGCCACACGTTTCTCAGGCACTACCATATCAGGCATACCATCTCACAACTGTAGAGTTCAGAAGGAGGACGGTTCAGGCTGCAATGTCCTTTTCTAATTAAAATATTTATTATTGGCATTATCCCACCCGTGTCAGCTAGTTATTTATCATCTGTACGCTGCCATGGAGGCACCAGGAAAACGGAAATTTTTATCATATTTACCGTAATTTTTCTTTCCTGGTGCCTATCCATGGCAGCATACGCTCCCACCCACGGTATTCTATATTATGGAGAATATTGGGGGAGGGACTATGTCTTTAATTTATGCTATTCACTAGTCCTGAGGGAGGAGTCAAGGCAGAGCACTATCATCTGTATGCTGCCATGGATAGGTACCAGGAAAGGAAAATTACGGTTCTAGCTCTGACTGAACCCACTACCGTATTAGTCGATGTTTCCTAAATGGCTTTATTAGCCATTTGACATTCAGACTTATGGTTTATTGGCTGTTTTATTCAAACATCTGTATAACATTGTATGTTGTTAATTTACCTTATGTTCACAAAAAAAAGAAAATATCTAATGTCAATGTAGGTTTCGGTGATTCTAATAAACAAAGAATAAAAAAAAAAAAAAAAAAAATGGGATATACCTTTCTGTTTCAAGCCACAGCCAGCTATACTTGTTTAAATGTGGTTTCCTGCTTATTTGACCATCACTTGGATTGATTATGTGACTATAGAAGGGAACCCTCCCTCTCAGCACTCAGAAGGTAGCAAGAAAACAGAATTGATTGTGTCAGGTTCAGCAGTTATACTGGAAGATAGGACTGTGCAATGAACCTTGCTAAAATCTATGCTATGCATGTTATTTACTAGAAGACAACTGTTTTCACAGTTAAAGTGACGTTACAGTTAAAAGAAACTTATAGTGTGTATATACACATGGAAATGCAACAGAACATGGAAATGCAATTATTTATGTAAATATAAACTGCTAAATACCTTTTTTCATCAGCAGTATATAGCAGTCTTGTGACTTCTATCAGTGTTAGGCTGAGCACTGGTTAAAGCTTGTAGGAGAAGTTTTCATTCTCCTCTGACTGTCTTAAGAAGGCTGTATGACCCCTTACCCTCTGTCTGGACAGTGCTGATTGGCCCTGTGACGATCACATGTACCCTATCAAAAAAAAAGAAAAAAACCCTCTAGCAATACTCACCGAACTGAGCATGTGTAGAGTGACTCCTAGGACTCTGTACTATCAGCAGATGGATTGGGGACTGTGGAAGAAGGGGACAATCAGAGAAGACAGGCTTAAACTGCTTTTTTACACAATGCAGAGGATTAATACCTTCCAAAGTGAGTATAACAAGAATGCTTTACTGCATATACAGACTGATTTTACTGTTGTGGGTTCAGTAACACTTTAATACTAGTTGAGTTTATATGAAAAATTGCACATTGATATTTTGTATTTTCCTTTGCAGACAGAGCTCTCAACTCTGTTTCCTAAGTTTACTAGGCTCTCTTTTTGCTTAAAGCAGATCTTTGACGCCACCCCCCCCTTTTTTTTTACCCCCGCTTACCGGTTGGTCTGTTGTGCACATTTCAGATACTCACCCACACAGAGGATTCAGTGTTGTCTTCCACTTGTCCTGCACTGCCATGTTGCTTCTGATGTCATGGAGAGGACCACCAACTTCTCCGGCTTCTGCCAGCGCACCTCCCGTTGATGCATTGCTAGCCACGCCCACTCCTCTTTTCTGAATGAAGGGCTGTGCCTCCTGGGATATGTGACGTGCATATCTCCCAGGAGGCACAGTGAACCTAGACCAATGACCTATGGAAAGAAAGAAAAAAAGAGCGCACCAGCCTAGTGCATTATCCTTGACAGATTTATTAATTAAAAACAAGATAAAATCTACTCACAAAGGTTGAAGAAAAAAATCGCATTTGTATATGCCACAGCGGCGATTAATCCAGTGGTAGCAGTTTTCCAGGTCCCAGGAAGGAGGCGTACGGACTACTGCTGGCTAACGCGTTTCGAAGGTTACCCTTCTTCATCAGAGCCTGATGAAGAAGGGTAACCTTCGAAACGCGTTAGCCAGCAGTAGTCCATACGCCCCCTTCCTGGGACCTGGAAAACTGCTACCACTGGATTAATCGCCGCTGTGGCATATACAAATGCGATTTTTTTCTTCAACCTTTGTGAGTAGATTTTATCTTGTTTTTAATTAATAAATCTGTCAAGGATAATGCACTAGGCTGGTGCGCTCTTTTTTTCTTTCTTTCCATTTGACATTAGGACATCCCATCCTTAAGAGCAGCAAGGCCGAAATCCATAGTACTTCCTGAACCCTTGGGATCCTTTAGCTAATACACCAGTGCGCAAGAGTATTTTGCTTTTTTGTATAGACCAATGACCTGCATGGGAGGTCAAGGCTACATGTTTTCATTACATAGTTACATAGTAGGTGAGGTAAAAAAAAAAAAAGACACAAGTCCAACCTATGTGTGTGATTATATGTCAGTATTACATTGTATATCTCTGTATGTTGTGGTCGTTCAGCTGCATTTCTAATAGTTTCTTGAAACTATCGATGCCCCCCGCTGAGACCACTGCCTGTGGAAGGGAATTCCACATCCTTGCCGCTCTTACAGTAAAGAACCCTCTACGTAGTTTAAGGGTAAACCTCTTTTCTTCTAATTTTAATGAGTGGCCACGAGTCTTGTTAAACTCCCTTCCGCGAAAAAGTTTTATCCCTATTGTGGGGTAACCAGTACGGTATTTGTAAATTGAAATCATATCCCCTCTCGAGCGTCTCTTCTCCAGAGAGAATAAGTTCAGTGCTTGCAACCTTTCCTCATATCTAATATCCTCCAGACCCTTTATTAGCTTTGTTGCCCTTCTTTGTACTCGCTCCATTTCCAGTACATCCTTCCTGAGGACTGGTGCCCAGAACTGGACAGCATACTCTAGGTGGACCAGAGTCTTGTAGAGAAGGAGAATTATTATTTTATCTCTGGAATTATTCTCCTTTTTAATGCATGCAATATTCTGTTTCCTTTGTTAGCAGCAGCTTGGCATTGCATGCCATTGCTGAGCCTATCATCTACTAGGACCCCCAGGTCCTTTTCCATCCTAGATTCCCCCAGAGGTTCTCCCCCCAGTGTATAGATTGCATTCATATTTTTGCCACCCAAATGCATTATTTTACATTTTTCTACATTAAACCTCATTTACCATGTAGTTGCCCACCCCATTAATTTGTTCAGATCTCTTTGCAAGGTTTCCACATCCTGCGGAGAAGTTATTGCCCTGCTTAGCTTAGTATCGTCCGCAAATACAGAGATTGAACTGTTTACCCTATCCTCCAGGTCGTTTATGAACAAATTAAACAGGATTGGTCCCAGCACATAACCCTGGGGAACCCCACTACCCACCCCTGACCATTTAGAGTACTCCCCATTTATCACCACCCTCTAAACTCGCCCTTGTCAGTTTTCAATCCATGTACTCACCCTATGGTACAGTACATGGTTATGGCTACTGTGTCAAATGCACTGTACATAAATGGCTGGGTGGGCCTTTCCTCGTTCTAGGTGGACGTTAAGGAACAACCTCAGAATGAGTGCCTGCGGCATGATCCTGTGATGGTTGTGATCACAGGACACAGCCAAGACGGGATCGGGAAATGAGCGATGTGATTGGCCATCCTAATCATGTGACTGAGTAATATGACTGCACAGAAGTGACTCCATCTTTATATAAGTTCATATAAGATTATATTAGGTTAATCTGCTAGTTAGTTTAAGTTCTGTATTCTCAGACTGTGACAGACTGTAATGCCGCGTACAAAGGGCCGGACTTGCCAATGGGCTAAACTCCGTCGGCATTTCCGACGGAAAGATTTAGAACATGTTCTATATCTGAGTCCATCGTAAATGCCGACAGAAAAAGTCCGCTAGGGCATACACACGGTCGGGATGTCCGACCGAAAGCTCCCATCTGACTTTTTCTGTCGAGAAGTCCGGCCGTGTGTACACGGCATTACAGTTTTTGCAAGGCACACATATAAGAAAATATAGGTTACAGCAGCATCTTTGCTTTGTACCTTTCTATATAAAGCTTCTGTGGTGTAGAGCTGTCTGGGACATTTTCCTGTGTAAAGGGGAACACCAAAGGCATGACTATGAGTCATGGAAGCAGATGGCATGGTTACTATAGTTGCTATTTCAGCCATGTTTAAGGGGTTCGGCATTTGAGTATTAATGTAATGATATGTAATGATATGAAATGTACACCCCTGAATTAAATCACTCCCATTTTCCATGCAATGATTGGTTAATGATAACGTATATAAATTGTATACCTGCCCAGAATTAAATCAGATAGCTTTGAACATTTAGACTCTGCATCATCTCTTTTTGTTTTCACCAAGAAGCTATCTCCTCAGTACTGAGAGGGTCTTGTGAGTGTGGTAATTGCTGTGATTATACCTAGCTGGTCTTGTCAGGTATATTGTAATACCGTTTGATTCTCTTCAGTGACGGCTGTGTCCAATCACATGCCTTCACAATGTAAACAGAGAAACAGAGACGCGTGTCTCTGCGAGAGCTCTCGCCGCCGAGCTCAGTGGGGGGGGGGGGGGGTGCGGGGCAATCTGCAAGCTCTGTGACAGCTCTCTGTGTAAGGACACACAGAGCGGTCACAGATCCCCCACAAACAGTACACCAAGCACCACTGTCCCTGTCCCTATACACATCTGTCACAGTGCCCCCATAAAACATCTGTACCAATGTGCAAAACATTTGTCAGTGTCCCCATCACATCGGTACCAGTGCACAAAACATCTGCAATAGTGCAATAGTGTACCATTGTGACATCAACATCTGTCAGTGTCTGCCGGTGACCGATCAACATCTGTCAGTGTACCAGTGTACCACCAATAAATAAATAAAACATTTAAAGTGCCCCCCCCCCGCACCCCGAGCTCGCGTGCAAAGGTGACCGCACGCATTGGTCCCGTACGTATATGTAAACAGCAATCGCACCACACGTGTGAGGTATCGCCAAAAACGTCAGAACAAGAGCAATAATTCTAGCACCAGACTGCCTGTATAACTCTAAACTGGTAATCAATAAATTCTTAGAAATGGAGATTTTCAAATACACTTCACATGTGTCAAGTCGCACAACAACTCGCAGTAGTGGAAACAGAGCCAAAGTAGACAAATTTTCCATCTGTACTGCAAGTCTACAGTAAGTAGCTTCATCTGCCTTTTTGGGTTATTTGCCTAACAGCAAGTATAATGTGTCTGTTCATTCATTAGCATTAATTAATCTGTTTACTGAAATCTCTCTAAAAATATTTGAAAGGATATAAAAACTTCCAAATCTTGGGCTTATAGGCTTTTTTAGGCAAAAACATTATAAAATAAATGATTTTCAGCTTGATAGCATGTGTCCTAGATTTTAAAGCTGAACTGTTCCTAAGTACAGTTCAGCTTTAACTCAGGCTAGAAAGAAATATTTTATTTTTTTAGATGTTCATACATGATATAAATTGTGTGCCTTATGCCCCATACACACGATCAGAAAATCGTATGGAGAATACCGCTTTCGAATCGATCGTACGATAATCGAATCGTTAGTACAGAGCTTTCGAGAGCCGATCGTGACAGTTCATCCGATATTATTCTATCGGACATGCACGAAAAAAATCTTCGGGCGATGCCAGATCGTACGATTTTCGTTTAATCAGTACACCTATTGTTCGAAAATGCAATACAAATGCATTACAACACATGACATCACTTCCGATTTTTTTTCTGTCGTATGGGAATTTTCATGACTTTAGTAAACTCATCAGATTCGATCTGAGATTAGCATGCAAAAAAAAAACCAGACGATCATTAATCCGATAATCTCATCATGTGTACCGGGCATTAATAGTATTACTATTTTGAAAAGACTTACAGGTTTTTGGTGGCTCTTGTCCCCCATTCACATGCCTTGCATCACTTTTGTACAGGTTTTGGCTGTTATATGCAGTAATCAGTGTGGTCACTGGCACACCCCCACCCGTTCAGTACTGCCCAATGTTTACAGAGCTCTATGCTCTCTCCTAAAATTGGACTCTATGTTTGTTTAATGCAGGGGTGCTCAACCCGTGGCCCACGGGCAACATGTGGCCCACGACCTCAAACCAGGGAAAAACATGCCCATGCTCTAGGATGGCGGGTCAACAACCCCAGACCGCGGTCAACTGGTTGCCAACCCACCATCCCAGAGCATCAGAGTGCCTGGAGCTGGCGCCAGGAGAGGAGGAAGCAGTCAGTCGCGGAGGGAGCAAGAGCCACAGAAGCGGATGCTACATCTGTAGCACCACCTCCTGTTCCAGGCAGATTGATACCAAATACACTTTACCTGGGACCTTTTTAACAGCCTGAAGAGTAATGCCAGCAGAAGCTAAGAGAGGAAAATGTCAGTGTATTAAATATCACATACACTACACTTTAGCAATGGACATTTAGCAATTAGCACTTATAAAAAAGGGTTATTAAGCTTCTTTCACACTGATACGCAGATGCAGTGCAGTGCACCTGCGGCTTTCTTGTGGGTTAGCTGCGCTGAGCAATAGATTTCTTTTTTTTAACAAGAAAGAGCAATAGATTTCTAATACATCCTGCGAGTTTAGTGAGCTTTCAGTACCACACCCGCAAGATTTAATAGAAGTCTATGGCTCAATGCAGTTAACCCACAGGAAAGCTGCAGGTGCACTGAGCTGCACCCTCGGTGTGAATAATCCGCAGCATATCAGTGTGAAAGAAGTCCTTATAGGGGGCTCAGGACAGTAAGGGCCTCATTTACATTTGCAGTTTGGGGGGCAGTAAAACCCCACAGTAAATTGTGGCCCGTGACCGGTTACCAAATCAATTAAGTGCCCCTCCCTCTTCAAAAGGTTGAGCATCTCTGATGATTCAATACATAACAAAGGTACTCTGACTTGTATTGCAAAACCAAATATACACAAGTATCTAAATAGGTGGGCAATAAGTAAATACATTTGAAAAAAAACAAACCATCGCTGTTTCATATTTGTTGCCAATTAAAGTGTATCCAATTAAAGTGTATCCCTAGCGATGGGTTAGAACCTGTGTTCGGTTTTTACCGCTGTCTGTTCCCCATTGTGGATTTTCAGCCTCTCTATTTGTTCTGGTGACCACGGTCACTACAAGTAAGGACATTTTCAGAACAACAATAAAAAGAGAATCTTCCAGTAACGACAAAAGTGGTGACAAAAGATGATTTCCCTTACTTCCTTTTCCTGAAAGGAACACCGATAGGAGAGAAAAAAAAAGCCTGGAATTTAACTATTCTCAACAATATACAAAATGGGAAAAAAAACTGTTTTGCAGCATACACAAGAGCGGACTTTTCGACCGGACTGGTCCGACGCACCGAGTCCGGCGGACAATCTGATCGTGTGTGGGCTTCATCGGACCTTCAGCGGACTTTTCCAGTCGAAAATCTGATGGACTTTAGATTTGGAACATGCTTCAAATCTTTCCAACGGGCTCGAGTCCGGTCGAAAAATCCGCTCGTCTGTACAAAAACCCACGCTAGGGCAGCTATTGGCTACTGGCTATCAACTTCCTTACTTTAGTCCGGTCGTACGTCATCACGTACAAATCCGTCGAACTTTGGTGTGATCGTGTGTAGGCAAGTCTGTTTGTTCAAAAGTCCGTCCGAAGTCCGTCAAAAGTCTGACGAAAGTCCGCCGGAATGGCCGTCGGACTTTTGTTGCCGAAAAGTCCGCTCGTGTGTACGCGGCCTTTGTGTTTGTTTTACAGTACTTTAAACTGAAAGTACACTCCTACATTTCTCTGAAAAGCACTTACTGTATATGAATGCAGCTGGTTTCCAAGGCAAAACTGCATCACATGGAAAAAAGGCTAAGCAGAGGTGGAACAATGCAAACAGGAGAACACCAAAAGCAATGTTAGTCCACACCAGGTCTTCTTAGAAGTGGAAATCCCCTTTAAAAGAGACACTGTCAGCTTGTCCATGCAGGATCATATGACCTGCTCCCCTATGACAATGCTTGTACCTAGCAGCCAATCACAGTCCTGTCACATGATCAAGAGTTGCCTCTCCCCTGTGTCGCAGACACTGCTGATTTAAGCTTACGCTGTAGGGAAGGAAGAAGCTTAGTATAAGGCTTTGTTCACACAGACGTACTAAAGCGTCCATCCATGTGCGGGACATGTTTGACAGCATGGGATGTTCAGGTGTTCCATACATCCATGCTCAGGCAGTCCCTTTCATGTCAATCAGGACATACCGCCTGCACGGACACTGCCCCTGCTCCCAATTTGACATCCGTGCGTGGGTGGGTGTGTGTAGGTGCGTGTCTCTGAACACAGACTACAATGGCTGTGTCTGTACAGTCACTATGTCCCAATTGACATGAATGGGACTGCCTGCATGCAGATGTATGGAACACCGGTGCATCCTGTGTGGTAAACAAGGCCCTCACATGGATGAACGCTTAAAGAGGAGTTCCGCCCCCCCACGAAAAAATGAAAAGTCAGCAGCTACAAATACTGTAGCTGCTGACTTTTAATATTAGGACACTTATCTGTCCAGGATTCCCGCAATGTCGGCACCCGAAGCCAATTTTCGGATCGGCTCTCGGGTGCTGCTGCCGCAATTCAAGGTAAGGGAATCCAGCAGTAAAGTCTTTCACTGCGCATGCACGAAGCGTGCTGCGCTTTCTAAATGGCCCGGTGGTGTAGGAGGGGGGCTGAACTTCAAAGGGACGGCACCGCGACGCTGTCTCCCGGAAGTGGGGAAGGGTACCTGTCAAAAACAGATACCTGTTCCCCGCTCCTCCCTGAAAGGTGCCAAATGTGGCACCAGAAGGGGGAGGAAGCATATAAGCGGAAGTTCCACTTTTGGGTGGAATGCCGCATTAAGTACACCTGTGTGAACTGGGCTGTCTGCAGAGACATTGTATTCATTTCTTCATTCGGGGGAATGTAAGAAGACTATTTAATTTGAAACTCCATTCAAAAAACAAAATATACTGTTGTAACACTGACAAAGCTTGTTTGTCTGTACTTCTGTGGATCACTGGAGTGCAGTTCGCTTTTCACTCCTGTGACCCATTTTCAGGAGACAACGGGGTGAAATCAGCTGTCTGCTGATGTCACAGAGCTGCTCCAGGCTCAGGCAAGATCGCGACAATGGAGTTGGGATGGACTGGCACCCGGCTCAGCCTCTCAGCGAGCCACTGAGAGCCTGAGCTGGCCGTTACCATCCCATCCACAGCCCAGCACTCCAGTGAGCGAGGAGGGGGCAGAGCAGAGAGCGGAGACTTACAGTCACCCGCTCTCTGCTCACGGAGCCCTGGGAACCAAGCAATCTGCAGTGTTGGAGACGGTGGGGGACAGATGCAGCATCCACCTAGGAAAGTATAAATCTGCAAAAACCCCAAACCCCATACTACTCTTATAATTCTATTCAGTCAATCTTGTATTTTACACTCTGCAGAGCCATAAAGATTACTCCATCATGCTATTTCTGGTTCAGCTTTACTGTTTCTTGGCTCAGCTTTGTGCCCATTTGGTATGATTAGGTTGATTCCTTGTTCATTGAACAGACTGGAGAAAGAGTCATAAAACAGGAAGCTGCAAAGCTGAACCAGAATATGTCACCTGCCTGTCTGTGCAGGGCACCAGAATCACAGTACTGGCTGATCACCATTACACATCCTTCTCTATATAAAACGGTTCACATACTGTACATGTATTTCAACTATATTTGACTGAAAGTCCAGAGTCCTGCTTTAAGCAGGGCATGCAAACGGTAAAGCTACTGCATTAATTCTGAAAACAAAAAAAGATATTATGAACACAAATATTGCTTTTATTATCTTCTGTACTTTCTACTATCTTAGCACTGATCAGAGAAGGCTTCTTACAATTCTCAGAACTCATTAAAACTCTCCGAACAGCATTTGAAAGAAGCAAAAATTAATTCCCCGGTGTGACGGCAAAATATATTTTGGATGAAGACAGAAATCGCTTCAGATAAAAGGACAATAAAGGGAAGTAAATTCATGATCCATTGTTCTTCATAAGGAACCATCCAGAAACGTTCTCGTATCTGCTCTACCCAAATTCGACTCATTTGTATTCCACAGGTACAGATGAATTCTCAGCTTAGACTCCCAAGTGGATTTGTAAATTAGGTAACAGAAAATAAGGCCACAAATCAAAGCTCAGTGTGCTTTATCATTTCTTCCCAGTACTAATGGAATCTCTCATACTTCAACCACAATACAAAGATGTACAACATCTGGACAAGACAGAATAACCCAGAACACACAGAGATGAACATGAACAGCTATGCTGTAGTTATTCTTGACAATGGCATGGTCGAGTGCTAGTGAAAGAAGCCATTTGGGCACTGGTAGGTATGTTTTTATACATACATACACCTACTGGAGTATATGTCAAATAAGCTTTGTTATTTGCACAAAAAAAAAAAAAACTGAACTAAAATTGAATTTCATCCCTGAAGGTATCAGTAGTACTTCAAAAACTCTGCCTAGAAACAATGAACACATTAAAGCCATACTCCAGTCAAAAGGAATAATTTAGTGTTGAATAAAGTGGGATAGGCTGGTATTGGTTCAGGTTTTTATTACAGTCCCCAATGGAAAGCGGGGGTCACTTGGGCAGGATAGCACAGGCAGCAATAAAAAACTTTGGAATCTTTTTTTCCCCTCTGCTAAAAAAGTGATCTTGCTGCTGTCTCTGTGCCTATTGGAGAGATTTCCCATGGGTGAAACTTCTTGGCTCTCTCACCGGGATGGGGTAATAGAAGAGATCTCCCTAATGGACACACACGGGGGAAGGCTGATTTCCTAAAGGCAAATATGCTGGTCACTTTGCAAGAAAGGTTGCACTTTGGAAGGGAATTTGCCTCGGAGCTTAGTGAATGAGGTAAAGCACTGCTCACTTCCATCATCCAATCATGTGCAAGCAAAAATGCTGTGTAGCGCTACCCCTGTAGGAGCAGCTGGTCAGGATGGGCCTTCTCTTCTATGCCTCAACCTCCTCAAGCACTTCAACCCCTCTGACACACAATGTTAAGTGTATGGGCAAGACATTTTGCAGAAAATCACTAAAGGGACACTTGGTACCCAGTAATACGACAATGTCAAAGAAGCAGGCACTGAACCCGTTAGTAAGGGCAAACGTGGTATATTATCACACACTATGGATAGCAACAAAGGAAAGCTTAGAGATGGATTGGCAATAGTAATAACACAATAGTGATAACACTAGGCATAAGATAACACTTTGCGCCAGATTAGTATAAACAGCAACAAGGTCAACGAAGATCAGAAATGGACAGTAATGTAGATTAATAACTGTGTTCAGGAAAGTATACTGCCAAGGTGCCTTACTGGTGACTATGCTAGGCCTATGCTGGGTGGGGGTACCTGCTAAATGAATAATGAGTAGGGGCTGCAAGAATGGCTTGGTAAGGTGGGGGGCAGAGTCCTTTAGGTTGTTCTTCTGCGAGCTGTCTATAGGGCCCTTTAAGAAGTGTTGTTGCACCTATTGACAGTCTTAACCAGCAGGAAGTTAAAAGGTTACTAAACCCTCGTTTTTTGTTTTTTTTAAATAACAAACATGTCATACTTACCTCCTCTGTGCAGTTAGTTTTGCACAGATAGGCCCCGATCCTCCACTTCTGGGGTCCCTCAATGGCGCTCATGGCTCCTCCTCTTCTCGAGTGCCCCATTGGAAAACCGCTCTCCCTCGGGGCACGCGTGTGAGCGTGCTCCCGTGACCTGCTGCTGCGTCTATTGACACAGAAAGCAGAACTCGGCCCCGCCACCCCCAGTGCCCGCATCATTGGATTTGATTGACAGCAGCGGGAGCCAATGGCTGCGCTGCTATCAATCTATCCAATCAGAACACGAGACACCGGCTAGAGGCTGTGTGCTCGTCCCGGGGGTGAGAAAGAAAGGGTTCAAGTAGGTAAAGGGGGTCTGGGAGACTGCTGCATGACGGAAGGTTTTTTACCTTTAAGTGCAGTAAGGATGCAGTATAATTGTGGTATTGGTGCAATATAGGTGAGGTATGATCAATGTCCTGCTTCTATTGGCTCAGTTCCTGCTAACAGTGTGAACAATAGGCAATGAGCCCTCCCACCAGTCCTCAAGGTGTGGCTGTGAACTCTCGCTGTAAAAGGGGCCCCCCCTCTGTCTCTACACTGGCCTCTGGTGATCAGCGATGGGAAGAAGGTGAGAGGACGCTCTGGTCTTTCTGTGGCAATGGTGCGGATACAATGCTGTGGTCTATGTGGCTTTAAACCAGGATCTCTAGCCTCTCAGTAGTCCTGTCAACATGCAGGTAGATGTGCTCTCATGAGTTCCTGCAGCACCAAGAGGAAGTGGTTTCTCACGCACAGTCTGGTAAAAGCCCTCTCGCCATTCGACCTTCTCCTTAGTGTCCTCTGGGAACTATAGTGTAGGGGGTCCATTAGCCCTACTCTCTGGCAGATGTCTCAAACGACACCTCTCATAATTGTCAGCATCCTGCATAGGAATCCATAGGCTTCCTGGTTCTAGCTCTCCACCTGCTGGCTGGAGGGGATAGTGTGGCATGACATCCAGCATCAAAGTAAAAAGTGATCTGTGCTGTGACAGTCTGTGGATTTCCGCTCACCTCCTCCACTGTGGTCCAAGACATCCATGTATGTTTTAGCCATTGCTTAATAAATAAACTTTAATGGGGCGTACACACGGTCGGACTTTTCAGCTACAAAAGTCCAACGGACGCTGACGGACTAAAGCTGGCTGGTAATCCGATCGTGTGTGGGCTTCTCCGGGCTTTCAACTGACTTTTTCAGCCTCAAATCCGACGGACTTTAGATTTGAAACATGCTTCAAATCTTTACGACGGACTCGAGTCCGGTCGAAAAATCCGCTCGTCTGTATGCTAGTCCGACGGACAAAAACCCACGCTAGGGCAGCTATTGGCTACTGGCTATGAACTTCCTTATTTTAGTCCGGTGTACGTCATCACGTAAGAATTCGACGGACTTTTGTGTGATCGTGTGTAGGCAAGTCTGTTCGTTAGAAAGTCCGCCGCAAGTCCGTCGAAAGTCCGCCAAAAGTCCGTCGAAAGTCCGTCGAAAGTCTGTCGGACAGGCTGTCGGACTTTTGTAGCTGAAAAGTCCGACCGTGTGTACGCCCCATTAGAATTCATGGTCCAGCGCCTTGGTCACTTGTTTGCTATCAACCATTCAGAAAGAATTACTTTAGTGCAGCAGTTTGCACAAATTCACCCCACTTTATTTAACCTTACATAAAGGTTTATAGGAAATTTAGACATTCCCTGTGTGTTATAACTGTTTCATGTGTTACAATGAAGAATCCCCTCCATTTTTCTGACCTGAATTTGCAGTCTAAAGCTTCGTACACACGCTTAGATTTTCGGACGACCGAGCGTCTGATTTTTGTGGCATGCTAGTCTCATGTCGAAAGTGAAGAGGTTACTGACAATACGAACATTTCCGGACAACAGAATACAACGTCAGAAGTGACATAATGTGTTGAATAGTTTTGTCTGTATTCTTTCGTTTCTGAGCATGCATAGTCTTGCACATACGTTTTTTTCCGTACGAAAACCGTACTAATGAAACGAAGATTGGACGTTGAGTTCACATCTAACAAAAATTTTATAGTCTGCACATCCAGCTTTTGTCTGACGAAAAAGCGAAATCGGCTGTCGAAAGCACCGTACTAACAATCCGAAAATCGGCAGACAGCTCGTCGTACGAATTTTCCCATCTGATTTTCGTATCCGGGCCTTTAGTTTTAGAACTCACTTGCAGCTCCTGCTAAAATCTGGAATGGCAATACAAGCATGTCTTCTGGCTCTGTATAGTACGTTGTACTTACCCGGATAGACATCAACTATCTAGATAATGTAAATAATAATATGACACAATTTTTTTTTTCTTTAAAAAAAAACTGTAATCTTTTCTAATACTACAGTAGGTGATGCAGTGACAGCGGAAACAAGTGGGGAATGCTATAGGTAGGACTTTATACGAAGAAACAGGCATGCAGTCTGTAGATAGATAGATAGATAGATAGATAGATAGATAGATAGATAGATAGATAGATAGATAGATAGACCTGTAAATTTACCCATGAATTAGCCTGTCTTCAGAGTTTGTATCTGAATGATTTATGCGTGACTATATGAGCAATTATAACTGAATATGAAACAGGATTCTATAACATCCAGGCTGAATAAAACAGTCCCTGGAGCCTTCATACTGATGTAGGAGTTGGTGATCAGTAATAGATACTCACTAACCTTTCTTAGAATGCTTCCTTACAGCTAAGTAAAGAGACCATCACTGACAGCAGGGGAGGCATTGGGTCACCAATATAAGCTAGTAGCAAATATTACTGCATGGTTACAATTCATATTATATTAGGCTCAACTCACAAAGCTTTAACAACAGGATAAATATCAAGCTATGTCACGGTCGTTTTCAAATCTCATTGGAACCAGCTGAAAATAACCGTCACTTTTCTGGAAAATTAGGATCCTTATCCTAGTGTGTTAGCTTTGTGAATTAAGCCTACTGTCATTATATATTATAATATAATACACTACATTACTGTCTACATTGGCTCGCAAGTCAGAATGGTTCCTATGGTGAAGTTCTACTTATAACTACCTATTATTACAAACAGCAAAGGGCAGAAACCCACAGCAGTCAATCAACTATCAGCCTTCATTGTTCAAACTGCTGTATATTGTGCAAAGGAAGGAACAATCAGTTGCTTTGAGTTCCTGTACCTTGCACATCACTGTTGCTCTTACGCCTGCATGGCTTCTCACCTGAACATCTGCATAAAATGATGACATCAATGTAAAGTAGCATTTCACACCCAGTTTAAGTACTTAGGTCTTGAGGTCCAAGCTGATCTCTCCCAGTATGTGGTGGACAATCTCAATCCGCTGTTGTCCCAGTGTGTTCTTACGTGTTCCATGTTGATGCACCTTCCTTTAAGCCTAATAGGCTATAAAATGTCTTTCTTCCTAAATTTATTTTTTTCTTTTTTGCAAACACTGGTACTCCTAACCCACTGTTTTTTTCATAAACTGATCATAACTGTCTTGTTTTTTATCCGAAAACCCCAACACTTGCCAAGACTGCTCTCTATGCACCCCTTACTCTTGGAGGATTAGTCCTCCCTATTTTTTGTTATATTTTTGGGCTTGGTTATGTTCCAATGGTGGTTTGCCTAGTCCAGGGACAATGTGGCAGTCAACTTAGAAGCAGCTCTTTTAGGATGATACTATGAACTAAGCAACCTGCCTTTTTGTAGCCCATGATCTAATCCTGTCATTAATACTCCTATGAAAACCATCTTACTCATGTGGCGACATGAGTCCGTTATAACTGCCACTTCCCTCTCCCTGCTGTATATACTCGATTATGGGGAAACCCCAGCTTATCCAATGTGTGTACAGTCCCTGAGCCTCAACTTTGGGCTAGGCATGGGATTAAAACATTATAGCACATAATGCCGCCAGGATCCCCGTTGACCTTTGCTTCTCTTCAGTCTGCCTATCAGTTACCTAATTTTAGGTTTTTTAGAATTCTACAGTTGAGATATGTGGTGGGCATGACCAGGATAACTTTTTTTTTTTGAACTTTATAATCTTTATTGATTTTTTTTTGTTCCATTAAACATCTTTATAATTCAAACAATTATTAAATCCGTTCCCTCCCCCTCCCCCCTACATTTTGCATATACAAAAGCTAAAATAAAGTATAGAACCTGTTCATGGTGACCTTCTCTGATGTCTATTCTGGAATCGGTTCCACCTATTTCAGTATGTCACATCCTATCCTTGTTATTGTTATTGTTATACTTATACTCTATCTTTTTTTTTTTAGATGTTAAGACCCCATCTCCTCTTTCCTCCCTATCCTTCCTCCTTTATACTGATGAATTCTTACCCATTTACTTTTTTCACCAAATTCTAAGAAGGGTGTCCCTTCACATCACACCAGGGTTTCAAGATCTCTTCATATTTCTTTATACAACCCTGTCTAACATATACCATTTTTTCCTTCATATTGTCTCGTTCATGCCACGTTCCCACTCTCCACTAGATGACTGCCACCTTTGTGCTATCAATTTGTCCAGGATAAATTTGACCTCGAACCCACTGGATACTTTGTTAATTCCTGACATGCTGAATAAACCACTGTCTTCTCTACATTTCACGCTGAACATTGCCCCCACATCCAGGTCATACACACTATCACAAAATGGCATGCCTATATTTGGTCTCTGTCTGGGAAGAAGACTGGGATGAATGCTTACAATGTTTCTTGCGCGTCATGATCTCAGCTAAGGATAAATTTATATTCAATTGAAGATTTTACATTGGGCAGTGATGGCGAACCTTGGCACCCCAGATGTTTTGGAACTACATTTCCAATGTTGCTCATGCATTCTGCAGTGTAGTTGAGCATCATGGGACATGTAGTACCAAAACATCTTGGGTGCCAAGGTTCGCCATCACTGAAAAAGGTCTTCTATACCCTGCAACAGCTATTTGCTACCTATTCTCCAATTTCAGCTTTATGTCATCAATGTTATACGGAACCTGGAACTCTCATCCATGTGCTGTGGTTTTGCCCCGTCTTCAAACCTACTGGAGGATAGCAAAGGCAGACATTAACACAGTGGGAGAATTGTCTCTTTCTGATGATCCTATGGTACATATACCACTTCCAGCCCAAGGCCGTCATATGACGTCTTTGAATTTAGGTGGGAATATCTGAATGATGCCTGCAGCTACAGGCATCATTCAGATATCCTTTTTTTCAGCCGGCGATTCTGTGCACTGTAAGAATGATCATAGCAGCAGTTCAGCTGCTAGATCCTTCTTACAAGCGACGGGAGGGGACATCCCCCCTCCCGCCGACCTCCGGTGCTTCTCCAGGCTCTCCCGTGCCATCGGAAACCTGGAGAAAGAATCGTCCACCGCCAGATGACAATTATAGAGATTTCCAGATGGTCACCAGTTATCTCTATGACCGTCAGAGGCCTGGGTGCGATGTTATGACGCCGCGATCGCGGCTGGACAGCATGGGATTGTGAAATTTTTTTTTTGATCGCGTGCTTTCCAGCCTGGAGGAGAGATGTGGGGTCTTATTGAACCCGCATCTCTCCATAAAGAAGACCTGTCACACACCATTCCTATTACAAGGGATGTTTACATTCCTTGTAATAGGAATAAAAGTGATCAAAAAAAAAAAAAAACAAATTAAAAGAGAAAGTGTAAAAAAAAAAACAGAAAAAAGAGAGAAGAGGTCTTGCGAGCCACAATGACCCTATGCCTTACTGTAGAAATCTACAAATACCCAGCTGCAATCGCAGGTCACGTATTCATAGCCGTGCATTTAAATGTGAATGGAAAAATGCGTTGCGCTTAGGTATATATTCACCCTATCAATCTAAAGGCGCCCAGTGTATGTGCTTCCAATCTCAAATCAATCAGCATAAATATAAATAATACTGCTATATGCCACATTAAAAGCGCCAAATATTAGATAGTGATATAATTAAATCCACCGTGTTATTGAATATAAAAATTCCAGTATATTGTGCTTAATGGTAAGCGACCTATTTATATATAGAGAACATAGTATAATAAAATACGTCTGAAATTTGCATCAGAGTGCCATGCGTGTATCCAATCTAAAGTGCTACGTGCAAAGAAAAACTACTTATAAACAATAGTGACAAGTGAAAAACCATGCATTATAAATATGGTAATTAGCATACAAACTGTGACAAAAACCTTATAAGCAATAAGTGATAAAAACACATAAAGACCATATATATTAATTAGGTGATAATAGTCCTTTAAATGTGAAAAACAATCTTCCAAATCTGTATCACGTAACAATGTGTGGCGGAAAAGAATCCAAAGGTGAATCACAGTGCATAGAGGTGCTTCACATGGGAGATGGATCGTGGAACCACAGTGCCCAAATGTGTCCCGGTGACCCCCAAAGTAGCTGCGCTCACCTCTGAGCGTGTGACACAGGGTTTAGCTTTGGAGCCACCCCTGGGCTCAGTAATCAGGACACCAGATGATCTCCCATCAAGCTCTTTAGGACTCCATAGGCATCATACCAAAAGAAAAAGAAGGGACTGCATAGTGTAATATCGCCAAAATATTTAATGATAACTAGTGTAAACAATCCCCACACCGGGGTACTCACATTGCATAGGTGCTTAATGTGCACCAAACAGTAACAGGCAGAATATGGGGGGAGGGGCCAGGACGGAGCGAGCAGCACTGAGCTGGGCTGGAATTTTCTGAACACCCCACAGCGCATCGAATAAGCATTACTGGACGTATATTCTGCCTGTTACTGTTTGGTGCACATTAAGCACCTATGCAATGTGAGTACCCCGGTGTGGGGATTGTTTACACTAGTTACTATTAAATATTTTGGCGATATTACACTATGCAGTCCCTTCTTTTTCTTTTGGTATGATGCCTATGGAGTCCTAAAGACTTGATGGGAGATCATCTGGTGTCCTGATTACTGAGCCCAGGGGTGGCTCCAAAGCGTGTTTGGACACAGCTAAACCCTGTGTCACACGCTCAGAGGTGAGCGCAGCTACTTTGGGGGTCACCGGGACACATTTGGGCACTGTGGTTCCACGATCCGTCTCCCATGTGAAGCACCTCTATGCACTGTGATTCACCTTTGGATTCTTTTCCGCCACACATTGTTACGTGATACAGATTTGGAAGATTGTTTTTCACATTTAAAGGACTATTATCACCTAATTAATATATATGGTCTTTATGTGTTTTTATCACTTATTGCTTATAAGGTTTTTGTCAGAGTTTGTATGCTAATTACCATATTTATAATGCATGGTTTTTCACTTGTCACTATTGTTTATAAGTAGTTTTTCTTTGCACGTAGCACTTTAGATTGGATACACGCATGGCACTCTGATGCAAATTTCAGACGCATTTTATTATACTATGTTCTCTATATATAAATAGGTCGCTTACGATTAAGCACAATATACTGGAATTTTTATATTCAATAACACAGTGGATTTAATTATATCACTATCTAATATTTGGCGCTTTTAATGTGGCATATAGCAGTATTATTTATATTTATGCTGATTGATTTGAGATTGGAAGCACATACACTGGGCGCCTTTAGATTGATAGGGTGAATATATACCTAAGCGCAACGCATTTTTCCATTCACATGTAAAAAAAAACAAAAAACAAAAAGGAAAATAGGCAATAAAAGCAATAAAAATTAAAAAAATTAAAATTAAAGCGCCCCTGTCCCCAGTAGCTCACGCACAGAAGCGAGCGCACACATAAGTAAACGCCGTTCAAACCACACATGTGAGGTATCGCCACATGCGTTATGCCCCGTACACACGGTCAGATTTTCCGATGGAAAATGTCCGATCGGAGCGTGTTGTCGGAAATTCCGACCGTGTGTGGGCTCCATCAGACATTTTCCATCGGATTTTCCGACACACAAAGTTGGAGAGCAGGAGATAAATTTTTCCGACAACAAAATCCGTTGTCGGAAATTCCGATCGTGTGTACACAAATCCGACGGACAAAGTGCCACGCATGCTCAGAATAAATAAAGAGATGAAAGCTATTGACCACTGCCCCGTTTATAGTCCCGACGTACATGTTTTACGTCACCACGTTCAGAATGATCGGATTTTCCGACAACTTTGTGTGACTGTGTGTATGCAAGACAAGTTTGAGCCAACATCCGTCGGAAAAAATCCTAGGATTTTGTTGTCGGAATGTCCGAACAAAGTCCGACCATGTGTACACCCTATTAGAGTGAGAGCAATAATGCTAGCATGAGACCTCCTCTGTAACTCTAAACTGGTAACCTGTAAAAAAATTTAAAGCGTTGCCTATGGAGATTTTTTTAGTACCGAAGTTTGGCACCATTCCATGAGTGTGCGCAATTTTAAACCGTGACATGTTGGGTATCTATTTAATCGGCGTAACTTCATCTTTCACATTATACAAAAAAATTGGGCTAACTTTACTGTTTTGTTTTTTTGTAATTCATTTTCCAAAAAAAAACCCGCTTGTTTGACGAATTGTTGCGCAAATACCGTGCAACATAAAAAGTTGCAACAACCGCCATTTTATTCCCTAGGGTGTCTGATAAATAAAACATATATAATGTTTGGGGGTTTTGAGTAATTTTCTAGCAAAAAAATGATGATTTTTACATGTAGGAGAGGAGTGCCAGAATAGGCCTGGTATGGAAGTGGTTAAGCACTGTTTATAACATTGAGACTACCCAATGCAGGCAATTTTTTATCTTTCACGCTGCCTTATATGCTAGAAGGAAAATTTTGTTGAGATGGAAACTGCATACTCCCCCTACAGTACATTCGATTATTGGAAAACAATTATTAGAATCCTTCCCCTGTATAAACTCGCCTATCTTAGTAGAAGCTGTCCAAAAAAGTTTGATAAAAGTTGGTCTAGTTAGATAAATGAGCAGGGTATAACCACTTAAAGTAGAACTATGGGCAAAACCTTTTTTTCATTTTGGATAGAGCAAGGGAGGGTTATAACCCCTGTCAGATTCGTTTTCACCATCTGTGTTCTATTGCGGAGATTTCCATTCACTTCCTGTCCCACAGCCAAACAGGAAGTGAGAGGAAATCCCTGAAAATTAGGGCAATTTCTTGGGGACCCGAAGGTCACCAGAACTAGTGTCCCCATTGGAAGATTTCCCCTCTATTACTTTTCCAGAGAAAACCCAAAATTTGGGATTTTCGTTTACTTTCACTTTCAATGTTTGTTCTTAACAGGGGCACATGCAGAAAATAAAACTTGACAGGGGTTCTAATCCTTCTCCACTCCATCCAAATATAAACAAAAAGTTTTGTCTTTAGTTATACTTTAATTGCTTCCTCTGGCTCTGCCTACATCTCTGCCTGATATATCCATAAATAGCTTCCTCTGATGTTCGTAATGCTGCTCTTTGGAGAAATACTATATTTGTGCCCTCCAGTACCATAAGACTGGATTCTCATTTGCTTGTTTCTTCTGCCTCTCCCCTCCTGCCCCCCTCCTCCGCCTTCCCTTCCAATCTCCCATTCCTCAACCTACTTTGCCCCCCCCCCCCCCCGGGGTACATCCTGCGTCACACACTGCTTATACTATGTTGTCTCGCAATGGCTGATTAAATACCTGTGCATGTTTTATACTCATGCTAAGATATTCTCTGCCCATGGCCTATATATTTTATACACTTCTGCCGACTCATGTTTAGTTGTTTTTTCTATTATTTTGCATTACTTTTATATTTGTAATATGCAATTTCAATTGCAATAAACATTTTTTGTTAAAAAAAAAGTAGCATTTTAAATGTTTATTTTATATTAGATACCTATATTGAAAACGACATGAAAACAGAGTGATGCAAAGATACATCAAATAAAAATAAGTAAGAAAAAAAGGTTCCTATGGTAACAACATACAGTATTTTTCCTTCTTAAAACCTATTATAAGAATTGAGGAGTAATAAATAATTGTGGGGCCCCTACTGTTAAACGATCAAAACCTGGATTTCAAGGTTTGCTGGTCTGGTACTTTTTCACTCTTGCACTGCAACCTTGGCCATTTGAAACCCACATGTCATGTTAGATTGCCCCATTCACTTTATATTACGGAGGATGCAGCAGAAGGAAATGTCCAACAGTGCAGGGAGATATTGTCAGTTGAATCCCCCTAGAGATATAGGAATCCACGCTTCAATCTGAAACATCACTTTTTTGGTGGAGTGACATTGTCTCTACAATCAAGCATAAGTATTGCCAAGCATTTCCATGGAACAATCCTAAATCTAGCAGAACACCTATTCTTAGCGTAAAGTGATTGGCTAACTCATCTGTGAGCTGTCATAGCTGATTAGTCATAAAAAACGACTCACTGAATTAACAAATAAAAGATTACTTAAAGTGGTTGTAAACCCTCACATATACCCAGTGAAGTGACTAGCCTCTGATACACAGATATGAAACAAATCCTCCTATATAAGTTGTACCTGTTTATCCGCAGCCCTCTCTTCTCTGCAGCTGTTCAAAATCCAGAATTTATAAAGCTTGTCTGAGATTTCAGAAAGCAGGGGGCGGGAACTGAAGTTACACTCTACAGAGCTCAGCGAGGAGAACTGATTGGAGGGAAGGGACACACCCCCTTCACACAGCACACAGGAACAGAGCTGACAACCACATGCTGTGTGCTGGAGCTCCCTCCTCTGTCACCTTTTTTCTCTTGGTGTCAGGAAAATGTGTCATAAGTGACTCAAACAAATAGCAGAGGAAGGTGGCAGCAGAAATGACACTGGGTGCTCTGGATTGAGACAAATACATACTATAGAGGGATATGCTTTGTTCATATTTCAAGTCAGAGATTTACAACCACTTTAAGGACTATCTATGTTAATTTTACCAACTGGCATATCAGAACAACAAGCACAATAGGATTGTGAACTGAAAGTTCCTTTCTGCAATATTCTTTTTATGACTCCCTCAGGCAGTATCCAAAAAAGACATATTTTTAATAAAAGAAAATAAATGATATCTTCCCTGCAAATTTTAATCTGATCTTCTGTATTTATTATTTCACTTTCTCAGCTACTGAAAAAGATGCTGTAATCTCTTACATTAAAGGGTACCTGTCATTTATTGCTATTGTGGGTTGAACTGTTTATGATTTGTGATATTATTGCACGAAGGATATTAAAACAGGAATCAGTCTGGGCACAGGTCACATATTGTTTTCTTTTTTACATACATGTACAGTGTATATATATATATATATATATATATATATATATATATATATACACATACATACATATATACATACATACATATATACATACATACATATATATATATAAATATATTTATATTAAAACTGACCCTATCGCTGCTGAGCTTTGCTCTGTTACGCAGATTATCTTGCTGAGGATCTTTAGAATCTGACACTTCAGGGAGTGTCGGATGCCTGGTTACCCATGGTGCGCTGTGTCTCCATCCACAAGCCCTTACATCACTACAGAACGCAGTAATGACTTAGGATCAGCAGATGGAACCACAGAGCACACAGTGTTGGATGCAAAAAGATTTGTCAGCTACCCTAGCTCTGCAACACAATGACAACTGGAGGCAAGGGAAAGCAAGAATAATTTTTTTTTTTCTTACAGGCTGGGTTTTTCTTTAACATTTTTATCTAGCAGCAGAGTATCCTTAAGGAAATCATATCTCATAAGCCTTTTATTTAAAGGATAAGTTTATTCATAATCAATATGTCATTCATGGGTAGATAATGTTGAGCTAAGTCAACTACTGGCTGACCGTGTGTATGCTCCATCGAACATTTGCTGTCGGACTTTCCGCCAACAAATGTTTGAAAGCAAGTCCAAGTCCATCGCACAAAAGTTCACGCATGCTCGGAATCAAGCAGAAGAGCCGCACTGGCTACCAAACTTCATTTTTCTCGGTTTGTTGTACGTCTTGTACGTCACCGCGTTCCCACGTTCCTAATTGTTGGCCAACATTTGTGTGACCGTGTGTATGCAAGACAAGTTTGAGCCAACAACCTTCGAACAAAAATCCGCGGTTTTGTTGGCGGAAAATACGATCGTGTGTACGGGGCATTAGACTACTCCCTGGGACACTATACAGTAATATAAGATTGCGGCTGCTAAATTTGATCGCTATGCCCCTCCTTTCCACTCCCACCTCTCCTAAAGGTTGTGGTCGGTGGGAAGAGCTGGGAACTCAGGAGCAGAAATTTTGCTGTCAAACTTTTAGAGCAGCCTTTCTCAACCAGGGTTCTGTGGAACCATAAGATTCCACCAGAGGTTGCTAGGAGTTCATTGAGCATTATTTTGCCTCTCAGATGATCTATCTACTGAAATCAATGAACTTTGGTTGGTGGGGGGAGGGGAATTTTCCAACTGACCACAAATGTAAGGAGCATTCTTCTTACTGAATATCAATGTATGGATCATTCCTCCAACTGACCACAAATGTAGGGAGCATTCTTTCCTTTGACCACAAATGTAAGGAACACTCTTCCCACTAACCACCAATGTAAAGAGCACTCTTCCCAATAATCACACATCTAACGGACAATCTTTTCATTGACCACTAATGTAAGGCGCACTTTCACAATTATCATAAATGTAGGGAGCATTATTTCCACTGAGTATCAATATAAGGAGCATTATTCTCAATAACCACCTGTATAAGAAGCATTCTTCCCACTGACCACCAATTTAAGGAGCATTCTTCCCACTGACCCACTGATCACCAATTTAGGAAGTATTGCACCCACTGACCCACTGATCACCAATTTAGGAAGTATTGCACCCACTGACCACCAATTTAGGAAGTATTGCACCCACTGACCCAATTTAGGGAGTACTCTTCCGACTGACCACCCTAAGGAGCATTATTCCCACTGACCACCAATTTAAGGGAGTATTCTTCCTGCTGACCATCAATTTAGGGAGTATTCTTCCCACTGACCCAGTGATCACCAATTTAAGGAGTAATCTTCCCATAGACCAGCAGTTTAAGGAGCATTATTTCCACTGATCACCAATTTAAGGAGTAATCTTTCTACTGACGATCAATTTAAGGAGTATTCTTCCCACTGACCATCAATTTAAGGAGCATTCTTCCCACTGATCAACCAATTTAGAGAGTATTCCTCCCACTGATCCAATGATCACCAATTTAGTGAGTATTCTTCCACCTGACCCAAAGATCACCAATTTAGGGAGTATTCTTTCCACTGACCACTATAAGGCGCATTATTCCTACTGACCACCAATTTAAGGAGTATTCTTCCCACTGACTATCAATTTAAGGAGTATTCTTCTCACTAAAAAACTATTTAAGGAGATTTCTTCCCAGTGGCTACCAATTTATGGAGTATTCTTGCCACTGACCACTAATGCAAAGAGCATTCTTCCCATTGACCATTAGTAATGTACTGTGAGCTGTAGATGTAATACATATTAGCAGGAATTCCCTGAGGCCAAAAAGTTATTTCAATTATTGGTTATAGTTATTTCAGTTATTGGTTCTTCTGTGTGTAAAAAAAAAAAAAAAAAAAAAAAGGATGAGGAAGACTGTTCTAGAGAGACATAAAAGCTGATATGCAATTCAAAACCCCGTAAATGACACAAACCTAAATATATCCATTTAGGGTGGACTATCCCTTTAATCTAGAGCTAGAACTCATAAAGCTTTTATGAATTTAGTGTTACCTGTGCAGGCAATTTTACAGAGAAACTCCGCTGGCGTTGATTATAGCTGGTCCAGTCTTTAATTCATTACATTAAGCCCCATATATTTTATTTAGTGAAATTACACCGACACACATACAGTGTTATGGGGGAATGGATTTATGTACTGCACTTGGAGGGTACCGATGTGCTGCCCACTACCGTTTTTTTGCATATATATATATATATATATATATATATATATATATATATATATATATATATATATATATATATATGTGTGTGTGTGTATATATATATATATATATATATATATATATATATATATATATATATATATATATATATATATATTGCACAAAAGCAAAAGTTTACACTGAAACTCAGTTATCCCCAAACACTCCTGATTGTAGCAAAGTGAGAAGAAATAAAGGAGAAGCTTACCTGGGTTGAGATGTCAGTGAATGAGGTCCGGTAAGTGCAGCAGATCACATGAGCCCAGAGTCAGCCCTGGTGATGGGAGTGTGGGGTGTCGGGCTGCAGGGTGTCGGGATACAATTGGGGTAGGTAGGTGGTCAGGGCTGGCACTCATACATTGCAGTGGTAAGTCTCAGCTCAGCTTCTCTCTGTATGTCTCTGCAGCCCAGCGCCGCCTCCGCTTCCCCCTCCGCCTCTGCAAGTCTGTACAGAGGAACCTGCTGCCGCAGCTCGCGAGTGGCGAGGAGAGCTCGTACCGGCTGCCAGGGAAATCTCCTCTCCTCCTCCTCCTCCTCTCCTCCTCCTCCTGGGGATGATCGGGGATCTGGGGGCGGCACAGCAGACGGAGGAGGGTGATTAGACTCTCGCCCCCATTCCTGACACAACTATAACTTCCAGCTGCAGAGATAGCCGGCCATTGGGGGGACTGTCCAGGGTGACACCCGGCCGGGTGACCTTCCTCATTGTCTTGGTATACTGAGCACGTCTAATG
This sequence comes from Lithobates septentrionalis, assembly GCA_037952835.1. Classification (NCBI taxonomy): domain Eukaryota; kingdom Metazoa; phylum Chordata; class Amphibia; order Anura; family Ranidae; genus Lithobates; species Lithobates septentrionalis. The sequence continues at coordinate 248,963 of JBBDGP010002778.1, read as the reverse complement.
GATCGTGCAATTAGTTTTCTGCAGTCACTGGCTGACCCTATAATCATCAGGAGCCCCATATGCAGACTGTGCAGCTGCACAAGGGCCCCTGGGGGCCCATTTATACTAAATGTAGGCAGGTGGTAGGACCCACAACTCCTGGGTAGGGATGAGACGACCCCCCCGGTTCGGTTCGCAGCAGAACATGCGAACAGGCAAAAAATTTGTGCGAACACCGTTAAAGTCTATGGGACTCGAATGTGCAAAATCAAAAGTGCTAATTTTAAAGGCTTATATGCAAGTTATTGTCATAAAAAGTATTTGGGGACCCGGGTCCTGCCCCAAGGGACATGTATCAATGTAAAAAAAGATTTAAAAACTGAAGTTTTTTCGGGAGCAATGATTTCAATAATGCTTAAAGTGAAACAATAAAAGTGTAATATTCCTTTAAATATCGTGCCTGGGGGGTGTCTACAGTATGCCTGTAAAGTGGCGCATGTTTCCCATGTTTAGAACCGTTCTAAAGGAAAAAAGTCATTTAAAACTGCTTGCAGCTGTAATGTAATGTCGGGTCCCGGCAATATAGATGAAAATCATTGAGAAAACCGGCATGGGTCCCCCCCCCCCCCCCAGTCCATTGCCAGGCCCTTTGGGTCTGGTATGGATATTAAGGGGAACCCCGCACCCAAATTACAAAAAAAAAAAAAAAAAGAGGTGGAGTCCCCAGGCCCTATATACTTTGAACAGCAGTATACAGGCGGTCCCCAGGTTACAGACAAGATAGGGACTTTAGGTTTGTTCTTAAGTTGAATCTGTTTGTAATTTGGAACAGGTAAATTTTTAAAGTGTAGCTCCAACCAAAAAATCTATTTTTAAGCTTTTTGGATATCATAGGGAAGGGTTATCACCCCTGTAACATCTGTTTTGCTGTCTGTGCACCTCTTCAGAAGATTTCACCTCACTTTCTGTTCCAATGACAAATGGATTTTGAAAATTTTGGGTTATTAGGGAAACTAGGATTGGTGATAAAGCATCAGTGGAGACACATTTTTCCCATATTAACACTTATGCCCTGTACACACGATCGGACATTCCGACAACAAAATCCATGGATTTTTTCAGACGGATGTTGGCTCAAACTTGTCTTGCATACACACGGTCGCACAAAGTTGTCAGAAAATCCGATCGTTCTGAACGCGGTGACGTAAAACATGTACGTCGGGACTATAAACAGGGCAGTAGCCAATAGCTTTCGTCTCTTAATTTATTCTGAGCATGCGTGGCACTTTGTGCGTCGGAATGGTCCACACACGGTCGGAATTTACACAAAAGGATTTTGTTGTCAGAAAATTTTATAGCCTGCTCTCAAAATTTGTGTGTCGGAAATTCCGATGGAGCCCACACACGGTTGGAATTTCTGACAACAAGCGCAGATCGCACATATTCCATCGGAAAGTCCGACCGTGTATATGGGGCATTACAGGACAAAATTTTTCCTTCCTAGGGGTAGATTTCATCTCACTTCCTGTTGTCTCCCTCCGTTTGTAAGTAGGAGTCGTTTGTAAGTCGGATGTTTAAAAATAGGGGACCGCCTGTATATACTATACACTCCTGTTAAACAGGGGCAGAAAAATTGGGCCTTAGGCGGTTATGGTGTATATTAACCACTTCAGTACCGGCGTATTGTCATATGACGTCCACAGATGGGATCTCCCATCCTGGGTGGGCGTCATATGATGTCCTGGGATTCCCGGCCGCCTAGGGGGCGCGCGCGCCCGCCGCGTTGCTCGGGACCCAGTGCGTGTGCCCGGCGGCCGCGATGTCCGCCGGGCACCCGCGATTGCCCGTTAACCGGGCCGGCATGTGGATCTGTGTGTGTAAACACACAGATCCACAGCCTGTCAGCTCTGAGGAGAGCGATCTGTGTTCCCAGAACGGAGGAACACTGATCGGTCTCCTCCCCTTAAGCGTCCCCTCCCCCTTCAGTTAGTAATCACTCCCTAGGAAACATATTAACCCCTCCCCGCCCCCTAGTGGTTAACCCCTTCACTGCCTGTCACATTTACACAGTAATCAATGCAATTTTATAGCATTGATCGCTGTATAAATGTGAATGGTCCCAAAAATGTGTCAAAAGTGTCCGATGTGTCCGCCATAATGTCACAGTCACGAAAAAAAATCGCGATCGCCGCTAAAAAAATAAATACATTTTTTTTTAAAAAATGCCATAAATCTATCCCCTATTTTGTAGACGCTATAACTTTTGCGCAAACCAATCAATATACGCTTATTGCGGGTTTTTTTTACCAAAAATATGTAGAAGAATACGTATCGGCCGAAACTGAGGAAAAAATTAGTTTTTTTTTTAAAAAATTGGGATATTTATTATAGCAAAAAGTAAAAAATATTGTGGTTTTTTTCAAAATTGTCGCTCTTCTTTTGTTTATAGCGCAAAAAATAAAAACCGCAGAGGCGATCAAATACCACCAAAAGAAAGCTCTATTTGTGGTGAAAAAAGGACGTCAATTTTTTTTGGGTACAATGTCGCACGACCGCGCAATTGACGTTTAAAGTGCGACAGCGCTGAAAACTAAAAATTGGCCGGGAAGGAAGGGGGTGAAATTGCCCTGTATTGAACCGGTTAAATACACTGCAGGTAACTGAATAACCTGCGTGCCTGCTCAATCTAAATGACACTCTCTTTCCTTCCACGCCAACAACACACTACACGGGGCCGACGTGCAGGCAGCCTTATATAGTGTGGGGAGTGGACTTAGTCCCCCGGAGCCATGATTGGCCAAAGACACCCTGCCTTTGACCAATTATGGCTCTCTTAGCTCAGGGTGCTGAGATTGGCCAAAGCATGCAGGTCATGGTACATGCTTTGGCCAATACTTATACAGCAATGCACTGCGCTCCCGCGGTGCATTATGGGGCGTTACGCGGTGCTCGAATTTGGCGCAAACACCCCATAATGTTCGGTTTTCGATGAACGGGCGAACAGCCAATGTTCGAGTCGAACTCATGTTCACCCGAACATAAAGCTCATCCCTACTCCTGGGTATACACCAGAGGAATTTTGTTTGACATTTTTAGTTGTAAGAACATTAACACGTTCATTTTTTCGGGTCAAATTAACATTTGTTTTCAAATGCTGGAATGACAAAATTTGAAGGAGCAGGATGACATTTTTTTTCTCAAAAGTACATCAAGATTGCTTGTTATAGCTTCTTCTTTGTAATATTTTCTGTTTGCTTCTATTACTTTGTAATTTCTTGGAAAATAATAAAACTTACAATATAAAAAAAAAGAAAAGATGTACGAATGTTCTAACACTGTATGCAGGTTTTCGTTCATTCATTCTAAAATCAATTGTTATTGCCAGTTAACACCACAAAAACGTCCTCCAGATCCGTTCCAGATGCGTTTCTGCATGAGCGTTTTTAACACTTTTTTTAAGCCAGACTGTGGCCATTGGGAGTAGAAATTGCCCTGGCATTAGTGGGAGTAAAGAATGCATCTTTGGTTTAAGGGTGCCATTGCTGGTGTCAGTCGGATGAAGAGTGCCTTATCATTGGTGTCAGTGGGAGGAAGCGTGCCCCATCATTGGTGTCAGTGGGAGGAAGAGTGCCCCACCATTGGCGTCAGGGGGAGGAAGAGAGCCCCATCACTGGTGTCAATGGGAGGAAGAGTGCCCCATCATTATCGTCAGTGGGAGGAAGCGTGCACCATAATTGGCGTCAGTGGGGGGAAGCGTGCCCTGTCATATTCATCAGTGGGAGGAAGAGTGCCTCATCATTGGTGTCAGTGGGAGGAAGCGTGCCCTGTCATATTCGTCAGTGGGAGGAAGAGTGCCCCATCATTAGTATCAGTTGGAGAAAGAGTGCCCCATAATTGGCGTCAGTGGGAGGAAGAGTGCCACACCATTGGCGTCAGTGAGAGGAAAAGTGCCCCATCATTGGTGTCAGTGAGGTTAACAGTGCCCCATCATTGGTGTCAGTGAGATTAACAGTGCCCCATCATTGGTGTCAGTGAGATTAACAGTGCCCCATCATTGGTGTCAGTTTGAGGAATAATGCCCCATCAGTGGCATCATTGGGAGAAATACCGCAGTCTTGCATTGTTGATGGCATTAGCAGAAATATTGCCCCATTGTTGGGGTCAGTGGGAGGAAATGTGGCTTGTATCAGTGGAAGGAAAAGGGCCAGATAAAGGCAAGCAAAATTCCACATCCAGCCCATCGGCTGCAGTTTGGAGACCACTGATCTAAACCATCACTATATTTTACACATCCATACCATCCATCCCGCTCATTTGATGTCCAAGATGATTGTTTTATTGGACATTGATTGTTCTGTTTTTCGGGCCAGGTATGGCCACCGTAAAATGCACCTAGTGTTTCATATACTGTTTCATGCTACGAAAGTAATGCAAATGTAACACTTATGTTAAGTCTTCATTACCTCTATCTAACAATCCAACCAGCTCACCCATAATTAGCTTGCTCCAAATCTTCCTCTGGGAGCACGAACCACTCGCTCTTGCACATCATTAATCAATCTCTTTGGTTTGAGAAAGACCTAGTAAAGGTCAAAACACAATATCTGGCTGAGCATGATATTACTACATCGGTATGTAAAGCTTTTATTTGAAGAAAAAGGTTTTTTTTTTGTTACAGCAGTGGTGCTGGTCATCTTTTTGAAGGACATTATTTTGACCTCTCACTGAGATCCCAGGGCTAACCCTGACAATGCCTTCAGCTGCCCTAGTCTTCCAAAAGGACACAGCCATCTTTAATCAATCCCAGATAACCCAAAGCTTAAAGGGTAACTCCACTTAAGTGGGAAAAAATAGCAAATAAAAAAATAATAATATAGCATATACAATTGTGACCCAAGTCATATTGTAAATGAATGTTAGTAACCACTTCCCGCCCGCCATATAGCAATATGACGTCGGCAAAGTGGTTGCGATAACCTGACTGGACGTCATATATGACGTTGCAAGAATATCAAGCCGCTGCGCGCCCCCGGGGGCACGCATTGCGGCGATCGTTGTGGCAGTGTGTCTGTCTGACACACCGCAACTCCGATCTAGGTAGAGTCTCTGACAGAGACTCTTTACCACGTGATCAGCCATGTCCAATCACAGCTGATCACTGTGTAAACAGGAAGAGCCGTTGATCGGCCTTTCCTCACTCGCGTCTGTCAGATGCGAGTAGAAGAGAGCCGATCGGCTGCTCCTCTGACAGGGGGGGTCTGTGCTGATTGATTATCAGCGCAGCCCCCCCAAGGATGCCCACACTGGACCACCAGGTATGCCACCCTAGACCACTAGGGATGCCAATCAGTGCCCACAAGTGATGCCAATCAGTGCCCACAATGGGCATCACTGATTGGCAGGCATTCTTTGGCACTGATTGCCATCCATCAGTACCATCCAATGGTGTACATCAGTGCCACCTATCAGTCCCCATCCGTGCCCATCCGTGCCACCTATTAGTGCCCACCCATGCCACCTATCAGTGCCCATCTGTGCCGCCTATCAGTGCCCATCCGTGCCACCTTTCAGTGCCCATCAGTGCCACCTATATGTACCCATCAGTGCTGCATATTAGTGCCACCTATCAGTGCCCCATCAGTGCTGCATATTAGTGCACATCATCAGTGCCCATCAGTGCCACCTCATCGGTGCCCATCAGTGCTGCCTTATCAGTGCCCGTCAGTGCAGCCCCATCAGTGCCCATCAGTGAAGGAGAAAACTTACTTATCTACAAAGTTTTGTAAAAAAAAAAAAAAAATTTCCCCAAAATTTTCGGTCTTTTTTTTTTGGCCATCCCTCCTGATTGGCTGAGACACAGCAGTGGCGCGATTGGCTCCCGCTGCTCTCAAACTCAGTTAGCCAATCAGGAGAGAGAGGGGGCGGGGTGGGCCGCAGCTCCGTGTCTGAATGGATACATGGAGCTGCAGCTCGGCTTGGGTGCCCCCATAGCAAGCTGATTGCTGTGGGGGCACTCAACGGGAGGGAGGGACCAGAAGCACCGATCAGGAGAGGAGGATCTGGGCTGCTCTGTGCACATCCATTACACAGGAAGGTAAGGATAACATGTTTGTTATTTTTATAGAAAAAAAAAACAAGACTTTACAATCACTTGAACTCCAGCCTCACTCCTCCACTGTCAGAATACACTGATAAGCGATGCAACCGATTGGCTGCAACCTGCTGATTGAGAACATTTTTCCAACATTCTTCTTCTGTCAAACAGGAATGGCCAATCAAAATTTGTGTGGTTCCTGCTGAACCTGCCAGATTTTGATTAATTTATGGCCAGCTTAAAGTGTTACTAAACCCACAACAGTAAAATCTGTATATGCAGAATAGCATGCTTGATAAACTCACTGTGGAACTTAAGGGGTTAATCCTCTGCATTGTGTAAAAAGGCTCTTTGATCTTGTATGCATAGATCCTTCCCTCTTGCACTGTTTATCTGGGGAAGGCCAGCTAACACACAGGCAGGGTAGCCAACCTGCACATGCTCAGTTGGGTTTTTTATGCTGGAGAGAACATTAACTTGATATTGGCATTACACATGTGGGCGTGTATACAGGCTATAGTGGAAATCTCCTACCTGAACACACAGCTCTGGACAAACCCTGTAGGTTATCATGTGACTGTGGTATACACATCAATCAAAAAGGTATATAGTGGCAGTATTCTAATGTAAAAAGAAGTTTTATAAGCTGTGGGCACTGTGGGTGGGCAGATTAACTATTTTCATATTACTGGGTTTAGTAACACATTAAGGACCCTGAAGAAGACACTTGGCCACGATTCGAGGTTAGAAAAAAAGAGGTTTAACCTTAGATTCAGGAAAGGGTTCTTTATTGTTAGAGTAGAAGCAGAATATACAGGGCTAAGAGAATCATTAGAGAATAAAAAATCTCACACACATACTGAAGGTTGAACTGGATGCACTTGTTTCTTTTTTCAAACTTATAACTATATAGCTATAAAAAGTAATGAGCTGCGAAAGACTGTAGGTAAGGCGAGTGTAAGGTCTCGTTCACACAGGCACATAGATGTAGACAATGCCGGGACAAGATCGTGTAGAGCCCAGGGAAACCATACCAAACTGTGCCCCCCTCCAAGATGTACGAGCATTATGTGCCAGCAAAAATCCCCCCCCCCCCCCCCAAAAAAAAAAAAATTGAGCTCTAATCTGCATGCTTACCCCTCAACATAAATTCCCCCTCCTCCCAGTACAAATCTGCCCCCTGCTGAAATCCCCCCTGCCAGCACAAATCTTCCCCATCCATCCTCTCTTTAAGCTCTCTAAGCATAATACACAAGCATTATGTGCCAGAAAAAATCCCCCTTCCCCACCCCCCCAAAAAAATAAATAAATACATTGAGCACTAATCTGCATGCCTACCCACTAAATATAAATTCCCCCTCCTCCCAGTACAAATCCTCTCCCCCCACTCCAAATCCCCCCGCCTAGTACAACCCCCCCCCCCAGCATAAATACCTCCAATTATCCCTCCTAGCACATTCACCTGCCCCCCCCCCCCCCCAAAAAAAAAAAAATCCCCTCCTAGCACATAGGAGGGAGCGACAGGTGTCCCGTGCAGCCAGCCTGTAGAAAGCAATGACAGGCTGAGAGGCAGATCTTCCCGCACATCTAAACCCGTACATCTATTTAGGGACAGGTGCACAGCTCTGGATGTGGATAGACTGTGTTCAGAGCTGTGCATCCTTTCTTATACAGATATAAACACTGGGAGGTGCAGGAAGATATGGACAGCCTCTGCGTCTCTCAGCCTGTCATTGATTTTTACAGGTTGACTGCATGCAGCTGTATGGAACACCTGTCACCCCCCAGGGGGGTCCGGGGGGGCTTGTTCCTTGCCCTGCATGGTGCCAGTGTCTCCTTAAAATAACCAAAATTATTGTTATTGCGATACATGTGTAGAATAAGCAAGTAGACATTGCGAAACCTGCACATTTATTTGATAAAATAACCAATCAGATTTCAGCTTTTTATCAGTTCAGATTAGTCAGAAAAATAAAAGTTGATAATAGGGTTGCCATGATGTTTTTTAAACTACTGACATATCTGATTTCTATTCCCATAATAAATTAGATTCAGACAGTACTTACCTATATTTAATCAGCCCCAGAATCCATGCAATCCATTTGTGTCAGGAATTAAAGGGATGAGCAGACAACCCTTTTTGCTGATTGTTAGCTATAGGTTGCTGCACTTTGTACCACACTCCCTTCCTTATTGGATAAAGGCTGCAGAGTTTTATACACACTTTAGGGCTCATTCACACTGTGTGCGTTGACCTGCGTTTTTCTGCACTGAATAAATGCAGGTCACTGCAAGGGCACATAGAAAACAATGGTTTATCTATCTAACATGCATTCATTTTAACGTACTGCACATTAACGCATGTCAATAAAGTATTGAAGTGATTTTTTTTATATATATATATTTTAGGCCTTCCAGGGTACTAGGAATGATATAAAAGGAAATAAGACTGCAAAATGCTCATCAACAGATGAATAATAAAATGCATGCCAAAGCACATAAATGCTACGTGCATAAAATGCAGGCAAATGAGAGTTACTGCACATGTATTTTCAGTGCTGATGTGAAAGGACCCTTAGGGCTTGTTCACAAATTGACCTGCATTCTACTGTATTGGATGAATGCAGATCACCACTAGGACACACAGAAAACAATTGTTTTCTACAGTATATGTCCTATTCACACTGCATCACACCTCTAAAGTGCGATGCAGTGAGCTGCGTTAAAGTGCAGCATTTGATCACAGAGCACAGGACAGGATAACACACCACGCTGCTGTACAGTGACATGAATAAAGTGTCATTTTTGTGCACTTCAAATAAAGGTGCAAAAAAGAAAGAGAACTGTGTGCTGCGCATCACGACACGCTCTTCGCGGACTCACTGCAGTCGGAACACACAATAAACTGTTGTGGTTTAGTCTGCGGCAAATGTCCAGGACAGTGTGAACGGATCTGAAAGAAAGCACCCATTTAATAATTGTACACCTATCATAAATGGTTTCAGCACCACGGACAGCACAGCTAAAGACAACAACTAGAATCAGTGAGCTACTAACAGATCCCAGCCAGCAGTACTACTTACATTCAGAACATTCACTTTTTTTGTTTTTGCAATTTCTTTATTTAACCACTTCAGCCCCAGACCATTTGTCTGGCAAAAGACCAGAGCACTTTTTGCGATTCGGCACTGCATCGCTTTAACTGACAATTGCGCGGTCGTGCGACGTGGTTCCCAAACAAAAGTGACGTCCTTTTCCCCCCACAAATAGAGCTTTCTTTTGGTGGTATTTGATCACCTCTGCGTTTTTTATTTTTTGCGCTATAAACAAAAAAATAGCGACAATTTTGAAAAAAATGCATTATTTTTTACTTTTTGCTATAATAAATATCCCCAAAAAATATATAAAAAAAAAACATTTTTTTCCCTCAGTTTAGGTCGATACATATTCTTCTACATATTTTTGGTAAAAAAAAATCGCAATAAGCATTTATCGATTGGTTTGTGCAAAAGTTATAGCGTCTACAAAATAGGGGATAGTTTTATGGCATTTTTTTAATAATAATAATATAATATTATAATAATAATATAATAATCATTTTTTATAAAAAATTTATAATTTTTTTTTACTAGTAATGGCGGCGAGCAGCGATTTTTATCGTGACTGCGACATTATGGCGGACAGATCGGACACTTTTGGCGCTATTTTGGGACCGTTCACATTTATACAGCGATCAGTGCGATTAAAAATTCATTGATTACTGTGTAAATGTGACTGGCAGTGAAGGGGTTAACCACTAGGGGGCGCTGTAGGGGTTAAGTGTGTCCTAGGGAGTGATTCTGACTGTGGGGGGGAGGAGCTATGTGTGACACAACACTGATCACCGCTCCCGATTACAGGGAGCGGTGATCAGTGTCAGTAGGCAGAACGGGGAAATGCTTGTTTACATCAGGACCCGCGGGACCTGCGATCACACTCACGGAGCTCGCGGCGCGCCCGCAAGCCACTTCTTAAAGGACAACGTACGTTGACGTATATCGGCGACAAGCGGTTAAAGTGTTACTAAACCAGGACCCTGCATTCACTGTATCTGGTCTCCCACAGTACACAGAACATGGAAATGCAATTATTTTACTAAATATAAACTGCTAAATACCTTTTCTCATCAGCAGTATATAGCAGTCTTTTGACTTCTATCAGTGTCCAGCCGAGCACTGGTTAAAGATTGTAGGAAGAGTTTTCTGACTGTCCTATGAGACTGCAAAACCCCTGACCCTCTGTCTGGACAGTGCTAATTGGCCCTGTGCTGATCACATGCACTCTCACAAGAAAAAAAACCTCTCTAGCAATACACACCAAACTGAGCATGTGCAGTGTGAGGAGGATTAGAGAAGACAGGATCAAACAGCCTTTTTACAAAATGCAAAGGATTAACCCCTTAGGTTCCACAGTGAGTATAACAAGCATGCTTTACTGCATATACACTTTTTCCTGTTGGGTTTAGTAACACTTTAAAGTATCCAGCATGGAAAAGATCACAAGTTGCAGTGGTAAAATCAAGTGGGTATGGACTTAAACGAGCATTTTCATACATCACATGAGGAAGTCAGCCAGTCGGGGTGGTCGATCACAATTATATACAATAAAGATGAGTTTCCCAAGGCTATGACTCGACTTTTCTAATGTTCAACAATTGATAACCATATCAGCATGAATGCATAGGACAGAGACAAGTAGGTAGGTACAGAGGAAACAAGAAAAAGGTAATAGATTGCAGAAACAAGGGACAAGGAAAGAAGACGATTGGGGGAAAAAAAGGGGGGGGGTTGAGGGGGGGATAGGGAGAGGGAGGGTAGTGATGGAATAGGGTGGGGTTTGCTGGAAGAAGGGGGTAGGGCGGGGAAATTTACTGTGTAATAGGTCTGAAAAGGGCTTTACCCTCATCTGAAAATGTAAACATGTTCTAGTGGATCTAGTCTAGGGTAGGTCTCATGTTTATTTTGAGCTGAATGTACCAGTTCTTCCATCTTGTTTAATTCTTGAACTCTTGTAAGCCATAGTGAGATAGAGGGAGGCTGTGGATCTTTCCATCTCAGAGAGATGCTCGATTTGGTGACATTATGAAGATGGCATAAGCTTGATTTTACTATAGGTTTTTTCAGGGATATCGGAGACGTGAAAAAGGGAAAAGTCTGGGTCTCCCGAAAGGCCACAATCAGTTATTTTTTGTACCATTTTCCTGAAATATTCTAATTTTGGACAGGACCAGAAGATATGTAGTAAATTCCCCTGTCCCTCCTGGCACCTGTCACATAACACGTTTTTTGTTCCAATATACAGATTCCAAAAAGGGAAATCTAAGTCGAAATGCGTAAACGCTCAAACTCAGCATTTGCATGCTGCCTTTGATCCCAGACACAGTCGTGGCATCAAGTATGATGCTGGTTTGAAGCCAAAGGGTAGTCACACCAAATATTGATTGATTTAGATTTTTCTTCTGTTCACTCACTTTGCATTTTGTTTTTGTAAATGGATAAAAATAAACAATTCAAATATATACTTTTGAAAGCATTCTTACGCACAGATACACACACCTGCCTAAAGCTTTACACACACATATGTGTGTGTATATATATACACTACCGTTCAAAAGTTTGGGGTCACCCAAACAATTTTGTGTTTTCCATGAAAAGTCACACTTATTCACCACCATACGTTGTGAAATGAACAGAAAATAGAGTCAAGACATTGACAAGGTTAGAAATAATGATTTGTATTTGAAATAACATTGTTTTTACATCAAACTTTGCTTTCATCAAAGAATCCTCCTTTTGCAGCAATTACAGCATTGCACACCTTTGGCATTCTAGCTGTTAATTTATTGAGGTAAGCTGGAGAAATTGCACCCCACGCTTCTAGAAGCAGCTCCCACAAGTTGGATTGGTTGGATGGGCACTTCTGGCGTACCATACGGTCAAGCTGCTCCCACAACAGCTCAATGGGGTTCAGATCTGGTGACTGTGCTGGCCACTCCATTACCGATAGAATACCAGCTGCCTGCTTCTGCTGTAAATAGTTCTTGCACAATTTGGAGGTGTGTTTAGGGTCATTGTCCTGTTGTAGGATGAAATTGGCTCCAATCAAGCGCTGTCCACTGGGTATGGCATGGTGTTGCAAAATGGAGTGATAGCCTTCCTTATTCAGAATCCCTTTTACCCTGTACAAAGCTCCCACCTTACCAGCACCAAAGCAACCCCAGACCATCACATTACCTCCACCATGCTTAACAGATGGCGTCAGGCATTCTTCCAGCATCTTTTCATTTGTTCTGCGTCTCACAAACGTTCTTCTTTGTGATCCAAACACCTCAAACTTGGATTCATCCGTCCACAACACTTTTTTCCAGTCTTCCTCTGTCCAATGTCTGTGTTCTTTTGCCCATCTTAATCTTTTTCTTTTATTGGCCAGTCTCAGATATGGCTTTTTCTTTGCCACTCTGCCCTGAAGCCCAAAATCCCGCAGCCGCCTCTTCACTGTAGATGTTGACACTGGTGTTTTGCGGGTACTATTTAATGAAGATGCCAGTTGGGGACCTGTGAGGCGTCTGTTTCTCAAACTAGAGACTCTAATGTGCTTATCTTCTTGCTTAGTTGTGCAACGCGGCCTCCCACTTCTTTTTCTACTCTGGTTAGAGCCTGTTTGTGCTGTCCTCTGAAGGGAGTAGTACACACCGTTGTAGGAAATCTTCAATTTCTTTACAATTTCTCGCATGGAATAGCCTTCATTTCTAAGAACAAGAATAGACTGTCGAGTTTCAGATGAAAGTTCTCTTTTTCTGGCCATTTTGAGCGTTTAATTGACCCCACAAATGTGATGCTCCAGAAACTCAATCTGCTCACAGGAAGGTCAGTTTTGTAGCTTCTGGAAGGAGCTAGACTGTTTTTAGATGTGTGAACATGATTGCACAAGGGTTTGCTAATCATCAATTAGCCTTCTGAGCCAATGAGCAAACACATTGTACCATTAGAACACTGGAGTGATAGTTGCTGGAAATGGGCCTCTATACACCTATGTAGATATTGCACCAAAAACTAGACATTTGCAGTTAGAATAGTCATTTACCACATTAGCAATGTATAGAGTATATTTGTTTAAAGTTAGGACTAGTTTAAAGTTAGCTTCATTTAAAAGTACAGTGCTTTTCCTTCAAAAATAAGGACATTTCAATGTGACCCCAAACTTTTGAACGGTAGTGTATATATATATATATATATATATATATATATATATACACACACACACACACAGTATCTCACAAAAGTGAGTACACCTCTCACATTTTTGTAAGTATTTTAAAATATATTTTCATGTGACAACACTGAAGAAATGACACTTTGCTACAATGCACAGTAGAGAGTGTACAGCTTATATAACAGTGTAAATTCACTGTCCCCTCAAAATAACTCAACACACAGCCAATTAATGTCTAAACCGCTGTCAACAAAAGTGAGTACACCCCTAACTGAAAATGTCCAAACTAGGCCAATTAGCCAATTTTCCCTCCCTGGTGTTGTTAATGTGACAAGGTCTCAGGTGTAAATGGGGAGCAGGTGTGTTAAATTTGATGTTATCGCTCTCACTCTCATACTGGCACCCTGAAGTTCATCATGGCACCTCATGGCAAAGAACTCTCTGAGGATCAGAAAAAAATGGATGCTCTACATAAAGATGGCCTAGGCTATAAGAAGATTGCCAAGACCCTAACACTGAGCAGCAGCACAGTGGCCAAGACCATACAGTGGTTTAACAGGACAGGTTCCACTCAGAACAGGCCTCGCCATGGTCGACCAGGAAGATGAGTGCAGGTGCTCAGCATCATATCCAGAGGTTGTCTTTGGGAAATAGAGGTATGAGTGCTGCCAGCATTGCAGCAGAGGTTGAAGGGGTGGGGGGGGGGGGGGGTCAGCCTGTCAGTGCTCAGACCATACTCCACACACTGCATCAAATTGGTCTGCATGGCTGTTGTCCCAGAAGGAAGCCTCTTCTGAAGATGATGCACAAGAAAGCCCGCAGTTTACTGAAGACAAGCAGACTAAGGACATGGATTACTGGAACCATGTCCTGTGGTCTGATGAGACCAAGATAAACCTATTTGGTTCAGATGGTGTCAAGCGTGTGTGGCGGCAACTAGGTGGGGCCGTATGAGTGCTGCCAGCATTGCTGCAGAGGTTGAAGGGGAGGGGGGTCAGCCTGTTAATGCTCAGACCATACGCCAGAAGTATTGTATGAAACGCGTCTACAAGATTGTGTGTTGGTGTCTCCTGGGGTCACTTGGTGACTAAATAAATGGCATTTGGAACCATCTGAAGTACAGCCATTTCTTCTTTAACTTGAATACACCCACAGAGGTGGGCAGGGGCTAGCACTCGGTTGCAGGTTCCATCAGGCACATTCAACTCACCTGGAGCAGCGAGTCCTTTCTTTCCCCAGAAGGAAGCCTCTTCTAAAGATGATGCACAAGAAAGCCCGCAAACAGTTTGCTGAAGACAAGCATACTAAGGACATGGATTACTGGAACCATGTCCTGTGGTCTGATGAGACCAAGATAAACGTATTTGGTTCAGATGGTGTCAAGCGTCTGTGGGGGCAATCAGGTGAGGAGCGTGTCTTGAAAGTACAGCACATTTTTGTCCGCTGACGAAAACTATGATGAAAATCCAATCTGTTTTCACTATCGAACGACAACGAAACGAAAATGGCAAGCAGGGACGTTTACCAACTTCCGTTTTTTTATGGAGCTCTGCCTACTTCTGCAATCCGCGCCCAGCAAGTCACGGTGCCACAGTGACGACTCTGAGAGTGCCAGAGAGTGTGAGTGGGAGCGGCACTGTGTGCATTACAGTCCTCCCAACTCCCGAGTCCTGACTCCTCCTGACACCAGGCGCCCAGAGGCAGAGCAGACTGAGTAAATGCAGTGCAGTACTTTGAAGTACAATAATTGTGGTACAGCAGGTCTGAGGCCTCCCCTCCCCTCAGATGACCACCGTCTGTCCAGAGCACACTGTGCAACAGTGCAAGTGCAACTGTGCAGGCCTCCTCTAACCACAGGCAGTGGCATCCAGGCCTCTTTTGCACTGTCGATTAGAGGCCATCCCTCAGACCACCATCCAGGCTCCAGCACTGTGTGTGCTGCATGCCATTTATTTCTAAACTTGGAGCTGACTGTGTGGGGTGAGAGAGAACGTAAAATCAAAATAACTTTAATTTTCCTCCCTAATTCAACCCCACAAATACAGAAAACCTCAAATGATGGGCCAAGTCAAGCCAGTGGCAGTGCACAACCACAGCAAACTATTTGCACTGCTCTTTTAGGTGCTTCAAAATACAAAATTGACTCTGGAACAACATGCCAGGGAGGAGGCCATAGCAAGATGGATTGGACGCACCGGATTAACAGTCAGAATGATTGAAGATGAGGACTTTGTTAGCATGATGGAGACAGTAGATAGGAAGCTGACTGTTCCAAAGAAGACTAAAATAAGCAATCTGATTGACAAACAGTATGAAGATGAAAAACAAAAATTCAAAAAGAGAGTGGCTGCTGCTCGGAAAGTATCTATTTGTACTGATTTGTGGACCAAAAAGGACTCAGCTTCATTACTTGCCATAAGTGCATGCTTTTGTGTTGAACAGCATAAACCTGAACACATATTGTTGGCCCTTGAACAAGTAGCCCACCCACACACTGCACAGGCAATCAAATCATGTATGGACAAATGCTTGCAAGAGTGGGACATACCAAAGAGATAGATCCTTATGCCGCGTACACACGGTCGGACTTTTCAGCTACAAAAGTCCGACAGCCTGTCCGACAGACTTTCGACGGACTTTTGGCGGACTTTCGACGGACTTGCGGCGGACTTTCTAACGAACAGACTTGCCTACACACGATCACACAAAAGTCCGTCGAATTCTTATGTGATGACGTACACCGGACTAAAATAAGGAAGTTCATAGCCAGTAGCCAATAGCTGCCCTAGCGTGGGTTTTTGTCCGTCGGACTAGCATACAGACGAGCGGATTTTTCGACCGGACTCGAGTCCGTCGGAAAGATTTGAAGCATGTTTCAAATCTAAAGTACGTCGGATTTGAGGCTAAAAAAGTCAGTTGAAAGTCCGGAGAAGCCC
Organism: Lithobates septentrionalis; assembly: GCA_037952835.1. Lineage (NCBI taxonomy): Eukaryota > Metazoa > Chordata > Amphibia > Anura > Ranidae > Lithobates > Lithobates septentrionalis. The sequence continues at coordinate 232,703 of JBBDGP010002778.1, read as the reverse complement.
ACACATGATCGGATTACCAGCCAGCTTTAGTCCGTCAGCGTCCGTTGGACTTTTGTAGACGAAAAGTCCGACCGTGTGTACGCGGCATTACAGTGATAACAGACAACATGAGCAATATGGTGGCAGCATTTAAACAAACCAGAGCAGCAGCAAAACAACCAACCAGCTCTAGTGAGGAAGACACCCCCACGACTGAAAGTGACTCTGAGGCTGAGACCGAAATTGATGATCTGCGGTAAGCCATTTTTATTATTCTTTTACATGATGACATGGTTGACACCAGTCAATTATCACATGGATATGAGATGATTGATATGGGGGCACTACTCTACCGGTGCACATTTGTTATTTTTCCACTTTATTTGTAGTCTTGTGTACTGTAAAAGTATTCCCATAAGATGTTAACTGTTAAAATAATAGAATGGAACAGAAACCTTTTCTATACTTTATGCTTATTTGGCTGTGTGTTCCACTTGTTAGGTACCAACAGATCGACATGGACCGGACACCATGTGTGGTGCATACCTTGCAACTTGTGGTCCACATGGTGCATATAGAGGCAAGTGTGAAGAGAATACTGGCTAAAGCAAGATCAATAGAAGCTATTGAAGCATTGTGGCCTTATTCTTTTAAATGACTGCATCACACGCTGCTCAAGTACATTCAACATGATCGCAAGACTCCTCAAACTGAAAGAGTCAGTCTGTCAAATCCCAAACATGGGATGGGACAGCTTGCTCTCTAATGAATGGCAAAAGCTCACATCATTGCATGACCTACTGCTGCCTTTTGCACAACATACTAAAATCCTCCGAAGTGACACCATGTCCTTGTCCCTGGCTGTCCCTGCCCTCTTTGATCTGCTTAGCCATCTTGAGGACTTTAAACAGAACACTAACTACCAAGACCTTGCCACAATTGCACAGTGAATGAAAGGGAGTGTGAACCAGCGTTTTGCTTCATTCTTAGATCCAACTGATGAAATGTTCTCTCCACTTGCAGCAGCTGCTTGTTTTGTCAAACCAATCGTCTGTGAAACCCTTGTTGATGTGGCGGATGAGAATATTCAGGAACTGCTTAAAAAGGCAGAGGAGTATGCCGCAAGAAAATCCACATTGCCACACACACAACATGAGGAATTGTCTGAAGAAGATGTTGCAGTGGAAGAACTTTTCCAGGAAGTGGAAGAAGCACCACCGGCATCCACATCTAAGCAGCCAGTCTTTCGGTTTCTTTCTAAATGTCGCAGAAAACCCAGGCAGAGGATCTCCCCAAACAGCACAGAGCAGCAGATCAGAAAATATAAGGAAGAGCTTTTGCACCAAGTTGCCATCAGTGAGGACACCACAACAGATTTTTGGCTGTCAAAGGGTGACATTTTTTATCATCATATAAAACCTTTTGCATTAGACGTTCTGGCTATGCCAGCTTCTCAAGCCTTTGCAGAGAGGGTATTCAGTGTTACAGGTGACCTCTCTAGAGGTCGGTGGAATAGAGCAAGGGTCATGTTGGCACAAAGTGCTTTCCTTAACCACTAGACATCCGCATATGACGGCCTCCCCTGTGCACGCTCCCTGCGCGCGCCCTGCAGGGCGCGTGCCCGGCGCGCTGTGATCACCAAGTCACTGAAACTCGGCTGATCACCGATCACAGCTGATCACATGATGTAAACAGGAAGATCGGTAATCGTTTTTTTTTTTACTCTACTCGCGCTGACAGCGCGAGTAGAGAAAAAAGCCGATCACCGGCTCAGATGTCAGGGACATCAGTCCCAAAGTGGAAGCACAACACATTCCTCATCAGTGCCACCCAAAAGTGCCACCTAACAGTGCCCACAGTGCCACCTAACAGTGCCCACAGTGCCACCTATCAATGCCAACAAGTGCCACCTATCAATGCCCATAAGTGCCACCTACCAATGCCCACCTGTAGTGCCAATCAGTGCCACCTGTCAGTGCTGCCCATCACTGCCACCCATCAGTGCCCATCACTGCCACCCATCAGTGCCCATCACTGCCACCTATCAGTGCCCATCACTGCCGCCTCATCAACGTACATCAATGAAGGAGAAAAATTACCCGTTAAAAATGTTTTATAACAAAATATAAAAAAAAATTTTTTTTTTTTTTTAAAAATTCAGGTTTTTACATTTTTTTTAACAAAAAGTAAAAACCGCAGAGGTGATCAAATACCTCCAAAAGAAAGCTCTATTTGTGGGAAAAAAATGATAAAAATTTCATTTGGGTACAGCGTTGTATGACCGCGCAATTGTCATTCAAAATGCATTAGCGCTGAAAGCTAAAAATTGGTCTGGATAGGAGGGGGGTTTAAGTGCCCTGTAAGCAAGTGGTTAAAATGAATGGAAACATATAGAAGTGTTTTATTATTCTCTTCAGGTATTTCTATTTCTAACATAAGAAGCATACGTAATCCTACGTACACACGAGCAGACTTTTTGACCGGACTGGTGGATGGACTTTGGATGGCCGATGGACTTTGGGCGGACTTCCGACGGACTTTCCGAACAAACGGACTTGCCAACACACGTTCACACCAAAGTCCGATGGATTCGTACGTGATGACGTATGACCGGACTAAAATAATGAAGTTGATAGCCAGTAGCCAATAGCTGCCCTAGCGTCAGTTTCGTCCGTCGGACTAGCATACAGACGAGCGGACTTTTCGTTAGGAACTGGGTCCGGCGGAGTTCCGACATAAAGATTTGAAACATATTCCAAATCTAAAGTCCGTCAGATTTTCAACCGACAAAGTCCGCTGCAGGTCCGATGAAGCCCACACACGGTCGAATTGTCCGCCGGACTCGGTGTGTCGGACCAGTCCGGTCGAAAAGTCCGCTTGTGTTCAACAGTTTAAATTGTCAATTCAATTCATAGGAAAGATGCACAGGCTGAGGCTCAGGCTACAAATGCCATTAGTATGTGGAACATTAACAACAACCACCACTTTTTATCAACTTGTCTTCTACTCTCTTTCTTAGCATTGACAAATTTGACAATATAGGTAAATATCACACTAATGAAAAAGAAAAATAGATCAGTAACGGACGGTCAAAAAGGGCATCCTTTGAGCCTTACCTTACGCTGGGGTCCTGCCCCAGTAGTCTTTTAGTGTGATATTTACCTCTATTATTGTCATTGCGAATACTGAGAGAGAGAGAGAGAGGAGTTGATAAAAAGTGGTGACTGGTATAGTCCAGTAAATCCACACACTAATGGCATTATTGTAGACTGTGCACTTTTTCTTTGAATGTATCTGAGAATTAGAACTGTTGAAATAATAAACTGACAGTAAACTTACTCTAATGCCGCGTACACACGAGCGGACATTACGGCGGACTTTGCCCGGCGGACTGGATTTCGTCGGACAATTCGATGTGTGTGGGCTCCAGCGGACTTTGTTTTCTCAAAAGTTCGACGGAATTAGATTTAAAACTTGCTTTAAATTTATCCGTTGAAATCGAGTCCGGTCGAAAAGTCCGCCGTCTGTATGCTAGTTCGACGGACAAAAAGCCACGCTAGGGCAGCTATTGGCTACTGGCTATGAACTTCCTTGTTTTAGTCCGGTCGTACGTCATCACGTACGAATTCGACGGACTTTGGTGGATTGTGTGTAGGCAAGTCCGTTCATTCACAAAGTCCGTCGGAAAGTACGTCGAAAAGTCCGCCGGGCAAAGTCCGCCGTAATGTCCGCTCGTGTGTACGCGGCATTAGAGCCCTTGCACACTGGGGCGGTTTTCAGGCGGTATTGCGCTAAAAATACCGCCTGAAAACCGCCCCCAAACAGCTGCCGCTGTTTGTTCAGTGTGAAAGCCCGAGGGCTTTCACACTGAAGCGCTGCAGTGGCAGGACGGTGAAAAAAGTCCTGCAAACCGCTTCTTTGGAGCGGGGAAGGAGCGGTGTATTCACCGCTCCTTCCCCGCTCCTGCCCATTGAAATCAATGGGACAGCGCGGCTATACCGCTGTAATACCGCGGCTATAGCCGCGCTGTACGAGGGATTTAACCCTTTTTCGGCCGCCAGCGGGGGGTTAAAACCGCACTGCTAGCGGCCGAATACCGCTGCTAGAACGACGGTACAGCAGCGCTAAAAATAGCGCTGTTGTACCGCCGACGCCCCCACCGCCCCAGTGTGCAAGGGCTCTTATTGTAGAAATAAGCATTACCCTCAAGTATTGGTTTATTATGCTGTGCCTGTGCAAGACTGGCAGTAACAGTGCCTGTGCAGTGTACTGCTGTCTGTGTGTGCTGTACTTGGCCATGTACGTGTACAGTTATGGCTAAAATGACACCAATATTAATTTTGACAAAATCTGCCAGTGCTGCTTCAGTGTTTTTAGATTTTTTTGTGTCAGATGTATTAGGTATACATGATCTGACATTTGTGTCAGATCATTGTATCTGGTAAAGCATTCCATAAGTGTCAAATGCTTTTATTAACAGTTACATTGGGTTTATGCAAAGAGTCAATATTTGCAGTGTTGACTTGAGTTGACTCTTCTTTTTCAAGACCTCTGCTGCAATTCGCCCTGGGCCTGGCAGGGCATGTTGTCATTGTCAATCAACTTCTGCGCCACATCCTGATTCCTGGCTGATCTGGCAGTGGCACTGCCCATCCTTGCGTAATCAATGCTTGCAGCTTGTCAGAATTTGTGGGGTTTTTTGGTTCACTCACCAGCCTCTTGAGGTCGGATTGACCATGACCACCGGTCCACCACAAGTTCTCAAAGGGATTAAGGTCTGGGTAGTTTCCTGGCCATGGATCCAAAATTTTAACTTTTGTTCCCACTTCCCCAAACCACTTAGTTATAACTTTTGCTTTATGGTAAGGAGCTCCATAATGCTGGAAAAGGCATTGTTGTTCATCACCACACTGTTCTTAAATGGTTAGGAGAAGTTGTTCTTGGAGCCTGAGGATGTTTTTGTACCATTTATTTATGGCTGTGTTTTTAGGCAAAATTGTGAGTGGGACCACCACTCCCTTGGCTGAGAAGCAGCCAACCGCACACATGAATGGTCTCAGGATGCTTTACTGTTGGCATGAAAGTCACGCAAAGAATTCCTTATTTTTTGGGGTTTTTTTGGTATTTTTACTTTACCCTTTTGTCAAAACAGCAATATTCTTGACGAAACGGTTTTACTTAAATAAACACGTTATATAGTGACTAAATCTGTGTCTGTAGTGTATGTTCAAACCTAACCATTAATAACAAAAACATATTCAATTTTTCACTCCAGCAGCAGTATATAATGAGCTACTAAAATGAGTTTTAGTCGACTAAAATGTACTGGAGATTTAGTCGACTAAATACGACTAAAACTAAAATACTTGCAGAAGACTAAAATAAGACTAAAACTAAAATGCCATTTTAGTCCTAAGACTAATGCCGCAAACACACAATCAGACTTTCCGATGGGAAATGTTCGATGTGAGCTTGTTGTCGGAAAGTCCGACCGTGTGTATGCTCCATCGAACATTTGCTGTCGGAATTTCCACACACAAATGTTTGAGACCAGGTTCTCAAATTTTGCGACAACAAAACTTGTTGTCGGAAAGTCTGATCGTGTGTACACAAGTCCGTCACACAAAAGTTCACGCATGCTCTGAATCAAGGAGAAGGAGCCGCACTGGCTATTGAACTTCCTTTTTCTCGGCTCGTCGTACGTGTTGTACGTCACCGTGTTCTCACGTTCGAAATTTTTGGCCAACATTTGTGTGACCGTGTGTATGCAAAACAAATTTGAGCCAACGTCCTTCGGATCGTGTGTACGGGGCATAAGACTAAAACTAAGTCAAACTTTGCTGCCAAGATTAGGACAGGACAGTATTCCAACATGATAACGACCCCAAACACACCTCCAAGACGATCACTGCCTTGCTAAAGAAGCTGAGGGTAAAGGTGATGGACTGGCCAAGCATGTCTCCAGAACTAAACCCTATTGAGCATCCATGGGGCATCTTCAAATGGAAGGTGGAGGAGCGCAAAGTCTCTAACATCCACAAGCTCCGTGATGTCGACATGGAGGAGTGGAAGAGGACTCCAATGGCAACCTGTGAAGCTCTGGTGAACTCCATGCCCAAGAGGGTTAAGGCAGTGCTGGAAAATTTGAACATTTGAACATTTTCACTTAGGGGTGTACTCACTTTTGTTGCCAGTGGTTTAGCCATTAATGGCTGTGTGTTGAGTTATTTTGAGGGGACAGCAAATTTACACTGTTATACAAGCTGTACACTCACTACTTTACATTGTAGCAAAGTGTCATTTCTTCAGTGTTGTCACATGAAAAGAATATTTACAAAAATGTGAGGGGTGTACTCACTTTTGTGAGATACGGTATATATATCATTAGAAATACTTTTTTTTATATACAATAAGTGATTACATGCCTTCTGTTCTCAGCTGCCTAAGAGGTGGGTGGAGATTGCAGGGGTTTGTGTTAGCAGGAGGCAGAGAAATAGCAATGCACTGATCTTCCCATTAAAGAGCTGTGCAGGGGGAGCGTGCCAGCACAAGTCTTGGCCAATGGAGGACACATAGCACAGCCAGAAAACTGACCATGTTGGGATGTGCTTTCATGTCTAGTGTGGTTAGTTTGAAATAGGAAAGCAGGACTGGCAGAATCATCAGATATTGCACACAAAGGAAGAAAAACAAAGAGAACAGAATACTTTTTACCATGAGTATATGGTACAACATACGCATATGATGATAATGAAATGTCGGAGTAAAATAAAAATAAAAAAAACTTGCTGCCCATTATGATTAAGAATTTGTCCATCAGATATCCTTAAATAAAATAGATGAATCTTAGCATAAAGGTCATGACCACTCTGCACTGTGAAGGGTAATTCACACTCTGGAGACTTTTGAAATCTACCAATTGCCTTACATTAACAAAATGTTCTTAGGAGGCATGTAACATGGGTTACGTGGAAGTAAAAAGTGGCTATAGGGTCTGCAGTAGTAACTAATGCATCCTTCTGATGCATTTCACCCAAAGGCATCATCAGGGCAGCATAGCCCTCAAGCAAAGCACATGGATACACATTAGGTGCATGGTTCACTGACATGGAACAAGTATGTAGATCAAGAAGGTCACAGAAAAGGTAGCATTCATTATCTGCATAGTTTATCTGGGTCAGCAAGATTTAGAGGAGGAGGTCAGCAACATCAGCCTCAATCCATCCAGCCTCCTCCATCATCAGATTTACTTTAAAATACAAGAACCCTCTTGATAACATTTTCTATCTAAAACATTCTAATGATAGCTTCTTAATTTTCTCTTTTCATTGTACCTTGTTCAGTTTTACCCTTTCCTGTATGTTTAAGGTCTCCCCCACTTCTTCAAAGTTTGCTGGTCAATATGGATGCGTTCATCACGTAACACATAAACATGACATAAAACCCCTCTGTTGACAGTGGTTGCTGGAAAACCCCTCAACTTGATTGTAACTTATGCATAGTCTTCCACAGTGCAGGTCACAGAAATATCCTAGGGATATGTAATTGAATATATGGAAGAATCAAATACCTTTAAAAATGCGCAGGTATCTAAAAATGTATCACTCTTAACATGTATCTTTTTTTTTTTTTTTTTCATGTTTAGTGTTCAAAACGTGAATAAAATCAATCTTCAATGCTACATATCAGTGATAAGTTGTCAGTCAATGGCCTGTGAGCCACACGTAGCTCCCTACTCCATCTGACACTCACAGCAGTCTATCAGCAGGATCTCAGTTTTGACATACGTGTATTTTCTTGATTTAATGAATTATGTATAAATCCACCATGGCATATTAAATGTATATGCTTTCGTTTAAAGGGCATCTCTCTTATTAAAATCGACACCAACAGAGCCCCCATAAATAAATGGTTTATGTAATAAGAAGTATTTTGGTAACATAGGCTGTGTACAAAAACAGTCTATACATTTTATTGTATTTTTTAACTGAATTATCAATATAAGAGTTGGTTACTGAACAGCCAATGGTGCATACTGTACCATTTTGCATGGGAGTATTAACAAAGATTATGGGTTTGATGTGATGGGACTCACAACACAGATGACTTATGAATTCAGTATCAGTGTATGCTTAGATCATACACTACACCAACCCCACTTTCCATCATGATAAACCTAGACAGGGTTAGGATATAACATATTAGTATGAACAGATTCAGTATATCATACCTGCAGCTACTTCTGCCAAGACCAGAGGTGTAGCAGGTGAAACCCAGCTTCAGTTAGTTATTTTCTTTCCTAAAACATTCCCTAGCACTGTGTTAAAAAACACCCTGCACTGCGATACTAACCTTTCCTTTGGTGCTGACCCATGTGGTTTCACTGTTTTGTGGACCACTGATGGAACTATGAGCCTAAGACATCATGGACCCACTACCCTCTGGATATGTGACTTTTGGTCGAAACTCACCCTTTTAATGGTAAATATAACAATATTATATACACATATAGTTTCTAATATGATACAAGGTGTGGCTATATTGAAACTTTTGATATATTTCACGAGAATACAATACCCTGAAGAAGACCGCAACAGCACAGGTCGAAATGCGTGGGGATATTCATGTGGATGTCTATTAATGAATTGACTTTGTGTTTTAAATGAATTGTATCAAACTCAGATGAAATATTCTGACATATGTCCGTAACCAGAATTTTTGTATTTGTATAACAATTTTGATAAATGACTTGCAAGTTGTGTTTTGTACAATAAATGATTTTATTATACTTTACTACATTTTTTGTATGAATATATTATAATTGCTGCTAAAAAGCCCCCTGGGGGATTTTCCAATTTTTGTTCTTCGGCAATACTGTTTGGGGTGTGCGGCTGACTCTATTTCATGTGTTTTTTCTATTGTGGGGTTCATCATCATAGCACCCAGCACGAACAGTACAATGATCCAGAAAATGTGTCTGATGTCATTAAATCAGCATTACTCTTTGCTTTATGTTGGAGCACCCATCTCTGAACAAAAAAAGCAGGAAAAAGAATCCTTTGCATATATGCATACAAAAGATCTTTAAAAAAAATAAATGCAGGTAGAGCTTCAGAGGGAAGCTGGTGCATGGGCCAGTGGGCTACAAGAAGGGCCTATCAACCAACCTGTAGTTGAGTTTAATGGAACTAGAAAGCACAAGTGTATGTTGACTTACACAGGTAGTTTCTGAGATGTTCCTGTAACTTTATTTTCAGACTCTACTTGCTTGGCCCCAGGCAGACATTGACTGCTAACTCATGGCTATTTCCCTACACAATGCCCAGTCCCTGTTCATCATGCATGGGGAGAAGGAACAACTGTATGGCAATGTTTAATTTGTAATTTCTCATCCACATCCAGGATTCATGTGCTGAGAATAAGTTCAGAGGATGACTGAAAAATCTGTACCATTAAATGTTTAAATCATTTGCTTGTGTTGGTTCTAGTAATCTGTTTTACAGCTCACAGCCTTTTCTTTTGTACATCTGTTCCAAAGAAAGCACACAGTTCAGACAGTCACTTTACTGTAGAAAATTTGCCACTGACAGGCAGCAGTGCTGCGAATAGCATGACAATATACGACTTCTTTGGGTAACGCAGATGCACACAGTAACAATATTAGAACAACTTGTTACAAGCCAATAATCAGTCTCTCACAATGGAGTGGGCACGGGCTTAACTGGCTGAACCAGGTTGGTAACTACAAGTCATGGGCACTCATAACAAAATTTCAACAGGTCCCCCTTCCTGTCTTGAAGAGTTGTATGTATTGTGACAAACAAACTCCATGAGAAGCACATCATGGCGGAAAGTGAGAGAGAGAAACTGCCCTGGCGTGAGAAGGAAGAAGAGACTAGCTTGGAATGAGAGCATTGCTCCATAAATACTGGCTTAGAGAGAGAGAGAGAGAGAGAGACTGCTTTGGAGAGCCGTTGTGTGGGGGGAGGTGGGGCATCCTGAAGAAAGATAATGGCTTGCTTATTGATCTGTAGAGCTGCATAAGAAAATAATTGTGTTCTTTCCCAGCTTAGTGCACAGAACCAGTCATGTGGCCTGTAAATTCCAAGAAAAAGGATCTCTGCAGTCAGTCTAGGCTGTGTGAGGAAGAACATATTGCCCTGCACAGCCCTGTACATCTAGAATACCCTCTGCACTTATGCATTAATGGCTTTTAAAATGGTGGCAGCCAAATTCCCCTCATACACAACTGGACCCGGGGGGACCTTTCCCAAGTGCTGACATTACATAGTTATATAGCATTCGCAGTCCACGTGCCCTCGCAGCCCACGTGCACTCGCAGCCCACGTATACTCACAACCCATGTGCACTTGCAGCCCATGTGCACTCGCAGCCCATGTATACTCGCAACCCATGTGCACTTGCAGCCCATGTGCACTCGCAGCCCACGTGTACTCACAGCCCATGTGCACTTGCAGCCCATGTGCACTCGCAGCCCACGTGTACTCGCAACCCATGTGTACTCGCAACCCACGTGTACTCACAGTCCAGTTGTACTCAAGGTCCACGTGCACTCGCACATTGTAGGTGTCTGAACTGCCAAAGATGTTATTATGCTTGGGTTGAACACAGCTGACTATGTTTTGCGCAGAGGGCACTTCACCTATTTAGTTAGAGTTTCAGGCCATTTCTCTAATAATTCCCAGGAGTTCTTACTTAATATTTTGAAAGTCATACACAGGGCATGCATCCACCACGGTTGTACCAATCCCAGTGATAAGCCTAGAAGACACGTTCTCTCATGAGGTGTGAGCTTCTTGCACTAGCTCATTGTCTGTGCTGCAGATTATGAACTCTGCCTCTTTCTATCTGAAAACACATAGGTCAAACATTGTGTTATTTGCCCTCATGCTGTTGAGTTCTGTTCACAACACATGCCTAAAAAGGGGAAAGTAGCTTGGAGCTCCACCTGCTGAGTACAAGTGGCAAATATGAAATATTTGTATGCAATATTTCAATATGATGACGCTGCGCCAAAAGTTTAATAAAATAATTATCCAGCTGCAGTCAATATATTCACTGTGGAGTGTGCATGAACAATTGTGTGTGTGTGACCTCAATACAGATATCAACTGTTAAAATAACTAAAACAAGAAAATAATAATCATTATTCCTAAATCCAAATAAAAAAAAAAAACAAGTTCATAATGTCCACCATCAAGTGCGTGCAATCTGTGCAAAAAAATATAAATAAAAAAAGAATTAGAAGAAATAAAATAAATAAATAAATTATATATATATATATATATATATATATATATATATATATATATATATATATATATATATAGATATATATATAGATAGAGAGAGAGAGAGAGAGAGAGAGAGAGAGTGGAACCTTGGATTGCGAGTAATGAGGTTAACGAGCGTTTCGCAATACGAGCACTGTATTTTTAAAAATCGTAACTCGGTTTGCAAGTGTTGTCTCGCAAAACGAGCACGATTCAGGCCAAAGCGGTGTGCAGTACCGCTTTTGGCCTGAGGTGGGGGGGCGCCGGAGCCAAGCAGAGCCGAACGTCACGTTTGGAAATGCATGGAAAGACCCGAGTACAGCACGGCTGACCTTGGCAAATCTCGCGTAGGAAGTCTTTCCGAAGTCAGCCGAAGTGTATTCGGGCCTTTTCGTGCGATTACGAGGCTCTCCGGCACCCCCACCTCTGGCCGCATGCGGTATTGCATCCCATTGAAGTCAATGCGGAATTAATTATTTTCGTTTTGGACTTCAATGGGAAAACTCGCTTTGATATGCGAGTACTTCGGATTACGAGCATACTCCTGGAACGGACTATGCTCGTAATCCGAGGTTCCACTGTGTATATATATTAATATATATAGCACACTGTGCTATCCAGCTCCCCCGGTGCTCTCCAAACCCCACCCTCCATGTGCTCTTCTGCCCCTCCCCCTCCCTCTCTTTCCACAGCTTCCTGTATTCCCTGCATGCTTTGCAGCTTCTCCTCTGCCATTTACTTTAAAATTTCTAAGGACTACATATTATCCAACAGATAATATGTAGTCGCCCAGAGAGCCACTGTGTGCTCAGGTGCCATGCGGTGAATACATGACCACATTTGATGTTGGATTTATATGAGCACTATGTAAAAATATGAACAGTTTGTAAATGGCATTGTTTTTCCTAGATGAGTGCTGTTGGCTTTCATGAGCCCTGATGAAGAAAAATTTTGGCGAAACGTGTCGACATCATCATTCAATCGCTGGTGTACAAACCCATACAGTAAACTCTACCAGCACTATTCATTGTTTTTAATCACTTAGATGCATACATATTGCATGATCTTCTTAATAATTGTTATTCAATAAATTGTATGATTATATATTACAAACTGTTGGTCCTTTTGTAGCCTGTACTGTCCTAAATCTTCTTGTTCTTTTTTACTGTATATTATCCAACGTTGGCTGCAAAAGTGAATATTCACTTTAACCTCTTGCAGACGAGCCACCGCAGTTTTACTGCGGCAGAATGGCACGGCTGGGTGAAGCGACGTTACCCAACGTCGCTTCACCTAATGGCCACTAGGGGCGCGCATGATGACCGACGGGCTCCCGTGATCGCTCGTGACAGAGCAAGAACCGGGATCTGTGTGTGTAAACACACAGATCCCGGTTCTCTCAGGGGAGTAGAGAGAGATCATGTGTTCATACTATGTATGAACACCGATCTCTCTCTCCTCCTAGACAGTCCCATCCCCCCTACAATTAGAACACAGTGAGGGAACACAGGTAACCCCTTGATCGCCCCCCTTGTGTTAACCCCTTCCCTACCAGTGACATTTATACAGTAATCAGTGCATTTTTATAGCACTGATCGCTGTATAATTGTCAGTGGTCCCAAAAATGTGTCAAAAGTGTCCGATATGCCCGTCGCAATATCGCAGTCCTGATAAAAATCGCAGATCGCCACCATTACTAGTAAAATAAAAATATTAAAAATGCCATAAATCTATCACCTATTTTGTAGACTCTATTACTTTTGCGCAAACCAATCAATAAACGCTTATTGCGATTTTTTTTTTTTATACCAAAAATATGTAGAAGAATACATATCGGCCTAAACTGAGGAAAAAATCTGTGTTTTTTTTATAATAAATGTGGGATATTTATTTTAGCAAAAAGTAAAAGATATTGGGGGTTATTTACGAAAGGCAAATCCACTCTGCGCTACAAGTGCACTTGGAAGTGCAGTCGCTCTAAATCTAAGGAGTAGATCTGAAATGAGGGGAAGCTCTGCTGATTTTATCATCCAATCATGTGCAAGCTAAAATGCTGTTTTTTTATTTTCCTTGCATCGGATCTACAGCGACTGCACTTCCAAGTGCACTTTAAGTGCACTTGTAGTGCAAAGTGGAGTTGCCTTTAGTAAATAACCCCCATTGTGTTTTTTTCAAAATTGTCGCTCTTCTTTTGTTTACAGCGCAAAAAATAAAAACCGCAGAGGCGATTAAATACCACCTAAAGAAAGCTCTATTTGTGGGGCAAAAAAAGGACATCAATTTTGTTTGGGTACAACATCGCACAACCGCACAGTTGTCAGTTAAAACGATGCAGTGCCGTATCGCAAAAAATGGCCTGGTCATTGAGCAGCCAAATCTTCCGGGGCTGAAGTGGTTAAAATATGTTATCCTAGCAAACCCACTCCACCCGTCATGTTGACAGCACAGTCTTTATATAACAGTATAGGGGAAGTATTATGGGAGTAGAGATTTGATGTCCGTGGCCAAAATGGATACTTCAAAAGCCATTATTTGCATAAAACAACAAGATTATCAATATTAACAACACTGAACATTTCACTATGCTGCATTACATTTTGAGGTAGTTAACCATTAAAGGTTATGTTGTTTTACACATAGCTTTGATTTGCCTTGTATACATTATGAAATAGCTATGATTCAGCTTGTCAACATCATGAAACATCCCAGTGTATTTATTTTAGCAAGCACAGCTTTTAATAATTGAATAAGCTGGTTGATAAGTCCCCCAACTGATTCACTCTTCCTATTGTTTCTATTAAATCCACATGTCAGGCTAACAATACAAGGTACAGACAAGGACATGTAGAAAACAAAAAACCCAGAATGCTGCCAGGCAAGTTCTTGTCTTCTGTGTTCCTTAGGCACAAAAACAGAATTGAATGTGTTCATTTGTCTTCTATAGCCCTATGCAGTACACTGTGACTAGCACTAGGAGCCAGTCAGGCTCTGCTGCATGCGCACTCAAAAGTGAGCAGAGGGACAACCTCTTCAGTGTACTGCTCCTGCTTCATTATCAAATCAAAGAGGTGATGCTGTGCTTTTGACCAAACCCTGCTTTTGCTGCTACACTAAAGTTTTTGAAAGGGGAAAAAGATTTCCTATATCTGTTTTACCTATTTATCTGCTTACCAGGAGCTTAGCTTGAATAAATATGTAAATGCTTCTGGATATTTTAGGAACTGAAGATAATTAACCAGTTGTAGACATTGGATTTGTATGCTATGCACACCCCAAAAACTCCTTCAAAGTACAAAGAGCATACATAGCGCATTCTGTCCATATCCCCTGTTTCCGCTCCCCCCCCTTGCCGCATTTTCCGGCGCTTCCCAGCTGTCACTTTGCTAGTGTTATAGAGCAGCTTTTACAGCTGCTGCTGCTGCAAATAAATGGACCTTCTGAACAGTATTTATAAACATTGTTCAAATGAGGGATTCACAGATACAAAGTAACAATATTGTTCCATTTATCTGCGTGTCAAATGGGTGACAAGAACTGCATGTGATGTCAGCTAAAACACTCTGACAAACAAAGTAAAAAAAAAAGTAAAAAATGTTAAATAAAATGCATTCCTAGTTAACCCTTTATTAAAAGTATGGGACTTAGAAAAAAATATATACTCACCTAGGTGGATGCAACATTAATCCGATGCTGCATCTATCCAATGCTGGCTCTGAACTGAGAACTGAGCGATAAAACACAGCCTATCACTCAGTTCTCAGCATTCTGTGAGCAAAGAGCTATAGATTGTCAGTTTCCAGCTCTCTCCTCTGCCCCTCCAGCACTCACTGGAGCGCTGGGCTGTGGAGGGGGTGGGAGGGGCTGGCTTAGTCTCTCAGCAGATCGCTGAGAGGCTGAGCCAGCTGTCGGTCGAGGCTTCTGGGTGAATCCAGACCACATGGTTGGGATCTTTTCAGAGCCTGAAGAGGCTCTGTAATCCATAGGAGAAGAATAGCCAAAAAAGCTTTGGCTGAACCTCTCCTTTAACCCTTAGTATATAATTTTCAGCCCTACTTAACTTCTTATTCACTTTCTCCCCTCAGCTCATATTTCCTTGATTATTTTTTGTTTCTTTTAGGCACTAGTATTTAATATTTTTTTTTTTGTTTTTATTTATTTTGTTTATTAAAAAAAATATTTTTTTTAAAAAAGAGCCTATATTTATTTGAAAAAAACTGTGCAATTATTTGTACCAGAATCATAATTTTAGAGTAATTTTATACAGAACACATCATAGAATAACATTAATAGTTCTTGTCTACAGCAACACTATTTTTTTTAACTAACACTGATCAAAGTAGGAGAAAGTGCATTTTTTTTGTTTTGTTAACTTTTTTGTCTATGGATAACATAAAAACTAAAATAATTTAGCAAGATAATATCACCACAATAATAAACATTTAAGTGAAACTTTACTGCTGAATATGCTGAATTCCTGGCCAACAGAAATATACACCGATACATTCCTATACTGTATACAGTGGCTTACGAAAGTATTCGGCCCCCTTCAACTTTTCAACCTTTTGCCACATTTCAGGCTTCAAACATAAAGATATAACATTTTTATTTTTTGTGAAGAATCACCAACAAGTGGGACACAATTGTGAAGTGGAACGAAATCTATTGGATATTTTAAACTTTTTTAGCAATTAAAAAACTGAAAAGTGGTGCGTGCAAAATTATTCGGCCCCTTTACTTTCAGTGCAGCAAACTCACTCCAGAAGTTCAGCGAGGATCTCTGAATGATTCAATGTTGTCCTAAATGACTGATGGTGATAAATAGATTCCACCTGTGTGTAATCAAGTCTCTGTATAAATGCACCTGCTCTGTGATAGTCTCAGGGTTCTGTTGAATGTGCAGAGAGCATCATGAAGACCAAGGAACACACCCAAGGAGCACTGTGCAAGCGATCATTTTGAAATGGAAGGAGTATCAGACCACTGCAACTCTACCAAGACCTGGCTGTCCCTCTAAACTTTCAGCTCAGACAAGGAGAAGACTGATCAGAGATGCAGCCAAGAGGCCCATGATCACTCTGGATGAACTGCAGAGAACTACAGCTGAGGTGGGAGAGTCTGTCCATAGGACAACAATCAGTCGTACACTGCATAAATCTGGCCTTTATGGAAGAGTGGCAAGAAGAAAGCCATTTCTCAAAGATATCCATAAAAAGTCTCGTCTAAAGTTTGCCACAAGCCACCTGGGAGACACACCAAACATGTGGAAGAAGGTGCTCTGGTCCGATGAAACCAAAATCGAACTTTTTGGCCACAATGCAAAACTATATGTTTGGCGTAAAAGCAACACAGCTCATCACACTCAACACACCATCCCCACTGTCAAACATGGTGGTGGCAGCATCATGGTTTGGGCCTGCTTTTCTTCAGCAGGGACAGGGAAGATGGTTATAATTGAGGGGAAGATGGATGGATACAGGACCATTCTGGATGAAAACCTGTTGGAGTCTGCAAAAGACCTGAAACTGGGACGGAGATTTATCTTCCAACAAGACAATGATCCCTAACATACAGCAAAATCTACAAAGGAATGGTTCACAAATAAACGTATCCAGGTGTTAGAATGGCCAAGTCAAAGTCCAGACCTGAATCCAATCGAGAATCTGTGGAAAGAGCTGAAAACTGCTGTTCACAAACGCTCTCCATCCAACCTCACTGAGCTTGAGCTGTTTTGCAAGGAAGAATGGGCAAGAATTTCAGTCTCTCGATGTGCAAAACTGATAGAGACATACCCCAAGCGACTTGCAGCTGTAATCGCAGCAAAAGGTGGCTCTACAAAGTATTAACGCAAGGGGGCCGAATAATTTTGCACGCCCCACTTTTAATTTTTTTTTAGTTAAAAAAGTTTCAAAAATCCAAAAGATTTTGTTCCACTTCACAATTGTGTCACACTTGTTGGTGATTCTTCACAAAAAATTTTATATCTTTATGTTTGAAGCCTGAAATGTGGCAAAAGGTTGAAAAGTTCAAGGGGGCCGAATACTTTCGCAAGCCACTGTATATACAAAATACAGAATACTTTATTAATCCCAAGGGGAAATTGAGAAATTGTTACGACACAGACACACGTAAAGGGGTTGTAAACCCTCATGTTTTTTCACCTTAATGCATCCTTGATTGGATAGATCGATAGCAGCGCAGCCATTGGCTCCCGCTGCTGTCAATCAAATCCAATGACACGCGCGCGGGGGGACGGGCCGAGTCCTACATTCGGTGTCTCTGAACACCGAATGATGGACTCGGGAGCGCACCTGCAAGGTAACCCCCCGGGAGAGCGCTTCTCCTAGGGGGTTATACGATGTGGGGGAGAGCCGCAAAGGGACCCCAGAAGTCGAAGATTGGGGCCACTGTGCAAAACGAACTGCACAGTGGAGGTAAGTATTATATGTTTGTTATTTAAAAAAAAAAAGTTTTACAATTACTTTTAACAAAGACAACACAAGATCACAACAATAAACTGAACAAGTTGCAAAAACACAACACAATTACCAATAACAGCCATTAACACCAAATAACAAAATTAAAACTACACTACAAATAAAACATCCATACAATTAAAATACAACATAGAATAAAAACACAGATTAAAATAACAGGCAAACTACCAGATACAAATAATACACCACTTTATCTAACACCACCCCAACAATAACCAACACAATACCAACATACTATAAAAACAACACAAAATCCTGATCATAAACCAGAATTAAATCTTCACCTCCAGCCCTCACAGAAAAGAATTATATATCTTGATCGCCACAGGCAAAAATGACTTTCTGTGTCGCTCTGTGGTGCATTCAAATCTTTTCCAATGGCTGGTGAATTTCTTTTTTTTGCATATTTATTTTTCTTATTTTATTTACATATATTTTTTCAACCCTTCTTTTCCCACTGTCATGTCTTTTGTGCCGTACAATCCGCCACCCTTCCTCTTAATCTAGACCTCTATATAAATTGGTTAGCTCAGTAAGGTTCTGTGTTTCATTCTGAAGACATAGGATACATTCAGTGGCGGCTGGTGCTCTAAATTTTTTGGGGGGCAAAAAAATGTTGAAAAAAAAAATCATCAATTGCAGCCACTGTGTCATCAAACACTGCCACTGTGCCCATCAAACGCGCCACTGTGCCCTCAATTGCAGCCACTGTGCCATCAAATGCTGCCACTGTGCCATCAAACGCTGCCACTGTGCCATCAAATGCTGTCACTGTGCCATTAATTGCAGCCACTGTTCCAAATGCTGCCACTGTGCCCATTAAACGCTGCCACTGTGCCATCAAACGCTGCCACTGTGCCCATTAAACACAGCCACTGTGCCAAACACTGCCACTGTGCCCATCAAACGCTGCCAGTGTGCCCATCACATGCTGCCAGTGTGCCCATCATATGCTGCCAGTGTGCCCATCAAACACTGCCATTGTGCCATCAATTGCAGCCACTGTACCAAACGCTGCCACTGTGCCCATTAAACGCTGCCACTGTGTCCATTAAACGCTGCCACTGTGCCATCAAATGCCGTCACTGTGCCCATCAAACGCAGCCACTGTGCCAAACGCTGCCACTGTGCCCATCAAAGGCTGCCACTGTGCCATCAAATGCTGTCAATGTGCCATCAAACGCTGCCAATGTGCCATCAAACGCTGCCAATGTGCCATCAAACGCTGCCACTGTGCCATCAAACGCTGCCACTGTGCCATCAAATGCTGTCACTGTGCCATTAATTGCAGCCACTGTTCCAAATGCTGCCACTGTGCCCATTAAACGCTGCCACTGTGCCATCAAACGCTGCCACTGTGCCATCAAACGCTGCCACTGTGCCCATTAAACACAGCCACTGTGCCAAACACTGCCACTGTGCCCATCAAACGCTGCCAGTGTGCCCATCACATGCTGCCAGTGTGCCCATCATATGCTGCCAGTGTGCCCATCATATGCTGCCAGTTTGCCCATCAAATGCTGTCAGTGTGCCCATTAAATGCTGCCCTTGAATGCCCCCAGTGTGACCCCCGACGAGCGGGGTCCACCATGTGTCTCCTGCCGTCCTCATCTCCCGTCCTCTCCTGCAGCCCAGCCCCTTATCACATGATCAGCTGTCAGTCAATGACAGCTGATCACGGGATGTAAACGGAAGATCACCGGCTTCAGTGCAAGGGACATCGGTCCAGAAGAGGAAGAGGCGAAGCTGCCTCATTTGTGCCCACCAATACTGCCTTCCAGTGCCACCTGCCAGAGCCCACACAGTGCCACGAATCAGTGCCCACCAGTGCATAAGTGCCAGCAATCAGTGCCACCTATAAATGCCCACCAGTGGTGACAACCAGTGCCACCCAGCAGTGCTGCCTATCAGTGTCACCCACCAGTGCCCATCACTGCCACCCATCAGTGCCCATCACTGCCACCCATCAGTGCCCATCACTGCCAGCTATCAGTGCCACCTTCAGTGCCACCTATCAATGCCCTTTAGTGCCACCCATCAGTACCACCTCTCAGAGCCCACCAATGCCACCTATCAGTGCCCACCAGTGCCACCTCATCAGTGCCCACCAGTGGCGCCCATCAGTGCCACCTATTAGTGCCCATCAGTGCCCATAAATGCAGCCTATTGGTGCCCATTGGTGCAGCCTATCAGTGCCCATCAGTGCAGCCCCGTCAGCGTACATCAATGAAGGAGAAAAATGACCTGTTTGCAAAATGTATTAACAAAATATAAAACGGTTTTGTATTTTTTTTTTTCTGTATTTTTAAATTTTTTTAACAAAAAAAAAAAAAAACAACGCAGAGGTGATCAAATGCCACCAAAAGAAAGTGTGGGGGAAAAAAATGATAAAACCCCTGAAACTTTTCTGAAACTGGAGCAATGACAACTTGATTCAGTAGACCTGAGAGGGCCTGATGGAGATCTGCTAGTCTGTACATGAGAAAAATATTGAACATGCTTGTGATAAACATAGATCTATACAAAACATCAAAACAAACTACAAAAACTATTTAAAGAAAAATGCAGACTTGATGGACTCACTCTTCCATTTCTCTCTGAAGGATAATGCTATGACTATGTGATGAGTGTGCACTGATAACTTTTTCTGTTTTCTGAGTGTTGTAGGAGAGCTTTTTTGCCATGGCCCAACAGAGTAAAAGTGATTGATTCTCTTGGGTTACCTTTTTATATTCATTGCACTGTTAAGTCCTCTTAACTTTTATATTCCATTAATGTTTTACAAAGTGAGCGTAAGGTTCATTCATATGCCATAGGTAACTGATAGATACAGTGGGGTAGATTTACTAAAACAGGTTCACTCAGAATCTGGTACAGCTGTGCATGGTAGCCAATCAGCTTCTAACCTAAGCTTGTTTAATTAGGCTTTGGCAATAAAACCTGGAACCTGCTTTTAGGCTGGGTTCACACTGGTGCGACACGACAGCCGTCCTACTTTGGATCCGACTTTGCCCTGCGACATGAAGCCAGCATGTGTCCGACTTTCAATGAACGGGGATCCGACTTGGATCCCCGCCAATGCTCGGCATTGTGTTTGGTATGAATCTTTAGGGGGAACTCCGCGCCAAATTTTAAATAAAAAACCGGCATGGGTTCCCCCTCCAAGAGCATACCAGGCCCTTGGGTCTGGTATGGACCTTAAGGGGAACCCCCTACGCCGAAAAAACGGCGTGGGGGGTCGCCCCCAATCCATACCAGACCCTTATCCGAGCACGCAGCCCGGCCGGACAGGAATGGGGTGGGGACGAGCGAGCGCCCCCCCCCTCCTGAACTGTACCAGGCCGCATGCCCTCAACATGGGGGGGGTTGGTGCCTTGGGGGAGGGGGCGCGCTGCGGCCCCCCCACCCCAAAGCACCTTGTCCCCATGTTGATGAGGACAAGGGCCTCTTCCCGACAACCCTGGCCGTTGGTTGTCGGGGTCTGCGGGCGGGGGGCTTATCGGAATCCGGGAGCCCCCTTTAATAAGGGGGCCCCCAGATCCCGGCCCCCCACCCTATGTGAATGAGTATGGGGTACAGTGCACCCCTACCCATTCACCTAGGAAAAAAGTGTCAATTTAAAAAAAAACACTACACAGATTTTTAAAGCATTTTATTAGACAGCTCCGGGAGTCTTCTTCCGACTTCGGGGGTCTCTCCGGTTCTTCTCCACGCTCTCCGGATCTTCTGCCGGGCTCCTCCGCTCTCTTCTGCTCTTTTGCCGCTCTTTTGCTAAAGCGGAGGAGCCTGGTCTTCAATCTTCTGCCTTCTGCACTCTTCTCCTGATGTTGACACGACGCTCTCTGGGGCTAGAATGCTCTCTGTGCGCTCTGCTCTGACTTATATAGGCGGTGACCCCGCCCCCTTATGCCGTCACAGTCCCTGGGCATGCTGGGACTGTGACGTTTTAGGGGGCGTGGTCATCACCCGATGACCACGCCCCCTTATGCCGTCATAGTCCCAGCATGCCCAGGGACTGTGACGGCATAAGGGGGCGGGGTCACCGCCTATATAAGTCAGAGCAGAGCGCACAGAGAGCATTCTAGCCCCAGAGAGCGTCGTGTCAACATCAGGAGAAGAGGGCAGAAGGCAGAAGATTGAAGACCAGGCTCCTCCGCTTTAGCAAAAGAGCGGCAAAAGAGCAGAAGAGAGCGGAGGAGCCCGGCAGAAGATCCGGAGAGCGTGGAGAAGAACCGGAGAGACCCCCGAAGAGAAGAAGGCAGCAGACCGGGCTCCTCCTCTTTAGCAAAAGAGCGGCAAAAGAGCAGAAGAGAGAGGAGGAGCCCGGCAGAAGACCCGGAGAGCGCGGAGAAGAACCGGAGAGACCCCCGAAGTCGGAAGAAGACCCCCGGAGCTGTCTAATAAATTACTTTAAAAATCTGTGTAGTGTTTTTTTTTAAATTGACACTTTTTCCCTAGGTGAATGGGTAGGGGTTCGATGTACCCCATACTCATTCACATAGGGTGGGGGGCCCCATAATTAAAGGGGGCTCCCGGATTCCGATAAGCCCCCCGCCCGCAGACCCCGACAACCAACGGCCAGGGTTGTCGGGAAGAGGCCCTTGTCCTCATCAACATGGGGACAAGGTGCTTTGGGGTGGGGGGGCCGCAGCGCGCCCCCCTCCCCCAAGGCAACAACCCCCCATGTTGAGGGCATGCGGCCTGGTACGGTTCAGGAGGGGGGGGGCGCTCGCTCGTCCCCACCCCCATTCCTGTCCGGCCGGGCTGCGTGCTCGGATAAGGGTCTGGTATGGATTGGGGGGACCCCCGCACGCCGCTTTTTCGGCGTAGGGGGTTCCCCTCAAGGTCCATACCAGACCCAAGGGCCTGGTATGCTCTTGGAGGGGGAACCCATGCCGGATTTTTATTTAAAATTTGGCGCGGAGTTCCCCCTCAAGATCATCTGAGCACAAGTCGCGTGCCGAAGTCGGATCATGCGAGACGGCAATCCGACTTCAATGATAGTCAATAGGCTGAAGTAGGATCAAAGTCGGACCAAAGTAGTACAGGGAGCATTTCTAAAGTCGGAACGACTTGTGTCGGACCAGTTAGGACGGCTCCCATAGGGAAACATTAAATTTCACACGTCATGCGACATGAGCTCCCAATGTCGGAGCGTTTGTCGGACCAGTGTGAACCCAGCCTTATACAGAAGTGCATCAGATTTTGCACTCTCCAGCTTTAGTAAATAAACTACAATGTCTATAAAAAAAAGTAATAATTAACGCCCATTTTATAATAAAAGTGTAGCCCCGTCCCGGTTCCCATGAGGCCCAATGGTGACCTCCAGAGGTAGGAAAAGCTGACATGCTACTGTGTAGAGTGGGTTACAAGGCATGGTGGGTGAACTGCAAGATGAAATGGTGGGCGTCAGACACTTTTTGAATGCAAAGAGATGTATTGTCTCTTGAACAGAACAGTGGGAGAGAGGGTTAGAGCCAGGACACCCTTAAGTAGATGCAATGATAATTGGCAGACTCCGAGACTTCTATAGGAAGACAGCTATACAGGTGAAGGCCTCCAGCCAGACACCACTTCTGTATAGGTAGGACTGCTGTCTCCTATGGCAACAATCTTGTAGCGGTTACTAACGGTAGTTGTATTCAACTATTGGCAACACAAACAGTTCTCCGGTTACTCCACAGTCACTCACTTTGGGTCTTCAGGCAACGAAATCCCAGTCTTTCACTAGACTTCGGATCCAATAGCCACTGGATCCCCCGAGCTCTTCCACTTTTAGCACTCAGTATCTTCCTCAAGCGTCACCCCCGCTTCCCTGCTGGGTCCCTGACTTGGCACTCACAGATACTCTTTGAGCGTCACCCCTGCTGACCCGCTAGGTCCCTGGCTTGGCACCCACTATTGCTGTGCAAGCGTCACCTCTGCTGGCCTGCTGTGTCCCTGGCTTGGCACTCGGTGAAGTTTTCCCCCTTCTTCACCATCCCCGGCTGGTGAGAAGACTGCTCTGGTACTGGCTTCAGCTTACTCACAGTGTTCTCCGGTAACAAGATGGATGATCCCTTAGTGGCAACAGCTTCCCCTTCTACCTCCGTCCACAGCTGGTTCCCCGTCCGGCTGAACCACTACCTCTGGTTGGACTACAAGCTAGCTCCCAACCCTACGCTGCTATGCAGCTCCTGGAAAGGCCCTCGGACAGCCTAGCAGCCCAGGTCAGCACAACACACGTCCACCCAGACAGCCGTCCAGGTGGCACAGAACCCCGATCACCTGACTCCACCCAAATAAATAGGCTCTCCCAGCAAGTCAAGGGACCAAAGAAATTCCCTGCCCATTGGCTGAGACACCCCACCCATTCAGGTCTGAGCTTGCAAAGCCCCTGTCTTATCCAATGTCACTAGCATAGTGCCACCTAGTGACAGAAGAGAAAGGGTCAACAAGTCCAGATTTAGAGAGGAATCAATTGATCTCCAAACAATTGGCCAAGGCAACTATCTCCTGGCAACTAAATTTGATAGCAAACCTGCCTAAACTTTAGGGTGATACATCATGTCATTATTAACATCTAAAAACAGAGATGAAATACATACCGTATAAGGGTACTATTTTACCTGCCAAAGCACTTCCATTTTTGCCCATTAAGTCCTTAGATTTACACAGACCTGCCAAGTTGGGCAGCCAGGTGGATGACGCCAGTAGAGTCATCTTCCCACAGTCAGCCTCCTGATTAGACAATTTTGGAGCAGCAGGGGACTGATGAGGTTATCTTCCAATTTACTCTGCTCTCTACACCTATAATTATGTCCCTTGTCAGCACGTTTGCTTTCAAATTACTTGATTGGCTTTCAGTGCTGCCTTTCCCACTCCCAGTGTAAGTACTGCCCTATAGGTGGTTTCAGGAGGCCAAGATATATTCAGGGACTTAAAATTGCTGCATTAAAAATTTGAATGCTTAATGATGATGAGCTGTATTGATATTAGCATTTTTTTTTTCTGCCTGCGTTTGCCTTTAACCTAAAAGCTGGGTTTATAATTGAAAAGAATTGGACAAAATGATGTTAAAATTGAACTTACCTGGATACCACCTGTTCCAACCAAAACACACAGTGGCCAATGTAGAATAGCATTACCAGCCTGTGATCATGTTGCAGAGTCTTTGTGTCAGCTGTCTTCATTTCCACTATAGATTTGTATGATAATCATGAAATTACTTTTTTTTTTCTCAGAGCATTTGCTCCTATGTTAAGTGGTCTGGCTTCAAGCTAAATTGCCTTTAATACCATGTAAATGACTTGATTTGCAGTGCAGAGTGTTTTGATGCCATGCAAAATGATTCGGGGCAATTTTCTTTAATGCATAAAACACAAGTGTCTGTCTTTTTAGTGAACTCAACTGCTGCATGTCTGACTCAGTGTCGATTATCACTATCAATTTCAATTGTAGACGTTAACTGCCATGATAACAATTCACGGGGGTAATATGTCATAATATTGCTGCTTACATGATGGCTTCTGCCTAGATATTGATTTGTCCTAGATACTAATCTTTGTAAAATGCCTCCTCATCACTAAACTAAATTACTGCTCTGGCCTGCTGGGCCTTTAAAATAAAACTGTTTTATCTGCATATAAGCACACTATTTTCATGAGCTCTGTTTATCCAGTGTCCTGATGGAAAATGCTGGGACTTTTGGTCCCACAGCTGATATAGAAATAAAAAAGTGCTTTGTAACACATAACACATAAAATACATATCTAAAAAAAAACAGCCTTTCCCAGACATCCCAACCTGCAAAAACTCATTTCAGGGAGGTGGCAAACTCATTTCAGGGAGGTGACGCTTCATGCCAGCGCCCACCCCGTTGACTGGGCACACATTAGGACATGGGGCACACAACGGGGCACGGGGCACACAGAGAGGCATGGGGCACACAGCAGGGCATGGGGTACATAATAGGGCACACAGCAGGGCATGAGGCATACAGTAGGGCACACAGCAGGGCACATCATGGGGCACACATCAGGACATAGGGCATACAGCAGGGCATAGGGCACATAATGGGGCACACAGCAGGGCATGGGGCACACAGCAGGGCACAGGGCACATCATGGGGCACACAGCAGGGCACAGGGCACACAGAGGGGCATGGGGCACACAGCAGGGCACTGGTCACACATCAGGACACGGGGCACACAGTAGGGCACACATCAGGGCACAGAGCACATCATGGGGCACAGAGCAGCACACAGGGCACAGATCGGGGCATGGGGCAAACAGCAGGGCACAGGGCACACAGCGGGGCACACAGCGGGGCATGGGGCACACAGCAGGGCATGGGGCACATAATGGGGCACACAGCAGGACATGGAACACACAGCAGGGCATACAGCGGGGCATGGGGCACACAGCAGGGCACTGGGCACACAGCAGGACACACAGTGGGGCATGGGGCACATGATGGGGCACACAGCTGGGCATGGGGCATGCAGCACAGCACACATCACGGCACTGGGCACATCATGGGACACGCAGCAAGTCACTGGGCACACCATGGGACACACAATGGGGGAAACAAATCAGCAAAATCCAAGCAGTTGCTGTTTACATTACTTGCAGAGTAGCGTGGGAAGCGGCTGTCATTAGACCTCTCATGGCACATTCCTCCCTGCTGGCCCCTTCTCTCTTCTCTTCCGTCCCAGGTGCACCTGGGGTAGACGGGAGGGAAGGAGGGGCCGGCCGGGAGGAGCGTGCCATGAGAGGTCTAATGACAGCCGCTTTGCAGGGACCAGATCTACCCGTCAACTAGCTGTGATTGATGGGTGGATCACAGTCATGATTTAACACCTATTGGCAACGTGCCACCTCATCAGTGCCTACCAGCGCAGCCTCAGTGTCCACCAGCGGAACGCTCCCGGCTCTGTCCCGCCCCATCCCCTGGCCACAGACAGAAGACAGAGCAGCTCGAGCGGCTGTACTCCTTTTGGCCGCTCGGGCTGCTCTGTCTTTGGCTGAGTGACAGGCCCAGCCGGGAGGCCGTAGTCAAATGCGGGAGACTCCCGCGACTCACGGGAGACTTGGGATATCTGCTTTCCATTAACTAAAGTGGAACTAAACTCTCTCGATGAATATTTACTATTTTAATGCTTATGCTGCTAGCATTAGTAAATAGATAAGTATATTACAGTGCCTTGCAAAAGTATTCACCCTCCTTGGCTTTTTACCTAATTTGTTACATTACAGCCTTTAGTTCAATGTTTTTTAATCTGAATTATATGTGTTGGATCAGAACACAATAGTCTAAGCTGGTGAAGTAAAATTAGAAAAATATATACATAAAACTATTTTTCAGAAATAAAAAAACGATAATTGGCATGTGCGTATGTATTCACCCCCTTTGCTATGAAGCCCATAAAAGCAATTACCTTCAGAAGTCACATAATTAGTGTGCAATCTAATGCCCCGTACACACGGTCGGACTTTGTTCGGACATTCCGACAACAAAATCCTAGGATTTTTTCTGACGGATGTTGGCTTAAACTTGTCTTGCATACACGGTCACACAAAGTTGTCGGAAAATCCGATCGTTCTAAACGCGGTGACGTAAAACATTCTGAGCATGCGTGGCACTTTGTCCATCGGATTTGTGTACACACGATCGGAATTTCCGACAACGGATTTTGTTGTCGGAAAATTTTATATCCTGTTCTCAAACTTTGTGTGTCGGAAAATCTGATGGAAAATGTGTGATGGAGCCTACACACGGTCGGAATTTCCGACAACAAGGTCCTATCACACATTTTCCGTCGGAAAATCCGACCGTGTGTACGGGGCATAAGTGTCACATAATCTGTGATTACATATACACACCTTTTTGAAAGGCCCCAGAGGCTGCAACACCTAAGAAAGAGGCACCACTAACCAAACACTGCCATGGAGACCAAGGAACTCTCCAAACAAGTAAGGGACAATGTTGTTGAGAAGTATAAGTCAGGGTTAGGTTATAAAAAAATATCCAAATCTTTGATGATCCCTAGGAGCACCATCAAATCTATCATAACCAAATGGAAAGAACAGGGCACAACAGCAAACCTGCCAAGAGATGGACCTGCCAAAACTCATGGACCGGGCAAGGAGGGCATTAATCAGAGAGTCAGCACAGAGACCAAAGGTAACCCTAGAGGAGCTGCAGAGTTCCACAGCAGAGACTGGAGTATCTGTACATAGGACAACAATAAGCCGTACGCTCCATAGAGTTGGGCTTTATGGCAGAAGAGTTGGGCTTTGTGGGCAGAACAAAGCCATTACTTTTAGGGAAAAAACAAAATGGCACATTTTAAGTTTGCGAAAAGGCATGTGGGAGACTCCCAAAATGTATGGAGGAAGGTGCTCTGGTCTGATGAGACTAAAATTGAACTTTTTGGCCATCAAAGAAAATGCTGTCTGGCGCAAACCCAACACATCACATCACCCAAAGAACACCATCCCCACAGTGAAACATGGTGGTGGCAGCATCATGCTGTGGGGATGTTTTTCAGCAGTCGGGAATGGGAAACTGGTCAGAGTTGAGGGAAAGATGGATGGTGCTAAATACAGGGATATTCTTGAGAAAAACCTGTACCACTCTGTGTGTGATTTGAGGCTAGGATGGAGGTTCTTCTTCCAGCAGGACAATGACCCCCAAACACACTGCTGAAACAACACTTGAGCGTTTGAGGGGAAACATGTAAATGTGTTGGAATGGCCTAGTCAAAGCCCAGACCTCAATCCAATAGAAAATCTGTGGTCAGACTTAAAGATTGCTGTTCACAAGTGCAAACCATCCAACTTGAAGGAGCTGGAGCAGTTTTGCAAGGAGGAATGGGCAAAAATCCCAGTGGTAAGATGTGGCAAGCTCATGGAGACTTATCCAAAGCGAGTTGGAGCTGTGATCGCTGCAAAAGGTGGTTCTACAAAGTATTGACTTTAGGGGGTGAATTGTTATACACATTGACTTTTTCTGTTATTTTGTCTAATTTGTTGTTTGCTTCACAATAAAAAAAACATCTTCAAAGTTGTGGGCATAGTGGACAGTGGGAGGGGACCTAGCAAGTAAGGGCACAGGCGTTGTTACAGCCCTGGCTATTGGCAGAGGAAAGTGCCTCAATGCATGCTGGGATACTGTATAAAAGCCAAGGGCACATGTGCTTGAGTTCTTCAGCTGGAGAGAGGGGTCCCGCAGGGAGGGGGTGGCTGCCACTCCTCTGTAGAAGTTGTTATGCAGCCTTGGGTAGTCAACCTAAGGGCCTGAAGTCAGAGAGGAGCTGAACCCAGAGGTCCTGCAGAGCTGACTGGAAGGGAGACACTAGCAAGGATCTGAATCTGCCTACAGTGTGTACAGATCTGTGTCTTTGGACCTGTTCTGTGAGGACCACCCCTTAGCTAGAAGAGTCACTGGATGGGTATCAGTCAAGAAGATGCTAGAGAGTGTCCTGACGCTAAAGTAGTTGCATCAAGTCTGCTGTTAGAGAGAGCAAGAAGACTTCATTCTTCCATACAATTGGCAGTATGGTAAAAGCAGTGGGTCTGCTTCCACAAATATTCTAGTAAGGCCAAGTGCTAGAGAGTGTCCTGACGCTAAAGTAGTTGCATCAAGTCTGCTGTTAGAGAGAGCAAGAAGACTTTATTCTTCCATACAATTGTTGTCCTTATCTACTGTGAATAGTTCAAGTTGGAGTATCCCACTATTCCCTTCCCCCATCCAAGTTCCACAATAAATATCAAAACCACAAATACCCTGGACTGTTTATTGAGTAACGAGCAAACGTGAGTAAGGGGGATAAGTGAAAACCCCTACCCTGTTTCCCCGAAAATAAGACCTAGAGTGATTGTCGGTGATGGCTGCAATATAAGCCCTACCCCCCAAATAAGCCCTATTTAAAGTCCTTGTAGGTCTTACTTTCAGGGTAGGGCTTATTTTCAGGGAAACAAGGTAAGGCTTATTTGGGCGGTAGGGCTTATATTGTAGCCATCACTGACAATCACGCTAGGTCTTATTTTCGGGGAAACAGGGTAGCAATTAGTTGCAGGTAATCAGAGGGAGGCCTAAGAAGTCAACACACAGCAAGCCCTACAGGGACAGTGCTACATCTGGAGGAGGGGAGCAGGGGCTCTCTCAGCTAAGCACACCCCCTGCCTGCATGCCTGAGCTAAGGGAACATGGATTCCAGGAAGTAAATGCTACATGAATCATCTGCCCTTACTCAAGATGGCCACAGCCAGAAATGCTAGGGGGCATCTTTCAAGAGTAAGGCTGGGTTCACACTTATGCAAATTGGATGAGGGTTTCCCCACATCCAGTTTGCATGACAGGAGAGTGTGACTGGCTCTTAATGGAGCTGATTCACACATCTCCTGGGGCTGCCATGGAGCGCACAGCAGAAGAGTCCTTTGAGTCTTTGGCTCCATTTCAGGTCCGAATTCACACAAAAATTCACGCACTGAACCGACCCCCTGCTGTGCTTCGCAGTCGCACATAGAATGAACCCAGCCTGAATATTAAAAATGTAAGTGGAACTCTAGACTAGATATAGTATCTCACAAAAGTTAGTACACCCTTCACATTTTTGTAAATATTTTATTATATCTTTTCATGTGACAACACTGAAGAAATTACACTTTGCTACAATGTAAAGTAGTGAGTGTACAGCTTGTATAACAGTGTACATTTTCTGTCCCCTCAAAATAACTCAACACACAGCCATTAACCACTTCAGCCCGAGAAGAATTTACCCCCTTCCTGACCAGAGCAGTTTTTGCAATTCGGCACTGCGTCGTTTTAACTGACAATTGCGCGGTCGTTCGACGTTGTACCCAAACAAAATTGACGTCCTTTTTTTCTCACAAATAGAGCTTTCTTTTGGCGGTATTTGATCACCTCTGCGGTTTTTATTTTTTGCGCTATAAACAAAAAAAGAGCGACAATTTAAAAAAAAAACGCATTATTTTTTACTTTTTTGCTATAATAAATATCCCCCAAAAATATATGAAAAAACTATTTTTTTCCTTAGTTTAGGCTGATATGTATTCTTCTACATATTTTTGGTAAAAAAAAATCACAATAAGTGTATATTGATTGGTTTGCGCAAAAGTTATAGGGTCTACAAAATAGGGGATAGATTTATAGCATTTTTATTATTATTTTTTTTACTAGTAATGGCGGCGATCTGCGATTTTTATCATGACTGTGACATTATGGCGGGCACATCGGAAGATTTTGACACATTTTTGGAACCACTGGCATTAACACAGCGATCAGTGCGATTAAAAATGCATTGATTACTGTAGAAATGTCACTGGCAGAGAAGGGGTTAACACTAGGGGGCGGTGAAGGGGTTAACTGTGTTTCCTGGGAGGTGATTCTAACTGAAGGGGGAGAGACTAACTAGAGGAAGTGACAGATCGTAGTTCCTAGCTAATAGGAACACACGATCTGTCACTCCTGTCAGAACAGGGAAGTGCGTGTTTACACACACTCATCCCTGTTCTGTGTCTCCTGGTCACGATCAACCGTGGCCGGCGGTCATCGCGACCTTCGGCCATGAGCATCGGCATCCCCGCTGTTCAGCGGGCGAGCGCCTCCGGCGGCGCTCGCACGCCTGCTATCTTGACCCTGCGAGATCACGTACAGTAACGTGATTTCACACAGGGGAGCCAGCCTGCCGCAGTAAAACTGCGGCGGCTGGTCCGAAAGCGGTTAATGTCTAAACCGCTGGCAACAAATGTGAGTACACCCCTAATGAAAAATGTCCAAATTGGACCCAATTAGCTATTTTCCCTCCCCGGTATCATGTGACTCGTTAGTGTTACAAGGTCTCAGGTGTGAATAGGGAGCAAGTGTGTTAAATTTGGTGTTATCGTTCTCACTCTCTCATACTGGTCACTGGAAGTTCAACATGGCACCTCATGGCAAAGAACTCTTTGAGGATCTGAAAAGAAAAATTGTTGCTCTACATAAAGATGGCCTAGGCTATAAGAAGATTGCCAAGACCCTGAAACTGAGCTGCAGCACGTTGGCCAAGACCATACAGTGGTTTAACAGGACAGGTTCCATTCAGAACAGGCCTCGTCATGGTCGATCAAAGAAGATGAGTGCACATGCTCAGCGTCATATCCAGAGGTTGTCTTTGGGAAATAGACGTATGAGTGCGGCCAGCATTGCTGCAAAGGTTGAAGGGGTGGGGGGTCAGCCTGTCAGGGCTCAGACCATACGCCGCACTCTGCATCAAATTGGTCTGCATGGCTGCCGTCCCAGAAGGAAGCCTCTTCTAAAGATGATGCACAAGAAAGCCCACAAAGTGTGCTAAAGACAAGCAGTCTAAGGGCATGGATTACTGGAACCATGTCCTGTGGTCTGATGAGACCAAGATAAACTTATTTGGTTCAGATGGTGTCAAGCGTGTGTGGCGGCAACTAGGTGAGGAGTATAAAGACAAGTGTGTCTTGCCTACAGTCAAGCATGGTGGTGGGAGTATCATGGTCTGGGGCTGCATGAGTGCTGCTGGCCCTGGGGAGCTACAGTTCATTGAGGGAACCATGAATTCCAACGTGTACTGTGACATACTGAAGCAGACCATGATCCCCTCCCTTTGGAGACTGGGCCACATGGCAGTATTCCAACATGATAACGACCCCAAACACACCTCCAAGATGACCACTGCCTTTCTAAAGAACCTGAGGGTAAAGGTGATGGACTGGCCAAGCATATCTCCAGACCTAAACCCTATTGCGCATCTGTGGGGCATCCTTAAATGGAAGGTGGAGGAGCGCAAGGTCTCTAACATCCACCAGCTCTGTGATGTCGTCATGGAGGAGTGGAAGAGAACTCCAGTGGCAACCTGTGAAGCTCTGGTGAACTCCTTTCCCATAAGGGTTAAGGTAATGCTGGAAAATAATGGTGGCCACACAAAATATTGAAACTTTGGACCCAATTTGGACATTTTCACTTAGGGGTGTACTCACTTTTGTTGCCAGCGGTTTAGACATTAATGGCTGTGTTGAGTTATTTTAAGTGCACAGCAAATTTACACTGTTATACAAGCTGTACACTCACTACTTTACATTGTAGCAAAGTGTAATTTCTTCAGTGTTGTCACATGAAAAGATATAATAAAATATTTACAAAAATGTGAGGGGTGTACTCACTTTTTTTAGATACTGCACATGATTCTAATACATACAGTATGTGTTTACTATTGTATCTTACCTGCCAAAAGATTTTCAATTGTGGACAGCCATTTGCTACAATGTAGGTTTATTGCATTGTGTCCTGGATTGACTTGTTGAGCTGATGGCCCCTGCCCCCTGAGAAGGAAGGGTTAACACTGCTGGTCAGGTTTCCCTGCTCTTTTCAGGGAGGTTACCACCCCCTGTAGGTCACACAATATAAATATGGGCTCATTTTTCCCCCGAGAGAGAAGAGGGAGGAAGATGGAGCCCAGTTGGGGTTCTAAAGGGTATGGACTTGTATCATATCCATGACAGTCATGGATTGAGTGCCTTTTGTGGATTATTTCTACCTCATGAGGATTTACTGCTAATCATGGACTCTTGCCTTACTGAGGACTTTACTGGATTTTACCAGTTATGACTACTTATGGAGCACTTCAGTATGGGTCCTTAAGAGAACTTTGTCAGGAATGTGTGTTGGAGATGCCATGGAAAACTGCTTCTGTACTACCTTTAACTTCTTTAGTAAAAGAACTTGTTTAACTGCCTGGTATGAAGTTATTAAAGGGGTGCATGCATGGCGTATCAAAAGAACATGGCTTATTCAAGGGGACAAGAGAAGTTAGATAAGATACTGTACATGGGTCTAACGAGCAGAGAAGCTGTTTTAAGGAGACTATTTTGCCTTTACTAATGACTTATGTATTTTTGTCACATGATAAAGCAACCAACCAGCCAGGAAACAGGTGACATGACCAGGGTGACGGATACTTTGGTTGTGAAGCAGTGTTATGCTTGGCCTCATCACTGGCGACTGATTCCCCACATACTGTAACTGGTCTTGTGCAGAGAGCTGAAGGACATGTCAATGGACTGCGAGGGCACTCATCAGCACCCTCACAGTCCATTGAGAACTACAAGCCATCTGCCGAGGTGACAGTTTTCTCATTCGAAGACTCCGGTGAATGAATGACATGACTGTGTGGGGCGCCGCTGTTTTCAAATGTGGCAGTGGGTACGGGGGAAAGGAACCCCAGCCCACCGTCACAGGGAGTGGGGAGATCAGGGGTGTGGGGAGAGGCGTGGAGCATGTTACACCTAACACAACCTTTAAATTAAGGACAGCCATAGAGCTGACAGCATAGTCAGCACACTGTTTTAGGGACCAGTACTGTTGATAGAGGTTAGCAGAGAAGAGCAGAAGTGCAGGGAATTCACTTTAATTTTATTAAGTAGCTTACCAGCATCAACTGATCTTTTTGGTATATAAGATCTTAGGACTTTGTAAATCCTGAGACCTTTCACCACCACAGCCAGCTAGGACTGAACATTGGGGTTTAGTTTTCAGTAAAAAAATGATAACGTATATTATTTCATTTTATATTGTTATATATGATGTGTTTAATGTTCCTATGCACAATTCTTAAATAAGCTGAACACAAACTTCGACTTTTTTTTTTTTTTTTGCAGAATTACAAACTTCAAGTGTCTTATTTTTATTTAAAAAGACCATTCTGGGATTTTTTAGCCCCCGGAAGTGAGTCCAAAAAAGGAAAAAAGTTTCTTTAAAGATAATATATTATCTTTAAAGAAACTTTTTTCCTTTTTTGGACTCACTTCAATACCCTATTTATTTATAGGGGTCCCCTCTGTTTGCCTCAGTATACCACTCTGGCCGGTGCGCATCCGTGGAAGGCGGGGCTAAGGGAGAAGGAATACCTCTTGAACAAAATTATCGTTCAAGTGATACTATTTCATGATCATTACAGTACTAAAAGAACAACTATCCCATCAGCAATGTTCAATGCCATTCTAACCTCAAGCTTTTAAAAAAAACAAACGAAACACATCATGTAAGTGATTTGCTGACTTTAAGTGGATTGCTAAATACATTTATATGTTATGATAAATCACTCACTAGTTTACAAATTCAATCATTCTAGATGAATCTCTCTTTTTCTCTACACCCCTGAAGGACAATAACATTACATATTCCGAAACGCGTCGGGTGTGAAAAGAGCCGTATATATAAACAACTCACTGTATGGTGACAACAATGAATCTATGTATGATGTAAATGTTTCTTTGAATTTTATGTACACATGTTTTAATATATTTTGTCTTT
Source organism: Lithobates septentrionalis (assembly GCA_037952835.1). NCBI lineage: Eukaryota > Metazoa > Chordata > Amphibia > Anura > Ranidae > Lithobates > Lithobates septentrionalis. The sequence continues at coordinate 197,610 of JBBDGP010002778.1, read as the reverse complement.
GAATAAAATTTGTTACTTTTAACACTTTGTTTATACCTTTCACTACCTCAAAATCCTTGTTTTAAAAAAGAGTGCCCTTAAAGTCCGTTTAGGGGAACCCTGTCTCTTTGTATGCTTCACTGTTGGGACTGTATTGGACAGGTGATGTGCAGTGCCTGGTTTTCTCCACACATACCGCTTAGAATTAAGGCCAAAAAGTTCTATCTTGGTCTCATCAGACCAGAGAATCTTATTTCTCACCATCTTAGAGTGCTTCAGGTGTTTTTTAAGCAAACTCCATGCGGGCTTTCATGTGTCTTGCACTGAGGAGAGGGCCACTCTGCCATAAAGCCCCGACTGGTGGTGGGCTGCAGTAATGGTTGACTTTCTACAACTTTCTCCCATCTCCCGACTGCATCTCTGGAGCTCATCCACAGTGATCTTTGGGTTCTTCTTTACTTCTCTCACAAAGGCTCTTCTCCCCCGATAGCTCAGTTTGGCCGGACGGCCAGCTCTAGGAAGGGTTCTGGTCATCACAAACATCTTCCATTTAAGGATTATGGAGGCCACTGTGCTCTTAGGAACCTTAAGTGCAGCAGAATTTTATTTGTAACCATGGCCATATCTGTGCCTTGCCACAATTCTGTCTCTGAGCTCTTCAGGCAGTTCCTTTGACCTCATGATTCTCATTTGCTCTGACATGCACTGTGAGCTGTAAGGTCTTATATAGACAGGTGTGTGGCTTTCCTAATCAAGTCCAATCAGTATAATCAAACACAGCTGGACTGAAATGAAGGTGTAGAACCATATCAAGGATGATCAGAAGAAATGGACAGCACCTGAGTTAAATATATGAGTGTCACAGCAAAGGGTCTGAATACTTAGGACCATGTGATATTTCAGTTTTTCTTTTTTAATAAATCTGCACAAATGTAAACAATTCTGTGTTTTTCTGTCAATATGGGGTGCCGTGTGTACATTAATGAGGAAAAAAATGAACTTAAATGATTTTAGCAAATGGCTGCAATATAACAAAGAGTGAAAAATGTAAGGGGGTCTGAATACTTTCCGTCCTCACTGTATGAAATTGTGATTCCTGAGGGTCTTGACATTGCTAGTGATACACTCAGAACCCCTGATACACTAGGCTCTCAATATTGATTTCATTCTAAAACCACCTTTATTTTCACAATAATAATATCTTCAGCAAAATGTTGCTTTCAATAAATGTTTGGGGTATAAATGTGTTATCTTAATATGCAATTGAAGAATTCTTGATGAAAATGGCAATTTGATTGATTCAAGTATTAGAGCTCTTTCTGTTATTTTGATTTTCCCTTAATTGCCAGTTTGTGCAGCAGTTAAATAAAATAATCTATAGTCATTGAAACACAATGTGCATCCTTGTAAAAAGAAGTGGAAGTGTGGTTGACAGAGAATCACTGAAGCAATTTAACAGGAGGATGGAATTTCTATCTGTGACTCATCTTTTTCATAATTCTTTCTGAGCTGGGTTTAATATAAATTCCAGCCCCTTCACCAAGGTGACTAGCAGCTTTAGAAAGTCCATCCTGGATCTCAGCCTGAAAATTGTCTGCTTGTTACCTGGATTTCTCAGCCAACCACTGTATTTTTAGGTTACATAGAGTGAGAGGTGAAAAGATGGAGTGTATGTGTCTGTATCATTATTTCATACATCTTATTGTGGTCATGGGGATAGGTACAACCATAAGCAGACTATGCAACTGTCATGGTGCTCACTGCTCAGCAGCACTGGGGGACCAAATATGGCTTAATCACATAATAGAGTAAGTTGTAATATTATATGTGAAGTCATTTTGGATAAAATTTGTGTATATTTAATTTGGATACATCTATCATATTGCTATGAGATCGGTTAATATGTTGCATTTTTTATTTTATTTTGTCCTAAATAACACTAATATCAATATTATCAATGCTTATAATATGGAAGGGTAAAAAACTTGGGTCCCCATCATATACTGTAGTTATGTCCCTGACATGGATACACATGCACAGAGATTTCACTTGCCAATAAAAACCCAGGTTTACCCACTCTAAAAAAAAAGGATTTCTGTCTATTGTTGTTTAATCACATAGAAATGTATATTTATTTATGGTGCCCTGATCCCATTACTATGTAGCCAGGTGTTTGGCTAGAGACAGACAGCGTGCTGCAGTGTTCTCTGTGTCTCCAATGGACTTCAACTGAATGGGTTGACAGTGGCTTGCCTCCATCCACCAGGGGGAGCTGACAAGCAGAAGGAGCTCAAGAGACTTAAAGGTTGGCAGCATTGAATCATGGGAGATAAAGTTCGGGAAAGAAACTTTACTAGCAGTCTATAGGCAATTGGACTACATTTCCCAATGAGAGTCGGGTATAAAGAGAGAGAAAGATCTGTATTTTTCACAGGCTGAATACCGAGAGGACTTTATTTTTGCTGCAAGGAGACTGAGGTGTGCACGCCACTGCTCCTGTGTGCACATCATCCTGCCCCAAGCCCATGGCTGTGTGGGGAGGTCTGGAGTCAGTCCAGGCAAATCCATAGGTGATCTCACATCTGAATGGTGAGACAGACCCGTTGCTGCATCGCTGGGACTGGTGAAAGGACACTGCTGCTATCAGAGGCTGAGCACATAGAGACTGGCCATCTAACTAGCAGCATTCTTTACTGCATGCAAATTTTATTGGGACTGTACACATGTACTCACTGTCATAGAATTTCGGAAATCCAAGAAATCCAAGATTCTCTGAAATTCTTCCAAGAACTGCCAGATAGCAGGATCCCGAGTCCAATTCACTGGAATCAAGCATACACTTTGCCCCTATTTTAAAGTATTTGTAAACCCTCACTTATAGCCAGTGAAGTGAACAGCCTCAGATGATACAAAGGCTTTACTTGTATATCTGCTGTCTTTCCCTTTCTACATTCTTTAGAAAGTGCACATTGTGTTAGAAATCTTTCTTCCTCTTTCAGCAGTGGGTGTGGAGTCTGGGCATACACTGTGTGAGAGCTGATTGGATGAAAGGCACACACCTCCCTCCACATAGGCAGAGGAAGGAAGGAACATGCAGAGCTGTATTCTATATAGACCCGCCCCCTGCTAATCTCCTTATAAGCACCCTCCCCCACACAAATTTTCAGCTCATGTTATCTCATGTGTCGGAGAACTTGTCAGAAGTAACTCTGCTCATAACAGAGGAATGGAGCACCAGAGACAAATGACACTTAGAGCTTTAGAGAGATAAGTAAACACTACAGATATACAGTTGTGCTCATAAGTTTACATACCCTGGTAGAATTTATGTTTTCTTGGCCATTTTTCAGAGAACATAAATGATAACACAAAAACATTTCTTTCACTCATGGTTAGTGTTTGGCTGAAGCCATTTATTATCAATCAACTGTATTTACTCTTTTTAAATCATAATCAGAACAGAAACTACCCAAATGACTCTGATCAAAAGTTTACATACCCTAGTTTTTAATACCGTGTATTGTCCCCTTTAACTCCAATGACAGCTTGAAGTCTTTTGTGGTATTTGTGGATGAGGCTCTTTATCTTCCCAGATGGTAAAGCTGCCCATTCCTCTTGGCCAAAAGCAAAAGTTTGAGATCTCCCCAGAGTGGCTCAATGATATTGAGGTCAGGAGACTGAGATGGCCACTCCAGAACCTTCCCTTTATTCTGCGGTAGCCAATGACAGGCTGACTTGGCCTTGTGTTTTGGATCATTGTCATGTTGGAATGTCCAAGTACGTCCCATGTGCAGATTCCTGGTTGATGAATGCAAATGTTCCTCCAGTATTTTTTGATAACATAAATGGCTTCAGCCAAACACTAACCATGAGTGAAAGAAAAGTTTTTGTGTTATCATTCATATTCTCTGAAAAATGGCCAAGAAACCATAAATTCTACCAGGGTATGTAAACTTATGAGCACAACTGTATGTGCTTAGGTCAAATTTCATGAATGGGGTTTACAACCACTTTAAGGTCTTGGCAAACTCTTGCAGGCTGCAGAGATGCTCTCAGCAGAGAGAATGATGCATTAAAGGGGACCTCTAACCTCTTATCCATGGAGTCTTCTAAAGACTGGGACCTTGCCCACTGGGACTGTAAGGGCCTTATTCAAATAGAATATGACTGGATCAACAGCCAGAGAACGCCATTTCTAAGCGCTTGTCTCCCAGAACAGAGTAAGCTGCAAAAAAATTCCTCCCTTGACACAAAGGAAATGGAGAATTGTGCTTCTGAAAAACAGTGGAAATACCAGATTATGGCCGGGACTCAGAGCTAATCTGACCCTTTGGGGATTCATTTCAAATTAAACCGTGCAATGGGTCCTCCCTACCTGACTGAGGGATTTATGAGCACACCCATCAAACTTCCCCCTACCTCTCTGTCTGTGCAAGGGCATGGCTTGCTGAGGATCTGTAAGCCTGTTATACCCCAAGGGAAAATGGTTGTTTTGAGCTGCATTAACATGGAAACATGTGTTGCTTTGCGCTGGGAACCACTAAAATGGCACTCATCATATATGCATGTGGCACCAGTCTGTCCATTTTGTGTGCTGCTGCAGTGTAGCCATCCACTAGAGAGAAAGACATCTTAGCAGCCCAATGCATAAGGGAATGCTGTAGGGGATTGCTGCCACCTGTACTTTTGTACCCCATTTGGAGTCTGACAAGTCCTCAGGTGTCCTGTGCCCTAACCCTCTCTCCCAGGAGTGTTGAGCAAGAGTTGAGGACCACTATAGCTAAGGACCATGAGGTGAAATTCTAGCACACCCTGCCTCTGTGATACCCCATATGCTCTGGAGGTTGCTACAATTGATAAAAGAAAATTTGTGCTTTGTATATATTATTTATTATTTGGATAAAAGTACCCGGTATATATTGGTTTGACCCCCAATTTGTACATGTCAGAACAATATTATTATTGGGTTCTAATGTCTGCATAATGTTGCTTGACTCCCTTTAACTTTAATGCTAAATTCTTCTTAACATGCTGACATAACGAGTGACGGTTTCCTAGAGAGTGCAGCTTTGATTATACTGTGTGATCTCTCGATCAATAAAACTAATTTCTGCAGTGTGAGCTCTATTCTGATAAGTGCTAAGTGTTTAAGCGGCTCTATAAGCAGCAATCATTTTTAAGTGGAAATTGAAAAGTACAAAAAAATAAGGATAACTGCAACAGTCCCAAAAGGTAAATGATATCAGTTGTCATTTAAAATTTTAAATGATATTTTTTTGTTACAGTATATAATAGAGGCAATGCATGATTGCATTTGAAGGGAAGAATCGTGTAAATTAAAAACGCCCTTTGGTTCACTTTCTGTACCTTTACCTTGAGAAGGCACAGAAAATGTTTATTCGGTTAGTATAATCACATGAAATCTATTCGTAAGCTAAACCGTTATGGGCTAGCCCAAAGCTATTCCATGTTTCCATGTTTTCAATGGAAATGCCAGCTTTATAAACTGATGGGTGGGAGGACAGGGTCAGATTTCAAAATGGGTGTCACATGGGATATGCCAAATTGGCTAATTTCCAAGCTCTGAATGGTATTGTCTTCCCTGCTGCCAAGCCTGTGGCCCTCATATACAGCGATTATGACTACCCCCCTAATGTTGAGTAGGTCCCCCTTTTGCTGCCAAAACAGCCCTAACCAGTGGTGGCCGGCCGGTCGGTAGCACTTACCCCATCACCAACGGCTTCCCCTGCTCGGCGGCGTTCACCTGCTCTCCACGGATTATCACTGGGACAGCGGCGGCGGCTTCCGTTTCCTCCCTTCTCTGTGGCCAATCGTGAGTCTTCTCTTTTCGACCAATCGGAAAAAAACGGTTCTCACACCCGCTTCTGATTGGCTTGATTGAGGATCAGTGTTTCAACGGCGAATATTTATTCGCCGTTGTAACACACCTGGGTTGGATCGGAGTGGATTCTCTGCGACCCGAACCCACCCTATTTTGAAGCCTATTAGAGCCTCTAGCTCTAATCGGGTGCTTAAAAAAAACCCCCGGCCGTTGTAATTTATGCGTCTTTAAAGGGGCCAGACGCATGAATAGGGGGTGGCCACGGCGGCCGTGGATAGATTCATGCTATGCATGAATCTATCCATTGCATATAGGGGGTGGTGAGGAGAGTGGGGGCGGTGCCCGGGATGGGCCGCCACTGGCCCTGACCCATCAAGGCATGGACGCCTCTAGACCCATGAAGGTATGCTTTGGTATCTGGCACCAAGACGTCAGTAGCAGATCCTTTAAGTCCTGACGCTGCATGTTGATTGCCACTTTAAGCAAGTGGCTAGCAGGCTTTCAACAAAAAATGCTGAAGCCTGCAGAAGCTTGTTTAAAGTAGCCATCCGCACTCCCATTAGGATTTATGTTTAGCATTTACAAATTGGAGTTGAATGGAACTTTAAGGCTCGGTTCACATCTAAGCCACATGCAGCTCACAGCAGGGGTCCGGTGCATACCCGTTCACCGTTTCAGGTCCGAATTCAGTCCGAATTTTTGCCTGAATTTGGACCTGAAACTGACCAAAAGACGCACAAGACCCGGTGCAAGTTCGCACCGGAGCCGCAGCGGAGATATGTGAACTGGCTCCATAGAAAGCCGGTCACAATCTCCTGCTATGGCGAATTGGATGCGGAGAATCTGCATCCAATTCACACTAGTGTGAACCCAGCCTAAAAGCTTAAAGCGGTTGTTAACCACATTTTTTTTCCCTTACCTGCAAGGCAAAGGCATAATGTGCTAGTATGCATCGCATACTAGCATATTATGTGAAACTTACCTGAAAACTAAGCCTTCCAGCGATGCAATGTCATCGCTGGAGACAGCTTTCATCTTCACCCGTCATGCTTCCGGGTCTGCGGACTCCGGCTCTGTGACTGGCCGGAGCCGCAATGACATCACTCCCGCGCATGCATGCAGGAGCTGGTGGGCACGGCAAAGGGCTCTGAAAGAATGGCACGGGTGGCCGTTCCTTCAGAGCGCATGCGCCAGTGATGTCACAGTGCATGTACAGTAAATATCTCCTAAACAGTGCACATTTAGGAGATATTTAAACTACGTATGGGTAAGCCTTGATAAAGACCTACCTATAGGTAAAATTCAAAGATGGAAATTTACTTCTTCTTTAAACAAACCTTGCTAAAAGCTCTGCAAATGCTTTGTCAAAGCTTGCTGTTTACACTGCTCTTATACAAAGCTGAAGCCCGTGTGGAACTATGTCCTGTGTTCTGGAGGAGAAGAGTGATGAAGGAGTTGTTATCCAGTGGGTGTCTCCTGTGCTTCTGGCCTGTTTCACACAGGCTTCAGCTTGTATAAGAGAAGTGTGAACTCCACTTTGTAAATGTTGAATCCTAATGTGAATGTTGATTGCTACTTTAAACAAGCTTCTGGCTGGCTTCAGCACTTCTTGAAGTTTGTTGAAAGCCTGCTGAAGCCTGCTAGCCGCGTGCTTAAAGTGGCAATCAACACTTCCTTTAGGATCCGTGTTCAACATTTACAAACTGGAGTTGAATGCTGAAAGCTCTGCAAATGCTTAGTAAAAGCTTGCTGTTCACACTGCTCTCATACAAACTGAAGCCTGTGTGTAACAGGCCTAAGACCTCCTATAATTAGGGGTCCTACTGCCCATGTAAGCGGGCACCCATTACCACAGGGGCACAATGGAATGTGTTTATGATGTTTCACACTGGTCTAGTTGCTATGGGGGGTACTAGACAGTGGGTGGAAACCTTAACAGATGAGGGCATGAATGTCCATACAGCCCTGGCCAATTAGAAGCAGAAGTGCCCCAATGCATGCTGGATGACTGTATTTACATCTGAAGAGCACATGGCCTCTGGGTCTTCCTCTACAGAGAGAGGTCCAGGTGCTGCCACCTCTCCCCAGCACAGGCTGCCATGCGGCCTCAGTTGGGTGACCTGAGGGCCTGAAACATTGAAGCTGCAACCCATGGTTCTCTGACAGAGTGAGGATGTCCACGGATCCTGTCTGGTATCACAGAGGAAGGTGACCTACGACCAGGGCCTTGTGAGTACAGACCCCCTAAAGCAGTGGTCCCCAACCTTTTTGGCACTGGGGACCGGCTGCATGGAAGAAAATTGTGCCAAGGATCGGGGGGCACGTGGGGGATTTTTCGTGGGCAATGGCTGGTGTTAGCGCTTCAATCATCACGGCACCATGCTTGATATGGTGTCAGGGTGATTGAAGCACATTATTTTTATTATTACATTGTAGTGCAGAATTAGTGGGAGCCCTGAGCGTGTCACTTGCCACTGTCGCCTGCCACCAGATGTGGATTGTCACTTGCTACGCCACATGCCACGTTGCCTGTCAACAGATGTGGAATGTCACTTGCCACGCCACCTGTCATGTTGCCTGTGACCAGATGCGGAATGCCACTTGCCATGTCACTTGCCACAAGTTGTGGATTGTCACTTGCCACGTTGCCTGTCACCAGATGCGGAATGTCACTTGCCATGCCACCTGCCACGTTGCCTGTCACCAGATGCGGAATGTCACTTGCCACGCCAACTGCCACCATATGCGGAATGTCACTTGCCATGCTGCTTGCCACCACTGCATTGGTGGCAGCACTAGTCCATTTAGCACAGAGGCAGGCCTCTGTGCAGTGGTGGGTTCCGAATGAAGGCAGGAAGTGAAAGATGATGTAATCTCTCTGCTCCCCGCCACACCTCCGACACTGAGGCTGACAGGACACCGGCTGTGAGGGCAGGAGAGTGGTGATGCGGGGGGCGGAGAGAGATGATGTCATCTCTGCTTGCCCGCTCACTTCTTCCATCCACCGCTCTCATATGCAGGCCGCTCAGCTGTCTCATGCCGCCCGTCCGGCTCTCTTATGCCGGCCTCCCTGCTCTTTCATGCCCACCCAGGTATCTCATGCTGGCCGCCCGCACACGCGATCTGGCTGCAGAAAGACCACGGCCCGACGAAGGTGTTCTATCAGGTTAAGGTGAGGACTCTGTTCAGGCAAGTCAAGTTCCTCCACCCCAAACTCGCTAATCCATGTCTTTATGGACCTTGCTTTGTGCACTGGTGTGCAGTTATGTTTGAACAGAGGGGCCATCCCCAAAACTGTTCCCACAAATTTGGAAGCATGAAATTGTCCAAAATGACTTGGTATGCTGACGCCTTAAAAGTTCCCTTCACTGGAACTAAGGGACCAAGCCCAACGCCTGAAAAACAACCCCACACCATAATCCCCCCCCCCCTTCCACCAAATGATTTGGACCAGCGCACAAAGCAAGGTCCATAAAGACATGGTTGAGCGAGTTTGGGGTGGAGGAACTTGACTGGCCTGCACATAGCCCTGACCTCAAACCGATAGAATACCTTTGGAATGAATAAGAGCGGAGACTGCGAGCCAGGCCTTCTCGTCCAACATCAGTGCATGACCTCACAAATGTGCTTCTGGAAGAATGGTCAAACATTTCCATAGACGCACTCCTAAACCTTGTGGACAGTCTTCCCAGAAGAGTCAAAGGGTGGGCCAACTCAATAATGAACCCTACGGACTAAGACTGGGATGCCATTAAAGTTCATGTGCGTGTAAAGGCAGGTGTCCCAATACCTTTGGTAATATAGTGTATGAATCTGGCCTTAAACCGGAGTTCCGCTGATTTTTTTTTTTTAAAGTCAGCAGCTACAAATACTGCAGCTGCTGACTTTTAAAATATGGACACTTACCTGTCCAGGGCGCCCGCGATGTCGGCACCCGAAGCCGATCTATCCCTCGGCTCTCGGGTGCTGCCGCCGCCATCTTCGGTAAGGAAATCAGGAAGTGAAGTCTTGCGGCTTCACCTCCTGGTTCCCTACTGCACATGCACATGCACGACTCGCGCTGCACGTTCCCTGCTGTCTCCTGGGACCTGTGTGTCTCCCAGAAGACAGCGGGGGGATGGAGAAGGCCCCGGAAGTGGCGTAGATACCCACGGGTGGCTCGGGTATCTATGCCAGGAAGTGGGAGCAAAATACCTGTATTAGACAGGTATCTGCTCCCCCTGAAAGGTACCAAATGTGACACCGGAGGGGGGAGGATTCCGAAAAGCAGAAGTTCCATTTTTGGGTGGAACTCCGCTTTAAGGAGTAAATATTTACCTTACTCCTAGCTCCAGCAGGCTCCCTCCGGTGCTGTGATCAGTCCCCCAAAGCTGATCTGTAAGTTGCGACCAACTCCAGTCTTCCCAGTGCACCATACAGGGTTAATGTCTCTACCAGACTGGAGCTTCAAGTAGAGGAGCGTCAGATGGAGTGGGAAATCAGGTAAGTGATTGAGCCTCTTGTGACACCCCCTAGACAAAATGTCACTCTTCAAGAGCAGGGGAAGCCCCCTGCAACATATTCCTGCTGTCAACCTCACATACCCGAAACCAAAATAAATGGGGCTGAAGAAAAAATCTTTTGTTTCGTTTCAGACCTTTTTTTTTTTTTTTTTTTTTTTACAGTTTGTGTTATGCCCCGTACACACGGTCGGATTTTCCGACGGAAAATGTGTGATAGAACCTTGTTGTCGGAAATTCCTACCGTGTGTGGGCTCCATCACACATTTTCCATCGGATTTTCCAACACACAAAGTTTGAGAGCAGGATATAAAATTTTCCGACAACAAAATCCGTTGTCGGAAATTCCGATCATGTGTACACAAATCCGACGCACAAAGTGCCACGCATGCTCAGAATAAATAAATAGATGAAAGCTATTGGCCACTGCCCCGTTTAGAGTCCTGACGTACGTGTTTTACGTCACCGCGTTCAGAATGATCGGATTTTCCGACAACTTTGTGTGACCGCGTGTATGCAAGACAAGTTTGAGCCAACATCCGTCGGAGAAAATCCTAGGATTTTGTTGTCGGAATGTCCGAACAAAGTCCGGCCGTGTGTACGGGGCATTAAAGTTTCCAGTTAAAACTTTTTTTTATGTTTTGGATAGTGTGGATAGGTTAGAACCTCTGGCATGTATTTGTCTTTGCTCCTGTTATGCAGTTCTAACCTCGCTATTTGTCCTGGCAACCAGGGAATGGGAAAATGGGAAAACTAAAAAAAATATTTTTTACATTGTACTTGGTTTTTTGTCTGTCTGTCTGTCTGTCTTTCTATCTATCTATCGATCTATCTATCTAGTTTTATATTCTTTAACTGTGTGTCTTATTCAGGGAATAGGGGGAAGCATCCCAGATAAGCAGACTCTGCAGTTTAGTGCCAGCTTCAGGCCCATTAACATGAATGGTAAATGCAGAAAAATGCACTTAAATGATCAAAAAAAAACAAACAAAAAATGTGCATAAATTCCTTCATATGCACAAATGTGGAAAGGCTGAAATATAGGAAACTGTAGGAAGAGAAATAAGGACATGTAGCCCATAGCAATTAATAATCGGTTATGTTTCATTTAAGAAAAAGTGTTTTATAAAATGGTATCTGTTATATGGCATTACTGAAAACTGCATTTTACTGTTTGTTTTAACCTGTTTGGAACATTGTGTCCAAAATAACTGAACAAGGAAGGTGGAATTGTATTTGTGCTGTGCTGGGAGACTGATAATTACACTGTCACTCACAATATAAAGGTTTCAGTGCCTAGGCTGCGAATGTGCTACCGTCTTATGTGTCCCAGCAAAGGCAATTAATAAATTGTTAGAGCACCTGCCGTCTATGACAAACAGTTTTCAAAATCTATTAATCATTTTTCTTTTATTAATAGTTAATCAATTTACAATTTTTAAAATATTCATATACATTTTACCAGTTCTCAAACATTTTGCCCCCTTCATGACCAGGCCATTTTTTTCTATTCGGCACTGCATTACTTGGCGATTGCACGGTCATGCAACACTGTACCTAAACATAATTTAGATCATTTTTCTCACACAAATCAAGTTTTCTTTTGATGGTATTTGATCACCACTAGTTTTTTTATTTTTTCAATATAAACGAAAAAAGACTGACACTTTTGAAAAAAATATATTTTTTGCTTTCTGCTATTAAACACATGCAGTACAAAAAAAATATTCTTCATAAATTTTGGCCAAAATGTATTCTGCTACATGTTTGGTAAAAAAAACAAGTGTATATTGATAGTTTTGTCTGACAATTATAGCTTTAAAAAACTATTGTGTGTATGTGTAAAATATATATATTATATACTGGATTCTCTATATCATTTTTTTTTTTAAATACTAATGGCGGTAATCAGGGACCTATAACAGGACTGCAATACTGCGGCGGGCAATCTGACACTGGGGGGGAACTAACTAACTGCCACTGACATTACCAGTGACATAAATACAGTGATCAGTGCTAATAATATGCACTGTCACTGTATTAATGACACTGGCACTGGGTAGGAAGAGGTTAACATCTAGGGCAATTAAAGGGTTAAATGTGTGTGTGATATGTGCTGCTTTTACTAAGGATCTTGTGTGTGTGTGTGGTATGTTTGTTGTGTTTTTTTTCCCCCTGGCCCGGCAGACTTTTCGACTGACTTTACGACGGACTTTCTGAATGAACGGACTTGCCTACACACAATCAACCAAAGTCCGTCAAAATCGTACGTGATGACGTACGACCGGACTAAAAAAAGGAAGTTCATAGCCAGTAGCCAATAGCTGCCCTAGCGTGGATTTTTGTCCGTCGAACTAGTATACAGACGAGCGGACTTTTCGACCGGACTCGTGTCCGTCGGATAGATTTGAAACGTGTTTCAAATCTAAGTGCGTCCATCTTTTGAGAAAACAAAGTCCGCTGGAGCCCACACATGATCGAATTGTCCGACGAAATCCCGACCGCCGGGCAAAGTCTGCCATAAAGTCCGCTCGTGTGTACGCAGCTTAAGTGTATCCAAATCTGCTAGTACATCTAACAAAGTGAAGTTCACACTTTGTAAGCAGTTACAGCAACTTTTTTTTTTTCCTTTGAATAACCGATTTACATAAAAGCCGATCATTGTAAACACCCCTGGTGGTGGTAAATGGTTTCTCATCCTTTTCTTTTCAATGTTTTGGGTCCCTTCTTTGTGAAAGAGTAACCCAAAACATTAACACAGCCCCCCCAACAAAAAAAAGAACTTAATTCACATGCTAAAGGGTATTGATCTCTTCTAGTGCCAGCATATGTATGGAAGGGCAGGAGGAAGTTATGTGCAATTTATCAGGTAAGGTACTTTAGGTGGACCCCCTTGCCTTTTCAATATGCAAAAAAAATGAAAAGCTACCAATTTGTAATTGCCATTACCAATTTTATAAAAAGAAAGTCCAGGGCTTCTTTTTGCTTCCTCGGCAGCATCTATGTTTTTACCAGTCTCTGATAAGGGTAATTATTTAATCAACTGAAACAAACAAAAAAAAACTATACTCATTACAAACGTTTCTCACAAATATAAAACCTAGTTAGCTGGCTGTGAGCTTGTGAAACATCTGAGACAGATTTACCATTGTAACTGCAACCCTTTCCCTCCTTAGGCCCCTTTCACACTGGGGCGGGATGGGCGTCGGCGGTAAAGCGCCACTATTTTTAGCGGCGCTTTACCGTCAGATTTGGGGTGCTATTCGGCCGCTCGCGGGGCAGTTTTACCCTAGCGGCCGAGAAAGGGTTAAAAACCACCACAAAGTGCCTCTGCAGAGGCGCTTTGCCGGCGGTATAGTCGTGGTGCCCCATTGATTTTAATGGGCATGAACGGTGGAGGAGCAGTATACACACTGCTCCTTCACCGCTCCAAAGATGCTGCTAGCAGGACTTGTTTTACCGTCCTGCCAGCGCACCGCTCCAGTGTGAAAGCCCTCGGGGCTTTCACAGCAGCAGCTGTTTCAGATCAGTTTGCAGGCGCTATTTTTAGCGCAATAGCGCCTGAAAAACTACCCAGTGTGAACGGGGTCTTAAACAAACACATTTAAAGGTAACTAGTGACAAATGGGCCTGTGTAGTAAGCTGACACTTTTAGCCTGGGTTCACATATATGCGATCCTGCAACCAGTGTGATTCCAGCGTCGGTTCTTGCATCTCATCTCCCCCGCAGGCACGCTGTACTCTGCGTACAGGTGCGGGTGTCAACACAAAGTTAACGGCAGTGCGAACTGTGAATTCGGACAGGAATCGTATCGCATGGGTGTGAACACCCATGCGATCCGATTCCAGTGCGGGGGCGGGGGGAAGGTTTCTGCACCTTTTTTTTGTGAGTTCAGCCATACAACTGTGTGGCTGAATTTGCATTGCACAGACATCGCATGTGATTGGCACAGTGGTGATTCATAGTGATTCAAAGGGTCCGCGCTTAGGACGTGTATGAAGGTTGCAGCCTCCCCAAATAGCCCCCCGTAGGAGGGCTCTAAAATATATACAAAAGAGGATGAAAGGGGTGAGTGGCGCTACCTATATGCCTTTAAGCTTTACCAGACACTGATAGAAGTCACAAGCCTGCTATATACTGCTGATGAGAAAAGGTACTTAGCAGTTCATATTTACTAAAATAATTTCATTTCCATGTACTGTGGGAGACCAAATATAGTGAATGCAGGGTTCTGGGTTTAGTAACACTTTAACCACTTCAATACAGGGCACTTTCACTCTCTTCCTGCTCAGTCCAATTTTCAGCACTGTTGCATTTTCAATGACAATTGCACAGTCATGCAACACTGTACCCAAACAAATTTTTTATCCCCCCCCCCCACACACACAAATATAGCTTTCTTTTGGTGGCATTTGATCACCACTGGGGTTTTTATTTTTTGCACTACAAAAAACAAAAGCTTTTCGTTTCTCTTACAAAACTTTGTAAATAAGTAAATAAGTACGTTTTGCCAAAACATCTTTCAGGACAACACCCTAGAGATCATGGCTTCTCCCACAACAGGAAACGCCTCATCATCCAAATCTTTAATAGGAGGCCTCCACCCAGCTTTCCTTTCATTTTTTTTTTTGTGTTTCCTCCAGCCGGTAGGAACACCTCTGGTGGGAGCCATGATCTCTCAGGGCTATCCTGGGAGACAAAATGTTCTTGCCTGCCCCCCCCCCCCCCTTTTCTTTTTTCTTTCTTTTCTTTTTTTCTTCTGTAGATGTGATCCTCCCACTTGCTTGATGGTCCGTGGTCTCCTTCTTCCCCTTCTGTGCTCAGGGAGAGCCTGTACTGCTTGGGAGTGCTGCCCAGTTCAGTTTTCTTTCAGATGGGCGGTGTGTGAAGGCCCCCCGCTTGCCACCCGCATAGCAGGACAGCGGCAGTGTAAGGCTGAGCAGCCGCCATTGTTCTGGTGGCCGGGGAGAGCCCTAGGCTACGTCCTGTGCAATGCACAGGAAGAGGCAGCACTTCCGGGTCAGGCATGCGGCGCCATTTTTAGCCACAAAGCTCAGGGGGAGAGGGCAGGGTCATCTGATGCCTTTTTAAGCTTCCGCTTCCGGGTCGGCACGGCAGCGTTTTTGTATCCAGGAACCGGCTTTTCTGCAGCCACGTGACCGCAGTGCACTCTGCAGTGGAGGACAGTGCAGCGGAGAAGGGGGCAACCTAAGGCACCAGCAAGGCCAAGGTAATGGACTGTGTTCCTATTTAATGTGGCCGTTTCTCCTATGGGTTATCACCCCCCACCCCACCCTTAGAAGGACCTCTCTCTGGTGACAGCACAGTGTCTACATAGTTAGCACTTCTGCCTAGCCTCAGGGGGCTCCACTAGACTTGGTTGTGGTCGTGGGGCTTGCTTGGGCATAGGGAAGTAAGAGGTCCTTTCCTAGTGCACCTGGGTGTTTTTTTAGATGTGTGCTTGCTGGGCAGCAGTACTTCAGCATGGTTCTATTGTTTCCTTCTTTTTGTCCAGGCTGAAAGCTCTGTTCATCCAGTAAAGAGAAGGTGTCCTGTTTGCAAAGAAAGTTAAGCGAATCATGAACAAAGCTCCTTTGGGCGGATTGTATCACGGATTTAGTCAAGGAGGAGTCTCCATCTATTTGTGGCAATCTTTTTACAACTATTAGGGTGAGCTTCATGACACTTTTCAGGCTTTCAGGTCAAACCTGAGAGAAGAGCCTGGGCCCTCAGGGGAAACTAGGGCCCTGCAGCAGACCTCAGAGTCTCAAGGGGTTTCTCTGGTTCAGCAGGAAGGTCCGACTTCCCAGGATACTTCCCAAGATCCTGTTTCACCCTCTCAGGGGGGGGCGGATTCAGAAGAGGAAAATGAGGCAGATTCCGCCCCTAAGTACAAAATATCCCTGGATGAGGTAGGGGGGTCTACTTTAAAGTAATCCACGTTACCTTGGGGATAAAGGAGGAGAAGGAGCTCTCCCTGCACGGCCGTATGTATGGAGGTTTAGGGGACTCCAAAAGCTGCGTTTTTTCCCCGTGCATTCAATAGTCACAGACATGGTTAACAAAAGAATGGCTGGAGCCGGAGAAGAAACCATTCTTTTCTCTGGCCCACAAAAGAAGATTCCCCTTTGAGGAAGACCCTGACTCCATCTGGAACAAAGTTCCAAAACTGGATTCTGCCTTCTCATGGATTTCGAAATCGACTGACCTCGCTTTTGAAAATATGGGCACACTAAAGGAGCCTATGGATAAGAGGATAGACCTACTTCTTTAAAAAGCCTGGCAATCCATGAACAATCTGAAACCGGCAATGGCAACAACATGCATTGCTAGGAATCTGGAGCACTGGTTTAATCAGATGACATCCCATATTATAGCAGATTCCCCAAAAACGAGATTCTGGAATACTTTGCAACCCTATCTGCAACAGTGGCATACATTGAGGATGCTTCAGCAGAGTCTATATATATGTTGGCTAGGTCCGCAGCGTTAACTAACTCTGCTAGGAGGGCCTTATGGCTAAAAACCTGGCCTGGAGATGCAGCATCAAAGAACAGGCTGTGTGGCAACCCCTTTGCAGGGGATTTGATATTTGGATTGGAACTAGAATCCATTCTTGACAGGACAGCCAATAAAAAGAAATCGTTTCCGGTCAAGATAAAGAAGTTTTTTTTTTTCAACCCCAGAAAGGGAAGCGGGAAGATAAAGCGCAGGGGAAAAGGAAGCCATGGTCCTTCCAAAAACCCAAAGGTAGGAGTGGAGTGCTCTTCAATCCTCCTGCGACTTCCGAAAAATCGCAGTAACCCCTTCCTCCCAGTTGGGGGAAGGCTCTAGGAGTTTTCTTCTGCAGCAGAGAAGTATTGCTTAAAACCAGTTCATTTTAAACATACTCTCCCAGGGCTATGCGATCAAATTCACAGAAGAACCTCCAAGAAGGGTTTTTGGTGACAAACGCTCCAGGGGATCAGGGCTCTCGCCATGAAGTCCCTAATTCAGGAACTGAGATCAGAGTCATTGTTGCGGTTCCTACAAGAGCGTTTTTACAGGGCTCAGGAAAGTGCCGTCTCATCCTAAATCTCAAAGGGCTAAATCGCTCGGTGGGGTACAGAAGATTTCGGATGGATTCCACTTTTGCAGCCAAAAACCTTCTGAAAAGAATTTGGTTTTCATCCCTTCTTCATATACAGCTCAATCTGTATTGGCACCTTCTGTTGAGACAGGGCCTGCTGATACAGGGCACTCTATTCCACCAGGAGGTAGCGAAGCTAAAACTCACAGCCTGGCTTCTGAAGAGCAGCTTCTGAGGAAGAAGGGATTTTCAAATAGGTTAGTTGCTACCCTCCTATCCAGTAGAAAGCGTGTTACCAGAGCAATTTATTCCAAGGTCTGGAAAGTTTTCAACTCCTGGTGCACTACATCCGGCCAGCCCTTTAGAGGATATTTCTTCTGTCCTGGAATTCCTGCAAGATGGAGCGGATAAAGGTTTGGCAGTCAGTACCCTTAAAGTCTAGGTGGTTTTTAGAAAAAAACTATCTCATCAGAACCCTTAGTGATTTGATTCGTTAGCGGTAGTGATCAGAGGCTGCCCAAAGTGTGACTTATCGGTTTTACAGGCTCTGACCAGGAAATCCTTTGAACCTATTGATTTAGCCTCCCTGAGACCGATTACATTAAAAACTGTTTTTTAGTGGATATAATGACAGCTCAAAGAATTAGTGAGCTTCAAGCCTTGTCAATCACGGAGCCATTTTTTTTTCTATAATTTTTTTCCTGACAGAATTGTTCTGAAAACAGATCTTAATTTTTTACCGAAGGTGGCTTCCGTACAAAATCGATTTCAGGAGATTATACTTCCTACATTTTGCTCTAATCCTTCGGGAAAGAAGGAAGAAGAATTCCATACTTTGGATGTTAAGAGAGCAGTCTTAAGTTACCTCAAAACCACCAAGGACATTTTTTGTTTTATATGCTGGTAGTAAGAAAGGAAGACAAGCTACCAGGGGAACCATTGCCAGATGGTTGAAAATGGCTATCGCAGAAGCCTATTCCTTTTCAGGTCAAGAGTCCAGTTAGTATTCGGGCTCATTCTTCAAGAGCTTCGGCGGTGAGTTGGACAGAGAAAGCTGGTGCCCCCCCCCGAACAGATCTGTAAAGCAGCTACATGGACGAGTCTGACGACCTTTGCCTGTCATTATAGGTTAAACCTCCTGACGGCAGGGGTTGCTTATGTTTCAGCCGGGGCTGGAGGTTCTCTACAAACAACTGAAGGAAAGATGGGTGGAGACCTCCTATTAAAGATTTGGATGATGAGGCGTTTCCTGTTTTAGGAGGGGCCATGATCTCTCGGGTGCTGTCCTGAAAGACTATTGGAAAACAAGTTACCGGTAAGTCTAACTTGAAATTTCTACTTCACTGATGAGGCAGTACTAATTGGCACTGATGAGGTGGAACTGATGGGCACTGATGATGACGCACTTATATGTAGCACTGCTGGGCACTTATAGGCAGCACTGATGGGTGGCACTGGCAGGCATCACCGATGGACACAGTGCCATACCTAAT
This sequence comes from Lithobates septentrionalis, assembly GCA_037952835.1. Taxonomy (NCBI): domain Eukaryota; kingdom Metazoa; phylum Chordata; class Amphibia; order Anura; family Ranidae; genus Lithobates; species Lithobates septentrionalis. The sequence goes on along the minus strand of JBBDGP010002778.1, from coordinate 178,727 downwards.
GGGCACTGATTGGCATCCCTGGTGGTCTTCAGTGGGCACCCTTGATGGGTCTGCACTGATAATGTGCTGATCATCAGCGCAGACCCCCCTCCCACTGTGAGGAGAGCAGCCGATCGGCTCTCCTCTACTTGTGTCTGTCAGCGCGAATAGAGGAAAAGCCAATAAACAGCACTTCCGGGTTACCATGTGATGAGCTGTGATTGGACACAGCTGATCACATGTTAAAGAGCTACTGCGCACCCTCGTGGCCTATCCTGCTGGACATCCAGTCAGAAAAAAGGAAACACTTTGCGTCCATCATTTTGCCATATGGCGGGCGGGAAGTGGTTAATAGAAAAGTAGAGGGACTCGCAGGACCACCAGGAATTTCACATAAGGGAAGCAATACAAAGAGAACAGGATACTTTTTCATACAAGTACATGGTACAGCAGGCATATATAAGGAATATGAAATGTTGGGTTTACATACTCTTTAACCAGTTCCTGCCTGGCCGTCAATCTGCTATAGACCGGGCAGGAACTGGTTCAAGAGTATGCAAACCCAACATTTCTTATTCCTGATATGTGCTGCCTCCTACCAGGTGGACGTCATATGACATCATGCTGCTCGTGTGCGCCCCCCCGGGGGTCGCACAGCGTGGCGCTTGGTGGTGAGCCGTGTCCCTCAGACACAGAGCATCACTGACCAGGGTATAGAGTCAATGACATTGGCTCTTTACCTTGTGATCAGCTGACTTTCCTGTGACAGGGGACATTTACACTAATCAGTGCCCATCCATGCAGCCTATTAGCACACATCAGTGCAGCCTTATCAGCACACATCAGTGAAGAAGAAAAATTACTTATTTTATACAAAGCGTTTTTACTTTCAAAATTAGAACAGAAACAAAGAACTTTTTTTTTTTCTAAATTTTCGGTCTTTTTTCATTTGTTTAGCAAAAAAATAAAAACCCAGTGGTGTTTAAATACCATCAAAAGAAAGCTCTGTCTCAAAAAATGATGAAAATTATATGGGTACAATGTTGCATGACTGCGCAATTTTCAGTGTAACAGTGCTGAGAGCTGAAAATTGGTCTGGGCAGGAAGGGGGTGAAAGTGCCCAGTAGGTAAGTGCTTAAAGCGGCGTTCCAGTCGTTTTTGTGTTTATTAAAAGTCAGCAGCTACAAAAAATGCTGACTTTTAATAAACACACACACACTCACCTCCCGAACCCTCGCTTCTCTCTCTCGCTTCTCCCCCACATTACAAGTGTGGGCACCCGGCTGTGACAGCTTGCTGCTTCACAGCCAGGTGCGAGTCATGCTGCGCCTCCTCAATGGTCGGGCAAAATTCTGGTACCTGTGATGTGTCCCAGAAGATTGCAGGGAGGGAGGGGAGAGAAGAACTTCCACAAATGTTGCATAGGAGGGGGGAGGAGTGCTTAAAGCGGAACTTCCCCTTTTGGGTGGAGCTCTGCTTTAAGTTATTAGAGTCCTGTTATTTGTTTGTATTACTCCAATGAGATTGTCCTTTATCCTGCTTCAGCCCAATCATGATCACAGACACTTAAAAAATATAAAGGTGCTGTTGAAATTAGAGGATAGAAAACTAAGGTATTTGTTATTAGATAGTTTCAGCCCTGTTAGCATCCTGCTACAAAAGATTGGACAACATTATAAGTTGACATTTCTATTCAGACAAGGAGAAAATAAAAATGAACATCAGGACAGCTCTCCCTAATGCTCTGTACACACGGTCGGATTTTCCGACGGAAAATGTGTGATAGGACCTTGTTGTCGGAAATTCCGACCGTGTGTGGGCTCCATCATACATTTTCCATCAGATTTTCCGACACACAAAGTTTGAGAGCAGGCTATAAAATTTTCCGACAACAAAATCCGTTGTCGGAATTTCCGATCGTGTGTACACAAATCTGAAGCACAAAGTGCCACGCATGCTCAGAATAAATAAAGAGATGAAAGCTATTGGCTACTGCCTGTTTATAGTCCCGACGTACGTGTTTTATGTCACCGCGTTCAGAATGATCGGATTTTCCGACAACTTTGTGTGACCGTGTGTATGCAAGACAAGTTTGAGCCAACATCCGTCGGAAAAAATCCTAGGATTTTGTTGTCGGAATGTTCGATCAATGTCCGACCGTGTGTACGGGGCATAAGAGTTAATGATACATTACATTAAGAGGGTAAGCATGGAGATTCACATTTTCCAAATGTCTATTACCAAGTGGGTCTGTCCCAAAAGTACAATTTTACTCAGTTTACACTTCTAAAAGTATATGTGCTCCCTACCTTCACGGCTAATTTTTTTTTTTTTTTTTTAGGTGCACTAATACTTCTGAACAGCAGAATTTTAAGTGTTTTATAATCCATCAATATTTTATATTTCGTTCGTAGTGGTATTAGTTAACAGCCTGACTATAATGCAGGCACTCTCAAATGCCAACTTTTATGTGGTCAGCATCTCCAATGCTCCAGATCCTCCAAATCATATCGGAGGATGCTCTGATATGCAAATGTAGACTTTCTTGGCTATGGCTGATGCCTTCCCTTATCCCTTATTGCTTTGTGCAAGGTGATGGTTGGACCCAATGTCATAAAAGGAGCTGTTGAAGAAAGCAGGTCAGCCCTTGGCTCTGAAGGCATTGTCCAAATATCTTTGGCATGGTATTAGTCTCATTGGTGATGTCACATGAAGTATTGTAAATTTTGCTGACAACCCTGCTCAAGCTTTCTCAGAGTAGGGTTGCGCCCAAGACCTCCAAAGAGGTTGTGCTACTTTATCTTTGCACTATACACAGAGAGCAATGAAGGATAGGCCAACAATTTCCAGTCTGCCCAGCATACTAATTGATGCTCTGATAATTTGCTGTGATTGTTTTCTATACATTCATGGTCATGGCTTTTTTTTTCATGATTACCCCAATACTGCGTATCATGAGATAATTTGACTCTGTGTATGGCTAACTTAAGCAGGCACACAGTATACTGCAGAAAGATGACTCACCAGTAGACTAATCTCTTTGGTGTATTAGGATATCTGGATACACCACTGATAAAAGGGCAAGCAAATTCAGCCTTTATTGAGATACATGACTGTTATTTGTCAAGGGTATAACTAAAAATGATGGAGCTTCTTAACAAAATCATTATTGGACTCTGCAGAACTACTAACACCAACTTAAAAGCAACTAAGTGCTCGGTGCACAAACATATATAAGTGGAATTATTAAACAAATCCTAGTAATGTCTCTTTAGTTCAGCTGTGGTAAGTTTACACATTTTTTAATATGTACATTAAATTACTAAGGCCAGCTATACTTTGTATAAATGTGTGTCTTCAGCTGCAGATGTTTCACCATGCTCTCTGGGGTATCTTTTACAAGGCAGTTTTACACATAGATCCTGAGCTCCACAGTGTCCCATCTTCAGTGAACATGAGTACCACCAGTGGTGGATGTCCCACGCTTTTAGGGATGCAACCACTTTGGTATTCCAAATGCAGTTGTACTTGGTGTGGGGCTTTTAACATTATGCTGCTAAGATCTCAGAGCATCAAGGTCAACTGATCTGGAGAAACCCTAAGATTGATTTACTAAAACTGGAAAGTGCAAAATAAGGTGCAACTGTGCATTGTAGCAAATCGGCTTCTAACTTCAGCTTGTTCAATTAAACTTTGATAAAAAACCTGGAATCTGATTGGTTTATATGCAGAGCTGCATCAGATTTTCACTCTCCAGTTTTAGTAAATCAACTTAAAGTAAAACTATTAACTTTTTTTTTTCCATCTTGAATAGAGCAAGGGAGAGTTATAACCCCTGTCAGATTTTTTTTTTTGCCATCTGTGTCCCATTGCGGAGATTTCCCATAACTTCCTGTCCCATAGCCAAACCAGAAGTGAGAGGAAATCCCTGCAAATTAAGGGAATTCCTTGGGGACCCCCAGCTCACTAGAACTAGTGTCCCCATTGGAAGATTTCCGCTCTATTACTTTTCTGGGGACAACGCAATTTGGGATTTTCTTTTACTTTCAAAAATAATGGTAAACAGTACAAAAAGAGGGCGAATCTCATTAAAGCGGACCTTCAATAATTTTTTCAACTTTCCATCTATTAAATCTGCCCTTGTTGTTTTAACTTTGGATAGTAAAACATTATTTTTCTGACAGTAAATACCTTATACAGTCAACTTCCTGTTTCTTGTCTAGTAAGAAGCCTAGGCCAATGACATCATGCACAGCTCTCTCTCTCTCTTGTGAGAGTTTGCTAGCAAGGGAGGGGGAATGAGTCATAAGAGGGCCATTGAAAGCTGAAGAGCTGGAGGTGGGTCCCTGTGTGTCTGTGTAAATCCAGGAAGTGAACAGGCAGCAGCTTCAGCTGCCCACAGTTAAAATGGTTGCAGCCAGACTTAGTGGAGGGAGATTTCTGCAGCATATTTGGCAAGTACAGAATCACAGTATATATAAAATAATATGCAAAGTGGTTGAAAGGAAGCTTCAGAATGGTAGAGATGTTCTTATTACAAATTATGTGAGCAGACTGCAGTTCCTCGGTAACGGGGGCCCAGACAGCAATAAAAACTGGCGTTATAATCCCTCCTGTTCTATATCCAAAACGGAAAAAAAAAAGTTTTGCCTTTAGTTATACTTTAACTGTGTGGCTGATCCCCAATCTATTTGTTGTGGATGGGGAATCCTTCCTGCTGAGCTACTGAAGGCTCCCCTGCTGGCATAATGCAATAATCGGTCTTGCCGGTGGCACCGATCGCTCTGCATAAATTGATCAATAGATGGATCAAGGAGCCATGGATCAAGATCGCACATGGATCAAGATTGAATCTTGCTGAACTGGCTGAATTTCAATCCATTTATGGCTGGCTTAAATGGCACATCTACTCACAAAGAAACTTTAGCAATATCTCTTTACATGGACTCACAGCAAGTTGGCTTGCTATTGTGTATTTACCAAATAACAAAACGTGTTTATATATATATATATATATTTTTTTTTTATATATATATATATATATATATATATATATATATATATATATATATATATATATATATATATATATATATTCAGTGGGGAGAACAAGTATTTGATACACTGCCGATTTTGCAGGTTTTCCTACTTACAAAGCATATAGAAGTCTGTCATTTTTATCATAGGTACTCTTCAACTGTGAGAGATGGAATTGAAAACAAAAATCCAGAAAATCACATTGTATGATTTTTAAATAATTAATTTGCATTTTATTCCATGACAAAAGTATTTGATCACCTACCAACCAGTATGAATTTCAGCTCTCACAGACCTGTTATTTTTTCTTTAAGAAACCCTCCTGTTCTCCACTCATAACCTGTATTAACTGTACCTGTTTGAACTTGTTACCTGTATAAAAGACACCTGTCCACACACTCAATCAAACAGACTCCAACCTCTCCACAATGGCCAAGACCAGAGAGCTGTGTAAGGACATCAGGGATAAAATTGTAGACTTGCATAAGACTGGGATGGGCTACAGGAAAATAGGCAAGCAGCTTGGTGAGAAGGCAACAACTGTCGGCGCAATTATTAGAAAAAGGAAGAAGTTCAAGATGACGGTCAATCTCCCTCGGTCTGGGGCTCCATGCAAGATCTCACCTCGTGGGGCATCAATGATCATGAGGAAGGTGAGGGATCAGCCCAGAACTACACAGCATGACCTGGTCAATGACCTGAAGAGAGCTGGGACCACAGTCTCAAAGAAAACCATTAGTAACACACTACGCCGTCATGGATTAAAACCCTGCAGCGCACGCAAGGTCCCCCTGCCCAAGCCAGCGCATGTCCAGGCCCGTCTGAAGTTTGCCAATGACCATCTGGATGATCCAGAGGAGGAATGGGAGAAGGTCATGTGGTCTGATGAGACAAAAATAGAGCTTTTTGGTCTAAATTCCACTTGTCATGTTTGGAGGAAGAAGAAGGATGAGTACAACCCCAAGAACACCATCCCAACCATGAAGCATGGAGGTGGAAATATCATTCTTTGGGGTTGCTTTTCTGCAAAGGAGACAGGACGACTTCACCGTATTGAGGGGAGGATAGATGGGGCCATGTATCGCGAGATCTTGGCCAACAACCTCCTTCCCTCAGTAAGAGCATTGAAGATGGGTCGTGGCTGGGTATTCCAGCATGACAACGACCCGAAACACACAGCCAGGGCAACTAAGGAGTGGCTCCGTAAGAAGCATCTTAAGGTCCTGGAGTGGCCTAGCCAGTCTCCCGACCTGAACCCAATAGAAAATCTTTGGAGGGAGCTGAAGTCCGTATTGCCCAGCGACAGCCCCGAAACCTGAAGGATCTGGAGAAGGTCTGTATGGAGGAGTGGGCCAAAATCCTTGCTACAGTGTGTACAAACCTGGTCAAGAACTACAGGAAATGTATGATCTCTGTAATTGCAAAGGTTTCTGTACCAAATATTAGGTTCTGCATTTCTGATGTATCAAATACTTATGTCATGCAATAAAATGCCAATTAATTACATAAAAATCATACAATGTCATTTTCTGGATTTTTGTTTTAGATTCTGTCTCTCACAGTTGAAGAGTACCTATGATAAAAATTACAGACCTCTACATGCTTTGTAAGTAGGAAAACCTGCAAAAACGGCAGTGTATCAAATACTTGTTCTCCCCACTGTATACATGCTCTGTGGATTGGTTTTGCACAAAGAAGCTCCAATCCTCTTCTTTTTGGATCCTCTGCCAGTGATCCAGCCCCCCCCCCCCCCGGCTGAGTGCCCCCAATAGCAAGCTTCTTGCTATGGGAGCTCCTGAGCCGTGCTCCTGTCCTTGTCCATTCACACACAGAGCGCTGATTGGCCCTGCTCTGCACTCTCTCCTCATTAGCTTACTGGCTGTAATTGGCAGCAGCAGGAGCCAATGGCTCCCATTGCTGTGTGAGCCAATGAGGAGAGAGATCCAGGAGAGCCACTGCTCTCATTGTACATCGCTGGATTGAGAGGGGGGCTCAGGTAAGTAAGGGGGGGGGGACTGGGGGGAGCTGCATCCAGAAGGTTTTTTACCCTAATGCATAGAATGCATTAAGGTAGAAAAAAACCTTCCGCCGTTTAGAACCACTGTGAGCTGGCCATACCTGGTTCAGTTTATTTCGTTCAGCAGGAACCAGATACATTTTGATCCATCTATGAGCAGCTTGTCAGGTTTTTTTTTTCATGCAATTACAGCCTCTGGCTATAACCGACAGCAGTAATCATTGTATTCTGACAGGGGGCAAACCTCCCCCTGTCAGAATACAATAGTATAATTGCATTGCATAATAAATGGCCAGCCAAAGTCTCTGCCACAGGAGATGCAGGTTGTGACAAAAGGCCTATAGCAAACAGTAAATCATTGAAAGGGTTTAAATATACTGAATTTATTAAAAAGGAAATTATTGTGGTTTTTACATGCTGTATATATCTGCTTTATGGGCCAGTTCATACCAGGATCGCACGCAGGGCCGGTGCAAGGATTTTTGACACCCTAGGCGAAACCTCATTTTGCCGCCCCCTCTGGCTCCGCCCCTGACTCCACCCCTTTTTCCAGTGTTAAATGGTTTGATTTAACCCTCTAACTGCTACATCTGCATGACAGCTTGTTCTTTTGAAAAACAACAGACTTACGAGCAGGATCACCCACTAAATATAAAAGAGAAAACCTAAAAACAAAAAAACAAAACTAATGCAGCCACCCATGTAAGAATTGGTAAGCTGCAGTATAATATCCACTTTGTGGATAAAGTTAATCAAGTAATTCTGTTATACATCAATGTATGATGATGAGAAGAAAGGAGTTAAAACAGGAGATAAACAGACTGAAGTAAAGCTACTTCCAGTGCTGGCAAGGAGAGAGAGAGAGAGAGGGGCAGAGAGATAAAAAGAGAGAGCGAGGGGGTCAGGGAGAGAAAGAGGGAGAGAGAGATCAGGGAGAGAGAGGGGGGTCAGGGAGAGAGAGAGAGAGGTCAGGGAGAGAGAGAGAGAGAGAGAGAGAGAGAGAGGAGGGGGGTCAGGGAGAGAGAGAGAGGGGGAGAAAGAGAGAGAGAGGGGGGGTCAGGGAGAGAGAGAGGTCAGGGGAGAGAAAGGTCAGGGAGAGAGGGAGGTCAGGGGGAGAGAGAGAGAGAGAGAGAGAGAGAGAGAGAGAGAGAGAGAGAGAGAGAGAGAGAGAGAGAAGTCAGGAAGAGAGAGAGAAAGAGAGAGAGGGGGGGGGTCAGGGAGAGAGAGAGAGAGAGAGAGAGAGAGAGAGAGAGAGAGAGAGAGAGAGAGGTCAGGGAAAGAGAGAGAGAAAGAGAGGTCAGGGAGAGAGAGGCCTGAGAGAGGGAGAGAGAGAGAGGGGGGTCAGGGAGAGAGAGGGGGGGTCAGGGAGAGAGAGAGGGAGAGAGAGGTCAGTGAGAGAGAGAGGGGGGGTCAGGGAGAGGGGGAGAGGGGGGTCAGGGAGAGAGGGAGAGAGAGATCAGAAAGAGAGAGAGAGAGGGGGGTCAGGGAGAGAGAGAGAGGCAGAAAGGGGTCAGGGGGGGAGAGAGAGAGGGGGGGTCAGAGAGAGAGAGAGGCCAGGAGAGAGAGAGAGGTCAGGGAGAGAGAGGCATGTGTGAAACAGAGAGGGGGGGAGAGAGGGGGGTCAGGGAGAGTGAAGCCTGTGAGAGAGAGAGGGAGAGAGGGGGGTCAGGGAGAGAGAGAGGGGGGTCAGGGGGAGAGAGAGGGATAGAGAGAGAGGGTGTCAGGGAGAGAGGGAGGGGCAGGGAGAGAGAGGGGGGGGTCCAGGAGAGAGAGAGGGGGTCAAGGAGAGAGAGAGAGAGTAGAGTCAGGGGGGAGGGAGAGAGAGAGGGGGGGGGGGTCAGGGAGAGAAAGAGGTCAAAGAGAGAGGGTCAGGGAGAGAGAGGGGGTCAGGGAGAGAGAGGGGGGGTCAGGGAGAGAGGGAAAGAGAGGTCAGGGAGAGAGAGAGAAAGAGAGGTCAGGGAGAGAGAGGCCTGAGAGAGGGAGAGAGAGAGAGGGGGGTCAGGGAGAGAGAGAGAGGGGGGTCAGGGAGAGAGAGGTCAGGGAGAGAGAGGGGGGGTCAGGGAGAGGGGGAGAGGGGGGGTCAGGGAGAGAGGGAGAGAGAGATCAGGAAGAGAGAGAGAGAGGGGGGTCAGGGAGAGAGAGAGAGAGAGGCAGAGAGGGGTCAGGGGGAGAGAGAGGGGGGTCAGGGAGAGAGAGGCCAGGAGAGAGAGAGAGGTCAGGGAGAGAGAGGCATGTGTGAAACAGAGAGAGAGAGGGGGGAGAGGGGGGTCAGGGAGAGTGAGGCCTGAGAGAGAGAGAGAGAGAGAGAGAGAGAGAGAGAGAGAGAGAGAGAGGGAGATTGAGGGAGAGAGGGGGGTCAGGGAGAGAGAGAGGGGGGGGTCAGGGGGAGAGAGAGGGATAGAGAGAGAGGGTGTCAGGGAGAGAGAGAGGGGCAGGGAGAGAGAGAGAGGGTGGGTCCGGGAGAGAGAGAGGGGGTCAAGGAGAGAGAAAGGGGGTCAGGGAGAGAGAGGGGGGTCAGGGAGAGAGAGGGGGGTCAGGGGGGAGGGAGAGAGAGAGAGAGGGGGAGTCAGGGAGAGAAAGAGGTCAGAGAGAGAGGGTCAGGGAGAGAGGGGGTCAGGGAGAGAGAGAGGGGGGTCAGGAAAAGAGAGAGGGGGGTCAGGGAGAGAGAGAGGGGGGTCAGGGAGAGAGAGAGAAGTCAGAGGGAGAGAGAGGGGGTCAGAGAGAGAGAAATGGGGTCAGGGAGAGAGAAAGGGGGTCAGGGAGAGAGAAAGGGGGTCAGGGAGAGAGAGGGGGTCAGGGAGAGAGAGGGGGGTCAGGGAGAGAGAGAGGGGGGTCAGGGAGAGAGAGGGGGGTCAGGGAGAGAGAGAGGGGGACAGGGAGAGAGAGAGGGGGGTCAGGGAGAGAGAGAGGGGTCAGGGAGAGAGAGAGGGGGTCAGGGAGAGAGAGGGGTCAGGGAGAGAGAAAGGGGGCAGGGAGAGAGAGAGGGAGGGGGGTCAGGGAGAGAGGGAGGGGGGGTCAGGGAGAGAGAGGGGGTCAGGGAGAGAGAGGGGGTCAGAGAGAGAGAGAGAGAGAGAGGGGTCAGAGAGAGAGAGAGAGAGAGAAAGGGGGTCAGGGAGAGAGAGAGAGGGGGGGTCAGGGAGAGAGAGGGGGGTCAGGGAGAGAGAGAGGGGGTCAGAGAGAGAGAGGGGGTCAGAGAGAGACAGAGAGAGAGAGAGGGGGGTCAGAGAGAGAGAGAGGGGGGGTCAGAGAGCGAGAGAGAGAGAGAAAGAGAGAGGGGGGGTCAGAGAGAGAGAGAGGGGTCAGGGAGAGAGAGAGGGGGGGGGGGGTCAGGGAGGGAGAGAGAGAGAGGGGGGTCAGAGAGAGACAGAGAGAGAGGGGGGTCAGAGAGAGAGGGGGGGGTCAGGGAGAGAGAGAGAGAGGGGGGTCAGGGAGGGAGAGAGAGAGAGGGGGGGTCAGAGAGAGACAGAGAGAGAGGGGGGTCAGAGAGAGAGAGGGGGGGCAGAGAGCGAGAGAGAGAGGGGGGTCAGAGAGAGAGGGGGATCAGGGAGAGAGAGAAGGGATCAGCTTCTGGTCAGTGAAAGAGCTCACTCACTTGGAATGGTCCCCAGGGGCTCACTGGTTAATTCAGCAGTTTTTCAGTGTGGCTGTTCGCTGCTTGTTTTTAATCTAACCGCCCACCTCCCCTTCACAGATGGAGCGCACAGGAGGGACGGGACTCGGGAGAAGTGTGAAGCTGCTCGGGGCAGACATGCTGGAGGCGATTGGACAGAGCACACTGGAGGGGCGGGACTCGGGAAAAGTGTGTAGCTGATGTGTTATCATGATCTCAGAGTGGAGAGGTGGAATTGCTGGACACATATCAGAGTGGAGAGCTCCCTGCTGGGGGGGGAGTCTGGGTGGAGGCTGGACACATTATTTCAGATCGGAGAGCCGCACGGGGGGGGGGGGGGGGGTGCTGCACACATGTCAGAGCAGCTGCCTGGTGGTGGATACAACTTGCCAGCTCTTTGGACAGTGCGGGAGTAGAATAACCAGCGGCCAGGCGCCCTAGGCGGCAGTGCGCCCTAGGCGGTTGCCTAGTCCGCCTAGTGGTAGCACCGGCCCTGATCGCACAAGAACAAATCCTTCCTGCGTGGTGCATTTTCGACAGCCCATTCATTGGAATTGGCATCAAAATGCTTTGGACCACACAAAAAGTAGTGTTTGCACTACTTTTAAAAATGCACCAAACTGTAATTTGGTGCCCGCAAATGCACTGCATTGGTGATCACATTTTATTGGTACCTGCATGTAAAGCGCAAGAGAAGCCCACTTGAATTCCAGTGCGGAAAAGACACAGGGAATGCGCCTTTCCTGCACCACTTTCTGGCCCTTAAATAGGTTATAGTACTCCCTGTATACTGTACAAAAAAAACAGCTTATAGTGACTATAAAGGATATAATTTAAAAAAAAAATCGAATCTGGAGTCCCCCGCTAGTAGTCATCTCCTCAAGGTGCCCCCTCAGCAAGCCGTGGGCATCCATAGACACACACAGCACGCCAGTAACCCACAGCCCCGCTCCCTCCTCAAACAAGTTTGAATGACAGCAGCGGGAACCTATGACTCTTGCTGCTGCCGGTGTCTCCTGTGAAACCAGGAAGAGAAGGAGCGATGCTGCAGCCATGACAGTGCTGGACTGGAGAGAGGAGTCAGGTAAATGTTTAGGTACGGGGCAAGGGGAAAACAGGTAGTGGGGTGTTTTTCTTACCTTAATGTATAAAATGCTTTATGGTAAAAAAAAGTTTAGACTTTAGATTTAGAACCACTTTAAAGCTACAATCCGGCAGTCGCCTGTGGGACTTGAATGAAGTGTCCATGATGATCCAGGGTAAACAAGATATATGAGTATAAAAAAGTAACAAAATTTACTTGAATGGTATCAATAACATCCAATACAAGACATGACGTAGGTGACAGATTCATAAAAACAGCAACATAGCCATAATGATATAACATCACAAAGTATTAATGATACAGATATACATGATACATCTCTAACCCGATGCGTTTCGCGAGCTCTACTCGCTTCTTCAGGGGCTGATGTGTATATCTGATTTCTGTAACAACAAGTAAAATATATATTGGATTTTGGATTGGATTGGATTGTAATAGACATCTTAACACTGCTTCAGTAGTGTCATTCGAGACTCTACCCTCCTCCATGCCCCCCAGTAGACAGGTCTTGGCCGTCGGTTCTAATACAGTCTTAAAAATTTTATTTATCCTACCTACTATTTCTACCCAGTATCTAAATAGCTTCGGGCATTTCCATACCATATGAATAAAGTCCCCTGATGCCTGCACCTGGGGCAGTGGTCGTTTTGTCTCCACCCAAGTTTGAACATTTTTTTAGGATATGATATACCCTATGTATTAGAACAGGTGGGAAACCTTCTGTGAGGGGAAAATGAGACCACATGTTCCTCGTCTCAGATCCTATCCCATTCTTCTGTGGTCATTGCCCCCAATCTCTCTCCCAACCCTCTCTACTCTTAGAAGGTCCTGTTCTATTTATTGTTCTAGCTTCCAATCTGGCATATATCTTGGAAATTAGTCCTTTAGATGTATCTGAATTAAGAGTGGGGATCTGGGTCCATTCAATTATCTGTGACCTAAACTGCGCCTGGATAGCGTGTCTAATTTGGAGATATTTATAAAATGAGTTGTTTGGTATATTAAATTCCTGTTTTAGAGCTAAAAATGATTTCATAACATTACCCTTATATAGTTGGCTTAGTCGGTTAATGCCCTGTCTCTCCCATTCCGTGGACCTCTCTATATCCCTTACTTCCACTGGATTTCTATTGTTCCATAGGGGGGCATATTCTGATATCCCTCTATAATCCAGCAATACTTTTGTTGCCTGCCATACTTTACCAATTAATTTTATCGTCGGGCATTTATGGATAAATGAGTCTGCCTCTAAAACCTCTATTAATGTAGTATGCGGGGCCCCCTTTATCATCATCCTACCGCTGGATTTCCCTCCTCCAAGAGCTCCACAACCCCCTAGATGTTAAAGCTGAGATGCCAGAAAGTATGACCTCGGATGTGGAACCACCATACCCCCTTCTTTAGTTGGTAGCTGCATGGTTTGCAAACTATTTTTAGATTGGCCCTTTTTCCAAATTAAGTCCCTGAACAGGGATTCTGTTCTTTTGAACCACTTTTGGCCTATCCAGACTGGGGAGTTGTGGAGGAGATATAGTATCTGAGGTAACCATATCATCTTTATTGGATTGCAGCGTCCTGCTACAGATGCCAAGTGGGTCAATCGGTAGCAAGGCAGATTTGTCCCAGTTGACCACCAGACCAGAAAATCGTCCGAACTCTCCAACCATTTGTATCACTGCTTTTAATGAAGTTTGAACATCTCCAAGGAAAAACAGAACGTCATCCGCAAACAGTGCTATCCTATGTTCTTCTGTCTGTCTCCGAAATCCCTGTATACCCGTCATTGATCTAGTCATTATTGCTAGTGGTTCCATCGCTAGGGCGAATAATAAGGGGGTGAGGGGACAACCCTGTCTCGTCCCTCTCTCCAGCTGAAAGAGATTTGAATATTCATTGTTAATTTTTATTTTTGCTCTTGGTTCAGAATAGAGTATTTTTACCCACCTAATAAAAGAGGGGCCCAATCTGAATCTCTCTAGCACTCTCCATAGGTAGTCCCATTCCAAGCTATCGAAAGCCTTAGGTGCATCCAGGGCCAATATGGCCCTAGAGCCTCCGTTGTCTGTTGGAATCTGTATATTTAAGAGGACTCTTCTAATGTTGATACTAGTTGACCTGTTCGGGATAAACCCTGACTGGTCAAGATGAATAAGATTTTGAATGCATCCATTTAGATGGGTTGCTAGTATTCTGGTCAAGATTTTTACATTCATGCATAATAAAGAGATTGGGCGATAAGAGGAGGCTTCCAGTTGGTCTTTCCCCTCCTTGTGTATTACAACAATAGTGGCTTCCAATATTGAGGTGGGCAATCTCCCACTGGTCAATGCCCATTCCAATGTCTTCAGCAACTCCGGGAGCAATATCTCTCCATATCGTTTATAAATTTCTGTTGGGAGCCCATCCGTGCCTGGCGACTTTTCATTGGGCATTCTGGCTACTGTTCGCCGTACTTCATCTAAGGTCACTGGTGCATCTAACTCCATTTTATCAGTTTCTGTCAAGGTCGGGATTATTATTCCCTGTAGGAAGTCTTCCATTTTTTGCCCCCCTCCCAGTTCCCCTATTGGACTTGTAAAGGGTCCTATAATATTCACTAAATGCATGAGTTATCTCTGTTGCATTGGTAGAGATCTCTCCACTTGGAGTCCTGACCGCCGAGACAGCGGGGGGGGGGGGGGGATTAGATCTATTCAATAGGGACAGCATATGGCCAACTCTCTCCCCTTCTCCAAATTGGCACTGTCTCTGGAATATTCGTCTGTTCTCTATCTTTCTCATAATGGTCATTTTGTAAGCTTGTTGCTTACCTAGCCATTCCCTCTGTCTATCTGGGGTTGGGTCTTCTATGTACCGCCTCTCTGACAATATCACCTCGTTTCTGATTTCCCTTTCCCACTCTCTAAATTTCCCCTTAACTCTTGACACCTGTTGAATCAGGAGACCTCTAAGATAGGCCTTCAAGGAGTCCCAGACCACTCCCGCTGATGCCGTATCTGTATTTATTTGAATAAATTTCTTTAGTTTGGCCACCACTTCTCCAGAGTTCAAAAGAAAATAAATGAATCCGCGCAAAGGAATAAGTACCAGCTAATGGTTAAATTAAATAAATGCTAGTTAATAGAACTGCTGCCTCTACCAATTACTACCACTAGGTGGAGTAAATCATTGAGAAAGAGAAAACTAAGTAGATGTGGCGCTGTTCTGATGTGCACCTGGTGACAGATGATTCTAATTTAAAAACCAATTTAAGCGTGTGTTACCATGCTCATTTAAATGTGCATAAGCTGCTACTTGCAATTGGTATGTCTTCTTATAAATAGACCGTGAACGTGTTGATAGAAAGAATGAAATAAAGATAAAAATAAAAATATTTGTGTAAAAATGAACATATGTGATAATAAATGAATATGTCAAAATGTGACTCCAATGTTCAAATGATGATCAAACCAAAGTGACAATGCAATCCAATGGGTTATTATTAGTCCAAAAAATATCAGATGATTAAAGTCAATAAAGTGCTCTTGTGCCAGTGAAGAAAACAACACTTGATCTGGTTCACTTTTCAGTAGGTGATCACACCATGCGTGCCTTATTCATGCTCTTATCGTGGCTGCACTCACCAGAAATTTCTCCCCCTCCTGGGGTCTGAGACATTCACAGTGTATGCCACTGTGTAGCACTCTGGAGCTTGTCTCGTCCTCGGTGGTTTAAAGAACTCCCATCATATACCCGTGGTTTAGCCTTGGCTTCCTTTCACCTGGTTTCCACAATAGCTACAGGTGAAGTTATTCTCTTGTAGGTTATTTATAGAGTAGGATGCGGAATATAGAATAAGTAAGTCCAGAAGGAGTACATAGCAACCTGGGTGTAGACCGTCCTGTTACGAATCCTGTCTGGATCCACGAGGTGCAATGAAACTCAGATAATCATCAAAGCTGAAGTCCCAGCTGTTTAGTCTTTTACAGATCAGTTAATCAGGATAAAATCTGTGTGAATATCACTAGATTTCACATTCAAGGTTGCACGTTCTTCCTCTAACTTCATTCAGTACAATACATACATATCTCAGCTGCACATAAGAGATATAGTAAAAAAAAAAACCATAGTAATAACAACAGTCTTCTGGAGAGGCGGGAGAAGGAAACAAGGTCATATAAATACAATGAGTTAGAAATACATTATAAACAAGGGCAACCATTTGGTTCATTCCAGTCTATATGTACTAGTCTCTTCCTTTACAGTTAACCCATTCCTCATCTTCAGCCTGTAACATAAGTACGATTATAGGACAGTAAAGAAGAGAAATGAGAAAAGAAAAGAAAAAACTTAGTTCGAAAGAAGGAGGAGAGTGGGGAATGGGAAAGTTGGAAGGACTGGGAGGGGAGGAGGGAGGGAATAGTCAGGAGAAGAATTTACTAGGACCCTGGTTGAAACAACACGATTCCATTATTAAAATCATCTAAACCTATGTTCTATTGGGAAACTCTAAGGGCAACTCCCTCTGTAGAGTAAATAAATTGTTTCCATAACGCCCAAGTTTTATTGTACTTTTCCTGTTGGTGTTTTGCAGCAAGAACTAAGTCTTCCATTTTACTGATATGATCTACTTTCTGGATCCATTGTTTCATCGAAGGTGGCGTCTGTTGTTTCCAGCAGAGGATACAGGCTTTTGCGGCATTAAGTAGATGACGTACAATTGACCGATTGTAAAGTTTTGCAGGTATGTCAGAAACATGCAGTAAAAAGAAGGCCGGATAATTTGGTATCGGATATTCCATAAATTTCTGAATTGTTGCTCTAATTGTGGACCAGAACAGAGCCAGCTTTGGGCAAGACCAAAACATATGCAGCAACGTACCTTTATCACCCCGGCACCTCCAGCAAAGTTCAGAGGCATCTGGGTAACAGATGTGTAAAGCATGTGGAGTATAATACCATCTGGAAAACAATTTATAGTTGGTCTCCTGAATTTTGGTACAGATAGATGATTTAAAGGTAAATCTGATGATACGTTGAATTTGGTCTACTGAGAATGAACAATGTAGGTCTCTTTCCCACTTACTAATACATTTTAGTGTGGTGTTACTGGTTGGGGAATTCAAGAGGTTGTACATTAGCGATAGAACCCTTGAGGGGCTCTCTTCCATCGTGCAGTACTCCTCAAAGGTCGTGAGGGGTCTGTCAAACAGTTGTGGCTCCGGTAATGATACTAATAAGTGTCTTACCTGAAGGGCAGCCCAAAATGTTAGCTTATAGGGGCCTGTGTCGCTTCTTAAAGCTTCTAAAGAGGGCCATGTGCCATTCGTTAAATGATGTTGTGCTGTTGTGCAATTCCCAGCGTGTAGAGCCTCTCCAATTGGTGTATTTAACCATGGGGGGTGGGGGATGGGGAATAGAGGTGAGTCAGGTGTAGATAGGGAATATGTAAAGCATGTTTGTGATCCTATGCGTAGCGTTGTGCCTATTATGGGGTGTTTCTTTAGTATCAATGGCAAATGGTCGTAGCACCAGATCTCCCCTGATAGTGGATTTCGAGACTGATCTCGCTCTATTCTTGTCCATAGCTTTGAATCCCCGTTTTGCCACTAGATTGGGAGTGTCTGTAGTAGGTACAGAAACTTGGGCAAGATACACATCTTGATCAAGTTGCACCTACCGAACCAAGAATGGAGGCCCTTGCTCCATGTATCTAGCAAGGTCCTAGTTTTCAATAGCAGGGGTGGGGAGTTCAGATTAAAAGTGCAGGTCAAGTCAGCTGGAACCCAGGTGCCCAAGTACTTAAGTGCAGTGGATGTCCATTTAAAGTTGAAGTTAGACTGTAGCGTGGACATGAGAGTAGGTGGCACTTCGACTCCCATGGCTTCCGACTTGCTGTAATTGATCTTTAAGTTGGAGATTTTCCCATAGATATCAAATTCCTGAAGGAGATTTGGAAGTGAGATGGACGGGTTCGTTAGTGAGAAAAGCAGGTCATCTGCATAGGCAGAGACCTTATAGTGTGTATCTCCAATTGTAAGACCTTGTATATCTGGATTCATTTTTACTTTACACAGGAAAAGTTCTAGGGATAGGGCAAATAGGAGAGGCGATAGTGGACAACCTTGCCTAGTCCCGTTCGCTATATGAAAAGGGTCAGATAATATACCATTAGTTTTTACCTGTGCAGAGGGGGTAGAATAAATCTGAGCAATCCACCGAATCATGGTTTCCCCCAGTCCAATGTGCTTTAAGACTGCAAACATATATTCCCAGTGGACGCGATCGAACGCCTTTTCCGCGTCTGTATTTACAAAGATCGATGGAGTGTGAGATTGGGTCGCTATGTGAATCAAATTTAGCACTTTGGTCGTACTATCTCTGGCCTCTCTAGTAGGGATGAAACCCACTTGGTCAAGATGTATTAGATTTTGCAGATGTCGGGCTAAGCGGGTTGCCAGGATTTTAGTAAATAATTTAAGATCTGTGTTTAGAAGGGAAATGGGTCTGTAGCTGCCACAGGTTGTCGGATCTTTACCTTCTTTTGGGATAACGGTAATATGTGCCCTGAGGGAGTCTCTATGAAAGGTTGCTGCCTGACCCAGATCGTTGTAGAGAGCAATTATCCGAGGGCTTAAAAGTGGGAGTAGAGTTTTATAGTACTGGAGAGTGTAACCGTCCGGACCTGGGGCTTTACCCGGTTTCACAGAGTTAATTGCTGTTTCTAGTTCTTCGGGTGTAATTGGGGTGTCTAAATCTGATGCATTTTCTAGGGATAATGTAGGCATGTGCCTAGTCATTTATGCTAGAGGGAGAGTTAGACGAAGTCGGGATGTTGAATAGGGCTTCATAATAGTCTGGAAATGTCCAGGTTATTTGTTTCGGTAAACTAGCTTTAGCTCCCGTTGGTGTCTTAATGTGGGGAATATATGTTTGCATCTTAAGGTCTCTGACCGCCTTGGCAAGAACTTTCCCGCATTTGTTTCCAGATTCGTAAGTCGTAAGGCGACACTTTTGCAGTGCTGCCTTAGCTCTATAATTGAGAAGATCATTAGTTTGGGTTCTAAGGGAAGTAATTTCTGCCTCCACTAGAGGGTTGCTGGCGCGTTTATGTTCTGTCTCCGTCGCGTGTAATTTAGCAAGAAGCATTTCCAATTGCCGTCCTCTCTCTTTTTTCAAGCGAGCACCGTGTTTTATTAATATTCCCCTGATAACAGGCTTGTGTGCCTCCCATACTGTCCCCGGAGCGCAGTCTCCCGATGTGTTTGTTTGAAAATAGGATTTCAACTCCCCACTCACCTCTTCGAAGACCTCCGGTCTCTGAAAAAGGCTCTCATTAAGACGGGAAGCCATGGGAGAAGTTGCCGGGAATGGCGTATGTCAATAAAATGGGGGCGTGATCCGACCATGTCCGCAAACTAATTGAAGAGGCACGAACCTCGTGAAGTTGGCTATGGGGAACGAAAATATATCTATTCTCAAATATAACTTGTGGGACGAGGAAAAGAACGTATAGGCCCTTTCCCCTGTATGTTGGAGACGCCAAATGTCGATTAGCCGAGCATCATACAACATTTGGGCAATGCGCTTGCGGGTGCTTGTTGGTATCGATGAGACCAGAGGATGTGTCCACTGTCGGAGCTAAGGGAACGTTAAAATCACCCCCAAGGATCAACTGTCCTGCTTGGAAGTCAGACAGTTTAGATAAAACACGCCGTAAGAATGTGTCTTGATGTTGGTTCGGGGCATAAATGTTCGCTAAAGTCAACTGTACGTCACCCACTAGGCCTTTAATAAAAGCAAATCGACCCTCTGTATCCAACATAGAGTCTTGAAGAGTCCAGGGTAATCTGCTAGAAAGAGGGATGGAAGCCCCTCTAGATTTAGTTTTATTAGTATAGTGATACCCTAAGTGGAAGAAGCTATTCTTAAGAACCGGGAGTCTGTCTTCTTTAAAATGAGTTTCCTGGATGAAGGCAACATCCACTTTGGCCTGTCTTAAGTCATTCATAAGCATGCGTCTTTTCTCAGGTGTATTCAGACCTTTCGCATTAAAAGAGTATATGTTAAGTTCGTCCATCGTCAACCAGGGCGTCAGCAAAGGGAGGAGTAAGAGGGATCAGGGACAGAGGACAGAAAGAGGGAGGAGTGTAAGGGGGAGAGAGGGGTGGGGGGGAAGATAATAGCCTCAGAGGGGGAAGAGAGAAGAAGATGAAAAGAAAAGAGAAAAAAAGGGGGGGGGGGGAGGTTCGAAAAGAGTGCTTGTAAAGACAGCAAGAGAGAAAACTATGTATAGCAAGTCTCAAGCTTGCGTTTAACACAACTCCTCCGTTACCAGAGCAGAGATGTGTCGACCTATTTGGGGAAGTGACTGGAACTAGCTGCGAGGGAACGCCCCCGATCCAGCCCGCCCAGCTCTACTATTGGATCTGTGAGAAAAGGGATCCACCGCGGCCCCCCATCCCTCTCCCATCACTTCCCCGCAAACGGGGATCGCTCATGGGAATCATTGGAAGTGGGGGTGCCTGTATCAGCCAAACTGATATAATTTCCAGAGCAAGAACAACTTGTGTGTTTCCACTGTGAAGGGAAGAATTTACTCGGGTGACGGCAGAACATCAATTCACTCCTTGCTGTTACCCCCCTCCATTAAAGCAGCTAAGTATTTGATAGCAAAGAGAAATTTTCAGCCAAACCCATTGGTTTAACTAAACAACAGAGTCCACATTAAGAGTTTTCTATTTTCCATTCAGTCTAGTTCTCTGCTGGAGAGACTAGGAATCTTATATACCCTGGTATATTAATACATATTTGAGCGACTTGAGGGTATGGCAAGCAGGAACAGCAGACAAGTGTATTGCTAACACAGAAAAGTAATACCAACATAACAACTAAACTTTGGTACTTTAAGTGTATCAGGAAACCAGGGGAAGGAGAACTCGCTCCCCCATTAAACTCACAGGGAGACGGCCCTCCCCCCTGTGGTCTGATAGTACCTGCCTCGTTCTAGAACTAGATAGGCAGCTATTCCCACACAAGAGGGGCCCTCTCTCCTCAGTATTTAAGCGTCTGAATAGCCCTTTTATGTTCCTTTTTTTCGCCTCAACAGCATGTAAATCCTCACCTCACAAACCAAGTCAATAATCTTTCAAATTTTAGTGCAAAATATAACCGATATAGGAGCCTTAATGGCTCCCTTGCTCTCATTCTTGTGTACATCTGAACAAACAAATCAAAGTGCATTCTCTCTCCTCCACTCCTAGTATTCTAATCAACCATTAATATGAATGTGATATTATTGCAATATTCAAGTGACAACAAAGTAATAATCAAAAATGTGATGGGAAGTGTGATGGGAAGAAGAGAGAAGAGAAACCCAAAAGACCTCTCTCCTCCTACGGACCTATATATATGTGAAATACACACACACACACAAAAGAGAAGGGGGCAGTAATCAAAATAAGAGAAAAAAAAAGGGAAGAAAAGAGAAGAGCAAAACAAAAAAAAGGCAAAAAAGGAAAAATCTCTCCCCCCTCCAGTCACCCCCCCCCCCCCCCATGATGCAAAAACAAATCAGGTCAAAACAATAGCTGTTCCATGCCCTTCAAGGCTGCAAGTCCTTTTTGTTTTCCTCTAACCACTGTGCCACGTCAGCTGGAGAGTTAAAAAACAAAGTTCCGCCTAATGCTGTCACCGGCAGGCGAGCCGGGTACAGCAATGCATATGTAATCTTGTATTTCATCAGGGTACGCTTGATGGATTTAAATCCAGCTCTATGCTTTTGAAGATCTGGCGAGAAGTCAGGGTAAAATAAAATCGTGACCCCATTGAACTTAATATCCCCCATCTCTCTGGCCTTCTGTAACAGGGTCACTTTATCGTTATAGTTAAGAAATTTCAGGAGTAGCGGTCTAGGGTAATTGGCCGCCTGGCGGGTTTTAAGGGGGAGGAGGTGCGCTCTTTCAATCCCAAATAGTGGTGAAAAAATAGTGGGCCCAAACGTCTCCCTAAACCAATCCTCCAGAAATACTATAGGGTTGGGGCCCTCGCTCCGCTCTGGGAGGCCTATCACTCGCACGTTATATCTGCGACTCCTATTCTCCATTTCATCAAGTTTAGCCACCTGTATGTCCATTTGTTCCTTAAGCCCTTTAATATCCCACCTCAACTGTGCTGACTCGCAGCAGTTCTTTCCGCAATCTTACAAAGTTCTTGCCCAGTGGTAAGGATTTCTTCCTTGATGCTTTTTAGCTGAGCATCAAGACAAGTAATTGAATCTTTACAGTCATTAACTGCATTAAATACATCTCTCAATGAGGGCTCCTCCTTAACTTATGTGGAGTCAACCGCAGGTGCCAACTCAGGCGCTACCGCAGATGTTGGGAATACAGTTCCTGATTTTCCTCTCCCTGGCCCTTTAGTACTCACTGTTTTGTTGGTTGCGGGGGTAGATGGATTTGAGGACGCCAGTCCTTGGCTCTTCCTGTCTGTTGAGGAGCCCATCTGTACTTTGGCTTGCGTTGTTGCCTGTTGACAGCCCCCTTTAGCAGGTGACAGAGAGGCTGTATGGGCATATCGCTCTAGTTTGGCTGCTGCAGCAGCAGCCGCCTGGATCCCCTTCTCCTTTGCAGCGCGTACTGGTTGAGATCCCTCCTCGGGTGGCTGTTCCTCCGCTAATCGTTTTCTGGACATATTGACTGCAAACAAATTCTTCAAGGAGTCAAAAGTTATTATTAATGATGTTAATACTGTTGGTTTATTGTGCGGGGGGGGGGATTAGAGCCCCACTCCCTCTTCCTTTCGCTCGCCATACACACTGCACTCACAGATCTCAGTCTCTCAGTATCCCTCTGTGTCAGCTCACTTCACGTCGCTCCGTGTCAGCTGGGTTGAGCAAGCCGGTGTTCTGCCGAGAAAGTTCCTCTCGGCAGATAAGGACCCCCCTCTACTGCACAGGCGCATCGCTTGCGCAGTAGGAGCCGGCGGAAATAGCCGAAGGCAAATAGAAAAGAAATCACCTGTACACGGCGCCTGTAAGAGGGCCCCTCGCGGGCTCGCTTCGCTCACCACGCTTCGGGCACGGCCTCGCTTCGCTCGGCACTTTTTTATTCACCCTCTAGGTCCACTTGGATGGTGGGGCTTCAGCCTGGACCCAGGGCGCAGGCTCCGTGTACAGCTGATTGAAGTTTTTCATCTTCGACTATTTTCGGCGGCTCCTAGTCATTCGTACTGTGCAAGCGCTGCGCCTTCGCAGTACAAGGGGGACCTTATCCGCCGGGGGAAATTTCTCGGCAAGACACCGGCTCCATAGCGAGGTCTCTATCATTCTCTCGCTCGAGTTCCCGCGAGATCTCGACCGTCCTTAGCCTCGGCGTACCCGCTTTAAATTCTCTACCCCTGAACTCAGAGATCACCCCACTGCACTGTAAGGGAAGCTGGGGGGGGGGGAGTCAGGCATCTCTCCTGAGCTGAGCACTCTCAATCCTGAATGGCAGAGACGATAAGCAGCGGAGCGGAGGAGAAGCACCACTCACTCTCACTCACGCGCTCTCGCACTCTCCTGCATCAGGTCATGCCCTCTATCTCATCCTTGATGGAATCCGAGAGACCATGAGAAAAAGCAGCCACCTCTGCTGCCAGAGTACGGAATTCAATGGTGTAGTCGGCAACAGTTCTCGTACTCTGTTTGATGGACATGAGGCACTTGGCAGCAGAAGCGGGGCATGCGGGAACGTCAAATACCCTTTTAAAGGAGGCCACAAAGTCAGGGTAACTCAAGACAACAGGTTTTTGCGTCTCCCATAGAGGGTTTGCCCAGGCCAAGGCTCTCTCAGAAAGCAAAGATATCACAAAACCTACTTTGCTTCTGTCCGTGGGAAACGTCTGGGGCAGCATCTGAAAGTAAATCTCAACCTGGTTGAGAAACCCTCTGCATTGAACTGGATCGCCCCCAAATCACTGGGGAAGCGGAGCGGAACCAGACATACCTCTTGTAGAGGTAATACTCAAGGCCAGTGTCTGCACAGAGATTGGTGCAGCAGCAGGGACGGCCTGCAACTCATGTTGTACTGGAGCAGCCACAGTGGGAGTTTCCAGGTGAGCCGTGCGACTCAGGAGCGTTTGTAACGCTATGGAAAACTGATCTATGCGGTGATTCTGCTCATCCAATCTGGAAAAAATATTACCAACAAGTGGATTGACTGTATCTTCTGAATTCATGGCCTTCGCTTACTATCAGGAACCATGAATTAGACAGAGACAGAAGTATAGTTAAATCACACTTGTTTAATAATAAATAATAATAAGGTAAACAGAGTAAGCGTAGTCAAAACAAGCCAGAGTTCAGTAACCAGATTGGGTAGTCAGCCAAGCAAATGTCAGAGAGCCAGAGATAAACGCAGTAGTACAGCAAGCAGGATCAGGAGCCAGAAGAATGTCAGCCGAGCAAGTCTTCAACAGGAATGCAGGAGTAAGTCTCTGTGATGTTGACAAAGGCGAAGCCAGAGATCAAGTGAGCTGGACGGCTTTAAGTAGGCAGGACTGACGAGCAGAATCAACAGCTGGGTAACTGTGGAGAGAAAAGGGAGCTGGCAATTAGCCGACAGCTGAGCGGCCAGCTCAGAGAAGGAAGGGCTGAACCTAGCCCTGACATAAACTTTGTTACTTTTTTTATACTCGTATATCTTGTTTACCCTTGATCATCATGGACACTTCCCATGGGCGACTGTATGTTTCTTTATGTAATATAGGGATGGAGGTGTTCCATGTCAGGGAGAAGCTTTCAGACTTCCTTTTTTCTTCTTTTTTAAAGCTACAATCCAGACAGATATCAAAGACACAAATTAATACAGCTCTATATACATTATCGCAATCTTTTAGTGCAAGCAGTGTGTGTACCTGAATTTGACCTAATATCATCTTGTTCCCCCCCCCCCCCCTGTACAGCAGAACTCAGACTAGGACAGGGAGAAGCAGCACAAGAAGCCAGTAAGCTGTCTTGCAGTGTTCATACGCTAACAGAGGACATGTTGATAGGAAGAGGGAGCAGAGTGACAGAGAGATGAGCTCATCAGTCTGCTGATTCTCCTTTCACTGTCCAGTCACAGGCTGAGGGAGGGACCGGGCTTGTCAGGTCAGAATTGTATGGTAAAAATAGAAATCTTTGAGTAAAACAGCTCTCAGATATGTATTTTATCTGTGTATTTATTGGTTTGTCTGGAGGTTGGCTTTAAAGTGGAGGGCCACCCTAAAATAAAAAATTGCATCAAAAATCTTAAAAAAAAAAAAAAAAAAAAAACATTTGAAAATTTTTTTTTTTTTAACTTACCTGAAACCCTTGTTGCTAGGCAGTCTTCCTAATCTGCCTCTTCCTATTCCGCGGTGCTTCCTCCTCTTTGGCGAGCGGCCCTGTTGCCTTCTGGGAACTGTACATGTCCCAGAAAACCACAGGGCCATTCACAAAGCGCCGCGAGACTCGCGCATGCGCAGTAGGAAACAGGCAGTGAAGCCGCAAGGCTCCACTGCTTGTTTCCCTTCGTTAAGATGGAGGCGCCGGCGGACGATCCGATGGACGGATCGGCCTCGGGGGGCCAACATCGCGGGCTCCCTGGACAGGTAAGTGTCCTTATTAAAAGTCAGCAGCTACAGTGTTTGTAGCTGCTGACTTTAAAAAAAAAAAAAAATATTGCGGCCGGACCCCCCCCCTTTAAATTTAGGTATCTCCAAATGTTTCTATGGAAATCTTTTTTGTTTTACCTTAGAAATTTTGGCCAGGCACAGGGATAAAAATTCTGCTTTCCTGGCAGGCAGCTGGAAGCAAGAAAAAACTATCAAAATTAGCATTTTCACAGAAAAAGGTATTATTTTGTTCTTTCTACAATAAAAAGGTGATTTGTGATCTTTTTACTAATAGCAATTAGCTCTCACACCTCTCCTGTCACTTGAACCCAGTGCCCACCACCTTCTTACTACATACAAGCTTCTTTCAAGACTAGATCTTACCATATTCAATATTATTGACGTCTTCTAATACCATCATTGAATTCATCAAATAATTAGTTTACAATAGTAAACTGGTATGGTAGCATTCATCTATTTCTTGCACGTTTCAAGTGAATCGGTAAATTCTAACATTCCCATGATCAGCATGACTGTATTTTACCATAGATAGAAGCTGATGGACACGTGTCTTTTTCCCCATGATACAAGACTTTGTTACTATATAAATATACTGTGTCGACAGTAACTAAGCAACTTGGAAAGGAAATATGTCACATTGGAATAGATTTAAATCTATGTGACAATTGTCTTGAGATTTGGAGCAGTAGATATTTATAGAAAGTCAGCAGGATATATATCACTATTGCTCACGTGAAGACTGCTTTTTATTGAAAGTTGAAAACTCCTGCTGCACTTGCTGTTCATTATGTCTAAAAAAGAAATCGAGAATGAATCTAAATATAATAGTTTTTCTCTCTTTTTTTTTTTTTATAAAGGGGAACTGGTTTAGAACTGGCCGGACTGTCCAGGTGCTGGTACTTAATGTTTGTATGCCTAAGTTGATTAGAACCGTAGGGTTGATATATGGGAAGGCGGACTCTGTGGCAGGATGGTTCACAGTGAATTATGCGATGCTTTATCATAGGTCCAGCTTCTTGAGTCTCAAATGGTGACTAAGGGCAAGTTAGGAGGTACGGAACTGAAGCAGTTGTGACCACCACCTATTCATACTAATTTTTTCAGTTCATTGGCTTTGTCTCTGTGATGCTTTCAGTCTGAAGAACAAAACCACATTTTTGGTCTTTGAAATTCAACTCATCTATAACTCTTCAAGCTACACCTTAACTATACATGTAAACTTCTAAACCTAAACATTTGGAATGAGGTTCAGGCTTGTTGCCACCTTGGGTCTGAGATGAAACTGGAGTGTTTGAGGTTCCCATTCCTTGTGATGTATTGCTGGTATTCAGCAGACTGAATTCTATTAAACCATAATGTACTGCATGGCCTTTGAAATTAAGTCACCTTGCTTAGAGGGGCCAATAATGGGGGTTTGTTATATGCAAACCCCCTCAATATTGTTTTCCAGCAGCCATTTGTCAGTGTGTTTTGGAGTAGTTTAGGGATAGCAGACAGTCTGTGTAGGGAGAATTAGTTGCTATAAGGTGCATGGGCGGTCTACATATTTTTGTGTACCTCACCTTCACCATTCAGAGACCCAACAGTCATTTTTAGGCTTATCTTTTTGTGTATGTCAGCAACAAATGCTAGGGTCCCCCCCCCCCCTTCAGTCTTTATTTTTGGTTACAACACAAAGTAACACCGCTCTGAACTACAGTATCCGGATAGCAAATAATTGATAACTTCGGCACACCCAAAATCCAGGTGCATTGAGGCTCAGGATGTCCTTCTTACATTCAAACTTGAAGATAAGTGAAGAAAAGCCGGCACTCTGGATATATCATCTGTGGTGTTTATTGTATCATAAGAAGTATAAAAAGGACAAGCAGACGTGTTTCGGCACAAGCCTTGTTCACAGCTCAGCCCATACTTCCACAAACACAAAAAAGTCACTTTAAATCCATGATTGTATAGATATGATGTAGACCTTTTTCCTAAAGTAAATATATCTCAGGTTCATGCCATGGAGTATTCTTGTATTTAAATTAAAAATCTACCAAACTTCTCGTTCCAGGAGTCTGCGATGCAGATCTCTAACTTAGAAATCTCTAAGCAGATTTCTAACGTTCTCCAAACCATAAAAAGTAAAACCTGACATATCGCCTGAGTGTTGATGTTTAAAATGTTTGGATACGTTGGACAGACCTTTATCGGAAGAATTCGAAGCACCATGGTAATGCTCTCCAATTCTAGTTCTCAAAGGTCTCACGGTGCATCCTACATACTGTAAATTGTAGGAAATACAATGTACTGAATACACTACAAAATTTGTACTGCAATTGATAATCTTGTATGCGGAATGTTTTGCCCATGGAACAAGATAATATTTCTTTAGTTTGTTTTGTATGTTTGTCACAAAAAACGACAAGTGTTGTTACCACATGCATATGATCCCGTGGTACTCAACCAAGTCCTTCTACTGCCTCCTGACTTAAACATGCTTGGGGATAAAATATCACCCAGCGTGCTGGTTCGTCTGCTAGAAAATCTGCACCCAGCTTGGATAACAGCTGCTAAATCATGATCTGTTGACAGAATTGGAAGATGTTTATTTATGATACTTTTGACAGAATTGAATTCTCGTGAGTAATTCGTTACAAATGTAACAGTCCTCTCTTTTAGCTTTTTTTTTTGCTTTTCATACGTGCATATTTCAAAAGAGAAGCTCTATCTGTGGTCTCAGATTTATAGTTACGTGCTTGTAACCTAGAAGTTATAATCCTGCATTCATCTGTGAAACTATCTAATAATGAGCAGTTGCGCTTAGCTCTAATACACTCCCCTAGAGGGGTCGCCCGTATCACATGTGCCGGATGGCAGCTCATAGCCAATAGCAATGAGTTACCGGCACAAGCTTTACGATAAGTACGAGTGTGTATATTCCCTGAGGAGCTGCATCCCTCCAATGTAATATCTAGGAAATTGATGGTATTAGCATAGATTTCGCAACTAAACTCAAGATTCAAGGAATTGTCATTGATGTAAGCTACAAAAGGCACGATATTGTCTGGAGAGCCTTCCCATATTAGCAGCAAATCATCTATGTAGCGACCATACCACCTAATACTATCCATGAACAGATTTTTGGGGGGGAGAAAATAAATTTCTCCTCCCACCATCCCATGTAGAGATTCGCTAGAGGGATAAAACTTGGCTCCCATGGAAGCTCCCCTGATCTGTAAATAAAAAGCCTTATCAAAAATAAAAAAGTTATGTTTGAGCAGAAAATCAACTGTCAATGTAAAATAACTCCTTTAACCTCCCTGGCGGTTTTCCCGAGTGTGGCTCCGGGTTAAATTTCAGTACCATTAGCGGTAACCCAGAGCCTGCGATATCCCATCTGCTGTGTCTGCAGGCTCTGTCCTCCGCCCGAAGCCTCTGTGTACCGGGCTCCGTTCCCTGCGAGCGTCGCAACGCACGGGGCGGAGCCCGGCGGCAAATTCAAAAAATGTAAAAATCATAATACATACAGTACAATCTTACAGATTACATTACTGTATGAAATTATTTCACATTCCTTTTGTCCCTGGTGGTTTGTCCAGTGCCCTGGATGCAATTTTATATGATATATACTGTTCTTTCTGCCTGGAAACTGGAGAATGTCCATAACAACCAAAAAGTGTCCCTTTACGTCAAAAGTGGTTTTAGACCAGCTAGAAAACAGCGATAGCAAATTAGAACACTTGCAGAATTGAGCAATAGTGAATCGTGGGGAAATTCATTTTATTATTATTATTTTATATAATTATTTATTATATTATAATTTATGATTTTGTGTTTCAAACTTTATCATACCCGGGATGTCTACTAGACTCTTGTTTGGACAGATTTAAGTGTGTTATTGCTAAGAATTACAGGCCTACAATATAAAACGCCAAATTTCTATGAAAAATAATTGTACCGCTTTGAGACGCAAAAATCTGACATAATCATACCGCCAGGGAGGCTAACTCCACAATAAGAACTACAATGATGTAAATGAAATATAAGTGCTTCCAATGCTAGTTCATGGGGAATACAGGAGTACAGGGATTTAACATCCATGGTAATCCAATTAGAAGATCTGAACCACTTATAACATTCTATATTGGCCAATACAGATGTGGTGTCTTTTTTGTAGCCTATGGACAAGAGGTTGTAAGAGGTTGTAAGTAGTCATCAACCCAATGGCCCAGTTTCTCAAAGAGACCCAATACCCGCAACTATGGGTCGTCCTTGAATGGGTGTGCGGTTCTTATGCAACTTGGGCAAATGATGAAAAACTGGAACCTCTGGGCTGTCAACCATAAGATATTCTATTTCCTTAGGTGTCAAAACTCCCAAACCCTGTCCTGTATCCAGGAGGTGAGAGAGTTGTCTCCTGAACTCTAAAGTAGTATTATTTTTCAGTGTATTTTTTATGTTGTCATGTCACTGAGTTGATGTAAAGCTTCCATTCTATAATCCTCAGAGTTCAGGACAACAGCCCCACCTTTGTCAGCTTGTTTTTATAACTAAATTTGATTGAGATTTCAAAGTTTTAATTGCCGATTTCTGTTTTTGTTAGATTATCCTTCATAAATCTAAAAGTACTCTCTACCCTATTATTTAGTCTGACCAATATCATCCTCTACTAAGGCTTGAAACATCTCAACTGCTGCACTGCGTTTATGGATGGGATAAAAATATTTATTACCACTGCTAGAGGTCCCATCTACTGTCCCTTATGTGCCTCCCATTGACTCTGATTGTAGGTTCTCCAGAGTTAATCGAATAACTAAATCCTGACAATCAAAAGACTCAAAAGTAGACAATATATCATCCTGGGTAATCACAGCCAGAGAGTCAATGGGTTCAGGCAACTCACGGAAATGCTTCTTAAGTACCAAATTACGAACACAATGATTAACATCAAGCAGTTCTAAAGATGTCAAAATGTTGCATAGGGGGAAGAAGAAAGACCTTTTGAGAGGAGAGATAATTCTGAATCAGAGCTGTGTATGCGACAAGTTAACCACCTGTATGGTATTGTCAGAGTCCTGCTCAAATATCACCTGTACTAGTTTCTCTTGTTCCTTGCCTGCCGTGGTCTGGTAGTGGCCCCGTCATCCTCACCGTGTTTTTCTTTTGTCTTTTTCTTTGTTGCCTGATGTTCCTGGGCAGTTTTTTGATGGAGGGCCATAATCAATGTCCCTAGAAAAAACAGATGATGTTGAACTACGAGATGCAATGGATGATCCTCCATCTATGGCATCTGAGACTTCCGATTGTGTATCCAATTGTTCCTGTGAGATAATATTAACATGCCTCTGTGTCTTAGGTCTCCGGTGTCTTCTATTCCCGAGTATTAAATGAGGTCTATCCAAACATTTGTGTATATAAAAACTTGATTGTTTTGATAATCCTGTAAATCTCTCAAAAATGTATGTCTTTTTGTTATCCATTATATTTTGCTCAAAACATTGGGAAAATCAGTTAGATCCATATTGAGTTTTGCATATGTTTCTGTGGCTTGATGCAGTTTAAGAGACTCACAGGTAGACTCAATTTCTTCATTAACGGAGGCAAGCAACTTATCCTTTTCTGCGATGATTAAGTCCAGGGAGCATCTACTTAAAACATTGTTCCATTCCACCATGAAATCCTCGGAGTATGTTGTTGAAGGAAACTTCTTAATTCTTAAACCCCTTGGAATCATGGACTCTTCAACATAATGTCTAAAACCATCCACATCCCACCATAACTTAGTTTCTTTAGTTAAAGCTGTCCTTAATTGATTAAAGAGAGTAATGCATATAGAATCATCTGTTATGGGGGGGCGTATCCTTGGTGTAAACTTGTGAAGCTTTCGTGTGACGATCCATGTTACTATGTAACATATAGCTTGTTTATGATAACTGCCAGGGCTGGACTAGGACAAAAATTTGGCCCAGGACTTCATCATGACCGGCCCACTTTTATTTTGAATGTCCCCAACAGTGCCCCCCTTACATCAGAGAGTCCCCATCAGAAGACCTCTTCACATCAGAGTCCCCATCAGAAGCCCCCTCACATCAGAGAGTCCCCATCAGAAGTCCCCTTCACATCAGAGAGTCCTCATCAGAAGTCCCTTTCACATCAGAGTCCCCATCAGAAGCCCCTTCACATCAGAGAGTCCCCATCAGAAGTCCCCTTCACATCAGAGAGTCCTCATCAGAAGTCCTCTTCACATCAGAGTCCCCATCAGAAGCCCCTTCACATCAGAGAGTCCCCATCAGAAGTCCCCTTCACATTAGAGAGTCCTCATCAGACGTCCCCTTCAGAAGCCCCTTCACATCAGAGAGTCCCCATCAGAAGTCCCCTTCACATCAGAGTCCCCATCAGAAGTCCCCTTCACATCAGAGAGTCCCCACCAGAAGTCCCCTTCACATCAGAAGTCCCCATCAGAAGTCCCCTTCACATCAGAGTGCCCACCAGCAGTCCCCTTCCATCAGAGAGTCCCCATCAGAAGTCCCCTTCACATCAGAGTCCCCATCAGAAGTCCCCTTCACATCAGAGAGTCCGCACCAGCAGTCCCCTTCACATCAGAGAGTCCCCACCAGAAGTCCCCTTCCATCAGAGAGTCCCCATCACATCAGAAGTCCCCACCAGCAGTCCTCTTCACATCAGAGAGTCCCCACCAGAAGTCCCCATCAGAAGTCCCCTTCACATCAGAGTCCCCACCAGCAGTCCCCTTCCATCAGAGAGTCCCCATCAAAAGTCCCCTTCACATCAGAGAATCCCCATCAGAAGTCCCCTTCACATCAGAGTCCCCATCAGAAGTCCCCTTCACATCAGAGTCCCCATCAGAAGTCCCCTTCACATCAGAGAGTCCCCTTCACATCAGAGTCCCCACCAGCAGTCCCCTTCCATCAGAGAGTCCCCATCAGAAGTCCCCTTCACATCAGAGTCCCTATCAGAAGTCCCATTCACATCAGAGAGTCCCCATCAGAATCCTCTTCACATCAGAGTCCCCACCAGCAGTCCCCTTCACATCAGAGTCCCCATCATAAGCCCCCTTACATCAGAGAGTCCCCATCAGAAGTCCCCTTCACATCAGAGAGTCCTCCCTCTCCTCCCCCTCCCACATGTACTCACCGTTTTGAAGGCAGCTTCTCGTTCCTCTCTCCAATCATGTGATAACAAGTGCTAAGGGGAGAGAGGAAGGAAAGCCTGCCGGCTGTCCATCTCCCCCTGCAGGCTGGAGGGAGCATAACGCCTAATGCGCTCTCCAGCAAGTGACGGAAGCAGCTCCTCTTGACAGGAGTGAAATCGCGATCACTCACTGTCAGAGAGGAGCGGCTCCAGGACCGCACCTGACTGGCCCACTGAGCCATTTGGCCCACCGGGAAACTCCCGGTAGCCCCGATGGCCAGTCCATGCCTGATAACTGCAGTAAATCTGACAGATGGCGGGTGCCGTGACTAACCTCCGAGAAAGCCGTTATCGTGGAGCGTGGTGTAATGAAGGTAATCCAAAGTGACAATACAAAGTAACACCGCTCTGAACTACGATATCCAGATAGCAGATAATTGGTAACTTTGGCACACCCAAAATCCAGGTGCTCTGAGGCTCAGGATGTCCTTCTTACATCCAAACAGGCAAACTTGAAGATAACTGAAGAAAAGCCGGCACTCTGGATATATCATCTGTGGTCTTTATTATATCATGACAAATATAAAAAGGACAATGAGATGTGTTTCGGCACAAGCCTTGTTCACAGCTCTGTCCAAGAATGACAAACACAACATTTTTATATATATATATATATATATTATATATATACACACACACACACACACATTATATATATATATATAATGTTGTGTTTGTATATACACACAGATATACATACATACATATATACACACGAAAATGTCCAAAAGCCAATCAATCAATTCATCAGATGATGTCAATCTCACACAAGTGGCAAACATTACTGCATGATTGCGAGGGAGGTGCATTACATAGTAAATGTAAAAAGAATATACAATATCAAATAAAATGAACATTAAGCATAGACGGATCTGTAGAGAGAAGAAATTTTTTTTTAATGTGAATCAATTTTTATATTTCCTGCTAGGTTGGGGTTTAGTGTGTCAGGGTTAATTTTTTTCTTTGGGGAGAAATGTTATTTTGCTAGGGCCTTTTTTTATTTTATTTCTGGGTCTGCAGTGTATACTTGTTGCTGACGCAAACAACATACTTGTGTTGTAAATTAGCTGCCAATAAATATAGGCAATCTCATTTATTAAAAACTCCGGGCACTCCTAAAGTGAGAGGTGGAAGTTCTGCATGCATAGGCGGCAGAGGGTGGGCAGGTTTTACAGGATAAAAGCAATGGCTAGGCTGCACAATCTATAGACAGACCAAGTCTGCATTTTCTGTGTCAAAGTGGCCAGGCTATACAGCCACAGCATGTGCCAGAGCTTGAACACTGCTGGAGTTTCTGGCTTGCCTCTTTGCCAAACATTAAAAAGGAGGCTTCTCCCCACATTTCATCAGTTGTAGAAGAGTACCTCCGTCCCGAAACACATAAGCACAACATAGTAAAATACAGCATTAGGTCAGGTTGTTGCCATCCTGAAAGACTACTGGAAAACAAGTTACCGGTAAGTCTAACTTAAGTTAATTTGCTTGACCACGTGGCCAGCTTACAAATTTGTTCAGGGGTTGCACCAGCCTTTTCTGCCCAAGTGGCTGCAAGAGCACTAGTGGAGTGAGCACAAACTCCCTACGACGGGACTAGGTCCATTTGAGTATTGGCTTCTGAGACAGCCATCCCCAGCCACCTGGCAATAGATCTAGTGGCTCTCTGACCCTTCTTGTTTGCTCACATACGAAACAAATACAGGGTCTGATGCATATGTACACAGACTCTTTTTTATTTAAAGAAAAAGTGCAGGGGGGCGTCCGTGGGCAAAAAATGTTAATCCACTGCAGAAGATGAGGCAGGATACAGTAATAATAAAACAATGTAGCAGTGACCTCATTGCCCAGCTTAGTGTGTATCATGAGTGATTGAATAAAATTATAAA
This sequence comes from Lithobates septentrionalis, assembly GCA_037952835.1. Classification (NCBI taxonomy): domain Eukaryota; kingdom Metazoa; phylum Chordata; class Amphibia; order Anura; family Ranidae; genus Lithobates; species Lithobates septentrionalis. The sequence continues at coordinate 144,285 of JBBDGP010002778.1, read as the reverse complement.
TTCTTGGGCAGGTTAAACAGATATGTATTGCAGCTGTGTATTTAGTCATTTGACTGGAATTCCACTTTAATTGAGCATTGAGCAGGAATAGCTGTTCATACATCAAACTCTCTCTAAAGTGCAAGCAGTGCTTCACTGCTCGCCTACTTTAATCACCTTATATACTCACTAGGGCTTGTGTGTTTGCACTAGAACCCAACAGCCTTATTTAAGACTTTATAGTACTAAGCACGTCTTACTATTCAGCAGCAAAACAAACTAGCCTTACCATTACAGCTGAGGACACATCTGTCAATTAGCCACCAATTACACATGAATGCACCTGGAGTATGGTCATTACTGAATCTCAGTCTTGACAGTTTTCTGCTATTTATGCGTTAATATTTAATTCCTGTGTGAGCAAAAGGTGGCACGAAAGGTTTAATGGCTTCCACAGTCCCAGACCCTTCCAGTATGTAGTATATACAGTCAGGTCCATAAATATTGGGACATCGACACAATTCTAATCTTTTTGGCTCTATATACCACCACAATGGATTTGAAATGAAACGAACAAGATGTGCTTTAACTGCAGACTTTCAACTTTAATTTGAGGGTATTTACATCCAAATCAGGTGTACGGTGTAGGAATTACAACAGTTTGTATATGTGCCTCCCACTTTTTAAGGGACCAAAAGTAATGGAACAGATTAACAATCATCCATCAAACTTTCACTTTTTAGTACTTGGTTGCAAATCCTTTGCACTCAATTACAGCCTGAATTATTTGTCAGTGGATCCGCGCTTCAGGATATTTTTGCAACTGCTGCCCCCCCTATATAGGCAGGGGACACTACCGTGTACCCCCAAAGGAATGAATTCAGAAAGTAGGGAGTGGCGCTGTGCATAAAAGAGGGAGTATTGGTATATAATAATCCTCTTAATTAAAGTGACTGGCGTGTCTATATAATATTCTTTAGGAATATAAATTAACAATGTAACATTGGATGCAATAGTGTATACCACACATAAAAAGTGATAAGTGCTAATAAGTATGAAAAAATAAATAGTATAAAATAAATTAAATAAATAATATCAATTAGTGCAACCATAAACTCAAAAAAGGAGAAATTATAAACTGATTATTATTGTTAGTGTAATCATGATCCCATATACAAAAACAAAGAGAGATCATGAAATATAAGCACTAATGGCCTATACGGTGATCTGTAATATATTAATCGGTCTGTTATATAAAATAAACAAACCAAAAGGGATAAGTGCAAAGTGTCAGGTGCAAACCAATTAATGGTATTTCAACCCCCAATTGGTAATGTGCAAATAAACTTCAAATAGTATGTACCAAAAAAACCAACAAAATATTGGTGTCCCCACCCCTCATTGGTGATGTGCAGGTAAAACTCAAAAATATATATGAAATAATCCTCTATACTCTCAAATAATAAATAATAATATATAATATGAATTTATATTGAACCAAAGAAAAAAGTCCTATATAATGTGAGATGTCAAATGTTCATATTATGGCTTCCAACCAAATTCTTCCCAATTTTAACAGACTCCCCCTGATGTGATTTCACTCACCGGAGCGCTATACCCCTGCAGGAGTATAAGCGTAAGATGTTTATTACCCAGGTTCCGATATCCTACCGAATCCTTAGGTGTTGATATCTTTTCAAATCCAATTCCTCAATCTGGGTCATCCACTCATGCAAAGGAAGGGGGTAGGGGGAAGGTACGCAATCCCCTATTTCAATCTTGTTCCCAGCCGAACATCTGCTCCAGCATATTATATAAAAATAAAAAAATGATCCACATAGCGTAACTCCGTTTGGATAAGTTAATTAATAGTGCTGATAAAAATCCATGGAGTATAGCCAATTCCAAGGAATATAGTTTAGAAAATAGAGGAGGGAGCGTGCAAGCTCTCTAACTCTCCTCCCGATCCCGGGACGCAGCGCTGCTCACAGCCACCGCTTGCGTTCCACCGGTCAGGCAACAGAAACCACGTTCTCAGGAAATGACGTTGTGCGTGCCAAGATAGTCCCGCCTTATGCGTTTCGTCACACGGACGTCATCGGAGGCGCTGCCATCTTGGCCCTCCCAACGTCTTATATCTGGGTGTATTACATGCTGCGGCAAATCCTCCGCTAGATGCTGAGAACGAGCGTCACACGGGTCCAATCAGGAAGTGGCTCATCATGGAGATACGGGTCACAAAACCTTTTTGCTATCAACCTCATTAACTCAGAGGGATATTAGTATGTGGACGAATAGGATCTCCCTGAGCGCCATCTAGTGGTATTTTATAAATGGTACTATAATTTACGTGGAATGGCAGCAATGAGAGAAAAACACCCCTTAGCAAACCAGATATTATCTAGTAAAACTTTATACAAAATATTAAAATCTCATCAAATAACAATCAGATAACTTTAAACCCGTACATATAAGAAGAGGTATAAATAAATTTGTTCTAATTTTCCAAGAGGTATTATTTTTAAAAATTTATATAAAAGGGAAGGAGGAGGAAAATTATTTTATATATATAAAGATGGAAAAATGAATTAAAAAATATATAAATATATAAAATTAAAAAATGGAAAAAACAATAAAAAATATAATAAAATTTTTTTTTGGATATTAAATATGACGATACAAAATTGTTACCCTTGAGATGTATGTAAAAGAAAAAATGACACCTAGGAGGCTAAGGTGGGATTTGAGCCCAAACGATAGCATTGATGATGCCTCCCTGAATGAAGAATGGTATTCTTTCTTCTCAGGGTGTGAGAATGAGCTTTTACATAAAATATTAGTAAGGAGACGTTTTAAATTAAGAAAAGTAGAAGAACGGATCACTGAGATTAAAAACTTGTTACTCCCCTTCATCGGTCAACAAGAATATAAAGATAAGGATAAAGAATTACAAGAGATTATAAAGAAATATGATGTGGAGATACAGACAAAGAAACAGAAAAAATTTAAGAGAGATGTTTTGGATTATGCTAATAAAAGTCTACAAGTGGCAAGAAGAAGTAGATGAACCGAGTAATGAAGAGGATGGAAACTCTATGGATGAGAGTCCAGTAGAGGAAGAAGAAATATCGGATAATATGAGACAAACTAGATTCGAACATATCCCTATTATTAGACGTACCGAGATGCCACGTACACCCAATTACTAAACACCCTGGACCCTGGGTGAGGGGTAGCGAAGAATATCCCCTAGAACCTTTGAATGGGAGATCCCCGGGCACTCCAAGATATAATATCCCTACTCAAAATAGGTATTCACCCTTAAGAGAAAGGAGATATTATGGTACCTATAATAATCCCCAATATAGGGGATCCCCCAGGGAAAATAGGGATTTTCACAGGGGTGGCCCGCCTGGAAGATGGAAAGCACGACCTCCCTACAGAAGACAGGGATGGAAAGATCGATCAGAGATCAACAGGGACTTCCAGAGACAAGGTGGCCCACCCATGCACAGAGAACCGAGGGACACAGGAACTTACGGACATCCACAACAAAGGGACACTGGTACCTACGGACATCCACAACAGACAAGGAATGGATTGAACAGGAACCAATGCAGAGGATCAGATCAAACCCTAAGAGATATAGAAAGAGGTTACAGACAAGAGGAAAACGAGGAGGAAAGAAGAAGAAAAAGGAGAAGAGAGTATTAGGAGAAGGGATTTTTAACTTGAGCGACGCCATTTTTACAGATGAGGAACTAAAGATTTTGGATCTAGGATTAAAATTCGCACCAGACAAGAATATTGAGAAGTTTGAGGTATTCATTGATTTGCAGAAATTTATGCGTAAACTAAGAATAAAAAAACACTACGCGTTAAATAAGGATAAGAAACCAGCAGAAGAACCATCCAGTATTACACACACTAATCTTAGGAACAATTCCATTTTTAATCCAAAGGTCCCGGGTGACCAATGTATGAATGCTTTCAAGAAGATGGTGGAAAGCGATCTTGCGAAACTCGAAAGTAAGAATTCTAAAGATAGGAACGTGTGGAAAGCAATTAAAGAAATCGGAAAAAGAAAAGAAGTAGTCATACGCCCCGCAGACAAAGGGGGCGGACTGGTCATATTAAGGAAAGAAGACTACGAGGAAGAGATGAAGAACCTCCTTAGAGTAGAAAATACCTACAAGAAACTTAAAGGAAATCCAAAACAATTTTATGGCAAGAAATTGAAAGCTCTCGTGAAAAAAGGGAAAGATAGAGGGATTCTAAATAAAAAAGAAGCAAAAATATCTGATATGCGAGTCCACGAAGACACCAGTTATATACTATTTACCGAAAGTGCATAAGCGATTAGAGAAGCCCCCAGGAAGACCAATTATAAGCGGTATTAATACCTTGTTCTCCAGATTGGGGGAATACATCGATTGTTTCCTGAAACCATTGGTAGTAAAAGGAAGGTCATATCTAAGGGATAGTACGCAATTGATCAATGAATTAAAGCATGTGACTGGGGTTGAAGATTGCCTTCTTGCGACAATAGATGTGAACTCCTTATATACTAGTATCATACAAAAACATGGTATAAAGGGGGTAGAAAAAGCACTTCATGGAGATGCCAATCTTAAACAAGAACAGATCAACTTTATTTTGGAAGCCTTAAAATTAGCAATGGAAAGTAATTATTTTTGGTACCAGAAGGACTATTATGTTCAGACTAGGGGCGTCGCCATGGGGGCAAGATATGTCCCGAGCGTGGCGAATTTATTTATGGACATGTGGGAAGAAGAATACATATACAAGAAGCCACGCCCGGAGATTGAATTCTACCGTCGCTATATTGATGACGTGATCATCGTGTGGAGAGGCACGGCAGACTCTTTCCAGGATTTCCTGAGAATAATGAATCAAAATCAATATGGCATCTCTTTCAGTGGGAAATGGGATCCTCAAGAGATAGATTATCTAGATGTACAGATCTTCAAAGAGAACAATGAATTACACACTAGAACTTTTTTTTTAAAACAACGGATCGCAACGGTTACATCCCAACATCTAGTTGTCACCATCCCAAGTGGAAGGAGAATATCCTGAAAGGTCAACTAATGAGGTTACGAAGAAATTGCTACAAGATAGATGATTATTACACACAAGCTGACACTCTGATCAAAAAATTTATTGATAAAGGATACCAAAAAGAACCCTTAATAAGGCAGATGATGGAGATAGGGGGTTTGGATCGTAATTCCCTATTGAGAAAAAAGGAGAAACATGACAACTACTCCGGGATGGATATGGCCTTTATTACCGGTTTTAATAACGAATACCGTTCGGTCAAACACATAATTAGGAAGTATTGGCCAATTTTAAAATCCAACAGAATTTGGGCAAAGATACTTTAAAAAAAAACAAGATTTATCTATAAAAAGGCCCCTAATTTGAGGAACCAGCTGGTACACAATGTGATCGACCCACCCAAAACGGTTAAATTATTCCCTGAGATGAAAGGCTTCTATAGATGCCAAAAGTGCCTGCCCTGCCGTGTGAGTAAAAAACAGCCAAAGAAAAAATCACCCTTTAAATCTAGAGCAGGGAGAGAGTACCAAATCAGGGAATTGATCACCTGTGAAAGCACTCACGTTACATATGTGATCGAATGTCCCTGTCGGTTACAGTATGTGTGAAGAACCACTAGGCCTCTCCGTGTCAGGATTAGAGAACATATTAATAATATTAAAAAAGGCTTTCCAAAGCACAACCTCTCTAGGCACTTTGATGAGGTCCACAATAGAAACCCTATAGGACAAATTTTTTATGTTATAGATTTGATTAAAGATCATTGGAGGGGCGGTAATAAAAGAATAAAGGTGTCCCAGAATGAAATTAAGTGGATATACCGCCTAGGGAGTTTGGTCCCTAGGGGGTTGAATGTAGACATCGATCTGAATTGTTTCTTATCCAATTTTTAAATGAGTGGATTTTATACTTGTTCCTATGTTTAGCTTGCTTCTGGATTTCCGTGGATATTTAAGGATTTTATACATAACATATAGTATCTAATCAACCTCTCCCTTAATGATAACCCCAACACAATGTATAGGGATAACATAATAGTCTAGACGGGAATTTTTAATCTCTCATATTAACTGTAAATGAACCCAATCCCTCCGTTTACACTTGCTCTGATTACATGACACACATTTGTTTTATGTATACCTTTATATATATTTTGTATCGTCATATTTAATATCCAAAAAAAATTTTTATTATATTTTTTATTGTTTTTTCCGTTTTTTCATTTTATATATTTTTTTATGTATTTTTTTATTCATTTTTCCATCTTTATATATATATATAAAATAATTTTCCTCCTCCTTCCCTTTTATATAAATTTTTAAAAATAATACCTCTTGGAAAATTAGAACAAATTTATTTATACCTCTTCTTATATGTACGGGTTTAAAGTTATCTGATTGTTATTTGATGAGATTTTAATATTTTGTATAAAGTTTTACTAGATAATATCTGGTTTGCTAAGGGGTGTTTTTCTCTCATTGCTGCCATTCCACGTAAATTATAGTACCATTTATAAAATACCACTAGATGGCGCTCAGGGAGATCCTATTCGTCCACATACTAATATCCCTCTGAGTTAATGAGGTTGATAGCAAAAAGGTTTTGTGACCCGTATCTCCATGATGAGCGACTTCCTGATTGGACCCGCGTGACGCTCGTTCTCAGCATCTAGCAGAGGATTGGCCGCAGCATGTAATACACCCAGATATAAGACGTTGGGAAGGCCAAGATGGCAGCGCCTCCGATGACGTCCGTGTGACAAAACGCGTAAGGCGGGACTATCTTGGCACGCACAACGTAATTTCCTGAGATCGTGGTTTCTGTTGCCTGACCGGTGGAACGCAAGCGGTGGCTGTGAGCAGCGATGCGTCCCGGGATCGGGAGGAGAGTTAGAGAGCTTGCACGCTCCCTCCTCTATTTTTTAAACTATATCCCTTGGAATTGGCTATACTACATGGATTTTTGTCAGCACGATTAATTAACTTATCCAAACGGAGTTACGCTATGTGGATCATTTTTTTATTTTTATATAATATGCTGAAGCGGATGTTCGGCTGGGAACAAGATTGAAATAGGGGATTGCGTACCTTCCCCTACCCCCTTCCTTTGCATGAGTTGGATGACCCAGATTGAGGAATTGGATTTGAAAAGATATCAACACCTAAGGATTCGGTAGGATATCGGAACCTGGATAATAAACATCTTACGCTTATACCCCTGCAGGGGTATAGCGCTCCGGTGAGTGAAATCACATCAGGGGGAGTCTGTAAAATCGGGAAGAATTCGGTTGGAAGCCATAATATGAACATTTGACATCTCACATTATATAGGACTTTTTTCTTTAGTTCAATATAAATACATATTATTATTTATTATTTGAGAGTATAGAGGATTATTTCATATATATTTTTGAGTTTTACCTGCACATCACCAATGAGGGGTGGGGACACCAATATTTTGTTGTTTTTTTTGGTACATACTATTTGAAGTTTATTTGCACATTACCAATTGGGGGTTGAAATACCATTAATTGGTTTGCACCTGACACTTTGCACTTATCCCTTTTGGTTTGTTTATTTTATATAACAGACCGATTAATATATTACAGATCACCGTATAGGCCATTAGTGCTTATATTTCATGATCTCTCTTTGTTTTTGTATATGGGATCATGATTACACTAACAATAATCAGTTTATAATTTCTCCTTTTTTGAGTTTATGGTTGCACTAATTGATATTATTTAATTTATTTTATACTATTTATTTTTTCATACTAATTAGCACTTATCACTTTTTATGTGTGGTATACACTATTGCATTCAATGTTACATTGTTAATTTATATTCCTAAAGAATATTATATAGACACGCCAGTCACTTTAATTAAGAGGATTATTATATACCAATACTCCCTCTTTCATGCACAGCGCCACTCCCTACTTTCTGAATTAATTACAGCCTGAAGTCTGTAACGCATAGACCTCACCAGACGCTGGGTTTCATCCCTGGTGATGCTCTACCAGGCCTCTACTGCAACTGTCTTGAGTTCCTGCTTGTTCTTGGGGCATTTTCCCTTCAGTTTTGTCTTCAGCAAGTGAAATGCATGCTCAATCGGATTCAGGTCAGGTGATTGACTTGGCCATTGCATAACATTCCACTTCTTTCCCTTAAAAAACTCTTTGGTTTCTTTCGCAGTATGCTTCGGGTCATTGTCCATCTGCACTGTGAAGCGCCGTACAATGAGTTCTGAAGCATTTTGCTGAATATGAGCAGATAATATTGCCCGAAACACTTCAGAATTCATCCTGCTGCTTTTTTCAGCAGTCACATCATCAATAAATACAAGAGAACCAGTTCCATTGGCAGCCATACATGCCCACGCCATGACACTACCACCACCATGCTTCACTGATGAGGTGTTATGCTTTGGATCATGAGCAGTTCCTTTCCTTCTCTATACTCTTCTCTTCCCATCACTCTGGTACAAGTTGATCTTGGTCTCATCTTTCCATAGGATGTTGTTTCAGAACTGTGAAGGATTTTTTAGATGTTGTTTGGCAAACTCTAATCTGGCCTTCCTGTTTTTGAGGCTCACCAATGGTTTACATCTTGTGGTGAACCCTCTGTATTCACTCTGGTGAAGTCTTATCTTGATTTTTGACTTTGACACACATACACCTACCTCCTGGAGAGTGTTCTTGATCTGGCCAACTGTTGTGAAGGGCGTTTTCTTCACCAGGGAAAGAATTCTTGGTCATCTACCACAGTTGTTTTTCGTGGTCTTCTGGGTCTTTAGTGTTGCTGAGCTCACTGATGCGTTCTCTCTCTTTAAGGTTGTTCCAAAAAGTTGATTTGGCCACACCTAATTTTTTTTGCTATCTCTCTAATGGGTTTGTTTTGTTTTTTCAGCCTAATGATGGCTTGCTTCACTGATAGTGACAGCTCTTTGGATCTCATATTGAGAGTTGACAGCAACAGATTCCAAATGCAAACAGCACACTTGAAATGAACTCTGGACCTTTTATCTGCTCAATGTAAATGGGATAATGAGGGAATAACACACACCTGGCCATGGAACAGCTGAGCAGCCAATTGTCCCATTACTTTTGGTCCCTTAAAAAGTGGGAGGCACATATACAAACTGTTGTAATTCCTACACCGTTCACCTGATTTGGATGTAAATACCCTAGAATTAAAGCTGAAAGTCTGCAGTTAAAGCACATCTTGTTTGTTTCATTTCAAATCCATTGTGGTGGTGTATAGAGCCAAAAAGATTAGAATTGTGTCAATGTCCCAATATTTATGGACCTGACTGTATAAATATATTCCCTGTAACACATGGGAGCCATCACTAAGACCTAATATACAGACTGTGGGATGATATGGTTACCTTTGTGAAGCCTATCAAATATTTGAAGAAGTACTCTGTACTGGAGGCTAGTCCTGTCAAATTAAAGCAGGAGTAGTTAACCTGGGGTCCTCCAGCTGTTGTGGAACTACATTTCCCATGAGGCATTGCAAGGCTGGCAGTTACAATTACTCCCAGGAGGCATGATGGGACTTGTAGCTGGAGGGCCCCAGGTTGCCTACCCCTGAATTAAAGGTTACACACATTGAAATCAGTGGAACCTGAGAACAGGCAAAACTGAAACTGCAAAGTGTAGTATGGGCAGGTAGCTTGGTGGGGGGAACGGGATGAGTGGCAGTGCTGGGGGAGTTCTGGTCAGCCAACTTAGGTGCTCTTGATCAAGGTCATCTGCTGATCTGAGAACTGTAGTGGGGACTTTTAATGGCAACTATAATCAGAGGTAGTATTACTCACTGTGTCTCCAACTTGTTTGTGTCTCGCTGTAGTAACACCTATGCCAAAATCCAGAGGGTCTTCAGCCCAAACCACTTCACATTCCTCACCAGTCAGCTGACCTCTAGTCTCTGCCCCAGCCATGCCGTGAACTTAATGGGTGGCTGCGAAGAGGCTGAGTGGGCAGCTGCAGGCCCAGGAACAGCCCAGCTGGGCGGCTACAGGCTCCAGGGACAGCCCAGCTGGGCGGCCACAACAAGGCTGGGAGAGTGGTGCAGGCTTCAGGAACAGCCCAGGATTCGGTGACCCCTGGCAAATCGTCATTCGACCCCCAAAGGGGTCCCGACCCCCAGGTTGAGAACCACTGCTCTAAATAGAGAATGCACAGCAAGTCAAAAGCATGTGGGCTAAGAACTTTAAGGGTCGGTTCACACTGGGACGACTTGGGATCCGACTTGTACGCCCTCAAGTCGCCCCAGAAAGAGATTCACATTAAGTGAATGGGAGCGTCTTAATAGACACTACTGAAGTCGCTCCGACTTCAGAGCGTACTCCCTGTACTACTTGGATCCGACTTGGTAGGCGACCTGTACCATAGAAATCAATGGAAGTCGCCTCCAAGTCGGATCTCTCTCTCAAAGTCAAGCGACTTTGCAGGGAAAACCCCTCCCTCCCAGAGAGCTGATTGTCCTGTGATTGGCCACAGCCGAAGTCGCCTGTCCTGGAGGCGACTTGAAGTCGCGTTGTAATTTGCTAAAGTCGCTGAAGTCGCGCTGAAGCCGCGTTGAAGTCGCCGTGCAAAGTCGCGTTGAAGTCGTGTTGCCCCTGTGTGAATCGAGCCTAAGTGATAGCAAGGTCCCAATTAAACAAATGTATTTAATATCGGGGAGTTTACAGTTTTATTTGCTGCCAGAGCTGCAATTTCAGTTTTAGGTAAAGTACTTCAGGCCAACATTGAATGTTCGATGTGTTCTGATCTGCCAACCTTTACACAGTGAATGTTGACTAAAAGACCACAGGAAGTTTTTTTTAACTTATTGTTGGTGATCCTAAAATAAAATGCTGACACAGGCAGATTACATAATGTTTCTATGAAAAAAAAAAAAAATTCTCCCCATAGGCACGGGTAATGAATACTTAAAGTGTTACTAAACCCAGGACCCTGCATTCACTATATCTGGTCTCCCACAGTACACAGAAATGCAATTATTTTAGTAAATATAAACTGCTAAATATCTTTTCTCATCAGCACTAGAGGAGTCTTGTGACTTTTATCAGTGTCCGACTGAGCACTGGTTAAAGCTTGTAGGGGGATTCGGACTGTTCTATGAGGCTGCGTGAAGCTGGAGGACAGTGCTGATTAGCCCTGCGCTAATCACGTGCACTCCCCCCCCCAAAAAAAAACAAAACAAAAACCCTTAGGTTTTAGAGTGAGTGTAACAAGCATGCTTTACTGCATATACTGACTGGTTTTACTGTTGTGGGTTTAGTAGCTTTACATCCGATTGATGGACAGGGGAAAGTAACTTATATATTTGTTTTTTGCATTTTATATTCTCCTTTGAGAAATGTCTTTTGTTTCCAGGTAAGATTAGCTTTTTTTTTTTAAAATAAAGTTAAACAGCCAGTGAAAAATAGTAAAAAAAAAAAAAAAATCTTTATTGTGCAACAAATTTACAGTAAACGTGAACAAATTATAGCATCTTTTCATAGACTTCAAACTTGTACTGAATACCGTTTTCTTCCTGCATTTCAGAAGATATACCCGGATATCTGTGTAAGACAGGGAATAGAATTAATTATTTCACATGATGGCGCAAACACTGCAAATGTAAGTGATATACATAATGATGGTTTTGTCAGTAAAAGGGTGATGCTGAAATATGATTGGATAAGTGTATGTATACCTATATGGTCCATATCGAAACACTTATAAAAGGGCCGAAAGATTACTTCCAGGTATTGTATATTTTACATGAAGTTAGACTGATCCAGCTTGGACAAATGTACCTATGTATATACACCATACCTAGCTGATGCCTCTGAAAGCTGGAAATCATTAAAGTAGACATGGTTACTCCAGTCATCTCCACTTGATTCAAGGTCCTGTGCTGAGCAGTTGGCCTGCTGCATTGTAAACACAGGAGGTTGACCTCTCAGTATGGGCACCATTTAGAGAACGATTTGTATTGTCTAAGTGGCCGCAAAGCGTTCTCTAAATAGATGAGGTGGAGAGCATGACCTCACTACCCAGCCTCTCTATCTCATCCAATCAGAGAACACTTGAATTAATTCGGAAAATGCGAGGCATTCTCTGAATGGCCGACCTCCTGTGTTCACAATGCAGCAGGCCAGCTGCTCTGCACGTGACCTGGAAGCAAGTGGAGATCACTGGAGTAGCCGTGTCTACTCCAATGGTTTTGTGGCTTACAGGGACATCAGCCAGGTATGGTATATGCATAGTTACACTAGTCCAAGCTAGACCAATCAAATCATTTATAAAATATCCACACCAGGATTTTCTCTTTAACATTTTTAAGCTAGAAAAAAAAAAAAAAGCCCAAATGTTGCCAAGTGTTCTTGCTTCCGGGCATTGATCCCAGCTGGTGACCATCTTTAAATCAGACATAACGGTGTGGCATAAGATGAGGACAAATTGCAATCTCATTGTACAATATCTGTGTAACGTCCATTAGATTTATCAGAAAGATGTAATGTGAGGGACTGCCTAAAAAAAAAAAAAAATCTATCCAATCAGGTAGGTGGAGATTATACAGTGGGATATCAATGAGTACTATGTGCAAATGAATGCATCTGTTGACACTGGAAGACCAGCATCATGAAAGATTGGGAAAACCGAAGACAACACGCTTAAAGACCGAACATTAATTTGTACAGATAATTGAAAGAAAACGTTTCCCTTAAAGCATTTAGGGTAGGGCTACATGTAGTGTTTTAACTTTATTGTTATATTAATATTATTAAAGAAACGTAAAATACTAGGTGGCAATTAAAGTATCTAAAGTTCACTGAGATCCAAGTGTTGTTAATGAGTGGACGGTCAACAAGTGGTCAAAGTAGACCAAAAAATCATCTTGTGTTTAGCGTCCTACAATGATATTACACAATGATATCCATTCAGTCCCGATTATAATAAAACGTTTTCTTACTCTGGCAGCAGCTTGTATGACTGGAGATCAACGTCTGGTAGAAATGTGTCACATTCAAATTCCTGCTGAATTCTGGTTATAAACAGCCTCTGGCTAACAGGTTTGTCCATAACTTCCTGTATAGAAAGACAAACAGAAATTATGCTTTTTAGGAGACCCATAAACTAGGTTAGTATTTCTGCTAGTATGGTAAATGATTGCATTGTGTGATTAATAGCCAAACTACAGCTGCACTATTTCATAGTTCAAATAGAAGTTCATTTAGGCCAGATTCACACTATTGCAAAGGCGTAAAATGTGTGTTTCTGCAATGCGCAACTGTTTAATTTGTGTTGCCATTCATTTTAAGTGCCTGGTACTCTGGACCTCTGTAGTGTGATACAGTCTTTAAAATGATCAACATGAACGCCCATTCACCTCAGCCGGGTCCTCTGTGGCACGGTAAACGCATGCATGTTAACGTGTGTTCGTTTGCGCATTGCATTAAAAGTAGTTGTAAAGTCATAACTTAATGCATTCTCTGTCTTAATGTAAAAAACACTTTCTGTGCAGCTCCCCCCAAAAAATACTTACCTGAGCCCGATTTCGATCCGGTGCTGCTCTCCCCCCTCCTCACTGGACTGTGTGTCAATAGAGCCCGCATGTGTGCCACCATAGAGGGTGGCTTCCTAGGGTGGTATACGGAGAAGAGGAAGAACCTCAGAGCGCCAGTGGGGGACCCCAGAGAAGGAGGATCTGGGCTGTTTTGTGCAAAACCATTGCATGAATCAGCTAAGTATAACATGTTTTATTTTTTTTATCTTAAAAACAAAAAACAAAAAAAAAAAAAAAAACACAAAAGAACCTTTACAATCAAAGTTAAGGCAGCTCATTAATTTGAATGGGCTGCCAAACACACCATAATGGACCAAAAAGCATGCATGCAGCATTTTCGGCAGTGCGCTGTGATTCAAGTGTGCCGAGAAGTTGGGTTGGGGTGCCATTCAGAATGAATGGCATAGAAACGCATGACACACATACTGTACTTTACTGAAGCACAATGGGCCCTTAAAACCAGTAAACAAACATGGTGATAAAATTGCATCAGAACAACTCTTGTTATTAAGGGTTCATGTTTCAAATCTAAGTCCGTCCAACTTTTGAGAAAACAAAGTCCGCTGGAGCCCACACACAATCGAATTGTCCGACAAAATCCCGTCCGCCGGGCAAAGTCTGCCGTAAAGTCCGCTCGTGTGTACGCGGCATTACTGAAAAGTAGTCTGTGCTTCTCCATATTCTATTAATGTCAGTGTATGGTCAGCTTGTGGCTAAGGCTACATGTGCGATTTTAATATCTTGCAACTATAGATTTAATCACTACGTGTAGCAAATGATCTCTAAGGAAATGGAGCACATGGTTGCCTAAAGAGCAAGGCTATACACAATGCTTCATTCACAGGCAATTTATCACTACAAGATGTTACTAGTGTAGCCTGCTCCATAGGAAGCCCATTTATTTAGCGATCATTTGCAACACCTAGGCCAAGTATAGTGGCCCTTTACCATGTGATCACCTGTGTCCAATCACAGCTGATTACATGTAAACAGACTTGCCGGTTATAAGTGTGTGGAAAGGAGTACCGATAACTGGCAAGCCTGTCAGCACATGTTTACACTGATCATCAGGGCAGAATCATCAGCGCACATCAGTGAAGAAAACATATTTGCAAAATTTTAGAACAGAAACTAGAAAAAAAAAATAAAAAAAAAAAATCCCCGCTCCCCCCTTCAAAATTTTCGGTATTTTTTCATTTGTTCAGCAAAAAAAAAAAAAAAAAAAAAAAAAAAAAAAAAAAACCTAGTGGTTATTAAATACCACCAAAAGAAAGCTTTATCGGTCTCAAAAAAAATTAAACATTTCCTATGGATACAGTTGTTGCATGACTGTGCAATTGTCATTCAAAATACGACAGAAAGCAAAAAAATTGGCCTAGGCAGGAAGGGGTGAAAGTGCCCAGTATTGAAGTGGTTAGAATCTCTAGCAATTTTCATAGCAGGATTGAGCAACTATAGTTCTGTGTAGCTCCAGCCTACTCAAGTAACTGCCAGTAAATTTACCACAAAATCTCTTTGTAGTAAAGATTAAAATCACCAGTCTAGCCCCAGCCTGCTGGCCAAACACCAATCTAAATTTGAGTTGTGGGTGGCCCTGTTGGCTTCCTGCATTCAACAAAAGTTGATCTTTCAATCAACTACTGTTGGAGCTGTATATCCCAAACTGATGGTCCACAAGAACAACCCGCCCTCACTTGTGTTACCACCACTGCGCTCCAGGATGAGTGTCAAGAAATTCCTACTGCTGCCACTTAAATAAATCAAATATGTGCACAGTATCTATACCTCTATTTAAATAAAAAAGAATGAAATAAATAGTGGCGCTCAACTACATATCATAAATGTGAAAAAATAAATAAATGTAAGGGTGATGTACCTCAAAAAAATGATTACAAAAAAAAAAAAAATGTGATAAAGGTGTATGCTACCCTGTGATCAGTGAACAATCAAGTAATGTAAAAATCAATTAATGCATCACTATACAGCGTAATAAACTAATATCACCCTGTGACAAGTACAAACATATTAAAGTCTTTCTTTAAATAAACAGTGGGTGTGTGTAAAAAAAGTCCATGAGCATAATAAAACAATCGTTGAGTGATAATTCTCCAAATATTCAATGTACACTTCAAGTAATTCACACCACTGTGCTTGTGATTCCACTCCCCTCAAAGAAACGCACTCACCAGCTGCATCAGCCTCACACTCTCGTATTTGGTCAAACTCGCCTCAACCCGCACATATAGGGGGTTTGTAAATGGGGCTCTCCCTACTCGAATCCTGTGCCTCAAAAGACTTCTCATATAGTGATTCAGGTAGTGAACACAGGAGGGCGCCGCTACCTATGGTATATATGGGGAGCTCTGCACCTGCCCCCCCCCCCAAGGCCTGTTAGAGCTGGACCGAAAATCCCTCAGCCAAACAGATTGCATCCAATCAGGTGTAAACATTGTTCAGGTATTCAGCAACCATTGGAGCAGCATCTGCTGAATACAATAGCCAGCTGCTAACATTCCTCTATTGCACAGAGCAGGTAAGTATGACATTTTTTTTTTTTTTTAATAACAACCTTCTAACCGCTTGCCGACCGCCGCATGTATCTATAAGTCAGCAGAATGGCACAGCTGCGGAAATGGGCGTACCTGTACGTCCTTTTGAATTTGCCGCCGTGTGGTCGCGTGCGCGCCACCCTGCCGCGAGCTCCGTGAGTGTGATTGCGGGTCCCGTGTACTCGATGTCCGCGGGGATACCCGCGATCGTCTCACGGAGCTGAAGAGCGGTTAAATACTAATGTAAAACAAGCATTTCCCCGTTCTGCCTAGTGACACGGTCACTGATCACTGCTCCCTGTAATCGGGAGCGGTGATCAGTGTAGTGTCACATGAAACCCCCCCCCCCCCACAGTTAGAATCACTCCCTAGGACACACTTAACCCCTGCAGTGCCCCCTCCTGGTTAACCCCTCCACATTTACACAGTAATAAATGCATTTTTAATCGCACTGATCGCTGTATAAATGTGAATGGTCCCAAAATAGCGCCAAAAGTGTCCGATCTGTCCGCCATAATGTCGCAGTCACGATATAATAATAATAATAATAATAATAATAATAAAAAAAAAAAAAAAAAAAAAAAAAAAGCGGATCACCGCCATTACTAGTAAAAAAAAAATTAATAAAAAATATCTCCTCAACGCTATAAATTTTGCTCAAACCAATCAAATGCTTATTGCGATTTTTTTACCAAAAATATGTAAAAGAATACGTATCGGCCTAAACTGAGGAAAAAAGTTTTTTTTATAAATTTTTTGGGGATATTATAGCAAAAAGTTCAAAATTTTGCTCTTTTTTATTTATAGCACAGAAAATAAAAACCGCAGAGGTGATCAAATACCACTAAAAGAAAGCTCTATTTGTGGGGAAAAAAGGACATCAGTTTTGTTTGGGAGCGATGACGCACGACCGCGCAATTGTCAGTTAAAGCGACGCAGTGCCAAATCGCAAAAAGTGCTCTGGTCGTTGGCCAGCCAAATGGTCCGAGGCTTAAGTGGTTAATATAATTTTAAGTCTCTTGTATTTAGTCCAAATTAAAGCCAGTTATAAAAAGTGGAGACACAAACGACATTCAGAATAAATCCTTAACACTGAGGTGTAGTGAAGCTTAACGGCCTACAGAGGCCTGACTCCTGAGGGCAGCTTCATATTGCTTTAATGGCTGTCAGGCTAAAAGCAGATCAATCTCACACGGTTTTGATATGTGAATAATGGGGCATGAATTAGTGGAGAATTCTGTCACTAAAGCCAGCCATAGATGGTTTGATGGTTAGAATTTTGGCCAGTTCAGCATGGACCGGCTGAGATTTGAACCACCTATGGGCAGGCTGATGTACCCAAGACAAGCCATCGATCAACTTGGTTATAACCACCAAGTTGGAATTTTACATGCGATTATGGCCACTAGCTATAATCACTGTATTTTCCTGGCAGGGCCGGCTTTCCCGTGCTCATCTGCCAAGAGAACATAATAGGGCTGTGGTTGGCACCCCCCCCCCCATATCAAGATTGACGGTGTTGACGGGGGAATCAAACGATTTTCTTCCCTGCAACCTGTGGTTTTTTTTGAGCAGTCCTTTATTGCTGCAGTGAAGGATAACCTTCAGATTTATGTCATTTTCTGCAATATAGCATCCTTGACTGCTTATTTCACACCCTCCTTCCCCCCACATACAATCAAAATCCAGTTGCAGATACGAACGTGTTAGTTTTTGACAGGAACCACCTCCTGCCTATATATCTTTTATAGGCGAGCTTGTCTCTCCATTCTCACATACAATGGTACAATTCCCCAATAATTTGTTAATTCTATGTTAACCACCCTCATGTATTAATAAATGGTTGCAAAGCAGTGGGCAAGATTGGGCCAGGGATTTTGTTGCAATGCAGAAGGAATACTTTTATTTTCTGGAGCTATCAGATGGCTGCTCCTGATAATTAAATTTTAGGAAGTAGAACACATTTGTACAGTGATGGAGTTCTAACTTACAACACCGATAACTTCTGTAAATAATCTCTAACTACAGACTTAAAGGGGGTCATTTACTAAAGCTGGAGAGTGCAAAATCAGGCTCACTTCTGCACAGAAACCAATCAGCTTCCAATCTCAGCTTGTTCAATTAAGCTTTGGCAACCTAGAAGCCAATTGGTTTTGTCCAGATGAAGCTGCACACCCTAGTTTTGTGAAACGCGTTGACGTCATCACATCCGGACGTCACGCCCGCTGTCATCCCCCGTTGGGGCTAGCCGGCTCCTACATCGAGGGAGCGTTCCGATCGGCTACACGGAACAACCGTGCAGGAGGGAACAGGCACACTTAGATGGCCGAACAAGGGGTTAATATGGCGCACAATGGAGGTAGCCGAGTACATATATCTAAAAATGGTGGGGGGAAGGGGGTGGGTTGGGGGTTTCTGAGAGGGGGAACTTGATGGTGGTAGTTAATGTTTCACAACAAGTTCGGGTATTAGTCCATGTGAGGATAAAATGATGCTGAATAAATGGAAGGCAGCCAGTCTATAAAAGCTAGAAGAAGCTCTGGAACAAATAAAAAAGAAAGAAGGACGGCGCCCTCTAAGTGCAGCATGTATGTTAAAAATATTTATTACAATAGATAAAAACACTCACATTTGAGTTGCTAAAAACCAGCATGTAAAGTAGTTTCATCCGCGTGCTCTCGGGGAATGTGGGTGTCACGGGCCAGTGGAGGGGTTCCTGGGATGTGAGTCCTGTAACCTGGGTCCTGGTAGCTGTTCCGGTGGTGCCGAGGGTCCTCAGAGCCTCCGGGCGGCCAGGATATCGGTCATGGATCCTCCGTGGAGCGCCGTGCTGACCTGCGTCTTCACTTCCGGGAGCGGGGTGAGGCGGGCAGTGCTTCGCGTTCGGAGCATGCGTGCTCCTTCATAGCCCGTGACACCCACATCCCCCGAGAGCACGCGGATGAAACTACTTTACATGCTGGTTTTTAGCAACTCAAATGTGAGTGTTTTTATCTATTGTAATAAATATTTTTAACATACATGCTGCACTTAGAGGGCGCCGTCCTTCTTTCTTTTTTACACTTAGATGGCCGGCCATCAATGCACCTTAGCAGTGTTTCTCAGGAGCACGGAGACCCCATAGGAAGCACTTGGTACCATGTGCAGTATCCAACAAAGCAGAGTACAGCATAGATGATATACACTACGGCAGTATCTGTGGACTTCCATACAGGACTCGGAAGTAAAGGTAAAGTACTCAACCATCCTCTTTGCATATCTCTGCCCAGCATACTATATGAAAGCCATGGTTCCATTCACCGCACCAGTGCTTACCTGGTCAGACTCTTAATACCACCTCACTTATTGTAGCAATTTGCTACTTACATCTTTGGACCTGTTGCTACCCCAGCTCTATCCAAACACAGCAACGGCCACATCTTCTCTATCTACAGGTTGATTGGTACCCGATTACAGGACCTACACCAGTGCCCCACTCCACGGCTGTCTGCTCCCTTTTGCAGTACCCCACCTTCCTTTCCCACCTTTTCATCACCCCACTCCCCCCCCCCCCTTCCCAGTTTTGAGCCCCCCCCCGGGGGAATTGATGTCTGTTTTGTAACCTTACTCAGCACATGCTGAACACCTTTCACACAATAAACACTTGTTTAATTACTTACATTTAACCAGATTGCCTTTCATTGGAGCCCTACTTTTTCTTGGTCCCCCCCCTGTTGGGGACAACTGTTGATTTGCAATTGGTTTCTATGCAGAAGTGAGACCGATTTTGCACTCTCCAGCTTTAGTAAATAAACCTCAAAGTGTTACTAAACCCACAACAGTAAAATCAGTCTGTATATGCAGCATGCTTGTTATACTCACTGTGGAACCTAAGGGGTTATCCCTCTGCATTGTGTAAAAAGGTTGTTTGATCCTGTCTCTCTGATATTCCCCTTCTTCCACTGACTCCAGACCATTTCCTGATAGAACAGAGCAATAGGGGGACAGGCTGCACATGCTCAGTTTGGTATGTATTGCTAGAGAGGTTGTTTTTTTTTTCTTTTCTTGGGAGAGTGCATGTGATCAGCACAGGGCCAATCATCACTGTCCAGACAGAGGGCCAGGGGAAAATGAAAACTACTCCTACAAGCTTTAAGCAGGCAGTGATAGAAGTCACGAGACTGCTATCAGGCCCGGACTGGGACAAAAAATAGGCACAGGCATTTTAGACTGAGCGGATAATTTTTCCAGGGACCCGAAAGGGTGGAGGGTGGATGGGGGCTACGACTTTACAAAGCAGTCCCCTTTATATTAGTGTCCCTGCAATCATGCCCCCCCCCTTTATTCTCTGCTCACTGTGCAGATCTCCAGCTCCTCCAGTCCCATGCTTCCTTACATCAGAGTCCGCACGGGCCTCCCTTAGAGTCTGTAGAATTTCCACTGTAAGGGGAGCTCTGTGGACTCTGGTGTAAAGGGGAACTCTGATGTGAGGGGGTCTCTGCTAAACCAAGCCCCCCCCCTTGCATCAGAGTCCACAGAGCACTCCTTAAAATTTGTTTGAGATATATATAGATATAGATATAGAGAGAGAGAGAGAGAGAGAGAGAGAGAGAGAGATGGGGAGATGGGGATGGAGAGAGAGATAGAGAGATAGAGAGATAGAGAGAGATAGAGATATTATATATATATATATATATATATATATAGATAGAGATATATATATATATATATATATATATATAGATAGAGATATATATATATATATATATATATATATATATATATATATAGATATATCATACACACACACTGGGAGGCAGGAGAGAGGGTGAGCTTATTCACCCCAGGGTGCATCCAACAAAGGACTATACACAGCACCACACAGCATCCTGGCAGGAGGATCGCACGGTCAACCAAGCAACGACCCGGGCATTTAGCCACTTACCACAAGCTGTAGCACCTAAACCAGCCAGTAGGTAGGTCCTAACCATCAATAGACGACAACATCTGTATATACTTTTCCTTACAGTCCTGAGGGAAAACGTCACCTATGACGAAATGCGTCTGGGAGGGCACGCACTGACGTCACCGCGCTGTATGTAAGGACAGGCTCCTGTGTTGCCGGACGGCACTTGTTTTTAACGCAAAGCTATATTTTTTCTTGCAAGTGCAATATTTTTGTTCTTTAATAAACCCAATAGACAGTAATACACTATTGTCAGTTTTTCTTTCCACTGAGCCTATCTGGAGTGCATCCCTGTATGGTCAAGACCCAGTGAGACGCTCAAGTGGTTGCCAATACCATATCCGGTACCAGGCCTCCTGTGTGTGTTCAGCAGCCGTTCCTACAGTCAAGGCCGCGGCTGGGTTACAGCTGAACGCTTTATATTGCCTGCTATTCGGTAAGCAGGCAGTTTATATGGTGTCGGGCACTTCTTCATTTTGTGTGATCTCACTGTGGTGCATATCAAGAACTGAAGTTATGGACCATGTTAAATCATGTTAATTTGTGGGTGCAACCACTTTTATTCTATCTGTTCATTGTGTGTATCCCACATTTCAGTTGCAGCCTCTGTTTTTTCCTACAAGTCTAGAGCAGTTTTTGCGTTTTCCTTGCAATATAGCAGTGAATAGGGCATACATATAGTGAGTGTGTAAAAAGGTGCAAAAAGCTGCACCTAATAGCATAAGGAAGGGAAAGGCACCTAAGCCCCCTTTCACACAGGCAATCCGATCAGATCTGCCTGTTTTTCAGTTGGACCGATCAGACCCTCCAGTCTCTTCTTTGGTGTGGTGGATGTTAGACACATGTTCGCTGACACCCACCGCCATCCGATCCGATAAACAGATGGTGGTCCTATTCCCCATCCATCTGGCGGATCAGATAGAAACAGACAGGCGGTCCGTTTCTATCCGATTACCCCATAGAGGAGACCGGGACCTGTCATCTGCCTGCTCAACGAGAGATCCTCTGCTGAGCAAGTGTATTTCGCTTCATGGGGCCTTGGTCTAGTCTAGTTTTAGCACACCCAGTCTGCAGGAATAGTCATAGTGATAAAACAGCTGGGACCGGAGCCAGGGTGGACAAAGACAAGTGTTTGTTGGGTACACCCATAGAGTTTTTTCTTCATTCATCCCGCAGCAAAATGAGCGCAGCGACCTTCCCCGCTGAACTATTGTGTTCTGATAGGGGGACTGCCAGCATTTATTGGATGCTAGTTTTCGAGCATGCTTGCTGTACAGAAGCCGGTCGCAAGACCGACTTCTGTGATAGGGAGCTGTACATGCGGGCCGAAAGTCAGCCAGTTCCCATCAAATCGTCTGTTTTCTGACGATTTTCGCTCCGTGCGTACTAGGGGTGCAACGGATCAAAAATCTCACGGATCGGATCGATCCTCGGATCAGAGTCACGGATCGGATCATTTTTGGATCAGCATAAAAAAAAAAAAAAAACCACACACAAATCTTGTTACACCCACCGGAGTTTTAGATTTAAAAGCTATTTTCAACACAAAACCTTATATGCATAAATACAGTATTTGTGCATATAAGCTCAGTTTTGTGTTGAAAATGGCTTTTAAATTTAAAACTCCGGTGGGTGTAACAAGATGTCCGCTTGCCCCCTTCTCACTCTATCATTATTGTACTGTGCAGGAGTGTGGGGTGTAGCAAGATGGCAGCGACGAAACGTCACTTCCTGTCGAGACAGCGGCCACTTCCGGGTGTACCAAGATGGCCGCCGCTCCGGAGCTAGGCCGAAGCCGGGGCCTTTCCTATGGCTGAGGCCGAAAAGTGCTCCGCGGATCGCGGGTGTGCCGATCCGCGGAGGGTGATCCGTACGGATCACGGATCGGCAACGATCCGTTGCACCCCTAGTGCGTACCCAGCCTAAGGGGAAGATAGGAAGAGGACTCGATGTGTCAAGTTACAGGCAGAGAAGGGTGGCCCTGGGTTGTGGACAAGTACTGGAATAGCCCAGATTTGGGCTGTGTTGGTCCTTCAATCTTTAGTTCTAATGCAGAGAAATGCATGTCGTACCAAAAACATTTATTTTAAATGGTGCTCATTCAAACCTATGCAATTCCTTTTGGGAAAAAAAGCTATAATGTACATAAAAATACATGGGTGTACATTACATACTCACGCAGACGTATGTATGAATGCGCGATAAACCAGTTGGAGGGTGGAAGGGAGTAGAGCCAAGAAATGCCATTCAGATATGCAGTTTAGATCCTGATTAGATAGGTGTTTATCGATTTGTATTGCTTGCCTCAGCACTACCCCCAAAAAAATGAAAACCTTTTATTCTCATGTGAACCTAGCCTTAGTGCCTTTTACCTTCACAAAACTGAGTTTTTTGGACACTACATTGCCTTTACCTTCTGTGATCAGTTTAGATACAAATAGTGCTAAGTAGACCACTTTAATATCCATTGCTGCATGTTAATTTTATAAAATTGCATATAACCATCCTTATAACGAGTGATGAAAGCCAGAGGAAGGGAAATATTTTTAAACATAAAGTAGCGCCTTTTAGGCAACAGGAAATCAGCATTCTGGGGGCTGCTTTCATGTTTCACATCACAGATGATTGAGGAGTTGTTTACATTAAAATGGCGTAAAGGCACGGGGCAACATCCACTCTTGAAACACTTCAATCACTGAAACTTTTCCTTCAATAAGCAGCTCTATAATATAGGCATAAATACACTGATTAGGGCCATATAAAATAGCAAGTAAACATGTTTTGGGACCTGCAATCAGCGACATGCTAGGCATTATAAAGCTACCTGTCCCCCATTCAGAGGGAAATTTTCCAGCGCCCATTTAATTTGCGGCTCTGAGATGTCATGTGACCAAAGGCTGAATGCCACAAAGAAAGCAGATAATGGAAGACGAAAATAGTTACATAGTTAATCTGGTTGAAAAAAAAAGAAAAAAAAAAAGGACATCCAGTCCACCCAGTTCAACCAACAGAAAAAACAAACAAAAACCTACCACCAAACAAAAACCTACCACACACACACAAATAGAAAACCTCTGTATACACTACCCAATACCCACAGTTGATCCAGAGGAAGGAAAAACAAAAAACAAACAAACCACAAATAAAGCATCATTCAATTTGCTCAAATGGGGGAACAAAATTTCTTCCTTACCCCCCAGAGGCAACTGGATATTTCCTGGATCAACTTTACCTATAAAATATTAGTATCCAGTCATATGTGCATTTAGGAAAGAATTCAGGCCTTTAAGACAACCTACCGAGCTGGCCAGAGACAGCTCTTGAGGGAGTCTATTACACATTTTCACAGCTCTTACTGCGAAGAAGCCTTTCTGTATTTGGAGATTAAATTTCTTTTCCTCCAGACGTAAAGAGTGCCCCCTTGTACTCTGATGACCTTAAGGTGAATAACTCAAGTTCACTATATAGATCCCTTACGTATTTATACAGGTTGATCATATTCCCCCTTAATCTCCTCTTCTCAATAGAGAATAAATTCAGTTCCCCTAATCTTTCCTCATAGCAGAGCTCCTCCATGCCTCTTATCCGTTTGGTTGCCCTTCTCTGCACTGTCTCCAGTTCCAAGATATCCTTTTTGTGAACTGGTGCCCAAAACTGAACTGCATATTCCAGATGAGGTCTTACTAATGATTTGTACAAGGGCAAAATTATATCTCTCTCTCTGCAGTCCATACCTCTTAATACAAGAAAGGACTTTGCTCCCTTTAAAAACCACAGCTTGGCATTGCATGCTATTAAATCTACCAGAACATCCAGATCCTCCTCTACCTCCGATTAACTCAGTTGTACTCCCCCTAGTATGTATGATGCATGCATCTTCTTAGCCTCCAAGTGCATAACTTTACATGC
Organism: Lithobates septentrionalis; assembly: GCA_037952835.1. Lineage (NCBI taxonomy): Eukaryota > Metazoa > Chordata > Amphibia > Anura > Ranidae > Lithobates > Lithobates septentrionalis. The sequence continues at coordinate 119,255 of JBBDGP010002778.1, read as the reverse complement.
AGCAACCTTAAACCTCATTTGCCTCATAGTTGTCCAATTAAAACACAGCGTTGAGGTCAGCTTGTAAATTGGAGACATCCTGTAAGGATGTTATTCCACTGCATAGCTTGGTGTCATCTCCAAAGACTGAAATGGTACTTTTAATCCCAGACCCAATATCATTTATAAATATATTAAAAAGTAAGGGTCCCAACACTGAACCTTGGGGTACACCACTAACAACCCTAGACCATTAAAGAGAGTCCCTAAAAATTAGCAACAATGGCTTTGAAATGACAGAGCTCAATTATTTTAGAATCCGTGGGTGGATGCCATCTGGTCCCGGTGTTTTATTCCAAATAAATATTTCTGGACCATATGACTTGGGGCTCAGGTAAGTAAGTATTTGGGGCCGAGTCAATACCATCCCCAATATGGCCATGAGCTCCCCAATGCTCCTTTGTATACACAGAGCTGAAGAAGGTATTTAAATACATTTGCCTTCTATTTGTCCCCAGTCATCCACTCTAGATTATTTTGTAAAAGGCCTACATGCTCAGACCTGACCTTTTTACCATGAATATTTTTGAAGAGGTTCATTCATCTTTAGGAACGCCAACCTTTTAAAAACACAGCAAGCTTTACTCGGCACACTTCCTTTAATTTACAGAAAAGGTGTCCTCAACACAAGCTAGCTATAAATCTGCCCTGTGAGGATGGAGAGAGAGCAATGCTGCTGATCTTGAGCACAGCGCTGGACCGAGATTGGGCTGAGGTAAGTATTTAGGAGATGCTAGCGGAGGAGCTGCACCTAAACTGTGTTTTTACCTTAATGCAGGGAATGCATCAAGGTAAAAAACCTTTAACCTTAAAAGTGATTTGTAAAGTCTTGCTTTTTTCCATAAAAATAAACAAGTTCTACTTGCTTTGTGCAGTGGTTTTGCAGAGCAGCTCAGATCCTCCTCTTCTCGTGTCCCTTGCTCCTCCGTCCTGCCGAATGCCCCCACAGCAAGCAGCTTGTAATGAGGGCATCTGAGCTGAGCTGCTGCTCTGTGTGTCCATTCAGACACAGAGCCACGTTCAGCCCCTCTCCTCAATGGCTAACTGACTTTGTTTGACAGCAGCAGGAGCCAATGGCGCCGCTGCTGTGTCTCACCCAATCAGGAGGGAGAGTCCCAGATGGTGGAGGCACTTGTGGACATTGCTGGATAGACATGGGGCTCAGGTAAGTATTAGAGGGTTGAGGGGGGCTGCTGCACACAAAAGGTTCTTTATCTTAATGCATAGAATGTCATTTAACAAAAAAACAAACAAAAAAAAATTTCATACTTACCTGCTCTATGCCATGGTTTTGCACAGAGCAGCTCAGATCCTCCTCTTCTCGGGTCCCTTGCCCCTCCCTCCTTCCCCAACAGCAAGCAGCTTGCTATGGGGGCACCCAAGCCAAGCAGCTTCACAGCCGGTTCCCTACTGTGCATGTGAGTGGCCCGGCGGTGGAAGGAGGAGGGGGCTGAATTTCCAACTGACTTCACTGCGGCAAAGTGACCCGGAAGTGGGAGGGGGTACCTGTCAAAGATGGGTACCCCCCCGGGAAAGTGCCAAATATGGCGGTGGGTTTAAGCAAACAAGTGGAACTTCCCCTTTTGGGTGGAGCTCCGCTTTAAAAAACCTTCTGCCTTTGAAAACAATTTAAAGTCTAAAGTCAGGCTTTGGTCAGTTTTTAACAACTGTGTTTACATTAAAAGGATTACAGGCTGCAAAGCTTCTGGTGCAACAGTAAATCAGAAAAGAGCTCAAATTTTGGTTTTTCTTTCTAAGCTTGAAGCTAAATTTTTCCACAATGCCTATAGCTACAGAGATGAATGATGATTTGATTTAAAGTACCTTTACTGCTTGTTTAGAATATGTAACTACAGTGGGAGCAAGAATTGGGACTACAATTCACAGAGAAGCAAGTGAAGAGACTTCTCTTCTCTTGTAAAAATTCTGTTTGTGCTAACCACCAGGAGGCGGGATATAAAGGGGCTCAGTGGTATTACAGATATCAGCAGACTCAGTGGTATTACCGTTGTGCTCATAAAGTTTACACAAAAACTTTTCACTTGTGGTTAGCGTTTGGCTGAAGTCATTTATTATAAATCCACTGTGTTTACTCTTTTTAAAATCATAATGAAAACACAAACTACCCAAATGACCCTCATCAAAAGTTAACATACCCTGGTGATTTTGGCCTGATAACATGTACACAAATTGACACAAAGGGGTTTGAATGGCTATTAAAAGGGTAACCAAATTATATATATATATATATATATATATATATATATATATATATATATATATATATATATATATATATATATATATATATATATATATATAAAGGTCAATGAGTTTCTGGACTCCTGACAGACCCTTGCATCTGTTAACCAGTGCTGAACTGACGTTTCTGGATTCTGAGTCATGGAGAAAGTAAAAGAATTGTCAAAGGATCTGCGGCAAAAGGTAGTTGAACTGTATAAAACAGTAAAGGGATATAAAAAGATATTCAAGGAATTGAGAATGCCAATCGGCAGTGTTCAAACTTTAATCAAGATGTGGAAAATGAAGGGTTCTGTTGAAACCAAACCACGGTTAGGTAGACTAACTAAAATTTCAGCCACAACTGCCAGGAAAATTGTTTGGGATGCAAAGAAAAACCCACAAATAAGTTCAGGTGAAATACAGGACTCTCTGAAAACATGTGGTGTGGCCGTTTCAAGATGCACAATAAGGAGGCACTTGAAAAAAGGTGGGCTGCATGGTCGAGTCGCCAGGAGAAAGCCATTACTACGCAATGGTTACAAAGTATCCCACTTACAATACGCCAAACAGCACAGAGACAAGCCTAAAACCTTCTGGCACAAAGTCACTTGGAGTGATGAGACCAAAATTGAGCTTTTTGGCTACAACCATAAACGGTACATTTGGAGAGGAGTCAACAAGGCCTATGATGAAAGGTACACCATTCTTCCTATGAAACACGGGAGGTGGATCGCTGATGTTTTGGGGATGTGTGAGCTACAAAAGGCACAGGAAATTTGGTCAAAATTGATGGCAAGCTGAATGCAGTATTGTCATCAAAAAATACTGGGGGAATATTTGCATTCCTAAGCCAGGAAGTTGCGCATGGGACATACTTGGACATTCCAACATGACAATGATCCAAAACACAAGGCCAAGTCAACCTGTCATTGGCTACAGCAAAATAAAATGAAGGTTCTGGAGTGGCCATCTCAGTCTCCTGACCTCAATATCATTGAGCCACTCTGGGGAGATCTCAAACGTGCAGCTCATCCAAGACAGCCTAAGAATTTACAGGAACTGGAGGCTTTTTGCCAAGAGGAATGGGCAGCTTTACCATGTGAGAAGATAAAGAGCCTCATCCAAGACTAAGCTGTCATTGATGTTAAAGGGGGCAATACACGGTATTAAGAACTGGGGGTATGTAAACTTTTGATCAGGGTCATTTGGGTAGTTTCTGTTTTCATTATGATTTAAAAAGAGTAAAACACAGTTGATTGGCTAAATCCATTTATTATCAAAACACTAACCATGAGTGAAAGAAATGTTTTTGTGTTTATCATTCATATTCTCTGAAAATTGGCCAAGAAATCATAAATTCTGCCAGGGCATGTAAACTTATGAGCACAACTGTATACGCCAGTGAGGATCCACAAGATGTTCCCTCAGAGCTCAGATTTGTGCTGGAGGTGTGGGGAGGGAGCAGGTTCTCTCCTCCACATCTTTTGGTCTTGTCGCCTCATACTTCACTATTGGACCGAGGTTCACTGCATTGTCCAGAAGTTTACTGAGCGCGAGTTACCTTGTTCCCCCTCTTGCACCACCAAGAGATCCCAAGATCTATAGGAAAACCACCTTGCCTCTCCTGCTCACAGCAGCAACCCACTGTTCTGGAAGCAAACACAGCTGCCGTTGGTGGCCCTCTGGCTGAAAAGAGTAACGGAAATGAATGCAATAGAAGACTTGGCGGCCACGGAAACAGGCCTTCATGAGAAGTTCTTCAAGAAATTGTTTTATTGGCACGAGTTTGTTTATTCTGAGGAGCATGCAGAGCTGGTGACTTAACTCCCCTGGGAGTGGAGACATGGGAAGGCTTCCCAGGCATGGACGGAGTGATTGGCTGGTGCCCCCCCGCCCCTTCCTGCACTTTTATTTTACTCTCCTTTGCTACTTGGCCCATTGGGTCATAATTACTCTTTCTACACTTTGAATAAAACGGTGTAAACCATCGAAATACTGTGCGGGATGCAGAGACTTCCTAAACCCTGAGGTCCACTATCTGGTCTTCAATCATTTGTGTCTATCATTGACATTGCAATGTTTGTGGAGGTGATCCACTGTATGTACACGAATGTTGCTGTTTCTGTATTACCGTATGCCCTATCTAAATAAAAAAAAGTTGAAAAAAAAGGAATATGTAAATACTTTGGTGCGCATAGCCCAGGCACAGATTCACAATAAAGTGATCCCTCTACACTGGGAGTCTTTTCTCTGGACACAGAAATAATTTTGGGACCTGAGGAGACGGTAGCAGGGCACCTGAAGCGTGCCTCTTGCTGAAGATGTTTCAGCCAGCACAGCTCATGAAAACAGCAGAGCTCAGAGGCAAGGGTGGCCGCAGGGGTAAAAAATGATCCATTTTCTTCTTGTAGGCATGCAGTTGGTTTCTGGTTTTCTTCAAATAGTTCTCTAGTATATAATATGCAGGGGCACTTCCCCTCTAGGAGAAATATAGCAGGTATCTTAAGGTCACATAATAATGTGCATTTGTAAAAACACAAATATGCCCGTTTATGAAACAGTCAGGTAGGATATATAAAATAAGCCTGCATGGTTTCTATAGGAAGGTACCAATAAGCATTTAAATTAGTTAAGCGTAAACGCAGTAGCATGTGCAAACCTGCATAAGTGAATTGTAAGAATTAACTTCATAGCCAGAAATGCTGAATAAACACGACAGTGACCGGTTAAACATTCAAGAATACAGTGCAAACTTTATTCTTAAATTAAAAAGGCACTGATTGACCCGCCCCATAGTACTAACAGCACAACAGCGCTGTGCATTATTCAGTATTTATTGTGTACAAGTGTAATTAAAATGACTGTATAAAATGTCTAGCACAATCTCCAGATATTTGCAACTGTGTAAATTATACTCTTTTATATAGCTGTATAGGCAGGTATTTAAACTAAAAAGCTACCATAATTGTCACACCAGTTAATCACCATTTTAAGGCTTTTCCAGACATCCTTTTTAATTTCTGGCAAGAACAGTTTTTTAAGAAGCATCAAGCCAGAAAGCCTTTCATATTTCCATGCATTGTGCTACTGCTCTGACTCATACAATGATCTTTTCCCTTCATTATTTTTCCAAGAGAAAGTCAAATCAATCTGACTGTTTATACAATGATCCACTAACATTTTAGAACGGTACTCCATCCGAAATATTTTCTTTAAAAGCCAGCTAGAAAACAGCAAACACTCTTCAATGGAGTAACCCTTAGAAAAACTCGGATGAGGTCTCTAATGAGTTTAACTGATGGTTCATGTTATTTGTCCACTGTACAGTAACATCTATCATGCTACTGCAAATCAGTCAACGTTTACACCAGTGCATCTGCGATTTTGATCCAATTTTCAGTGCGATTCCGTAGTGCGACTTGGTTGCATTTTGGTGCGTTTTTGATACCACTGCGTTTTGACTCAGCAGGAACGAGTCATTGGTTGTTGTTACGGAGCCAGCACCCACCAGCATCCTAATAAACCAGCGACCCATCTATGCTGTCAGCCAGGGGATTCCCAACTGACAGTAGAATGTAAAGAAATGAGCCAGTCAGGAAAAATTAAAAAGCAGTGTGTACAAGCATTTTTGGCGCATCTCCATTGAGGTCTATGGGGCACAACATTGCACTACACCACACTACACCAAAGTAGCACAGGATCCTTTTCCAAAACTGTGCCATGCCAAGTTGATTGCCATGCCATGCACACTGTGATTTCCATTGTTGTGCGATTCCGTGTGACTCAAATCGCACTAGTGTGAACCAGGCCTCATATACTAAATTCAGTATCAGGATGGCTAAACATTGTAAATTTGACCATATGCTTTTATGGTCCTTGTAATCAAAACATCTACCTGTCCATAAGGGAGGTTGCACAGACAGATCTGATAGTGAACTAGAGTTCAACAACTGTTGATAAGTAGGTGGTGGATAGAAGTCATGAACTGCAATCAAGTTTTATGGTTTTAACCAGTTCAGCTGTCATTGTACTATAGAACACACCGCGCCACTGTGTCCGCCAGATGACTTATCAGTGTACCGGCCTGCTGCCGGTACCGTGTGATATCTGTGACCAATCACAGCAGATCACACGACAATTGTACACAATAGAAGGCTTCCATTCATCCATTCATTGTGTAAATCTCTGCGATTGATCACATGGTATAGACAGGGCCATACTATGTGATTTGCTGTGGCCAATCAGTTCATTACAATAGTAAAAACCCTGAATGCATTAATTTCATTCAGTAACAATGGTTGTTTAGAACAATGACAACAACAATATATTCACGGTTGTAAGCAAATCCTGATCAACTCCCCAGAATAGTACAGTGTCACAATGGTATAACTGTGTTGCTCTGGTCACAGTATGAGAAGAAAAAAAAATATTTTTTTTATATTGCCCTCCATACACACAGACCAAATATCGGTGGGTTCAACAGAAACCGGCTGATTTTCAGCCTGTGTGTACGCCAGCCTGTCTGACAGAACTAGGCAAAACGGCCGGCTTCTGTCGAACAGGCATGCTGGAAAACCAGCATTCTATCAGCGCTGGCAGCCAATGTTCTGGTGGTGGGAGGGGGGCTGTCCCTCTGTCAGAATAGTTCAGTGTTCAGTACTAACATTGCATAGTTAGTAGAGCAAGCTCCCATGGAACTCTTCCATTTTTTTTTTGTTCGGCCCACTGGGTTGAACGAAAAAAACAAACAAACACGTGATTTGATCTCAAGCTCTTGTTCATATACGACTTGTGCTCTACATTCCCATTGCTGGACTGTGATCACCCAAGCACAGGTGAATAAAATCCTGAGGCAATTACATTTCCCCCCCCCCCCCCCCCAACTCAAATGGCTATATGCTAGGAAGAAAAAAAAGTTGAAAAAAAGTTCTCTTTTGACTGCAAGACTTTTATTCTTCCTATTCTTCTCTTCTATACTAGCATCTATTCCTTCTACGCTGGGGAATCTTCCCAGCTATGGGCTTTGATTCTCAAAAAAATGAAATAAAATAAAAAAAGACGGGAGACAACTACACACTGGGAATATCCAGTGGATATAAAAAGTCCACACACCCCTGTTAAAATGTCAGGTTTCTGTGATGTAAAAAAAATATGAGACAAAGATAAATCATTTCAGAACTTTTTCCACTTTTTAATGTGACCTATAAATTGGACAACTTAATTGAAATACAAACGGAAATATTTTGGGGGGTGTGCAAGTTAAAATAATGTGGTTGCATAGTGTGCACACCCTCCAATAACTGGGGATGTTGCGGTGTTCAGAATTAAGCAATCACATTCAAACTCATGTTAAATAGGAGTCAGTACACACCTGCCATCATTTAAAGTGCCTCTGATTAACCCCAAATAAAGTTCAGCTATTCTAGTAGGTCTTTCCTGACACTTATTCGCAAACTACAGCAAAAGCCATGGTCTACAGAGAGCTTCTAAAGCAGTGGTTCTCAACACCTGTCCTCAGGACCCACTAACAGGCCAGGTTTGCAAGATAACTGAAATACATCACAAGTGATATCATTTTCTGCACAGTGATTGCAGTATTCTAGTCTGCATCTCCCCAAGATAAGACTTAAAACCTGTCCTGTTAGTGGGTCCTGAGGACAGGAGTTGAGAACCACTGTTCTAAAGCATCAGAGGGATCTCATTGTTAAAAGGTATCAGCCAGGAGAAAGGGTACAAAAGAATTTCCAAGGCATTAAATATACCATGGAACACAGTGAAGACAGTCATCAAGTGGAGACAATATGGCACAACAGTCACATTACCAAGAACTGGTCGTCCCTCCAAAATTGATGAAAAGACGAGAAGAAAACTGGTCAGGGAGGCTGCCAAGAGGCCTACAGCAACATTAAAGGAGCTGCAGGAATATCTGGCAAGTATTGGCTGTGTGGTACATGTGACAACAATCTCCCGTATTCTTCATATGTCTGGGCTATGGGGTAGAGTGGCAAGACAGAAGCCTTTTCTTACCAACAAAACCATCCAAGACCTGCTAAATTTTGCAAAACACATCTGAAGTCTCCCAAAAGCATGTGGGAAAATGTGTTATGGTCTGATGAAACCAAGGTTGAACTTTTTGGCCATAATTCCAAAAGATATGTTTGGTGCAAAAACAACACTGCACATCACCAAAAAGAACACCATACCCACAGTGAAGCATGGTGGTGGCAGCATCATGCTTTGGGGCTGTTTTTCTATAGCTGGAACATGGGCCGTAGTCAAGGTAGGAGGGAATTATGAACAGTTCCAAATACCAGTCAATATTGGCAAAAAACCTTCACGCTTCTGCTAGAAAGCTGAACATGAAGAGGAACTTCATCTTTCAGCATAAACAACAACCCAAAGCATACATCCAAATCGATAAAGGAATGGCTTACCAGAAGAAGATTAACATTTTGGAATGTCCTAGCCAGAGCCCAGACCTGAATCTGATTTGAAAATTTGTGGGGTGATCTGAAGAGTGTTTTTGCAAAGAAGAGTGGGCAAACTTTACCAAGTCCAGATGTGCCATGCTGATAGACTCATACCCAAAAAGACTCAGCGCTGTAATAAAATCAAAAAGGTGCTTCAACAAAGTATTAGTGTAAGGGTGTGCACACTTGTGCAATTATATTTTATTTATTTTTTTACTTCCCTCCACCTAAAAGATTTCAGTTTGTTATTAAACTGAGTTGTACAGTTTATAGGTCACATTAAAAAGGTGGTATGTAAAAATTAATTCTGCGCTGCCCTTAGCGCTAACAGCGAACACAACAATATGATATAGCAAAACAGTGGAAAAACATTAACATTAAAAAGGAGGAAAAAGTTCTGAAATGATTTATGTAACGGACCTCTGTCCTGAACAGGACTATGTCCGCCGTAAATGCTTCCTCTGTCCGGTACCACACGATCCAAGACCCTTTAGCCCACCCAGTCACTAGCAGTAACTCAGTGTAAGGTGAAAAACAGACTCTTTTATTCAAGCACATGTAACAACAGATATACATCTCAGGGACACTCCCCCCCTCCCTTGGATTCAGGGCGGGGTAAACTGTCCAATAACAATAGACACACAGGTCAGGTGTATTCAAACTACTTATCAGTAAACAGTCTTATCAGCAGGGAGGGGCAGCTGGGAGGAGTCGCCCCCCACACATACATCCCATAACATACCTTTTCTCCCAAGACCGAGAGACACCAGAACAATGAAATACAACCACACCCAAAGTGACTACCACAGTGACGCTTGGCGCAAACACTTGTAGGGCTGGTGCATGGGAACAGTAGGGCAGTCAGGGGAAGTAGGGTCCCCTGACAACTTATCTTGTTTTTTTTTTTTTTTTACATCACAGAAACCTGACATTTTAACAGTGGTGTGTAGACTTTTATATCCATCTCTGTTTCATTATTTGTACTTTATAATGTATGTGGAAGCTCAGATTGCCTTTGAGTTGTGTAAGCCAACCGATGCCTTCTTAAAGTGGTGTTCCGGCCGAAATGATACTTTTTAAATAAAAATACCCCTATAATACACAAGCTTAATGTATTCTAGTAAAGTTAATCTGTAAACTAAGGTCCGTTTTGTTAGTTTATAGCAGTAGTTTGTTATTTTATAAACTTACAGCAGGCCGTGGCCATCTTAAGTGTGGGCATCTGAAGCCAGACTGTATTTCTTCCTGGATCTCATCCTTGCAGATCTCGCACATGCTCAGTGCAGCACTGGCAGTGTAATAGGTTTCAGGTCAGGTTTCCATAGCAACGGCAGTTTCAGAGGAAGTTGCCGCCCCTTCCCAGAAGGCATTGCAAACAGGAAATGATGCGATGGGCCGTGGCCAGGGAGGAGGAAGTGAAAAATGATTACAGCAGATATACAGTAGGTGCTGAGAAAAAAAAAAAAAAATATCCAATTTGTTTACAGTGCACAGTTTAGTGAGGGATGCTGAAGAGTTGTAAAAGTGGGTGGAACTCCACTTTAACTTGCATAATTATTGTGCTTCTTGCTCTGTCCTTCCTGAATAATTTGATTTGTTCAGTTTTTCTGTAAAATGTATGAGGTGTACTTCTTTCTTTAACCACTTGCCGACCACCGTACGCCGATCTACGTCCAAAGTTTGGTGGCGGATATCGTTGTTATGGCAGCAGTTAGCTGTCATAACCCCGGTAGCCCTGTTTTCGTGCGGCGGTCGGCTTTCAGATAAAAGTGGTCTCTGCCACCAATAAAAGATCACTTTTATCGGTGGAGGGAGAGGGCCCCCCCTCCCGCCGCTTACCGGTGCCCTCCGCCGCTTACCGGAGCCGTTGGTAGCGGCGGAGGCGATCGCGTCTGTCTCCTTGCTGTGCCTGGAGATGAGTGAGGCTAAGATGGCGCCCACTCGTCTCCATGACATTGCAGGGCGGAAGCGACGTCAAAACGCCACGTCCGCCCATACGTCTTAAAAAGGCACTTTTTTTCAATGTCATTTTCTTAAAATGACTTTTATTTTTATTATTGCATTTTAGTGTAAATATGAGATCTGAGGTCTTTTTTGACCCCAGATCTCATATTTAAGAGGTCCTGTCATGCTTTTTTCTATTACAAGGGATGTTTACATTTCTTGTAATAGGAATAAAAGTGACACAATGTTTTTTTTTTTTTTTAAACAGTGTAAAAATAAATAAAATCATTTAAAATAAGTAATTTTTTTTTTTTAAATTAAAACAAGCAGAAGCGAACGCATACGTGAGTAGCGCCCGCATATGAAAACGGTGGTCAAACCACACATGTGAGGTATCGCCGCAGTCGTTAGAGCGAGAGCAATACTTTTAGCCCTAGACCTCCTCTGTGACGCAAAACATGCAACCTGTATAATTTTTTAAACGTCGCCTATGGAGATTTGAGGGTAAAAGTTTGACGCCATTCCACGAGCGGGCGCAATTTTGAAGCGTGACATGTTGGGTATCAATTTACTCGGCATAACATTATCTTTCACAATATAAAAAAAAAATTGGGCTAACTTTACTTTTTTATTCAGAAAAGTGATTTTTTTTCCAAAAAAGCGTGCTTGTAAGACCGCTGCGCAAACGGTTTGAGAAAATATATTGCAATGACTGCCATTTTATTCTCTAGGGTGTTAGAAAGAAAAACAATATATAATGTTTGGGGGTTCTAAGTAATTTTGTAGCAAAAAAACCTGTTTTAAACATGTAAACACCTAAATTCCAAAACAAGGCTGGTCCTTAAGTAGTTAAATAAAGAATGTTTAAAAAAATAAAAAAAATATATAAATAGATATTTTTAGCGCCGCTTTACCGTAGTTTTTGCTGTGGTATTTGGCCGCTAGCGGTGCGGTTTTAACCCCAGCTGGCGGCCAAAAAGGGGTTAAAACCGCTCGAATAGCCTCGCTACAGCTTGATTTCAATGGGCAGGAGCGGCGAATACACCGCTCCTTCACCGCTCCAAAGATGCTGTTTGCAGGACTTTTTTTTTCTCTCCTGAAAGGGGCCTTACTCTTCCGAGCAGTGTGCTGAAGATATTAAAGTGGAACTAAACTAAACTTGCTATAACTAAGCTGTTGCTTAAGCCACAAGGACTGCACAACCACTATATTCCACATTTTTTTTTTTTTTATTCTATTTCCTTTGAACAAACTGATGGGAACCCTATGAGGTTTCCATTGCATCATAGTGACGGGGACATTTGCATAGCTGATAATAGATTAAGCATTAGCTACACTGCCCTGGCCAGTACATAGATACACAATGTAAAACTAGATTAGGTGCCCATCGGCAGAGAATTCCTCAATCAGCCTGCTGTAATAATGAATCTGAAGGGTTTAATGCAAATCATTAGTGGAAAATAACATCCAAATCATACAGGTTACAAACGAGGAAGAGAGGGACAAGACTTGAGTCAATAAACTAATAATAAAAAGCACAAATCTGTGCTCGGCAGTCTACTGGTGTGAGAACACTAGCAGCTGTTCGTATTTACCACCGAAGAGAAAGGTGATGTATATTCTCTATACAAACACCTGAAAAATGAGGCAGTAAATTGCTGTTAAACAATGGGGCACCATCTACATAGCATTTTGAGGTTGATTTACTAAAGCAGGGGTCTCAAACTGGCAGCCCTCCAGCTGTTGTGAAACTACAAGTCCCATCATGCCCCTGCCTGTGGGAGTCATGCTTGTAACTGTCAGCCTTACAATGCCTCATGGGACTTGTAGTTTCGCAACAACTGGAGGGCCGCCAGTTTGAGACCCCTGTACTAAAAAGGCATATAGACTGTGCACTTTTGAAAGTGTAGATGCACTCTGCAAGGGCAGTTGCTCCAGAGCTTAGTAAATAATGGAGAGCTCTGCTGGCTGCCATCATCCAATCATGTTTTTGTTTTGTTTTTGTAAGACACATGTAATTAAGATAACATAAACCCTTCTGGATGTATGGTAATGTTAGAACGTTAACTCAAAATGAGCAGGCAATGTGAAAGCACTTAATTTTACTGTTAAGCAAAGGCTCTGCTTGGCCCAATTTACAAAATCATATTGATTTACCAGAGTTTTAGAAGGGCTTTGCTACAGTCTACTACTGACTCTTCAGAGAAGCATCACTTCTTAATGGTGGGTATTGCTCTTTTGCTACCCAGGTTATTTCAACCAACCTTACAGCAGCTTTAGAATCGACCGATGCCGATATGAAATGTCATTCATACATTTGACCCATATGCAAGTTGGGGTGGAACAGAAGAGGTGGGCCTTTGCGTGTCCTTGGCATCTGCACACTTATTACAATTTTGACATTTCACAGGAGTATAGCTTCACTATAGAAGTAGTTACAGACATACACCTAAATGAAATTTGACGCATAATTTAGGTCTGCGTGGGAGCACACTTAGGCCCCTTTCACACGTGCGGATCCGTGTTGATCCGACCCGTGAACATCCGCTTGCTCAGAGGGGATCGCTCCGTTGGTCCCAGCTGAGCCGGCGGATGACAGGGCGGTCCCTGCACAATGTGCAGGGACCGCCCTGTCAGATCTCTGCTCTCCCCTATGGAGGATCAGATGAACACGGACCGTCTGTCCGTGTTCATCCGCTCCGCTCTGCAGACCGATAGGAAAATAGGATTTTCCTCCGTCTGCAGAATCGGACAATAGCGGGGCCGGATGATAATCAGGTGTCAGCGGATGTTCATCCGCTGACACCCGCTATCCCATAGGGATGCATGTATGTCTGCATTTCATCCTAAAACGGATGGATGAAATACGGACATACGGCGTGAAAGGGGCCTTAGTGTTACTAAATCCAGGCCCCTATATCTGGTCTCCCACAGTACACAGAACATGGAAATGCAATAGCGTTAGTAAATATAAAAACTGTTAAATACCTTTTCTCATCAGCAGTTAGAGCAGTCTTGCGAATTCTATCAGGGTCTTAACACTTGTAGGAGGAGTTTTATTCTCCCCGATTGCCCTATGAGGCTGCAGGACACCTGACCCTCTGTCTGGAAAGTGCTGATTGGCCCTGTGCCGATCACATATACTCTCCCAAATTGAGCATGTTCCGCTTCCCGCCAAGGCTCTGTTTTATCAGGAGATGGTTTGGGAATAGTGGAAGAAGGGGAGGATCAGAGAAGACAGGATCAAGCTGCCTTTTTACACAATGCAGAGAATTAACCCCTTAGGTTCCACAGAGTAGAACAAGCATGTTATACTGCATATACAGACTGATTTTACTGTTGTGGGTTTAGTAAGACTTTAATGAATTGAAATCTTTTTATGCGTCGGCCAACGCAGCTTGCACAAATACCAGCGATAACTTTGTGGAGATTTGCCATCTGGCACCCTCTCAAAACCTTAAACTTAAATCCTTTCAATCAAACCAGGTTTCAGAAATAAAACAAAGTTTGAATAAGTGCTACAAAATGACAAATCTATGTCTCGCTGGTGATTTGTGATGCAAAACTGTTTTTGTATATAGTTTGATGTGTGCATTCAAACTGTCCGAGTTTTATCATAAAACAATTGTAATAGCATTTCTTGTAAATAAAGTGCAAACATCATGTGCACTGTCCCGCCAGTGATGAGTAAATTCTGGTCCCATGGCGTATAAAAGAAAGGGTGAATGTAATTAGTCAGAGCCCAGAGGCATATTATGTGAAAGTTATGAGAACAAGAATTAATCCACATTACTCTGGATCAAGAGTGAGCAAGTGAGTCATTTTGAACTCCCTGCAGGTAGCTAGTATCCATGGAAAAGTAGCTGCCCACGCGTCTCAGAGTGGAAGTGTCTGTACCATGAGATTTTTACTTTTCGGTGAAGAATTTACTGTTTCATGAAAAACATAAGCATTCACTACTTCAGAAATGTCTGGTTCCGGTCACGCTTCTATGCTTTCCTACAGTTCACCAGTAGAAAAGGGTTTGAGAGGATGTCACATTTCTCATTGCATCAATTGTCCCCTTTGTGCAAGGGCTAGGAGGGGACAAGTAACCAGTTATGAAAGGTGTCTGAAGTAAAAGATCTTCTTAGTTTGCTTGAACTTGCAGGGATGCTGGTAGCCCTATGTCACAGGTACCCAACAACTTCCAACCAGTGGGAAGAGCCACCATGCCACACTTAACAAATATACCTGTGGTCAGGGAAGATTTTGGGACTGCACAGTTGCAGAATCCCATTTTGTAAATGCATAGAAAAATGCAGCGGTGATCAGTGGAGTACCCCTAGAATCAGTTAGCTGGTATACCCTCCATTTTGCAGCATCTCTCGACTTATAATGCAAAATGAAAGAAAAGGGAAAGGGAAAGGAAGTTATGCTTCCCCAATATCGTATGGAGGATGGGATTGAGTCACTTATGCCGTGTACACACGGGTGGACTTTTCGGCATCAAAAGGTCCGACAGTCTTTCCGACGGACTTCCAAACGAACGGACTTGCCTACACACGATCACAAAGTCCATGATGACGTACGACTGGACTAAAATAAGGAAGTTGATAGCCAGTAGCCAATAGCTGCCCTAGCGTCGGTTTTTCGTCCGTCGGACTAGCATACAGACGAGCGGATTTTTCGCTTGGACTCGAGTCCGTCGGAAAGACTTAAAACATGTTTCAAATCTAAAGTTAGTCTGATTTTCGCCCGAAAAAGTCAGCTGCAGGTCCGATGAAGCCCATGCGGTCCCGTCGGACCAGTCCGGTCGAAAAGTCCACCCATGTGTACGCGGCATTAGGGGTAGAAAAACATATTGAAAAGCATTTTTTTCAACCCAGGATTTATACAACCGTTAAAGAGCATTGTATATCTTGACCCAAGTGTCAAACTCATTTACCCAATCCACATTTCCAAAGTCTGCTAGTATTTTTGCCTATAGATCTGGCTGGGCCACTGCAGAAGTCTACCAAGAGGCACAAACAATACATTGTTGGTCTTGACTATTCCATCCGGTGTCCAGAAGCAATTCCTCTCAGACACAGTCTTTCAAGTGGTTCTAAAGGCTGAAGGTTTTTTTTACCTTAATGTACTCTCTGCAATAGGGAAAAAAAACAAAAAAAACCTTGAATGCAGGTCTCTGATCTCGGAGAGAGAGAGAGAGAGAGAGAGAGAGGAGAGAGAGAGAGAGAGAGAGAGAGAGAGAGAGAGAGAGAGAGAGAGAGAGAGAGAGAGAGAGAGAGAGAGAGAGAGAGAGAGAGAGAGAGAGAGAGAGAGAGAGAGAGAGAGAGAGAGAGAGAGAGAGAGAGAGAGAGAGAGAGAGAGAGAGAGAGAGAGAGAGAGAGAGAGAGAGACACACTCTAGGTGTCAATGGACACAGAGAGCGGCCCGGGAACAAGCCTGCGCAAGTGTCCCCATAGCAAGTGGCTTTCTAGAGAGAGCAGTGGCCCCCTGAGTTCTCGCTCTCCTCATAGACTCAGAGCCAATGGCTCCCGCTGCTGTCAATCATAGCCAGTGAGGAGGGGGCAGGGCTAAGCTGCTATGGTGGGCACTCGGCAAGGGGGGGAGTCAGGAATACTAGCAGGGGACCGGAGAAGAGGAGGCTCAGGCTGCTCTGTGCAAAACCATTGCACAGAGCAGGTAAGCTTGACATGATAATAAAGTGATTTCGCGCTTAAAAATCTATCACCCCAAAGTATAATGCATACAATTAAGAAATAAATTCTATAAGTGCAACATCATAAAGGTGCTCAATAGTGCAATAAATATATGATCATCAAAAGTGCTGTCGTGCATCAATATTAAAAATAAAATAAAAAGGAAAGTTAATATTGTGCATCAATATTTAAAAGTTTATATTGTGCTATTCCACTGGGATCGTTTGGTGGAGAAGGGAGGTGATAATGATCTTGAAATTAGTGATCCGGTGACACCGGGCTCTCTGGACTCTCGCGTGGCCGAGAGCAGACGAAACCGGAAACCAGTAAGGAGGCGCCTCAGACGCCGCTCCTCAACCTCTTTACTGTTTATGCTGTTTTTAACCATTTAAAATGTAAGAGACCACCTATATATTTTTAATAAATAGTTATTTTTTATCAACATACTACACCATTGGAATCATCTTTTCTCTCCCCTTCCTGTTTACACCACCGGATTGGTGGAGCCCAGGTGGGCAACCCTTCTTTGTTCCCATATCTGATAGGTGCTTTCAATCAGAAGAACCGCTACAGCACCAGAGAAGCCCTACCTCAATGGCATTATACCACAAAGAACAAAGAACCCGTTTTTGATGCCCATATTTATTTCATCTAAGGTGAGAGTCCAGAGAGCCCGGTGTCACCGGATCACTAATTTCAAGATCATTATCACCTCCCTTCTCCACCAAACGATCCCAGTGGAATAGCACAATATAAACTTTTAAATATTGATGCACAATATTAACTTTCCTTTTATTTTATTTTTAATATTGATGCACGACAGCACTTTTGATGATCATATATTTATTGCACTATTGAGCACCTTTATGATGTTGCACTTATAGAATTTATTTCATTTATTTCTTAATTGTATGCATTATACTTTGGGGTGATAGATTTTTAAGCGCAAAGTCACTTTATTATCATTACAATATTGCTGAGTGTAAGTGAACACTTTAGATTTTGCTGCAGTCCACAGAGACATCATCACCACCTACATATATTCAACATTATTATTCTCTATTATATATATTTTCTATCACTCGTTATTTCAGTTAATCACGGGGATATCTACACAACCTGTTTACTCAATTTAGCGTGAGGGACCACATTATACAGGTAAGCTTGACAGGTTTGTTATTCAAGGAAGAAAAAAAAAAAATTTAGTTTACAAATCGCCAAGTTTATAGAAAAAGAGCTGTTCCACGTGGTTTTTCTGTTCAGGTACTGCTAGGGAAGCTTTGGTGGATCAAGGAATCCCTTCCATGTCAAAAAGGTAACCAAAGAGTTTAGTTGGTTGTTGAAAATTACTCACCCACACAACTCTGTGTACCACCCCCTTCCCCGACTGATGGGCTGGTATAATGGGTCATTAGAACCCTGAAACGTATGCTAACAAATAGTGGTGCTAACTATAGACAGTGGATTTCTGGGCTCCCATGAGGAGATCAGAGAGAAAATCAGTGATGTCAACAACCAGATATACCAGCCCAGAAAAAGGGAAGCACCTCCAAATATGCCATGTTAACCCATTAAAGACCCAAGAAGGATCGGGGTGCTCTATCAGCAGAAAGCGACCCTAAAAGTATCACTATTGAAAGGTATACCAACGTTTAAGACGTCAGAGACAGTCTGCTACTCTTATTCAGGAGGTGGGAAAGTGTTTGCAATAGAATTACCTGACTGAACTAATGCAATTTAGCATGACACTGGGGACGAACCTCACATCAAAGTATAGTTAAAACCTCATCAGGGACATGAAGCTCTGAGAAAGCCATTTCAAAATTTGTACAGAACATGTTGCCAGGGACCCATCACTGGACTGCTAATAGACTGTCACATGTATACTGCATTTTAGAAAAATGATTGCCTTCCCACAGGTCTGAGCAGAGGGAGATATTGTGCGAGGCACTGGCTGGCAGGGTTGTGGGCAATGTACATGTGTCACCTAGGTTTCTCATATACATATTGTAAGTGGCTTCAAAATCGGTGTTGGTTAAAGAATTTTTTTTTCTCAGATCGTAAAAAGGGCAAGTTCATCTTTTCACAAAAAATGAAAAAAAGTGAACCAAGTCCAAATATCCTGGCCACCCCTCTGGACCCCAATGTAAATTGCGGCAGTGATGCCCCTTTCTGTTGGTGTATATCTGTTCGTACAGCAAAGTACACAGCCCCATAGTGAGTTGCCATCGTAATGCTTGCAGTTGTACATGCTCATTGGTCAGCTCAGCCATGTGACCATGCTGACCAATCAGAAGCACATCTAAAAGCTTTTTCTTCCCATAAGATGTCCCAATTACATATTTTTAGCTCATCCATCTTATCCTCATTCCTTAGCAGTTTCTGGGCTCATGCCTTTGAAAAGGATACCTTCATCATTATTCCACCATCACCAAGCTTCTTCATAGGATGTTGTTCTCTGTGTGAGCTGGCTTTTAGCCACACAAAGCAGTCTGCACTGATGCCCCGTACACACGAGTGTAATTTCCGTCGGAAAAAGCTTGGATGGTTTTTCTGACGGAATTCCGCTCAAGTTTGGCTTGCATACACATGGTCACACAAAAGTTCTCGGAACCGTCAAGAACATGGTGACGTACAACACTACGATGAGCCGAGAAAATGAAGTTCAATGCTCCCGAGCGTGCGTCCAATTGTTTCCGAGCATGCGTGTTTTTTTGCGCCTCGGGAATTGCATACAGACGAACGGAATTTCCGTCAAGAAATTTTTCCGTCGGAAAAAGAGAGAACCAGCTCTCATATATATAAACTTTTTAAAGCCAACTCTAGGCATGGAGATAACAACACATATATTGCCTCAAATGTGTGTGTGTGTGTGTGTATTATATTTATATACATATACACATACATACACACACAAATTTGAGGCAATATATGTGTTGTTATCTCCATGCCTAGAGTTGGGCTTTAAAAAGTTTATATATACTTTTTTTTATGTATAATAAAATTACATAGAAAGGTGTCAACATCAGATTCAGGTTCACTTCAATACCAAAAGCGGTTAGGCGATTTACAAATATGTACATGTCAAAGTATTTAGGCCAGGTTCACTTTTATTCACCAAACAGTACTGGTATCCTCAAAAGGAACATACGTGGCTGGAGAGTAGGGAGCACCACTCTTAAGAGTTCATTGCCTTTATGGTAAACCACTGGTATACCAGTCAAAGTCCACCTCATGCATTTCACATCGCAAAGTAATAAGTAAGCTACACATCCCATGCCACATGGAATGGCTGCCCCCTATTTTTATTCAAGAACATCTTTAGGGCCTAAAGTTTTTACCTCTGTAGTATTGATTTCCAGCTGCTATTTAAATAAAAAAAAAAAAAAAAAAAATCATCAGCGCCTAAGTTTCAGTCTTTAGCAGTGTTCATTTACCCCAACACTCTGTTCTAAGTACCACCAGAATAGGGAGCGAGAGGAAATCTTCCCAGTAGAGAAGCAAATGTTAATAGAAACCCTTGCTTACACCATTTATAATTTACCTATATGTTGGCAGACCTACTTTAATGCCAGTTGCTTAGATCACAGAATTGTCTAGTAGGACATCTGACTGATGGATGCACAGACAGAGAAGACATTGTTCTGCATTTAATGAAAATATGTTATTGCCTTTTAGCTAACTCCCTATGCTGCATAGTTTGTGTGGCCAGGACTGCAAACTTTTTATGAAATACCAATAGATGAGTGTAGTGTTT
Organism: Lithobates septentrionalis; assembly: GCA_037952835.1. Lineage (NCBI taxonomy): Eukaryota > Metazoa > Chordata > Amphibia > Anura > Ranidae > Lithobates > Lithobates septentrionalis. Next base: position 99,117 of record JBBDGP010002778.1, on the reverse strand, counting down.
TATTTACTCCCCCAGGCTCCTCAGAAATACTGCACTGAAAGGAGTCCAAGCACCATCCACAAAACTAATATGGATAGTTGTGGGAGGAGGTCTACTTTAATTGAAGACTTTTCTTATTCACAAATAAAAAAAAAAGCCTAGGGAGGTCATCTTGCTCATGATATTTTCTGGAGGCCGTTTCACACTGAGCTTATTAGCTTCATAGAAAAGAGCAGATGTGGGGCTGAGAAGCTGAGCAAGAGCTGAAAGTGTGCTACAAGGAAGATGCCTATTTAGATCAAAAGGCTTAAAAAGGAGAACAAAAAGTACAGGATAACAATTTGTGTAAAAGGTAACATTTTATAGAAATGTGAATATCACTAGAACATTCAGTCATTTAGAGAGCTTTGTTACTGACGATGTTCAGACATGCAGCCATAAAATAATCCTGTAAACAGTCATCAAATGTGATAATTGAAGACAGTAGCGTGTAACATCTTCATGAAGGCAGACTTTACCTCTATAGATTTGCATTTCTCACCAGCACTATCTTCCATGTCCAGGTTGAAGTATCAAGCAACCCCTTCCAGTGAACCGAGGCTGTCATGGGCACGCTGCCTAGGGGGGTGCTCTTTTCTCCAGCCTGGGCTCACAGTCAGGGCAGGACTTGGGGTAGTGGGGCCCCTGGGCTTGAGTCACTTTTGGACCCTACCTTCTATACATTACTTTAAACCTTTAGGTTTTTTTTTTTTTTTTTTTTTTTTTTTTTTTTTAAGCGCGCCGCTCTGATATCGTTTGTCCGCCATTACATCACAGTCTAATGCAGACAGGTTTTCTCAACGGCAGTAAGCGAGGCACTACGTAACTGCCAATAACCAATCAAACCTCAAGAAAAGAGTTTAAGGTAAAAAACTATTTAAATGCTCATCAATGCAGCCTTGCACAGTGTCCACCTGCATGCTTGTCCAGTGTCATTTGCAGCCTTGCCCAGTGACATTGCAGCCTTGTCAGTGTCATTTGCAGCCTTGCAGCCTTATCAGTGTCATTTGCCAGCCTTATCAGTGTCATTTGCAGCCTTATCAGTGTCATTTGCAGCCTCTATCTGCAGCCTTATCAGTGTCCATCTGCAGCCTTGTCCATGTCATTTGCAGCCTTACCCAGGCTGCCGTTAAACTGCAGTGACTTGTCAGTGTCACTGCAGTTTAAATATGGCGCAGCCGAGTTACACAGAGCCGGTCCTGTGTATCTCGGCTCCTGTCAGCTTTTCTCGGCTCCTCTCGCAGTCCCGCCCTATGACGGACATAACACAGGTTCAATGGCGGGACTGGGCATGACTGTGAGCGGAGCCGAGCACCGCCGATATACATACATAGCCGAGTGTACTCTGCTAGCTCCGCTCAGTCACGCCCAGTCCCTGTGTTATGTCCATCATACGGAGGGACTAGGCATGACTGTAAGCGGAACTAGCCGAGTACACTCGGCTGGGGCCCGCGGGGCCCCCTATTGAATGGGGCCCATGGGCTTGAGCCCAGTCAAGCCCAATGGTAAGTCCGGCCCTGCTCACAGTAATGCTACATTCACACATCATTGCATTAGCACTGTACAGAGCAACAGTAAGGACAAATTACTGCCACCTCTAGGCAAAGAAAGGAAGGACCTGGGACATCACAGGACCAGCCAAAAGAATTAAAAAAAGGTATGCATTTAAAGTGGAGATCGACCCAAAAGGGGAAGTTCCGCTTTAAGGACTCGTCCCCTGCTCCTCTTGAAGAACTGGAACTTTTGAGGAGCAATGTATTAGGGTGCAAAAAACCTTGAAGGTTTACAGCCCCTTTAAACTAGGTACTCTAGGTGCTGTCCCCACAGAAAGCCCATTCAACCACTAGATGGTGCTCTTCCTTGAGGTTGCATCATTTTGGCAGGCTGGAGTTCAGGGCAACAGTACTGCTGTCCCAAACCATGCATACACGCGACTGTCATTTAGTGCAGCAATAACGGAACATTCACTGCTAAACAAGGAGGGGAAGGAACTGAGGTTTTTTTTTTTTTAAATAACAAACATTTTAAACTTACCTGCTCTATTCAATGGTTTTGCTCAGAGTAGCCCTAATCCTTCTCTTCTGGGGTCCCCTCCGATGCATCTGGGTCCTCCCCCTTGCCAAGTGCCCCATAGCAAACCGCTTGCTATGAGGGCACTCATGCAGGCTTGATTTTGAGCCATGTTGTGCTCTCAGGCACTACGCTGGATCGAGATCGGGCCTCAGGTAAGTATAAGGGGGAGCTGCACACAGAAGGTTTTTTACCCTAATGCATTAACCACTTCAGCCTCAGAAGGATTTACCCCCTTAATGACCAGGCCATTTTTTGCGATAAGGCACTGCGGTGCTTTAATTGACAATTGCGCAGACATTGTACCCAAACAAAATTGATGTCCTTCCCCCCCCCCCCCCCCTCAAATAGAGCTTTCCTTTGGTGGTATTTGATCACCTCTGTGGTTTTTATTTTTTGCGCTATAAAAAAAAAAAAAAAAAAAAGGAGCGACAATTTTGAAAAAAAAATAATTTTTTTTACTTTTCTGCTAGAATACATATCCAAAAAAAATAAAAAATTATTCATCAGTTTAGGCCAATATGTATTCTTCTACATATTTTTGGTAAAAAAAAAATCCCAATAAGCGTATATTGATTTGCGCAGAAGTTATAGCCTCTACAAAATAGGGGATAGATTTAGGGACTTTTCATTTTTTTTTTTTTTTTTCTGGTAATGGTGGCGATCTGAGATTTTTTTGCGGGACTGCGACATTGTGGCGGACAAATCTGACCCCAAGTGACAGTTTTTGGGGACCAGTGACACCAATACAGTGATTAGTGCTAAAAAAAACAAAACACTAATCTATGTAGCCGATCTCAGTGTTGTCTCCTGTCAGTATGAGGACTCGCCTGGTTTACATAGGCAGATCCCCGTTCTGTCTCTCCGCGCGTGCCCACAGTATCTCATGCACAAAACGACGTACGGGTACGTTGTTTTGCGCAGCCGGGGCCGCCCTGCCACAGTATATGTGCGGTGGGCAGTCCGGAAGTAGTTAAACACACCTTAAGGCTTTAGAACCATTTTAATGAATGTAACTTTTTTTATTTAAAGTGGAATTAAAGGCAAAGTAAAAAAAATTACATATCACGCAGTTTGTCACCAACATTAACGAAAGTAGTCTTGGTTTTTCGGAGCCCCCCCGTAACTTTATTTTTTTAGCCATCGATCCTGCTGTTATTTTCAACTTTCTTTACAGACCAAACTGCAGCAAAAACAGGAAGTAAGAGGGTTTAGACCAGGGGCCTCCAAACTTTCTAAACAAAGGGCGAGTTTACTGTCCTTCAGACTTTAGGGGGGGGCCGGACTGTGGCTAGCGGGAGTAGAAAAAGGTACAGATGTCAGTGGGAATAAACCATGTCTCTTCTTTGGTGTCAGTGGGAGGAATGGCACCTTATCATTGGTGTCACTGGGAGGAATTATGTCCCATTGTTGGAATCAGTGGATGAAATAGTGCCAGATAAATGCAAGCAAAAAGGCTGCATCCAGCCCCTGGGCCACAGTTTGGAGACCACTGGTTTAGAAAAACCATTCAACACTAGCAAGGGTGCTTACAATGGCCAGTTTTTATTTAGGTAAACCTTTATCTGAAAAAAAAAAAAAAAAAAAAAAAAATGGTTTCTGTAACTGCTTAAATTTTTTTAACTGGCATTAGGCTTTAAATTTGTTAGTTACCTGTGTACAATCCATCAAAATCTACTAGTCCATCATACACTACCCGATCCAGACAGTGCTGCTGTCCAAGTGTGTCTCCTTTGCTTCTCCATAGGAGTAACCCTAAGACAATAACAGAGGAATTTTCTATCCGGCAACCTACGTGCTGGGAGAACACAGCGATTACTGCTAGCGGCTATAATAGTCGCTAACAATAATCAGATAGGCTGGTTGTACTCTCAAGTTGACCAACTTGGGTACATTAAGCCTGCCCATGCATGGTTCAAATCTCAACCAGTTCCTGCTGAACCAGCAGAGATTTGAACAGTCTATGGCCGGCTTAAGTGCGTTACTGGCAAAACTGAACCAGATTTTGCACTCTCCAGTTTTAGTTAATCAGTCCTTTTGTAATGCACAGCTCATAATTCTGTAACTGCTTGATATTTTACATAGTGTACTTGATTAAAATGGTATGAGACATTTACCTTATACAAAGAGCTTCCTCCAATGATCCAGATTAGATCGATCTTCTCTTTCATTTCTGGTGTCTTCAGAAGGTGAACAGCCTCATCTAAACTCTTGGCTAGATAGTGAGCACCATTTGGAGGTTCACTGTAAAAGTAGTAAGTAAAGGCTTTTTTAAAAAGAAAACAACAAATTTTTGCATAAACTGACATGCAAAATCTTAATGCTCACTTTTGTCATATAGCTTCTAAATAAAATTATTCCAACAGTGAGCGCTATAACTTGTCCTTCTATTTGAGCTATTGTTGTTTGTAGCCACTCTGATTACTTTTACTTACAAAGAGAAATCACCGGCAGAGAAGAACAGGATTATGGTTGTAGCTGCAACCATAATCCTGGTATAACCACCTCAATGCAAGGCTGTATTTATACGTACAGCAGTATTGAGATGGGTAAGGTGTAGGCATTAGGGAAAGGGGATGGTGTCAAGATCTACATTTCGGTGCCCCTTGTGATCCTTGGGGCTCATCGACTCTTTGAAATCTCTTGAATGAACAATGCACGGCTGTCACTATTAATTGTATATAGCCCCTTTTGTAAATTCTTTTCCTTTCTTTTCTTATTTTAATCAGGTTTTTCTATTAATAAATTGTTACATTATAATCATACCTTTTGCCTAATCCTTGGGTACCGAGATAGTCCAATCCTCTCCATTTTTGCCAGGGGCATGTTTGGGGCAGTCCCAGGTATCTTTCTTTAATAGCTTCTCTTAGTATTTTCCATAAGTGAGAGACCTCTTCTATCTACTGAGGCTATGTAGGAGCGGTAAGGGTTATATGGGAGATGTCCCAGCAGCTTTTTTTTTTGGTGTCCAGTCACTTGCAGATAGCAGTTGTAAGAATTTAACCTTTTCCTCCTTTCACTAAAAATATGAAATACATTTTACATCCACTAAACAAACATTTTTTGTTTTTACCTCCAACTACTGTTTTTTTTGCTTCCTGGTTGAGTGAGGCACTGGTGATGCAACCCTGACCACACAGCTTCATCCTGGTAAGCTCCGGTCATGTGTTCCAGCAAGCAGACCCAGAGATCCAGGATGTAAAGGAAGATGGAATATGTTGTCCTTAACACAGAACTAAAAACTCTTTCAATTAACATGAACTATTTTTAATACTTACATTGCTAGCATTAGTAAATAGATAGGAAGGTGTATTGTATTGATAATAATGTAGTCACACACCCCATGAGTCTTCATGGGCATTTTTTCCCTTTCATCTGGAGGACGTGCTTTGCCAGCTAAGTACACCCTTCTGTCTGCATGCCTGAGCTAAGGGCAGATGTATTCCAGGAAGTAAATGCTACATGCATCATCTGCAATCACTCAAAGATGGCCATGAGTAGAAATGCTAGGGTGTGTTTTTTTAAAGTGTTTTCTCAACAAAATAAAGCATGGAGACATGGATGGGTGAATTTGCTTAGAATATAAAAACAAATTAAATCGTGTTTTGAGTTTGGAGGTGCTCAGACACCGTTCAGTTCCACTTTAATGAAAATGACCAGCATGAGAATATTGAGGAATAGTCTTAATAAAGGTATGCAAAGAATAATAAAAAAAAAAAAAGTCTGCAATTATCAACAAGCACTTGTTTGTAGGCAGCCATTACTAAACAATTCTAAAAATTGCCGTTGTCGTAATTTTTAGGCTAAGGGTTCATTTCCTGTTTAAAAAAAAGCTAGTGCCCTGTATTGTATGATCAGGAAAATAAAAATTCATTTGCAAAGAATAGATTTTATAATTGCAACAATGTATGTTATTCATGAACAAACCTTGAACTCCTAATCTTCTCGATTCAACTATCAGAGGTTTGCACTACCCAATGTATACCGAGACTCTAAACTCTTTCTACATGGTTACTATGACGATAGCGTATGTATGATCTTTCACTCTGGAGACATAAAACAGACAGCCAAGGCCGCATGTAGCAGCAGCAAAAGCTTTTCAGAACGCATAGATCTCAATGGATTCTGACACCCTGAAACTATTAAGTGTTTAGTACACAAATGAGCACAAAAATACAATGCAGAATGTAAAAGGGTTGAACAAGGATTTTTATGAAGGCAAATTCTCCCCTCAATTGCTCAGATTGATAGCTAAACTGTTTTACTCTCTTATACTGGTATAAAGCCAACAACATTAATTCCTATATATTGATATAAAAACGCTTTCTTCAAATGTTTAATTCAAATAATTTGTTTACAGACAAATTACTGCACAACCAATGACCCTCAAGTCTTGGCATTCAAAAAGGTCATCATTGCACAATGTACTGTACATAAAATTAATTATATGCATTAGGGTTGCACCGATACCACTTTAAGGCCCCTTTCACACTGGGGCGGTGGGGGCGTCGGCGGTACAACAGCGCTATTTTTAGCGCTGCTGTACCGTCGTTCTTGCAGCTGTATTCGCCCGCTAGCGGTGCGGTTTTAACCCCCGCTGGCGGCCGAAAAAGGGTTAAAATCACTCGTACAGCGCGGCTATAGCCGCGGTATTGCCGCGCTGTCCCATTGATTTCAATGGGCAGGAGCGGTGAAGGAGCGGTGAATACACCGCTCCAAAGAAGCGGTTTGCAGGACTTTTTTCACCGTCCTGTCAGCGCACCGCTTCAGTGTGAAAGCCCTCGGGCTTTCACACTGAACAAACAGCGGAGGCTGTTTAGGGGCGGTTTGCAGGCGGTATTTTTAGCGCAATACCGCCTGCAAACCGCCCCAGTGTGAAAGGGGTCTAAGACCGAGTACAAGTACCGATATTTCCCCCCAAGTACTCGCCGATACCGATTCTTTTTTTTAATGTCATGTTACAGTGGCACTAATATGCAGCACAGATGGGCACTGGTGAGGCGTGGACTGTGTCAGTAGTTTATTTTTATACCTTTTTTTTTTGTTTTACAATTTTTTTATTTTATTTTACAATGCTTTCTTTTTTGGGGGGGGGGGGGCAGTGTTTTTTTTTTTTAAATTTTACTTTTAAATATTTTTTTTTTTTTAAATTAACCCTGCTGGGGTGCTGGGGGGGGGGGGGGGTGTTGGCAAGACCCCTGACATCTCCCCGTTGAGACAGGGAAAGGGACTGGAGGACACAGATTCCCCAGTCCCTTTCTCTGCAGCCTCAGCTGCACTGAAGATGAATGGACAGGAGACAGAGGCTGGAGGGGAAGCAGCTGTCAGATGCTTTATTGAAAGCCATTCCGGATAGATCGGTGATTTTAACTCCCCCACCGCCATGCCAATCGTCCCTGACTGTCCAGGTATTGGGTCAAGTATCGGAGCATTAGCATGAGTACCGCTACTCGTGCAAATGCTTGGTATCAGTGCAACCCTAATATGCATCATGTTGACTCTGTGAAACAAAAGTAAACATATTGGGAATAAAGGAGATGGAAATCTAAGGACTATTAAAGAAAAAAAAAAAAAAAAAAAAAAAGGGAGAAGGAAAGCAAGAAGGCATGTGAAGAAAAAAAATAAATAAAAAATCTTACATACAATATATCATACAAACCATATGCATGAGTTGTGACCCATATAGTACATTATGCTGAGATTTTAAAAGGTCAGACTACCTGGAAACTTTTGATACTGCTACAGGTTGACTCCGATAAGTAGAGACATCCAGCGGCTGCTTATATTTCCCTGGGTCATCCAGGGGAAAAACACATAGCTGTTTAACCAACACTAAAACAAATGTGATTTTTGTTTTGCCTTGGGAGTATATCACAGGACAAAGAGCATTTTCACAGCCATGACTATAGTGTTTTATTGCCACCTTTAGGGAATACTATAGTGGCAAAAAAGGCAGAAATCCCTTGCCAGGCATAATCTCTCAGGTAGGTACAGTTTTGTATCAAGCTATGAACAACATAGGAAAAGGTGTGGGATCCCTGCGTCCTGTTTTGTACTCAAGGAAAAGGATTTTACTGGTAAACCAAAAATCTAATTTCTTTATCAATATCCCAGGACACAGGGCATCTTCATATCCATTATGATAGGGATGTCCCAAAGCACTAAAGAGGAGGAAAGGGCAATACAGCATCAAGCCAACAGGCCCCAAAAACCAAAACCACAATAGGTTAGAACGTCAAAACAGCCGTTTGCAAGACCCTTTCCTCCTGAAGAAAACATCCACAGGAGGTCAGAACATCTACCTGGTAGTACTTAGTAAAGGTATAAATGGAAGACCAAGTAGCAGCCTTACAAACTTGAGCTACTGCTTGATGTTGAACAGCCCAGGAAGCACCGACACTCTGAGTGGAATGAGTCCTTACAGGGATCAGCGGAACCATTTCCTGAGAAATAAACTCATGGATTCACGTAGAATCTGTAGATCTTGAAGCTGCTTGTCCCTTCCTCAGTCAGAACAGAATCAATTTGTCAAAATCAACAGTAGGCAAGGCAAATCTTTGAATGCGCAAACCACATCCAAGATATGAAAAGCTCCATCTTCTGTCATCTGAGGATAAGGACAGAAAGAAGGCAAAACAATATCCTGATTGAAGGAAGAAATCAGCTTAAGCAAAAAAAACCACAACTGAGGTTGTAAGTCCAACTTATCTCGCCCATTCTTTATATCTACTGACAACAGATAGATACCGTATTTATCGGCGTATAACACGCAGCGGCGTATAACACGCACCCCAATTTAGGAGGGAAGTTGAAGGAAAAAAAACGTACATTTAAATGCCCATCATTGCAGCCATGTCAGTGCGGCCAGGTCAGTGCGGCCAGGTCAGTGCGGCCAGGTCAGTGCGGCCAGGTCAGTGCGGCCATGTCAGTGCGGCCATGTCAGTGCGGCCATGTCAGTGCGGCCATGTCAGTGCGGCCTTCCCCAGTGCGGCCTTCCCCAGTGCGGCCTTCCCCAGTGCGGCCTTGCATCCTGTGATCCCTGCCATCCTGTCTTTCAAAATCGCCGACCGCGATTTGAAAATGGCGCCGCCGGCGCCGAAATACACAGAGCCAGTCCTCAGGCTCTTCTCGTTTACTTTCGGCTCCACTCGTAGTCCCGAGCGGAGCTATCCGAACCTAGCCGAGTACACTCGGCTAGGTTTGGGCGGCGCTCGAGTGAAGGACGAAAGTGGCCGAGAAGAGCCGAGGACCGGCACTGTGTATTTCGGCGCCATTTTCAAATCGCGGTCGGCAATTTTGAAAATCTGACAGCTCCGGATCGCAGGGGATCGGCGTATAACACGCACCCGCGATTTTATGGGGAAAAAAAGTGCGCGTTATACGCCGATAAATACGGTAATCCCCCTGCTAGAGGAAGGTGACCACTGACCTTATAGATTCCATTCTGAGTTTTTGTACATGAAGGAACTTGACCCTTGAGCTCCAGAATTGGGCAAATGCCATTTGGCTTGGGCAATGCAAAGAGATTTGAGAAGAATCTGAGAACATGAAAAACGAAAAGGGAAGGCTCAGAAATTCCAGCTTGTAACCTCGAGTTTCTACGCTGCAGACCCATTTGTCCACAATCTCTCTGAGCCGAATGTCCGAAGGCCAGTAATAGGGCCCCTCACCTTTTTAAATGGGAGGAGGTTTTGCCCCCAAGCTGGTTTTGAGGTCCATGGCTAGTTGCGGAATTCATTATTAGGCATAGGCTTACAGGCCTGTGGATGAAAGCAATGATTTTAGGAAGTACAGTAGAGGGAGGGGTAGACTTCTGCACCACAGACTTTGCTTTCTTCTTAAACAGTTATAGCATGCTCTTACACACAGTTACCTTTTGGATGTAATGATCCAAGCCAGGACCAAATGCTCCCCTTGAATGGGTAGGTGTTCAACCTGCTTCTAACAAGGCAGCTCAGCTGACCCACTTCAGAACACGTTGAAGTGGTTTCCAGTGGTTATGGCTAAAGCCATCAGCCACAACGCCAGTATTTATTTCTCTCTCTCTCATAAAACAATCCGAGCAGCCGATTAGCCACTGGATCGCTTTTAGAATCGGCAGGAGGGGTCACCCCCCCAGCTGATGTTTCTCGGGCTTACCGTTCTCACCGGCAAGCCCCGGAAACGATCCAACGGTTTGAGCAGCTGCACACAGAAGTGAGGCGAGACCAAACCTCTGATCTAGGAGGACCAGAGCGACATCATGACGTCACTTCCAGTCCAAGGCGGAAGTAAACAATTTTTTTTTTTTTTTTAAAAGCATTAGATCAATGTTTTTTTTTCCTCTTTGTGAACCGACGCTTTCAAAAAAGGTATGTTTCCATACAGAGGATATGTCATCCATTATTTCTATCACAAGGAATGTTTACACTCCTTGTGATAGAAATAAAGTGATCAAAAATCTTAAAGTGGTTGTAAACCTTTCCATATACCTAGTGGCCCCAGGTGATACAAAGATGAAATAAATCCTCTTACATACAGTATCTCACATTTTTGTAAAATATCTTTTCATCTGACAACACTGAAGAAATTACACTTTGCTACGATGTAAAGTAGTGAGTGTACAGCTTGTATAACAGTGTAAAATTTGCTGTCCCCTCAAATAAACTCAACACACAGGTCTCGGGTGTGAATGGAGAGCAGGTGTGTTAAATTAGGTGTTATTCGCGCTCACTCTCTCAAACTGGTCACTGGAAGTTCAACATGGCACCTCATGGCAAAGAACTCTCTGAGGATCTGAAAAAAAAAAAAAAAATTGTTGCTCTACATAAGATAGCCTAGGCTATAAGAAGATTGCCAAGAACAGAGCTGCAGCATGGTGGCAAAAACCATACAGTGGTTTAATGCGAGCATTGCTGCAAAAGTTGAAGGGGTGGGGGGTCAGCCTGTTGGTGCTCAGACCATATGCCGCATGCTGCATCAAATTGGTCTGCATGGCTGTCGTCCCAGAAGGAAGCCTCTTCTAAAGATGATGCACAAGAAAGCCCGCAAACAGTTTGCTGAAGACAAGCAGACTAAGGACATGGATTACTGGAACTATGTCCTGTGGTCTGATGAGACCAAGATAAACTTATTTGGTTCAGATGGTCTAAGCGTGTGTGACGGCAACCAGGTGAGCAGTACAAAGACAAGTTGTCTTGCCTACAGTCAAGTATGGTGGTGGATTCCTGCCTTCGGAGACTGGGGCTGCTGGGCAGCATTCCAACATTATAAATGACCCCCAAACACACCTCCCAAGACAACCACTGCCTTGCCAAAGAAGTTGGGGGTAACAGTGATGGACTGGCCAAGCATGTCTCCAGACCTAAACCCTATTGAGCATCTGTGGGGCATCCTCAAACTGAGGGTGGAGGAGCGCAAGGTCTCCAACAGCCACCAGCTCCGTGATGTCGTCATGGAGGAGTGGAGGAGTACTCCAGTGGCAACCTGTGAAGCTCTGGTGAACACCATACCCAGGAGGGTTAAGGCAGTGCTGGAAAATAATGGTGGCCACACAAATATTGACACTTTGGGCCCAATTTGGACATTTTCACTTAGGGCTGTACTCACTTTTGTTGCAAGACATTAATGGTTGTGTGTTAAGGTATTTTGCATGGAACAACAAATTTACACTGTTATACAAGCTGTACACTCACTACTTTACATTGTAGCAAAGTGTAATTTCTTCAGTGTTGTCACGTGAAAAGATATAATAAAATATTTACTATAATGTGAGGGGTGTACTCACTTTTGTGAGATACTGTAAGCTACTGTACCCATCTATGTGAAGTCTTTTCTTCTCTACATCCAATCCTGAACCTCTCCTTTTCCCCCCTCACTTCTGTATTTGGAATGAGCAGTGCGTTAGCTGTGATATGCATGCTACAAATCTCATATTCCATAGTTCCTAGTCCACCTCAGGAGCGAGCTAGAGAGAGGGTGGCTAACTTCCTAAATGCAGTGAAACCATGGGGAAAGAACACAGATACCCTCTAACATGAAGTCTTTGTTTAGACCTGCAATAAAGGGGTGGTAAAACCCTGCAGTTGAAGCCCCTAAACTGCTCCCTCTGCCTCTGCTGAGGCAGCTCCTGGGGGTGTAAACATGCCACGGTGCTTTGCAGTAAGAATTTTATAGTCGATTGTGACCCATTCACTGAGATTTGGAAGAGAGTGAGAGCACTGAAAAGGTACTTTTGTGAGTTAGGAATACATACAGTACTTTCTTTTTTTTAATACCAGAGTTTAGTGGCACTTTAAAGTTATACTGTTTGTTACCCTAAAAAAAAAAAAAAAAAAAAAAAAAAGAAGGGGGGGGGGGGGGGGGGTTTGGGGGTGGCGCCCTGTTCCTTTAACCACTTGCCCATTGGGCACTTAAACCCCATTCCTAACCAGACCAATTTTCTGCTTTCAGTGCTCTCACATTTTGAATGACAATTACTCAATTATGTAACACTGTACCTAAATGAAATTTTTGTCCTTTTTTTCACACAAATAGAGCTTTCTTTTGGTGGTATTTTATCACCTCTGGGTTTTTAATTTGTTGTGCTATAAATGAAAAAACTTTGTAAAAAAAAAATAAATAAAATAAAAGCATTTTTCTTTGTTTTTGTTATAAAATTTTGCAAATTAGTAATTTTTCTTCATAAATTTTGGCCAAACTTTATAGTGCTACATATCTTTGGTAAATGTAACCCAAATCCATGTATATTATTTGGTTTTTGTGAAGGTTAGAGTCTACAATCGAATCTATGGTGCCAATAATTGAAAATTGATCACACCTGATGCACTGGTGATCCATCTCATTTCTTGAGACCCTAAAAAGCCAAGTACAAATAACCCTCAAATGACCCCTTTTTGGAAAGTAGACATTCCAAAGTATTTAGTAAGAGGCATAGTAAGTTTATTAAAGTTGTCATTTTTTCCCACAATTCTTTGCAATATGAAGTTTTTTTTTTCCCCACAAAATGTTCATATTAAAAACAGGTTATTTCTCATACGCAGCAAATGCATACCACAAATACACCCCAAAACACATTCTACTACTCCTTTTGAGTATGGAGATACCACATGTGTGACTTTTACACAGCCCCAACATGCAGAGAGCAACATCAGGCGTTCTAGGGACATAAATTACACATATCATTTCTTGACTACCTCTCGAACTTTTGAGGGCCCTGGGGCACCAGGACAATGGAAACACCCAAAAAAAGACCCCATTTTGGAAAGCAAACACCCCAACATATATTCTATGAGGCATAATGTGTCTTTTGAACATGTCATTTTTTCCCCCACAAGTTTTTGGAAAATGTGGAAAGAAAATAAAAAAAACACATTTTTTTTTTTTACACAAAGTTGTCCATTTATACAATATTTCTAACACTCAGCATGAGGCTTTTACACAGCCAGGCCACATACAGAGGCCCAACATGCAGGGAGCACCATCAGGTGTTCTAGGGACATAAATATCAAATCTAAAATTTGACCACCTATTACACTATTGTGAAGCACTGTAGTGGCACTGATGAGCACTGTAGTGGCATGGATGGAGCACAGATGAGAACTGATGTGGTATGGATGAGCTGTGGATGGGGGATGGCTGAGCCATGGATGGATAGACGAGTAGGGATGGATAGACGAGCACAGATGGCATGGCTGAGTAGGGATGGATGGCTGAGCATGCATGGATGGATGGATGGCATGGCTGAGGCAGCAATGGGCAAAGAGCAGTGCTGTGGGCACTACAGATCCAGCCCACAGCGCTGCTGCACCCGATCTCTTCCCCTCTCCTCTCCCACTGTACCGATCGGTATGGAGAGGGGAGAGATGAACCGGCATGTGCCGGCTTGTTTACAAGTGATCGCTCTGTCATCACGTGGTAAAGGGCCTCTGCCATCGGCCATATATCGTGATCTGTGATGCGCAGGGTCCCCCAGACCCAGCGGTCACGGATATTCCAGGGTACATGATTCTGGGAGGACGGTATAGTATGGCCTCCTAGAGTAATTTGACCGCCCTGTAGCCGTTTTAAGACTATGGGCGATCACCAAGTGGTTAAAGCATGTTATACAGCACAGTGCTTGTCCTGTGTAATTTGGCCCCTTCTATCACCTGAAATACCTGGCTGATCCTGCCTGGTTCTGCTCTCCCCCTGTAAACTGACTACAGTTTATCATGGCCGCTGAGCCCTGACACTGGTCAGTTTACGTGCCTCCATCATCCGCAGCTCTCCTCTGTCCTCCTCTCCCCCGTCCCCTCCCTGCCTTTTAGCTCTATCCACCTCTGCTATTATAACTATAGTATAAGCATACCATCCCCGCTGTTAAATAACGATATGTGTCCCAGTGTCTGTGTTATATAAAAGAGATGTCGATTTCTACCTTAAATCAGAGCGTCTCCCGATGCACACGTGACTGCTCGGCTCTCTCTCCTCCTCGGCTTACATCAGGGGGAGTTCTCGGCCCCTCCCGCTGTAGCTGTCAGGCTGGGAGAGGAGAGAGAGCGCCGAGGAGTCACGTGAGAGCCGGGCGACGCTCTGATACAAGTTAGAAATCGGCATCTCTTTTATATAACACAGACACTGGGACACAATGTTTTTTTAACAAAGGGGATGGCATGAATATACTATAGTGACTTAACAACCACTTTAACCTGTACTGAGAGAAATATGGAGAGCTGCGAATGCTTGTTTTCCAGGTGTCCAATCGTCAACGTCTTCAATATTTGTAGGCTAAAAAAACAAAACAAAAAAAAAAAAAAAAAAACACTGCATTTTGCCTGATGCATATTTCACTTAAATTAAATTCAAATTCAAATTATGAAGCACGTTGACCTACAATGCAAAGTACATTGTAAAACTCACTGCAATACACAGTGAAATGTATTTTGATGTGTGTTCACGCATTTAAATAGAAAATGCATTAAGGAAAGAGAGCAAAGAAACACAAAGGCATGTTTGGGCCCTAAATTCTTACCTGGAACAAGCATGCTGATCAAAAAAAGGTCAAAGTGGAGTTACAAATTCTGATTTGCATGCTTGCTCTGGGTCAGAGTTAGATATGGACATGATAGCTGGGTAACAGAACAGGTCAGGAATGACAGCTTCTGATTTTTAATGCCATAGGGACTTCCTAACAGAGATGCAGAGTAAGAAATGCAATCCTTACAATGTCACTAGAAAGACAAAATTAGGCCAAATGCCCCTTCCTCCTACATACTGTACATAAGCACACACACACACAGATCAGCCAAAACATTAAGATCACCGACGGTTACGTGAACAAAGTTGATTATTTCGTTACAATGGCATCTGAAAGTCGTGGGATATATCAGGTAGTTAGGGAACATGTTGTTCCTTAAGTTGACGTGATGAAGCAGAAAAAACGGCCATCACAGTTTGTTGCATATGGGCATGCATAGCCACAGACTGGTCAGGGTGCCCATGCTGACCCTTGTCCACAGCCAAAAGTGCCTATAATGGGCAAGTGAGCATCAGAACTGGACCTCAGAGCAATGGAAGAAGGTGGCCTGGTCTGAAGAATCGCATTCTCTTTTACACCATGTCGATGGCCGGGTGTGCGTTGCTTATCTGGGAAAGGGATGGCACCAGGATGCAGTATGGGAGGAAGGCAAACCAGCAGAGGCAGAGTGATTCTATGGGAAATGTTCTGCTGGGAAACCTGGCATTCATGTGGATAATACTTGACATGTGCCACCTACCTAAACATTGTTGCTAATAAAATACACCCCCTTCATGGAAGCAGTATTTCCTAACGGCAGTGGAATCTTTCATCAGGATAATACGCTCCGGCACACTGCAAACATTTTTCAAGAATGGTTTGAGGAACACGACGATGACTTTGAGGTGTTGACTTGGCATCCAATTTCTCCAGAGCATCTGCGGGATGTGCTGAAAAAACAGAGGTCTAGTGGTGTCCATGACTCAATAGGTCAGGGCTGTTTTGGTGGCAAAAGGGGGGCCTACTTAATATTAGGTGGGTAGTCATAAAGTTATGACTGATCGGTGTATATATATATATATATATATATATATATATATATATATATATATATATATATATATATATATATATACTTGACCATACAGAATTGCACAAACATGAACTTTACTTACGTGAGCTCTCTGCTTAGAACAATATTTATTCTTCCTTTCAGGTCGATTCTTCTCTGGTATAGAAAACCATGTTCTCCTGCCCATTATCACTACATTTTGCTTGCCTGTGTAGAAGTGAATAAATAGTACGTTACACCGATCCAGCACAAGGATTCTGCAGACCATTAACAAAAGTTCTACTGTGCTGCCATCTTGTGGTAAAACTGCACATTGCAATTTTTCACACAGTCTAAACAAACAACGTGAAGTTAAAAGGATAAGTTCACCTTTAGTAACAGGTTACATCCATATTCAGGGTGTAACTTGTTAATAAAGCTCCTGCCCGCATCCTGACGTGATCACTTATTGTGACAATGGGCGTGGATCCTCTCCCCACACCCATTGTCACAATTTAAAAGGGCTCTGCCCACACAGCTGCATCATTCATTCACAGAGCTCTGTGAATACATGACGTACAAGTACCATTTTCCACCATGGCAGACGGCTTGGGCTTGTGTAGTTCTCATTGAATTGTGAGGCCGCAAGCAAGTATTCTTGTAGTTCATCGATTCTTCCTGCTCTTCAGTAACTGTTTGCCAGTAAGGGAGGTACAGGCACACAGCTGTACTGAGAGTCTGCAGTAGCCTGACATTGCACCCATGATCTACTGATCATGGGTGCAATGCTTTGCAGGCGCCTAGGAAAAAAAAAAAAAAAAAAAAATAGAGGCACATTTTTTACCTGCAAAAAATATATGTGCATGTATTATGTTTTTCTAAGTGAACATTTCCTTTAAAAGGGTCTGTCTAACAGGGATCTCTCCCTAGTAGAACCGTATTCTTCAATTTCTCTGAGCCTGTCACAGTTCTTATGTACATTTCCCACTTCCAGAACAGAAGTTATTCTGGAAACTGTAAGGAAGGAGGAGGGCGACAAGTTATATAGTGCTTGTGGCAGGAGGACAGGCCCAGGTGCAAAGATTGAATTTTTTGATTCCACAAAAGACAGACTTCCCTCTATAGGTGGATTTGATTTGCCAATATTTGCCTTAAGTCTTAAAAGGGGTTGTAAACCCTCAAGATTTTTCACCTTAATGCATTCCCCCAAGCCCCCATTATACTTACCTGAGCCCTGTGTTTCCCCCAACGGGAACTAGCACACCAGCTCCGGCCAGTTTCTTGTGTCCTGATCGGATAGATTGATAGCAGCGCAATTATTGGCTCCCGCTGCTGTCAATCAAATCCAATGACCCAGTGGACGGGGCCGAGTCCTGCTTTGTGTGGCAATAGATGCAAAAGCAGGACACGGGAGCACGCCCGCGCAAGTGTCCCGAAGGAGAGCGCTTCTCGGTCGGGGCACTCGAGAAGGGGAGGAGCCAGGAGCGCCACTGAGGGACCCCAAAGAAGGGGGATCGGGGCCACTCAGTGCAAAACCAACTGCACAGTGGGAGGAAAGTATGACATGTTTGTTTTTTTTAAATAAAAAAAACCCTGAACCTTTACAACCCCTTTTAAAGTGATGCTCATTTTTTTCTTCTTTAAAAATAACAAATATGGAAAAAGTTACCTGCTCTGTGCAGGGGTTTTGCACAGAGCAGCGTGGATCCTCCTCTTCTTGGGTCCCTCGCCGAAGCTCCTGGCCCCTCCCTCCTTTTGAATGTCCCCACAGCCAGCAGGTTGCTATGAGGGCACCTGAGCCGCAGCTCCGTGTGTCCATTCAGGCACTGAGCTGTGGTTAGTCCCCACCCCCTTCTCATTGGCCAACTGACTTTGATTGACAGCAGTGGGAGCCAATGGCGCCGCTGCTATGTCTCAGTCAATCAGGAGGGAGAGTCCCAGACGGTCAAGACACTCGTGCACATAGCTGGACGAAGATGGGGCTCAGGTAAGTATTAGGGAGGCTGCTGCACACAGAAGGCTTTTTATCTTAATGCATAGACTGCATCAAGATTAAAAAACCTTCTGCCTGTACAATCACTTTGAAGCTTAATTCTAGGAATTCAGAGACTTTGTAAAAAGTGAAGGCACACTATGAGTTAAATCCAAGGAGGTTCATGGCACCTTGTGAACTTATGTCTATTATTCATATCTCACAGGTTTATGGCTCTGCTGAAGCATACATGGAGACAACCAGGGGTGTGAGAGAGAAGGGAAGCACACAGAGCAGCTATGCTCGCCCCTACCCTCTGCTGCCCATTCACAGAAGCCTTTATATTTTGTGAATGATGTCACTTACTACAAAGGCATCTGTGATTGAGCAGGGGAGAGGGGAGGCGCAAGCGTAACAGCTACAGTGATTGAAAATGCAGAGACCAGAAGGCCCAGCTTTGGTTTACCGGAACTACAGCAATAGCTGTCTTCCAGGAGTTCGATAAACATGTAAGATGTAAATAAGGATAAGCCCAGGAGGTGGAATGCATCTTGTTGCACTTAACTCATAGCGCAAGAGATAATAACTTTAGTGCCTTTATGAAAGATGATGATAAATTCCTCCACAGTATCTGCAGCAACAAAGATCAGTAGGGACTTTTTTTAAAGCAAAATTTACTGGTAATTATGAATAGACAAATACCTGAGATATACTAAACCTGGGCATTGGTTTACTTCTAAAGTTTCTAAAGAACTTCATGTCATAGTAGAACATAAACCAAGGAACCAAACATTTGCAAGCTACTGAATTTTGAAACCAATAATAATGCAAGATTTTTTAAATTATTGTTGTCACCCATTTTTTCACCCACAGCAAATCTACTTTGTGTTGGCAAGCCAGAAAAGGAGCTTGATTCCTTAGTTATTAAAGTGGAGCTCCACCCAAAAGGGGACTTTCTGCTTGAAGCCTCCCCCCCCCCCCCCACTATACACTTACCTGCCTGAGCCTGATCCAGCACTGTGCCTAAGTGCAGGGGCTCTCCGCTCTCTCCCTTTTCACTGGCCATGGACACAGCAGCAGACGCCATTGCCTCCTGCTGCTGTTGATCACCTGTGAGGAGAGAGCAGGAGGAAGGGCTGAGCCACCCTGTGTGTGTCTATGGACACACAGAGTGCGGATGGGTATTGAGCCCACACGAGTGCCCCCACAGCAAGCAACTCGCTATAGGGGCACTCGGCAGAGGGCCGGAGCCAGGAACCCAGATGGAGGACCCCAGAACTGGAGAATCGGGGCTGCTCTGTGCAAAACCACTGCACAGAGCAGGGAAGTATAACATGTTTGTCATTTAAAAAAATCCCTTTTCTTTGAACTGAGAAAATGACCAGTTACACTTACCGGTAACGGTGTTTCTGGGAAGTCTTCCAGGACGGCACCCTGAGAGATGACTGGTCCTCCTGACAGGAAACACAATCAAGATAGGAGGTTAAAAACCCCGCCCCTCCCTGCACTCCTCAGTTGTGCCAAAGTATTGACCCACACCAGTGCATGCAAGTGAAACAAAAACACCCCAAATGTACCAATATATAATAATACAAACCGGGTGGGAAGTAGGCCTGCCGTCCTGGAAGACTTCCCAGAAACACCGTTACCGTTAAGTGTAAATGGTCATTTTCTCAAGTCGTCTTCCAGGACAGCACCCTGAGAGAAGAGCAAGTAGCTCAGGCCTACCTTAGGGCAGGACAACAGCCTGCAGGACCTTTCTGCCGAAGGCCAGATCCTGGGGTGACAGAAGTTCCACTCTGTAATGTTTCAGGAACGTGTTCTGACTTGACCAAGTTGCTGCTTTACGAATTTGATCTACCAATGCTCCGGCTCTTTCTGCCCAAGAGGTTGCCAGAGACCTTGTAGAGTGAGCCTTAAGATTAGTTGGGACCGTCTGACCTGAATGCTCATAAGCTATGGCAATAGCTTGTCTAATCCATCTAGCAATAGTCGTTCTAGAGGCCTGTTCGCCTCTTCAAGCGTCACAAAAACTGACTAACAGATGTTGAGATTTCCTGAACTCTCTTACTTTTTCCAGGTAAAGCAAAAGACATCTCCTGACATCTAACGTATGGAAGGCCCTTTCTGTCTCAATCCACAGAACGAGAAGGAAGGAGGGTAAAATAATCTCCTGCGACCTATGGAAGCGCAAAGCCACCTTAGGAAGGTACAAAGGGTCCTGTCTGAGAATAACTCTGTCCTCTAACAGGTGAAAAAAGGGCTCCTTCATAAAAAGAGCATGCAAGTCGGCCACCCTAACAGGCGGTTTTAAAAGAAATCAATCTAACTGAAGATTGAGCCAACGGCTCAAAAAGGTGCCCTGGTCAGGGCTTCCAAGACTAAAGATAAATCCCACGGTGGAAATTCCTTCATTTGTACCGGGGGAAAGTCTCTCTCTAGCTGACAAAAATCTCTTAACCAAAAGGATCTAGAGCCAATTTAATATCCAGAAAGCTAGACAAAGCTGCCACCTAAACCCTAATGCCGCGTACACACGGTCGGACTTTTCACCTGCAAAAGTCCGACGGACGCCACCGGACCAAGTCCGGCAGAAAATCCAACCGTGTGTGGTCTCCATCGGACTTCCGACGGACCGTTTCGGGCGGAAATCCGACGTACTTTAGATTTGAAGCCTGCTTCAAATCTTTACGTCGTACCTCCGCCGGACTCAGTTCCTGACGGAAAGCCCGTTCGTCTGTATGCTGGTCCGAAGGGCCAGATACGACGGAGGAGCAGGTTACTGCATCCCGCGCTCGCTGCAATAGGAAAAACAAATTTTCCCATTGCGGCGAGCGCGGGGGGCATCCCAGGCCCTTAGGTCTGGTATGGAACTTTAAGGAGAACCCCCCTACGCCGAAAAACCGGCGTGGGGGTCCCCCCAAAATCCATACCAGACCCCGATCCGAGCACGCAGCCCGGCCGGTCAGGAAAGGGGGTGGGGACGAGCGAGCGCCCCCCCCTCCTGAACCGTACCAGGCCGCATGCCCTCAACATGGGGGGGTGCTTTGGGGGAGGGGGCGCCTTACGGTGCCCCCCCACCACAAAGCACCTTGTCCCCATGTTGATGAGGACAAGGGCCTCTTCCCGACAACCCTGGCCGTTGGTTGTCGGGGTCTGCGGGCGGGGGGCTTATCGGAATCCGGGAGCCCCCTATAATAAGAGGGCCCCCAGATCCCGGCCCCCCACCCTATGTGAATGAATATGGGGTACATGGTACCCCTACCCATTCACCTAGGTAAAAAGTGTTAATAATAAAACACAACACAGGTTTTTAAAATAATTTATTAAACTGCTCCGGGGGGGGGGGGGGGGGGTCTTCTTCCGTCTTCGGGGGTCCCTCCGCTTCATCTTCTCCCGGCGTCCGGTTGGTTCTTCTCCGCTTTCTTCTCCCGGTGTTCCAGTTCTTCGGCCGGCTCCTCTGCTGTGTTCAGGTAGCTCTCTTGCCAGCAGAGGTCCGGACTTCTGAGCTGCTGGGCTTCTTGTCTTCTCTTCTCTTCTCTTCCCCCAGATGTTGACACGACGCTCTCTCCGGCTGGACTGGTCTCCGAGGGCTGCGTTGTGACTTATATAGGCGGAGACCCCGCCCCCATATGATGTCACAGTCCCTGGGCATGCTGGGACTGTGACGTTTTAGGGAGCGTGGTCGACCACGCCCCCTAAAACGTCACAGTCCCAGCATGCCCAGGGACTGTGACATCATATGGGGGCGGGGTCTCCGCCTATATAAGTCACAACGCAGCCCTCGGAGACCAGTCCAGCCGGAGAGAGCGTCGTGTCAACATCTGGGGGAAGAGAAGAGAAGAGAAGACAAGAAGCCCAGCAGCTCAGAAGTCCGGACCTCTGCTGGCAAGAGAGCTACCTGAACACAGCAGAGGAGCCGGCCGAAGAACTGGAACACCGGGAGAAGAAAGCGGAGAAGAACCAACCGGACGCCGGGAGAAGATGAAGCGGAGGGACCCCCGAAGACGGAAGAAGACCCCCCCCCGGAGCAGTTTAATAAATTATTTTAAAAACCTGTGTTGTGTTTTATTATTAACACTTTTTACCTAGGTGAATGGGTAGGGGTACCATGTACCCCATATTCATTC
Organism: Lithobates septentrionalis; assembly: GCA_037952835.1. NCBI lineage: Eukaryota > Metazoa > Chordata > Amphibia > Anura > Ranidae > Lithobates > Lithobates septentrionalis. Next base: position 76,900 of record JBBDGP010002778.1, on the reverse strand, counting down.
ACATAGGGTGGGGGGCCGGGATCTGGGGGCCCTCTTATTATAGGGGGCTCCCGGATTCCGATAAGCCCCCCGCCCGCAGACCCCGACAACCAACGGCCAGGGTTGTCGGGAAGAGGCCCTTGTCCTCATCAACATGGGGACAAGGTGCTTTGTGGTGGGGGGGGCACCGTAAGGCGCCCCCTCCCCCAAAGCACCCCCCCATGTTGAGGGCATGCGGCCTGGTACGGTTCAGGAGGGGGGGGGGGGCGCTCGCTCGTCCCCACCCCCTTTCCTGACCGGCCGGGCTGCGTGCTTGGATCGGGGTCTGGTATGGATTTTGGGGGGACCCCCACGCCGGTTTTTCGGCGTAGGGGGGTTCTCCTTAAAGTTCCATACCAGACCTAAGGGCCTGCGACGGGGCTCGCAAGGTTTCAATCTCGCCAAAAAAAGCGGCGAGATTGAATTCCTTTTCTAGTCCCGTCGTACCCGAGTCACGTTCAAAATGAACGGACTTGTCCGTGTGTGGGAAAGTCCGTTCATTCTGAAAGTCCGTCGGGAAGACCGGATTCCGGAAAGTCCGGCCGTGTGTAGGCAAGTCCGGCCGTTCAGAAAGTCCGGCGGTAGTCCGCCGGAAGTCTGGCGGCAAGTACGTCGGACCTAGCCTTCTAGAAAGTCCGACCGTGTGTACGCGGCATAAGAGTCTTGGTAGCTAAGCCTCGGTCTACTCCCTCCTGTAGGAGTTCTAAGATTACTGGAATCTTTCTGGGGGACCCCTCTCGCTTCACACCAACGGGAGAAGACCTCCCCAGACCCTATCATAAATACGCCTCGTTACAGGCTTTCTACTCAGCAACAGGGTGTCAATCACTCTCTCTGAACACCTCTTGTTGCGCAGGCTTTCCCTCTCAACAGCCAGGCTGTTTATCTGAAGAAACCGGGATTCGGATGGTAAAGAGGGCCTTGAAGCAGAAGATCCTGACGTTCTGGAAGCTGAAACGGAGGGGATACCGCCCAGTTCCACAACGTGGGAAACCAGGTCCTCTTGGGCCACCAGGGGGCAATCAAGATAAAATTGCCCCTGGCCCGACTCAGTCTTTGAAGGATTCTCGGAATCAGGGCTAAGGGAGGAAAGGCATAGGCCAGACTGAAATCCCATTCCTGAGCTAATGCGTCCACCCCCTCGGACCCCTGTTCTCTGCAGAGAGAAAAGTATCTTTTGACTCTCCTGTTTTCCCTGCGGGCAAAGAGATCTATCTCCGGTGTGCCTAGCTGTTGACAGACCAGGGAGAATACCTCGGGATTCAATTCCCATTCCCCCTGATGAACTATCTGATGACTGAGGAAATCTGCTTTTAAGTTGAATACTCCCCTTATGTGCACCGCAGAGATCGATGGTATTCTTTGTTCCACCCATTCCAGAATCTCCTGCGCCAATCTCATTAGAGAGAGCGACCGTGTACCCCCCTGACGGTTCAGGAAAGCCACAGTCGTAGAATTGTCGGAGAGGATCTGAATCTCTCTCCCCCTGATCCTGCTCTCGAAAGCTATTAGAGCTTCCCTGACTGCTAGCAATTCCCTGAAATTGGAAGAAGCAGTTCTCTGTAGTCTGTCCCACACACCCTGAGCTTGGAGCTCTTCTAGATGGGCCCCCCATCCCCACGAGCTTGAGTCGGTCGTTAATCTGACCGGCTGGAACTGGGACCAAAGATGACCTGCCCCCAGCCTTTGAGGGTTGAGCCACCAAAGTAAGGACTTTCTTACCTCTTGAGGGATGGCAACCGGAATATCCAAGGATTCCTTTTTTCCATCCCATGAGGATAGCAGGAAGTTCTGCAGGGGTCTGGAGTGGAGCTGAGCCCAAGGTACTGCCGGAATACATTAAGTCATGAGACCTAGAATCCTCATGATCACTCTTCTGGGCACTACCTCCTGACGCAGGATTGAAGACACTGAAGAAATCAATGCTTCTATTTTCTCCTGTGGGAGGATCAGCTTTTGCCCCACTGAGTCCACCCACAGGCCCAGGTAGAGATTGGTCTGAGAAGGAGTCAGAGAGGACTTCTCGCAACTTATCAACCATCCGAGGGACTCCAAGGTGGATATAACTTTGTCCAGCTCCAGGAGAAGGGACTCCCTGGAAAGGTTGTAGACCAACAGGTCGTCTAGATAAGGTATCAGAGAGATCCCCTGAAGGTGCAGGTAAGAGACGACCTCTGCAAGGATCTTTGTAAATACTCTTGAGCTGGCCCTCAGCCCAAAGGGCAGGGCCTGAAACTGCCAGTGCTGGGTACCCTGATCTGTGTGAATAGCAAACCGAAGGAATGCCTGGTGTTCCGGCAGAATGGGAATGTGCAGATATGCATCCTTCAAGTCTATGGTAGCCATGAAAACCTCCCACAACAAATGCTTTCTGACCGTGTACACCGATTCCATGCAAAACTTCTTGTATCGCAGGAAAGTGTTTAATCTCTTTAGATTCAAGATTAACCGGAATTTTCCAGACGGTTTGGGAACTACAAAGACGTGGGAATAAAAACCCCGTCCTTGCTGATCCGCTGGTACTGGGAGAATGACTCTCTGATTCGCCAACTGTCCGACACTTTCTATGAGGCCTATGGCTTTTGGCCTCTCTCTGGGTAAGAAGGTCAGTAGAAACGACTGTGGAGGCCTGGAAGCAAATTCTAGCCTGTAGCCCTCTCTTATCCACTGAAGGACTAGAGGACTCCGGGCTACCTGCTCCCACTGTGGGACAAATTGTGCCAGCCCCCCCCCCCCCCACCTTGGTGCTGGCGTCACTTGGGTTCCTTGTCTGCGACCTTTGGGCCGGAGAAAAGGAGAGCTCCTTTCTGTTTGGCTTTACCAACACCCCATTTCTTTCCTTACGATCCTTAACCACTTGCTTACTGGGCACTTAAACCCCCCTCCTGCCCAGACCAATTTTGAGCTTCCAGCGCTGTCGCACTTTGAATGACAATTGCGCGGTCATACAACACTGTACCCAAATGAAATTTTTATCATTTTTTTCCCACAAATAGAGCTTTCTTTTGGTGGTATTTAATCACAGCTGGGGTTTTTATTTTTTGCTAAACAAACAAAAAAAGATGGAAAATTTTGAAAAAAAAAAAAATCATGTTTAATAGTTTGTTATAAAATTTTGCAAACAGGTAATTTTTCTCCTTCATTGATATGCACTGATGAGGCGGCACTGGTGGGCACTGATAGGCTGCACTGATGGGCACGGATAGGCACAGATAAGGCGGCACTGATAGGCACAGTTAAGGCGGCACTGATAGGCACAGTTAAGGCGGCACTGATGGGGACAGTTAAGGCGGTACTGATGGGCACAGATAAGGCGGCACTGATGGCCACAGATGGGCGGCACAGATAGGTGGCACAGATAGGTGGCACAGATAGGGGGCACTGATGGGGGGCACTGATGGGGGGCACTGATGGGCAGTGATGGGTGGCACTGATGGGCAGTGATGGGCACTGGTAGGTGACACTGATAGGTTGCACTGATGTGGGTGCTGATGGGTGGCACTAATGTGGGTGCTGATGGGTGGCACTGATGTGGGTGCTGATGAGTGGCACTGATGTGGGTGCTGATGGGTGGCACTGATGTGGGTGCTGATGGGTGGCACTGATGTGGGCGCTGATGGGTGGCACTGTGGGCGCTGATGGGTGGCACTGTGGGCGCTGATGGGTGGCACTGTGGGCGCTGATGGGTGGCACTGTGGGCACTGATGGGTGGCACTGTGGGCACTGATGGGTGGCACTGTGGGCACTGATGGGTGGCACTGTGGGCACTGATGGGTGGCGCTGATTGATGGCACTGTGGGCACTGATGGGTTAATATGGTGGGCACTGGTAGGCAGCACTGCTGCCTATTGCTTTTTGTTATAAGATCGCCGTGATCGGGACTGATGTCCCGATCACGGCCGCCGGTGATCGGGTTTTTTTTTCCTCCTCACGCTGTCAGCGCGAGGAGGAAAAATAGCCGATTACCGGCTCTGTTTACATCACATGATCAGCTGTCATTGGCTGACAGCTGATCATGTGGTAAGGGGTTGGGACCAACCCCTTACTCTGATCTGTGATCAGGCGAGTCTCATAGACTCGCTGATCACCGAGCGCGCCGCGCGCGCCCTGCAGGGGGCGCGCAGGCCGCTCGTGCACGGGACGACGTCAATGGACGTAGTCCCGGCAATTTAGATCCGCGCTGTTGCCGTCATTTGGCAATGGCCCGGATCTGAAGCAGTTAAATCGGTTGTTGACCTGGGGGCCTCGAAAAAAATCTTTTAACCTTTTTTAGGCTTTACGGGAAACTTCTTTCCTTTCTCCGTAGATCTGGAGAGGGTTTGGTCCAACCCTGTACCAAACAGGAGTGACCCCTCAAAAGGTAGGCCGCATAACCTTGTTTTAGAGGTGTGGTCCCCATCCCAGGTCTTAACCCATATGGCTCTTCTGGCTGAATTAAGAAGAGCTGCCGTCGTTGCCGAAGTCCGCACGGACTCCACCGCAGCATCCGCAAGAAAGGCTACCGCCTTATCAATTACCTCCAGGGAATCCAAAAGATCTTTAGACTTGGAAGTACTTGTCACATGATCTGTCAGTTTATTAAGCCACATATTCGTATTTCTAGCTATACAAGCTGAAACTAAAGCTGGACTTAATGTCGCCGCATTGGCCTCCCAGGCTCTGCGTAAAAGGGTTTCGGACCTGCGGTCCATTTGGTCCCGAATGTTACCTGCGTCTTCAAAAGACAGGTCAGATTGTTTAGACACCTGAGCCAAAGATGCGTCCAGTTTGGGAAGTTTAAAAAACTTCTCCTGCTCCTCTTCCTTAAACGGGCACCTGCGTTTCCAGGTCTTAAACTTCTGAAGTTTATTTTCTGGCTCTTTCCAATCTCTTAAAACAATGTCTTTAAGAGACTGGTGGATAGGTAACACCTTGGACTGAGCTTTAGACAACCCCTGATACAACCTATCCTGTACAGAAGTCTGTGCCTCTGGCTCCTGGATCTCCTCCGAAGCATAATTAGCCCCTAGGAGGCCCTCCATATCAAGATATGTCTGCCTGGTCTGGAGTGTCCCTCTTCCTCCTGGCTATCCTCTGCGTCTTCCCCTTCCTCCAGGAGACTACGACAGGGGTCTTCCACTTCCTCTGCCTCCTCCTCTGAACCCTGAGAAGATGGCCGTCTCTGCGGAACGGTGCTTACCCGTCCGATATTAGTAGAAGCACTTTCCTGGGAGGAAGAGCCTTCTCTGCTATGCCTAGTATTGAGGCTAGCCTGAAAAGCTTTAAGGGTGGACAGCATTTCAGATTGCACTGAGAGAAAATCTCTCATAACTTCTGAAGTCTCCTTCACTGACAACTTGTAAATGCACTTATAACAAAACGGCTTCGTGTGTTCTGCTGCTAATTTGTCATTGCAGTACCCACACCTCTTGGATCGGGAAGGATTGTTGGGTCTCGGTCTACTGGCAACACTCTGGGTTTCTGTGTCTGCAAAACAAGAAGCCCGTTTAGCTAGTAATAAAAATAACTAGTAAATATCCCTTGTGAGGGTAAGGCTAGGGGGCCACCCCCTCCCTTATATCCTCCAGCCTGGTAGACTCACCCCCAGTGGCCTCCAAAACGGCTGTAGACTCCTCTTACTCCATTTCAAGCAAGCGAGTAGTGGACGCCTGCTCCTTGCCCAGCGATGCTGCCTCTGCTGCTCTGAACTACCCCTTTTAAAAGCCGATACCTGTAGTCCATGTGCAGTCAGCTGTCTCCTCATGGCGTTCCGAACGCCGCCGCCATCTTGCCGAGGTCTGCAGGGCCAGAGCGCTCTAGCATCTGGAGCGCCATGACGTCATTTCCTCCCGGAAGGATCCACCGCAAAATGTCGCCGACAAACACCCAGCCGCCAGCGCTGAGGCGGCAAGGAGAGCCCAGCACACCCCTGCATACAGCGCAGGGGGAAGACAGATCGGACGCAAAATTCACCTCCTGACTCAGTCAGGTAAGGAGAGGGGGGAGCAAGAACATGGTCCCTGGAGTTCTGGAGACTCACAGTGCCCAGGGTCCTCCAGTTCTCACGGGGAGCTCTTCACTGCTCCCCTGAGAAATAGGGAAAAGAACCCCCCGGGGAGGGCAAGCCCTACCAGACCAAGAGGCTTTCTCAAAAACCTGCAGTCTGGCGCCCAGGGGGAGACTTCCAGCCCACGGCCTTAGGTCTATTAGAAAAAAAACAAACTGTTTTGCTGTGGGGAAACACAATCAAAAACTGAGGAGTGCAGGGAGGGGCGGGGTTTTTAACCTCTATCTTGATTGTGTTTCCTGTCAGGAGGACCAGTCATCTCTCAGGGTGCCGTCCTGGAAGACGACTTGAGAAAAATCCCTTATTCCCCAATCATCTCCTCTCCTCCCTTTCCCCTCTGCCCCTTCCCTTCCTCTCTCTACAATATACAGTACTCACTCAGGCCTTACTCTTGCTGGGACCAGGTCCCAACTCAGGACCTTTGTGATAACACTACCAATGCGATCTGATACCACTTTTTTGTACTGGTTTGTTTTTGCTCTTTATACTAAATACAAGGCTGACAAGCATTCTTTAGCATTGTATTATTTCATATAACATGCTTCAGTGAACGGAACTATTTATCTAAATATCTTTATTGTTTATACCTGAAGTGACTTGCTGTGCTTATACATATGTTTGATTAAAAAATCAATACAAAAAACCCAAAAAAACAAAAACCAACCCCTTAAACCCTTCTCAATCACTTTACCATAAGGCTTCATGCACACTGGACGTTATAATAACGTTCTAAAAATGCCAGTAGCTTTTCAACGTTTTTTGCAATAGCAGTTTTCAGCGTTAGCGTTATTTTTCCCAATGCTGAGTTTGACATTTTTACAGCTGAAAAACTCTCCTCTCTATATTACCCCCCCCCCCCCCCCCCCTTTTTCTTATAGAAACTCAACTGCTTTGGCAATGCTAACATGAATGTGGTCCTGCCAATAAAGGAGAGATGAGGGAGGAGAGGGAGATTTTTTTCTTGTAGTTTCTTAGTCACATTACACATTGACAAAAGAAAGTTAAAAAAAAAAAGTACCTTCAGTAGTTGGTGTCATAGTCAGCCTTTGAAAATGTTTAAATTCATTTCTGAAATAAAATGAATGAGGTAAGATATAAAAAACACAATGACAGATCACTTATAGCAGTGATGGCGAACCTTGGCACCCCAGATGTTTTGGAACTACATTTCCCATCATTCTCAACTACACTGCAGAGTGCATGAGCTTCATGGGAAATGTAGTTCCAAAACATCTGGAGTGCCAAGGTTCACCATCACTGACTTATAGCAATAGAATCTTCAAAAGGATCAGCAGAAAATATGAAATGCATTTTGGCTCCACTGCAATACTACCACACACCCCTTATAACTCCATAAGTTCAAACAGTGATTGAAGCCAGGATAATTTAAAAAGAATAAGTACCAATACAGCTTATATATATATATATATATATATTTTTTTTTTTTCTCTCCGTTGCCCAAAATTGATTTGCCAGTTACGGACTGCAAGCACGGAGTCCCCTCTGCTATTGGCCCTGTAACAGTTACAGGATCTGCTACATCTAGATATGTCCTTGTGAGTGAACATCTTCATAAAACAATGGTGTTACTGATCTTTTTAGCCCTCACCATAAACACCAGAGCCCAGCAACAGAAATAGCATATACATTGCCATTTTCTCCCTGGAAATGGAATATCCTTTGAAGTGGAACACACACACCTCAGCTCGAAAGCAAGCCAGCACGTCTGTCCCCATAGCAGATGCTTGCTATGGGGGCATACACAGAAAAGGAAAAGCCAAGAGCACCAACGGGGACCCCAGAAAAGGAGGTTCGGGGCCACTCTATACAATAGCATTGCACAGAGCAGGCAAGTATAACATTTGTTATTTTTTATTAAAGGCACTTTTAAACCACTTAAAGAGGAGTTCCACCCAGGGGGGCCGTCAAAAAAAAATAAAAAATTCAAAGTCAGCAGCTACAAATACTGCAGGTATTTTACAGGTATTTTTGTTTTTTGGGTGGAACCCCACTTTAAAGCTGGTCATACATGGCTGAGAAACTGAGCCAGCTGCACGCAAGACATCTGGGTGGCTCTATGATGTCAGCCAACAGCGGGATTTAGCTCACTGTCGGCTGATTCTGAGTCACAGGAGAGTAAAAGCAAGTGCACCCCTATGACCAACATGAGAAGTATGGACAAAACAGCTTCCGCAATACTTCTTTAATATGCAGGGAATGGTTTGCTTTGTGATTGATTCCAAACTACTGTATATCAAAGGGTCTTTGGATATTGATACTCAAGATTATTTAACAATGCAGGAGACCTAAAAGGCAACCACTTAAAGTGTTTGTTATCCCAACACTTCATATTCCTGATACATGCCTGCTGTACCATGTACTTATATGAGAAAGTATCCTATTCTCTTTGTATTGCCTCCTGTGTGTGAAATCCCTGGTGATCAAGCCAGTCTCTCTGATTTCCTATTAAAAACTGACCACACTAAGCAGGAGTGCACCATTGTGGTCAGTTCTCTAGCTATGCTGGGAACTCAGTGTACTCTCCTCCAATGATCAGACTTGTACTGACAAGCCCCCACCCCGCACAGTCATTTATTGGAAAGTTCAGTGTACCGCTGCTTCTCCTTCACCCAGATCTTATGCAGCCGAGAACAGAGGGAATGTGATTACACAAAATGGCTCAACAAAAGTCAGATTCAGAAGCAGTAGAGATTTCCTTAACCCAACTAATATAGGGGAGCCTTATCATGGCCATACATACTTTGATAAAACAATCAATTCCTTTTCTGATCAATCCCTTCTGATAGGAATAACTGATACATAGAGGATAACTCATTCGACTGATAAGCCACACGTGGGTAGTGGATTTTGATTGAAAGCTAAGATATGATTGTAACTTACAATTGAAAATGTATCAATCACATTTCAGTTTCCACCATGTGATCTCATATTCTGATTGGATGAAAAACTATCATATTCACAAATAAAGGATCTCAGTGCTGCCGATCGGTGCAAAGAGATCAACAATTATCTGCCCTGGTTGACTGACTGAAGTTGATTGAAACTGATCTAATGCCGCGTACACACGGTCGGACTTTTCGTCTACAAAAGTCCAATGGACGCTGACGGACTAAAGCTGGCTGGTAATCTGATCGTGTGTGGGCTTCTCCGGACTTTCAACATACTTTTTTAGCCTCAAATCCGACGTACTTTAGATTTGAAACATGCTTCAAATCTTTACTTCGTAACTACGACGGACCCCGAAATCCGCTCGTCTGTGTGCTAGTCCGACGGACAAAAAGCCACGCTAGGGCAGCTATTGGCTACTGGCTATGAACTTCCTTATTTTAGTCCGGTGTACGTCATCACGTAAGAATTCGACGGACTTTTGTGTGATCGTGTGTAGGCAAGTCTGTTCGTTAGAAAGTCCGCCGCAAGTCCGTCGAAAGTCCGCCGAAAGTCTGCCGGAAGTCTGTCGGACAGGCTGTCTGACTTTTGTAGACGAAAAGTCCGACCGTGTGTACGCGGCATAAGCCGAAGTTTAAATTGATCGGAAGGGAAGATATGGCTATTAGATTGGTTCAAATTGCACATCAATAGGATAATATAATCAAAATCAAAGAATGTATGATCACCATTAGATGTAGTGCAGAAGCTTGTAAATCCACCTGCTGAAAAGAGGATTATCACGTGTGTACAGAGTACAATAAGCTGCTGATCACACACCTGACATAAAGCTCAGTAATACTTCTCTTCTAGCAGCTAGATAAGAAAGTTGGTACTTTGCACTTTGATCTTTCAGCAGGTAAGATAAAAGCCTCATAGCTAGATGTCTATGTATAGTGAGGAATATGGTCCAGGAGACTGGTGTATGCTTCCTTCTATTGTTTTTTTTCTGCTGTTTAAATTTTCAAAAAAATAAATAAATAAATAAAAGAAGAAGGAGGAAGAAGAATGAAGAAGGACACCCCTGTGCGTCTGATGAAGAGCAGCGCGTTTGCATGTTGGGAACGCACACAATTTTGTACATGTTCTGCAACACGCAGTAATGTGAACCACGCCTTAGGCTGGAGTGCCTCCAAACTTAACACAGTAGTAAAGTCGGCTTTATAACTTGTACCTACTGGTAAGAGTATAAGATGACTTACCTGTAGGTACAATGACTATCTCCTAAATGTATACAGCTTAGGGGATATTCACATTTGTAGCAGCCAATGATGTCTCTGGCGGATCTGCACTGCACTCTCAATCGATAGCATACTGAAGCGTCCTGTCCACCGAGAGCGCTGTGCCGTGAGGTCATCGTTGCCCGGCCAATCAAATGGCTGGAGCCCACAAACCAAGGAAAACAGGTAAAAATGGAAGCCCTGACAGCGGTAACAGTACGCTGCTGGAAGGCTTTGTTTTAACCACTTCAAGTCCACAATATGTATATATAAACATTGCAGCTTTCTAGTGGTGTACCGGGATTATGGCTGAAAATATCAGCCAAAGCCCAACTATTGCTCTTTGCAGCCGGTTTTCTCATGAAAGTGCCGCCGCTGTTTCTCTGGCTTACCTTTTCTGCCAGTTTGCCCGAGAAACGATCCGAGGGTGCCGCTGGCCACACAAACGATCAAAGAGTAGACCCGCTTTGATCGCCTCTATGGCCTTGGAAGACGGGAGCAATGTCAGGACATCAATTCCGATCCAGACTGGAAGCAAGGATTTTTTTTTAAAAGCAGAAGATCAAACACACACATAAAAAAAAAAAAAGATATATATATATATATATATATATATATATATATATATATATATACACACACACACACACATACATACATGTACACACACACACACACATACACATACTTACACACTGTAACAATGTCACCGGTCCCCTAAAAGTGTCACTTGGGGTAAGATTTGTCCACCGCAATGTTGCAGTCCTGCTAAAAATTGCAGATCACTGCCATTACCAGTAAAAAATGAAAAAAAAGAAATAAAAGTCCATAAATATATCCCCCATTTTGTAGACGTTATAATCAATATAAGCTTATTGCAATGTTTTTTTTTAGTATGTAGAAGAACACATATTGGCCAAAAATGATAAATACATTTTTATTTTTTTTTGGATATGTATTAGAGCAGAAAGTAAAAAATTTCATTTTTTTTTTTCAAAATTTTTGCTCATTTTTTGTTTATAGCGCAAAAAAATAAAAAACCGCAGAGGTGATCAAATACCACCAATAGAAAGCTCTATTTGTGGGGAAAAGGACATCACTTTTGTTTGGGTGCAACGTCGCACGCCCGCGCAATTGTCAGTTAAAGCAATGCCATGCTGTATTGCAAAAAATGACCTGGTCATTAAGGGGGTAAATCCTTCCGGGGCTGAAGTGGTTAAAGGGACTTTTCAAAACGCACTGCGATTGGTTGAGAAACAGTGAGCTAGATGATGCTGAGTGTCCTCCAGCCAGGAAATTATGAGCCTCTACCTGAGTCCCAGCCCCTGAACAAGCATGCAGCCAGTGAAGTCCCAGCACTCCTGTCCTAGCAGTATATCCTGATCAGGAATGTTCTGAACATTGGATGTTGTGGTTGCTCCCAGACTATTGGAAAGCTGCCTATAGAGATCATGCATGCTCAGCCTGTGATCCTCCAGCTGTTGCAGAACTACAAGTCCCATGAGGCATTGCAAGACTGACAATTGCAAGCATAACTCCCACAGGCAGAGGCATGATGGGACTTGTAGTTTCGCAACAGGTCGAGGGTAAAAGGTTGAGCACCCATGCTATAGATAGAGCAATGGTGAGAGCACACCCCCCGGTCAGCAGATCGGTGCACACATTACCTGAGCAGAGGCCATGGTAGGGTCCCATTCAGGCCGATGCCCTGCCCCGGAGGACACACCGCCACTATAGCGTTCAGCAGTAGATTCCTCATTCCTCTCTATGATCACACCCAGGATCTGTCCTCTTCTTCACCAGGCAATAACAGGGGGCGGGACACCCGGCGTGGGGGTGGAGACTGATGCCAGGCATTGAGGCGGGGTTTGTGCGGCATATACACACATAACGCTGCACTTCCTGAAATGGGCGGAGCAACGCCGCGATAACACGTGTCCCCCAGACCATTCACTTCTCCCGCCATCACCCGCCCCGCCCTCCCTCCAATGTCAGCGCCTCTAGGCGGGGACTGGGTGCCAGCCAACCAGACATTGGCTGCTAAGAGGAGGGCGTGTCTAGGATTCTGCAGCATGGCGCCGTGCGCTGTATAGAGTGGTGATTTGTAGGATGCGGCGGCAGAAAGCAGGCCGGTCCCCGGCTCCAGCCCTGTCCCAGCCCGTCATCAGTCACTTCTTCAGACCTCAGGGTGCTGGGGCCCCGCGATCACCGACAGTCCAGCCTGTACAGGTCAGCAGAGGCCATGACACCCGGAGGGGGAGGGATCAGGGATTAGTATCCCCATCTGTCAGCACACAGGATGGGATCTCTGCTGATCACAGCATTAATGCACGTTCATTTATGAAGAATCGCTCCTAGATGTCCCATACACTGACCTGTCCCCGATCATCACACACGCCTGTAATGGCCTCTTTCTTTAACCCGCCTAAACCTTTTTCTGACATTTGTTGCTTACAAGTTAAAAATCTGTATTTTTTTTTGCTAGAAAATGAGTCCCCGAACATTCTATATATTTTTGTAGCATAGACCCTAGAAAATAAAATGGCGATCGTTGCAATATTTTCTGTCGCACTGTATTTGCGCAGCGATCTTTCAAATGCAATTTTTTTTTGGAAGAAATACACTTGCATGGATTAGAAAAAACCAAAACCGTAAAGTTAGCCCGATTTTTTTTTTTTTTTTTTTTTTTTTTTTTTTGTATAATATCAAAGATGATGTTTACGCCGACTAACATGTCATGCTTTAAAATTGCACACATTTGTGGAATGGTGACAAACTACGGTACTTAAAAATTTCCATAGGCGACATTTAAAAAAAATTCTACAGGTTACCAGTTTAGAGTTACGGAAAAGGTTTTGGGCTAGAATTATTGCTCTCGCTCTAAGAGCCCTTCCACACCGGGCCACCCATAGCGTCGGCGGTAAAACGCCACCATTTTTAGCGGCGTTTTACCGTCGGATTAGTGGCGCATTTCGGCCGCTAGCGGGGCACTTTTACCCCCCCCGCTAGCGGCCGAGAGGGTTAAAACCGCCCACAATGCGCCGCAGTAGCGGCGTTTTGTTGGCGGTATCCCAGCGCTGCCCCATTGATTTCAATGGGGAGCAGCGGTGGAGGAGCGGTAAACACACCGCTCCTTCACCGCTCCAAAGAAGCTGCTGGCAGGACTTTTTTTCCCGGGCTTCACACCGGAGACAATGCTGCAGCTGTTTGAGGGCGGATTGCAGGTGCTATTTTTAACACTATAGCGCCTGCAAAACGCCCTCGGTGTGAAAGGGGTATTACGATCGCGGTGATACCTCACATGTGGTTTGAACGTTGTTTACGTTTGTGGGTGCGACTTGCGTATGCGTTCGCTTCTGTGCGTGAGCGAGGTGGGATGGGGCGCTTTACATTTTTTTTTTTTTTTTTTCACTTTTATTGCTGTCACAAGGAATGTAAACAACCCTTGTGACAGTAATAGGCAGTAAGGATGAGCTCAGGCGTGTTCGCAAACAGCACGTGCAGAGCCCGCCAGGAAGTCAGCACTGGGAAGCGCTAATCACAGGCAGTGAGACATTTCCTGATCTCTGCAGCTTCGCATCAGGACAATGTCTCACCGCCTGTGATTAGCGCCTCCCAGTGCTGACTTCCTGGTGGGCTCTGCACATGCTTTTTGCGAACACGCCTGAGCTTATCCTTAATAGGCAGTGATAGGTAGTCTTTATGGAGGGATCTGGGTCTATAAGACTGCAAACCCCTCCTCTACACCAAGTTTGGCTGTTTTTAATACTGTCGTTTTTTTTTATTTATTTTTTTTTTATTTTTTTATTTTTTTATTTTTTTAAATCTGGTGCCTTTAACCATTTAAAGTGGATGCAAACGCTCACATGTACCCAGTGGAGTGAACAGCCTCAGATGATACACAGGGATGAAACAAATCTCCCTACATAAGTTTTACATGTATATCTGCTGTGTTCAGCTTTATATACTGTTTAGAAAGTGCACATCATGTTAGAATTTTCTCTTCCTGATTCACCTGCGGGTGTGGATTCTTGCCATACACTGCGAGATAGCTGATTGAAGGAAAGGCACCCCCCCCCACTCTCCACATAGGCAGAGACTTGCAGAGTTGTGCTGTGAATAGTCCAGCTCTCTGCTAATCTTATTATAGCACCCACCCTGACACAAAATTCAGGCTGCTTTTATCACAGTTGACGGAGAACTTGTCAGAAGTTATCAGGCTGATAACAGAAGAATGGAGCAGGAGAAAGCCACAGGGCATAGGATTTTGAAGATAGATAATAAAACACAAAGGGTTAAGTGTGTTCCCTGTGTGTGCTTTCTTACTGTTTGGGGGGGGGGGGGGGTATAGAATTGCAGAAGGCCTCTGGGGTATACAAGAGGTTGGAAAATTCAAAAGGGGGACCATCATCCAAATTAAAGCGGAGTTCCACCCAAAAGTGGAACTTCCGCTTTAAGCATTTCTCGCCCCCTTACATGCCACTTTTGGCATGTCATTTTTTTGGGGGGGGGGGGGGGGGGGGGGAAAGCAGGTACCTAGTTTTGAGAGGTCCCTAGCTCCCAGTTCCGCTCTTGCCGCCTAGGAGGCGACTCTTCTCCCCCTCCCTCCCTGTAATTCTCTGGGATACATCACAGGTCCCAGAAGATTACCTGGCCACTAGGAGAGCGCAGTGCGACCCACGAATGCACAGTGCGCAACCCACTTGTGAAAGCTGCAAGCTGTCATAGCTGGGTGCCCACACTTGCATTGATGGTGCCGTAGGGAGCAGGGGGAGAGGAGTGAGTCTTCAGGTGGCCACATCGGTGGACTGTGGGACAGGAGAGTGTCTGTTTATTAAAAGTCAGCAGATACACTTTTTGTAGCTGCTGACTTTTAATAAACGGAAAAATGTCTGGAACTCCGCTTTAAGCTAGAAATTAAGGGTGGAAACAGTTCCCCAAACTTGTCTCCAAAAAACAGGGGAATGGACTTACCTTGGTACCGATAAGACAGCATACACATAAGTGAAAAAAAAACCCATAATTTTTATTATACATAAAGTTAAAGCAAGCTGTCTGAACTTACAGGATATCATGTACAATGTTTATACAAAACAATAAAATACAAAGGTGACTCTATGGGTGTATTACTAATTCTTAAAGTACTCCCAAATTGATGGAGACAGAAGGTGTAGTAGGTCCTCATGGGACATGTGGTCTTCTACATGTATAATTACTTATGGGGGGGGGGGGGGGGGAGGAGGATGGGTGTGCTGTTTCTTACCCATACACAAGGTCAAAGCCAAGGCGCTACCAAAGCTTCCCCCCCCACGGCGGATATGGGGATGTGTTGCAAGTGCATGGATTCTGCAATACCTGAATAATCATATATACATATAGGGAATGGGAAAACAAAATAGGAAAGTGGGGAGAAGAAGGGAGGGATAAGAAAGGGAGGGAGAGAAGAAAATGGCCACATAATAGAACATCCAGATACAAATAGGTCAATGGATCAAGGTATATAACTGACCTGCTATAGCAGAGTAAATATATACAATGTCGAAGAGGGCAGGCCGGCCAACTGGTACAAATGTTGCGCAGACTATAACAGCCTCTCCATGGTCCAAGACAGACGACGGCTAAATGCGGCACAAAGTGCTAAAAGCCACCCCATGAAACATCCATGGCAATCTCTAATAGAATGTAAATAAGAGAGAAACAGAAGTTGCAATCAGTAAAGATACACATGAACACAAAGAAGTGCAATCCATTGAGACAAAGATGTCGCTAACTACAACCAGGCCGTATTATGGTAAAAAGCTCACCTTAAAGTAGGTATAACAAAGTGTCTTCCCTTGGCCAGGCATCCACTGCACAGGCTTAGGTACTCTCCAACCCAGCGAACAGGCCACGCGCCGCCAACAGCGGCGTTTGACGTCACCGGGTCTGACCCCCCCCCCCCCACACTGCACCTGTGTGAGGGATCACACACACGCGCATGTGTGCATCAGTCGTGACCAAAGGGCAGGGATGCCTAAGTCGTGGTCAGAGCAAGTGGTGGGCGGTCCCCAACTAGAAAGCAGGACCTCACCTCCACCAGGGGAGTCACATACCCGTTGGAGGAAAACAAAGGGCCACGCCTACACCACGATTTCTGCCCAGGGTGAACTGAAAGCAGCAGCACTCCTATCGATCATTAAAAGTACAAAACAGTAATAATACAATGATACATAGGGATGGTTACATAGAGTTATAATGAGCAATACATATTAATAAAGCCACATGGACAAATCAATGTGTGAGGCAAGAAAAGTTAATCACAAAGACAAAAAAGGCCCCTTCTACATTTGCAAGAACTGGTGAGCATACGGCACAAAGTTAGTGCAGATCAAAGTCCACAAAGGCAAAGCCGAATGAGCAATCAATACTGTCAGATCCACATCCACCCAAAACTACAAAAATGTCCTGTCTGATAATACTTCGTTGAGGCCCGTCGGAATGTTGGCATTGAGCCGTTCAATCCACCGGGTCTCATGTTGCAAAATGGTCCTGTCCTAGTCACCTTCTCTGGGATCCTGGGGGACCACCTCCAAGACCAGAAATTTGACCGCCTGTGAATCAAACCTATGATAAAGTCCAATATGGCGACCAACTGTAGTCAGTTTCCCATTGGTGGAATAATATACATGATCCCCGATCCGTTGACGGAATTCCCGGATGGTTTTGCCCATGTAGAAGGCATTTCAATTGCATATCATCAAATCTATAATCCCTGTCATGTCACAATTGGCAGGGGTATGTGGCGAAAATATTTCACCATTGGGTAGTTTTATATGTAGTCTCTTTAAGCACTCAGGGGCAATGTGAACACCTTCCACACTGGGAGTGTACCGCAAGGCCTGGATAAGAATCGTGTTGTAGTGTCATAATGGCTACTCGTTAATCGATCCCTGAGAGAAAAAGCTTTCCAAAAGACCAATTCAGGAGTTGTCTTGACATATTTGCCAAGAACATGACGTTCAGCCAACAAATGCCAGTGATTGGACAAGATGTTACGAAGAGCTAAGTATCTCGTGATAATTCTGACCGTATCAGTTTGTTTTGACTTAGGAGGGTCATAAAATGAGGTTCTGGTACGCGACAAGGCCCGATTAAATGTCTTCCTCAGGTTTGTTCACGAGTAGCCTTTAAGTAGGAGACATTCGCGCAGCGACGCCGCCTGTGCACAAAAATAATCTTCCCTTGTGCAGTTTTTGCGCAGTCGCAGGTACTGCACATATGGAATACTGCCAACCAGGGGCTGAGGATGTGCACTGGAGGCATGCAACAAGGTGTTACCTGCTGTGGGTTTACGGTAAAGATCCGTGCCAATGGTTCAGTCCGGTTATTTAATGATCACCAGATCCAAAAACAAGATCCGTTTGTCATCATAGGTAAAGGTAGAATGTAGATTTAAATCGTTGGTGTTTAATTGCCTAATAAATTCCATCAGCACTTGTTGCTAGCCTGTCTACATAAAGAACAGGTCATCAATGAACTTGTACCAAAGGAGGACATGGCTGAGATATTGCATAAAAACGTCATTATAAAACACCTGTCTTTCCCAGCCTCCGAGATAAAGGTTCACGTATGCAGGCACATGAAGTCCCCATCCTGACACCCTGGTTTTGCAAGTAGTATTGTAAATATAAAGTAATTCCTTGTCAGGTTAAAATGTAACAATTTTATGATGAAACTATTAGGGGCCAGGTAGTGCGCTCTTGCTCCATCAAGAAGGATTCGGCCATCCAAGCGCCCCGCTCGTGGGGGATACTCGTGTACAACGCCTCGATATTGATAGCCACGAGCAGGGCGTCCGGAGGGATCTGAATCCCCTCGATGTGTTTAAGCAGGTCGTGGTATACTGTATGTAAGAGGGTAAACCCTGAATATGGGGCATAAGAAAGGCATCAACAAATTATTTATTTTTAAAGATATTTTTATTAAGTTTTCAAAGAGATCAATATACAAAAGAAAAACTTTGTTATTCACGATAGTGCATAGACACTTGATACACCTAAATATGCAGTAAACCGGTATCAATTTACATGGCTTATGCGAATATGCAGTATAAAGTACAAGTGGCGACCATTATACAAGGTATAGGTAAAAAGGCAGCCACGTATATAAACTTGGGTATTGCAGGGCACGACCAAATGTAGAATTTAACAGCTCATTTACTCTGGAGGAAGTGTGAGAGGGCTGGCAATCCACCTGCCCCATATTTTGTGAAAGGTTTTGGTTCTTTTCCGGAGCTCAAACGTGAGGTATATATCCGCTTTAACCAAACTGATGTTAAAGGCGTCTGCGATCCCTTCCAGGAGAGCAAAATGGACTTCTTCGCATAAAAGTACAATATGCAGAGAAGTCTCTTGGCGTGAGAAGATATGGGCAGGTTGCCAAAGATGCCAAAAGGCAGTTTTTGGGGTGCAAGATATTTGGGAGACCCACTGCTGATGAGGTAGGTATTTAATTCCTCTAGTGTACCAATGTCGTGGGTCGTGAGTTCAGTTCTTGCAAGTTGGGATTAAACCATAGAGGGCTATTAGGGGAAGTCGACCAGGAGCCCCTACAAATTTTTGAGACGATCAATTGAAATGGGGAAAGGGAGGTAGCTAACATGGACGTGCCCGGACGGGCCAGTACACAATCCCTATATTCAATATTATGGAGTGTTTCAAAGAGGAATCAATAGCTCATGCGTGGTGCGATCACTGTTTTACATATGTGTGCGGGAGTAATGTGTGTGTTCACATTTGCGCATGGTGATGAGGGTGCTTTTACATTTTTTTTATTTTATTTTATTTTTTTTGTACTAATTATTTTATACATAACTTTTCTTGTAGACTTTTTTTTTTTCTGGATTAACGTTATTGCTGTCACAAGGGATGAACAACAACATCCCTTGTGACAGCATGGGCCATAATTGGTCCTCTTTTTGGAGTGATCTGGGGTCCCCAAATCTCTCCTCTGGTCTCCAATGCAGCCGTTCAGACACAGATCGGTCTGATCGGCTGCTTTCATGGCTGCTAATGGCCAGGCAAACAAAGAGGTGGAACCGGAAGTGACAACATACTCGTCGCTCTGGGTTTACAGGGAGGAACAATGTCAGTTCCTCTCTCTCTGTTCCGTACAGCCATCGCCGCCGGCCGCAGAGCTCCCAGGCTCCGCTATCGTACGGCAGAGCCCAGGAAAGGCGGTGGCGGAAGGATGGGTGGGACCCCCTTCTACCACCCGCGGAAGTGATCGAGTGGCTATTTCGCAACTCAAGTCACATCTGCCAAAAATAGAATCGCCGGCTGAAAAATTCAATACTGGGGATGATGCCTGTAGGTGCAGGCATCATCCCAATATGTATGCTTCAACCCGAAGACCTCCATGGACATCCTGTGGGCAGGAAGTAGTTAAAGTAGAAGTTTTTTATATATAGAGAGAGAGAGGTTTATAACCCCGGTCAGGTATTTTTTTTTTTTTTGCCATCTGTGTCCCCATTGAGAATTCTCTTCACTTCCTGTTCCACAGTCGAACAAAAAGTGAGCGGAAATCCCAGTGTATCACAAAAACTAGTGTCTCCATTGGAAGTTTTCCCCTCCTATATGTGATAACTCAAAGTTTGGGATTTATTTTACTCTTGATGATAATGCTAAACAAATAGAGGGCCAATCTCCCTAACAGGGACACAGACATCAGTAAAAACCTGACAAAGGTTCTAATCCCTCTCCACTACCCAAAGCCAAAGGCATCATTCTCACGAGGCGGATCCGCTGCCTCGGAGTCTGCTTCTGTCCGCCAGCTCAGCGGGAGATCTCTCCGTTGATCTCCGCTGAGCCGGCGGATGACAGGTCCCCCTCTGCTCGCTGAGGATCGGACCGGGTCGCATGTCAGCGGACATCCGTCGCTCCATCGACTAGCATGGAGCGCCCGTTCAGGTCCGCTGTCAAAACTGACAGGCGGACCTGAACGGTCCGACAGTGTGAAAGGGGCCTAAAACATTTTGCCTTTAGTTATACTTTATTCACTACAGGTCTTTTTAATATGCTACTTGCTCCCTAGTTCAGCCAGGCGGCAATTCTGACATTTCTTGCATCCATGTAATGTAATCTGCATTTTTGTTTTGCTAAAAAATTACTTAGAACCCTAAAACATTATAATATTTCTGAATGTAAAGGCCCTGGAGATTAAAATGGTGGTTGTTGCTATTTTTTCATGTTACATGATATTTGTGCAGCGGTTCATGAGCTGCAAATTCTTTGGAAAAAAATACACTTTAATTTTAGTGCACACAAACATGATATAATACCCATTTTTTGCAAAACATAAAAGATGATGTTACTCAGAGTAAATAGATTAACATGTCACGCTTTAAAACTGCACACATGTGGAATGGCGAAAAACTACAGTACATTAAAGTATCCATAGGCGATGCTTTAAAAGTCTTTACAGGTTATAATTTTAGAGTTGAACAGAAGGTCTGGCCCTGGAATTATTACTCTCCCTTTTGATATTTGTGGCAATACCTCAAGTGTGGTGCAATCATCCTTTACACATGCATGCAGGACTTATACAGCGGGTAAAATAAGTATTGAACACGTCACCATTTTTCTAGGTAAATATATTTCTAAAGGTGCCATTGACATGAAAATTTCACCACATGTCGGTAACAACCCGTGCAACCCATACATACAAAGAAACCAAAACAAATAAGTTCAGAAATTAAGTTATGTGTAATAAAATGGATTGACACAGGGAAAAAGTATTGAACATACCAACTGAAATTTATTTAAAGTGATTGTAAAGGCAGAAGGATTTTTTATTGCCTTCTGTGTGCAGCAGTCCCCATCAGCCCCCCTATGACTTACCTGACCAGCGATGTCTACGAGTGCCTCAGCTGTCCGGGACTCTCCCTCCTGATTGACTGTGACACAACAGCAGCATCATTGGCTCCCGCTGCTGTCAATCAAAAGTCAGTTAGCCAAAGAGGAGAGAGGGGGGGGCGGGGTTGAACCGCATCTCCGTGTCTGAATGGATACACGGAGCTGCTGCTCGGCTCAGGTGCTCACATAGCAAGCTGCTTACTATGGGGGCACTTAACAGGAGGGAGGGGTCAGGAGCTCCAGCCAGGGACTCAAGAAGAGGAGGATCCGGGCTGCCCTGTGCAAAACCACTGCACAGAGTAGGTAAGTATAAGATGTTTGTTATTTAATAGAAAAAATCCTTTGGTAATGACAGCTTTTAGACTCCTGTATGGAGAAACTAGTGTCATGCGTTGCTCAGGTGTGATTTTTGGCCCATTCCTCCACACAAACATTCTTCAAATCTTGAAGGTTCTGTGGGCCTCTTCTATGAACTCGGATCTTTTGTTCTTTCCATAGATTTTTTTATTGGATTCAAGTCAGGTGATTGGCTGGGCCATTCTAGCAGCTTTATTTTCTTTGAAAGCAATTGAGAGTTTTCTTAGCTTTGTGTTTGGGATCAATGTCTTGCTGAAATGTCCACCCTCGTTTCATCTTCATCATCCTGGTAGATGGCAGCAGATTTTTTTTATCAAGAATGTCTCGGTACATCCTTCCTTCAATGTTTAAACAAGCTTCAACATGCTTTTTCTTCAGCAATGGAGTTTTGTGTGGTGAGCGTGCATACAGGCAATAGTGGTTGAATGCATTACTTATTGTTTTCTTTGAAACAATTGTATCTGCTAATTCCAGGTCTTTCTGAAGTTCTCCACAAGTGGCCCTTGGCTGTTGAACAACTCTTCTAATAATTCTTTTCACTCCTCTGTGAGAAATCTTGCGAGAGGCGCCTGGTCATGGCCGGTTTATAGTGAAATTATGTTCTTTCAACTTCCAGATTATGGCCCCAACAGTGCTCACTGGAACATTCAGAAGTTTAGAAATCCTTCTGTAACCAATGCCATCGGTATGTTTTGTAACAATAAGATTGCAAAGGTCTTGAGAGAGCTTTTTGCTTTTACCCATCATGAGATGTTTCTGTGTGACATCTTTTTATAGGCCATCAGTTGAGACTGAACCAGCTGATATTTATTTGCACTGACAAGGGGCAGGATTGCTTTCTAATTACTAATAGATTTCAGCTGGTGTTTTTGCTTTCCATGCTTTTTTGCACCTCTATATCTTCATGTGTTCAATACTTTTTTTCCCTGTGTCATCCTATTTTATTACACATAACTTAAAGTGATACTAAAGTCTTGTTTGTTATTTTTTAACAAAAAAAATGTTATACTTAACTGCTCTGTGCAGTGGTTTTGCACAGAGCAACCCAGATCCTCCTCGGGTTCCTCGCCAGTGCTCCTGGCAACTCCCTCCTGGCCTCTCCCTGCTGCCTGATATGGGGACACCTGAACTGCTGTGCTGTGTGTCCATTCAGACATGGAACTGTGGCTCGGCCCTCCCCTCTCTCTCCTCATTGGCTCCCTGAATTTGATTGACAGCAGCAGGAGCCAGTGGCGCTCACTGTGTCTCAGCCAATCAAAGTCCCGGACAGCCGAGTGTCTCGTGCAACATCGCTGGATTGAAATGGGGCTTAGGTAAATATTAGGGGGGCTGCTGCACACAAAAGGTTTTTTTTATCTTATTGCATAGAATGCATTAAGATCTAAAAGGCAGAATATTTTTTTTGTAACCACTTTAATTGCTGAACTTATTTATTTTAGTTTCTTTGTATGTATGGATTGCTGACGTGGTGAAAATTTCATGTCAATGGCACCTTTGGCAATATATTTGCCTCCTACAGGGACCTTCTAGATACTATGGGCTTAGTGGACATTTGGAGAGAATTACATCCCTTGACAAAAGATTATACTTACTATTCCCATCCCCATGCACGTTACTCTTGTATTGACCATGCGTATGTTGTTTGACAACTAATTCCTAGAGTAATATAGAAGTCAGCTTCTATATTAACAGTGCCCTGGTAGGAACCATGACCCAATTTTGGTGGTGTGCAATTCACTTCCACTTTAAGCCTCCATTATCTAGCTGGTGCTTGAACGATTCCCCCCTATCTTACGACATGCTTCTACGAATTGCGCTCCTGTTTGGCGGAATACTTCCAACTTAACGTTCCATCGGTCTCCTCTCCGGTTACCCTTTGGGAGGCATACAAAGAGGTAATCCATGGCCATTTCATTCAACATGCCTTCAGGAGGAAGAAAGTGCATCAGGCTGAAATCTGTCGTCTGGCTTCTGCCAAAGCGGAGTTGATACGTCGCTCCTCGACTTGTAATAGAAAGAAAGGAAAAAGGAACTGCGCTATACCATAAAAAACACATATGTGTATATATGTGACAAATCATATGAAATCTTTAACTGAGTGAAATTGTGAAAAACCAAACTGGTATCTAACTATTACCAAATGCATATAATCAATAGCACAAAGTATATAGTGAAACCAAATAAAAAGCCAAGTCCATAGATCAAATAGACAGATAGTCCACTAGGCAGTGGGAACAAGCCCTTGATCGCTGTTCATAGGGATCGGGGTGCAAAGGGGAAAATAGGGAAACACCCATCATAGTGATCCTCCACCACGTGAAGTGCACGCTTACCAAATAGCAAGCTGAATGAGCTTGATCAAATAAACCGGAGGCCAAATGGACATGGATCTGCAGCATCACTCTGTGTATTGTAACAGGCAGCAGGTAGACTGGGTGGAATGAAGACCTGGATATCCAACCAGCATCAAAGCATCCCTCTGGCGGCGTGGCCGCGGACGGATTTAGGCAAGTACCAATCCCCAAATTACAACCATGGAAATAAAAGAAAGGTACCCATAGTGTGACTCCGTAAACGAAACTTATTAAAAAGTTGGTAAAACACTTACAATTTTGCAGTGAAAAAAGAGGAGAAATCGCCGGCCGGCTGGCGAGCGCCCGTCCTAGTATGAGGATGACGTCAGAGCGTCACCTTCCCGACGTACGTTTCGTCTAGTAACTGACGTCGTCTGGGGACTTGTAATAGAAGTCTGGTTCATAAATTGCGCTGGGACCTTGACCTTTGTCTGACAGGGAGGCGTGTGATTTGCGCTCGACTAAACAGACGTTTTATGCCAATAAGATGGGTTCGTTATTGGCTAATAAGCTTAGGCCCTTTGAACCTCGGAAACCAGCTTGTACGCTCTTACCTTGTCCGATGTTGCATCCCTGTATTATGCCGCCTCAGCTCCCGTGGTGGGGTTATGTTCTCGGCCAACCCCGTTCCAGCTACCTCATGTTGCAGTTGATGTCTGGGTTGGTGAGTGTTGTTGGTTAACCATCTATATACATAAACAATATTTTTGAGAATTTTTTTCTCTAGAAGCACGGTTCTTTATATCCTTCTCTATATATATTCCATAGGAATGTCTGTCGCATCCGCTCCTGACTAGTGGTAGTACCCACGAAATGCGTAGAGCTTTATTTGAAGCTACACCCCATACGGATTGATAATTTTTTACTTACTATCATTATACTTTGTTGTTTTTATACCAATTGGTGGACACATATGTACCATGTGGGTGCATGTGCCGGTATCAGGCATGTTGCTATTGGCACGTGCACGCCATCCTCATATATACATCTACTACTTTGATCATGTGTTGTTATGCATGTACGTTTCTACTCATCATGCTTAGCCCTTGTGCATGCTCCTTGTGTATATATATGAAATGAACTATGTCTCAATGTCTCTAGACTTATGTCATTAAATAAATATTTTTTATTGTAATCCACCTCCACTATTCAATTGCTTCATCTAAAGTCCCAACTCCCCTTTTTTCTTCATTGAATACCGGGATGGAGGCACCCTTTGGTGCTTCATTTAAAGTCCCAATTCCCCCTTTTTTTTATTTTTATTCATGTCACTTAAAACTAGGTTTCAGGTCAAAACATCTAATACAGTTAAGATCTTGGATGAATTTAATTTTCATCTAGCGACACTTTATTCATTGGGGGCTACTTCCTCTAATGCCGAGATTCAAGCTTTCCTACAAAATTTGGCTCTACCTTCTCTACGACCGTCCCACAGGACTAAACCTGGGGCTGATATTACAGAAGACAAAGTGCGTCTCACAATTAAAGTGCAAGATGTGGGAGGCCCTTTTTCGTTCTTCTCGTAACGTCATAGCCCTAGAGAATTTGTTCAAAGTTATGTCTAGATTGGAATTAAACCCCAGTAAGAATTGCAAAATAACTCCCTACGTATCCAGCGTTTTATTTTAGGGGTTGTTCTGATCTGGGCAACATGAAGCACATATGCTGGACATGCCCCAAAGTTAAAAGGCTGTGGATTCGCGTGTACGCTTTGGTCAATAATGCTCTTTCATTCTAATATACGGAAGGACCCATGGGAAGCTCTACTGCATAAACCTATCTTGGAATTAATGAAACGAGAACGAGTCTTGGCATCACATATTTTTATGATTACTAAACCATCGCGAAGGCGTGGAAAACACTTCTCTCTTTTGAGGTGGTGATGTGTCGGGTGCATGGTACGTTGACGAATGAGAAGCTTACGGCGATACTCGCGGACACTAGGGACAAATTTTGGTAAGATTTGGCAACCCTGGTTGGACCAGCTTCTAGCGATGGGCCTGCCTTCTTGCTTCTTGTAGCTATAGGCAATTCTGACGAGCCTGCCAGGGCAGGCCTTGGATCCCCAGGGACGGGGCTTGCTTATTTCTCTTGTTCCTCTCCTTTTTCCTTCTTTCTCTATCTTGTTCTTTCTTATTTTTAGTTATTTACCACGGGATGCCAGTGTTGCGTGTTTCATTATTTTTTTTATTGTTCGGTGAGAGCAGGAACAGGCACATAGTTCGCGTGCACAGGGACTAGGGACAGGGACAGTGATGATCAGGTATTACAGAAACAAAACCCCAGCAAGGGCTACAGTCTTAGTAGATGATACTAAATAACACTGAATTATAGGGGAGACCTCATTTAAAGCCAGGGAGGTTGTGATTCTTTTATCTGAAATTTTAGAATTTGGGTGGACTGACTAATATTATAAGTCTGCAAATGTGCTCACAGTTGTGTGTGTTTTTTTTTTATCCTTTTAGTTGTCTAGTAACATTGCAGCAGAAGATGAGCCAAGCAAGAAAAAAAGAAAAAAACATCATGAAAGTGAAGGGAATGGTGTCTGTATTTTAGAGCCTTTAGGTAAGTCAAAAAAAAATGTGCTTCATGCAAAGCTAAACTGCCTCCTGGAAGAAACAGTTATGCCAGGATTGTACGAACAAACTACTAAAAAGGAAGCCAATTGGCTCGTTGAAGGGTTCATGGACAGTATAAGGGAGAAGATGTCCCATACTGTCCAATCTTTCCATTCTCTCCTGCTCCAATTGGCAAAATCCACTCTCAGGACCTCTAGTGGCACTTTGGTCGCAGGTGCATAAGTGAGCGGTTGGTTCAGAGGAGCAGGGCACGGTAACTGCTTTGTAAGAAGGGTAAGGTAAAGTTGCTTCTCTGAGTCTGAGGAGGGGGAGCTTAAAGGAGATGAGGAAAGCAGGATTCAAAGGTTTTTTTTGACAGAAAAAACTGAAGAATTGCTAAAAGCCATACATGATACACTAGCTTTTAAAGAAAAAGTCTTATCGCTACTTGACCAGCTTTATGCGTGGCTACAGTCCAAGTGGCCTTTCCCAGTGCATACCACCCTCAAACAGACCATTCCTCAGGAATGGAGAGACCCAGAAAGGGGAATTTTCTTTTCTAACAATCTAAAAAAGAAATTCCTCTTTAGGGAAAGAGCAAAGCTAAGAGAAGGAGCAAGCCTATGGGGAAAAATGTCCAAAGCTAGATGCTTAACTTTGAAAGATGTGTTCTTCGAGGATATTAGGGTGCTCAAGCACCACATGGATAGAAGGGTGGATTGATACTTAGGGCTTGGGAAGCAAGTATAGTTCATTTTAAACCTGCAGTAGCTACTACCTGTGTGGCTCATACCTTAGACTTGTGGCTTAAACAGCTACGCTGACAGCTGGAAGTAGGTGCTCTGGTGGAGCAAATACTCACATAATTACCAGTTCTGAATAAGGCAGTGGAGTATGTAAGGCAATATGGCTTAAAGTGGTTATAAAGATAAGTTTTTTTTGTTTACCTTAATACATTCTATACAATTAAGTGGATGTAAACTCTCACATATACCCAGTGAAATGAACAGCCTCAGATGATACACAGGGATGAAACAAATCTCCCTACATACGTTTTACATGTATATCTGCTGTCTTCATCTTTATATACGGTTTAGAAAGTTCAGATCATGTTAGGAGTTTTTCTCTTCCTGGTTACCACTGCAGTGAAGCCTGGGCATACAGCCAAGACAGCTAATTGGAGGAAAGGCACACACCCCCTCTCATAGGTAGAGACTTTCAGCTCTGTCCCTTGAATAGTTCAGGGCTCTGCTAATCTATTTATAGCATCCTCCCCAACACAAAACTCAGGCTGCTTTCATCATATGTGACAAAGTACTTGTCAGGAGTTTTCAGGCTGATAACAGAAGAACGGAGCAGGTGACAGCTACCGGACATAGTGCTTTGAAGAGGAATAACAAAACACTGCAGATATGTGCCCAGCCCAAATTTCATGAATCAGGTTTACATCCACTTTAAGGCAAAAAAACCTTTAAGGTGCAGCTTCCCCCGCAGAACCCCCCCCCCCCAAAAAAAAACTAAAAACTTACCTGAACTTGACCTCGGTCCAGAGCTGTGCATGTTTAAAGCAGTCTTCTCCCCTCTCCCCCGACTCTGAGGCATGGCTCCAGTGCCTGTGGGACGCAGCCTTGCCAGTGCCTGTGGGACGCAGCCTTGCCAGTGCCTGTGGGACGCAGCCTTGCCAGTGCCTGTGGGACGCAGCCTTGCCAGTGCCTGTGGGACGCAGCCTTGCCAGTGCCTGTGGGACGCAGCCTTGCCAGTGCCTGTGGGACGCAGCCTTGCCAGTGCCTGTGGGACGCAGCCTTGCCAGTGCCTGTGGGACGCAGCCTGGCCTGTGGGACGCAGCCTGGCCTGTGGGACGCAGCCTGGCCTGTGGGACGCAGCCTTGCCTGTGGGACGCAGACTTACCAGTGCCTGTGGGGATGCAGTCTGCCTGTGCCCATTAGATGCAGCCTCACCAGTGCCTGTGGGGATGCAGTCTGCCTGTGCCCATTAGATGCAGCCTCACCAGCGCCTGTGGGGATGCAGTCTGCCTGTGCCCATTAGATGCAGCCTCACCAGTGCCTGTGGGGATGCAGTCTGCCTGTGCCCATTAGATGCAGCCTCACCAGTGCCTGTGAGGATGCAGTCTGCCTGTGCCCATTAGATGCAGCCTCACCAGTGCCTGTGGGGATGCAGCCTCACCAGTGCCTGTGGATGCAGCCTGCCTGTGCCCGGGTCAGAGCGGCAATCTCCAGCTGTGTCACGGAACTGGATTTGAATTGCCTGGGCTGCAGTAACAATGTCCCGCCTCCTGTGATCACGTCACACTGATTCAATGTCCTGGCATTGGATCAGTTGTTACTAGATCGTCTTGTTACTACGGCTGCCTGGACTATTCAGTTCCCTGACACAAGGAGATCACCGCTCTGCAAGGAGGGGGGGAGGAGGAGGGAGGACAGGACCTTGAGCCGCCAGGATGACACCCCAAAATGGACGGCACCCTGCAGCGTGGCTACTGCGCATGTGCTATTATCGGTGCCTTATCTGGACTTTTTTTCTTTTGGCAAAATGCCGAAAACACCATTTCCGGCTGATATGTTTCGGCCGACAAAATTTCAGTGCATCCCTTCTTTCAAGCATCAACAGCCGAAAAATAATGAGTGAAAGCAGGAGCAGAAACAGTCTTGGTCCTATAAGAATGGCAAGGAGGGTTTCCTCTTCACTTCACCTGCAACACCCTCCCCTCCAAATCCGCCGAGAAATCTCAAAGACTTGGGAAGTCGGGTGGGTGGAAGATTGGGGGCAATCCTCCCACGATGACAAGCCATCAGGCACAATTCATTTGTTTTGGACTTTTGAGGGTACATAATAGGGTTTGTTTCCAAGCCTCCGCAACACTTTTTTGATACTCTACCGAAAGATCAAACCCGGGCAGAGGCATTGATATCTCTGTTGCAAGGCATGCTGCAACAAGGAATGATCAGTCTCATACCAGAGGCAGAGAAGAGTAGTTTTCTTTTCTCATATCTTACTAAGGAAGAAACCCTCAGGGAAGTCCCGCTTAATATTATCTCAAACGCTTAAACAAGGCAGTGAGAAACCAGAGATTTAAAATGGAGTCAATTTACCCCACAAGGGACCTTTTGTCTTTTGGAGTTTACATGGTGACGCTGGACCTGAAGTATGCATATCTGCACATCCTTATCAGAGTAAACCAAAAGGTTCCTCAGGTTTGCATAGTTACTATGTACAGGTTTGTGTTTAAAGGTCCCAAGGGAACAGTGTATTTTCAATTCTATGACCTACCCTTTGTTCTGGCATTGGCACCTCAAATTTTCGATCAGTGATCTGTTACTCTTTGCAGACTCTGCCAAGATGTTAAGCCAGAACTTGGAGGGAACGACCAGATTCCTGCAAAACCTGGATTGGTTAACATAGAAAAATTGCAACCATGGTCAGCGCAAAGAGTTATATTTTTAGGATATGTTATCAATTTGGTGGAGACAAAACATTTTCCTCCCAAAGGACAAAGTGCTGAAGCTGACTCGTGCCTCCCTTAATCTGATTCTGGGATCAGCCTTCTCCATCAGGGATGTGATGACACTGTTAGGCCTGATGACATCAATTATCCAGGGAGTTCAGTGGGGACAGCTGCATGCTAGAGTTCTTCAAAAATGTACCCTCTTGATCTGGGATAGACCAGAAGAATTCCTAGACAAAGAGATCATTGCGGAACCCCTAAGGGAGACAGTCAAATGGTGGTTACTCTCAGAGAATATTCACTAAAGTTGCCTTTGGTCACAGCCAAACCCAGCAAGTATTACTGCAGATGCCAGTGTTTGGGTCTGGGGAGCCCACACAGGGCAACACATGGTGCAGGTAGTATGGAGCCAAGAATGGGTAACCAGTTTCTTCAACTTGAGAGAATTAAGGGCAATACATTATGCTCCCAATCCATGGTTTTACTGTACTGGAAGCTTTACTTGCATTTTGGCCGCTGATAAAAGGACAGCACGTTCAAATACAGTATAACTTCGGTATCCTCCATCAACAGATAGTGGGGTACAAGATCTCATCGGCTTATGATGATTGCAAGAAAAATTCTGACCTGGATAGAGGCGAATGTGCTGTCAATTTTCGGCAATTTATCTTAAGGGAGAGCTAAACTCTTTGGCAGATTTCCCCAGCAGAAGATGCCTAAAACAAACAGAATGGTGCCTAAATCAGGAAATCTGCCAGGTCACAAAGATAGGGGGAGTTTCAGAGGTGAACCTTTTTGCTTCTGCAGTAAACGTGAAGGTGAAAAACTATTTCTTTTTGTAAAAATACTGGAAGAGCTTGGGAGTAGGTGCCCTAGAACATCCCTGGGAGGGGGAGTTGATGTACGCATTTCCACCTTTCCGAATGATTCTGAAGATAATTAATACAGTAGTTGAAAATGACCAAGGTGGCATTAATACTGAATTCTCAATTTTTGCCTAAAAGAATTTGGTTTATGGGCCTGTGCAGGCTCAGCATCGTGGAACCATGGAAGTTGCAGTGCAGACCAGATTTGACAAAAGGGTCTGTGATGCATCCAGCAGTGGAAAGACTTTCTCACACGTCTTGGCTTCTGAAAAGGACATCCGAAAATCTGAAGGTTTGTCCAGCAGAGTGATTAATACAATTATGAACAGAAGGAAGGAAACATTCCATGAAGGTTATTTCTGAAATTGTGGAAGAAGTTCTCATACTGGGGGAAGTCTAAAGAGCGAATAGAAGGGCCAGTCATTCCTGTGGTACTCAAGTTTCTGTAGGATGGTGCAGATCTTAACTTGGCAAGCAACGCCCTCAAAATACACAATGTAATTCAAAACCAGTGCTCAAAAAAAATCTGTCCCAATGTTTATTAAAGCCCACAGGATCTTGTATGCTCTCACCAGATGAAATGACCCTTCGCATACAGTATCTCACAATAGTGAGTACACCCCTCACATTTTTGTAAATATTTTATTATATCTTTTCATGTGACAATACTGAAGAAATGACACTTTGCTACAATGTAAAGTAGTGAGTGTACAGCTTGTATAGCAGTGTAAATTTGCTGTCCCCTCAACACTCAGCCATTAATGTCTAAACCGCAGACAACAGGAGTACACCCCTAAGTGAAAATGTCCAAATTGGGCCCAAAGTGTCAATATTTTGTGTGGCCACCATTATTTTCCAGCACTGCCTTAACCCTCTTGGGCATGGAGTTCACCAGAGCTTCACAGATTGCCACTGGAGTCCTCTTCCACTCCTCCATGATGACATCACAGAGCTGGTGGATGTTAGAGACCTTGCCCTCCTCCACCTTCCGTTTGAGGATGCCCCACAGATGCTCAATAGGGTTTAGGTCTGGAGACATGCTTGGGCAGTCCATCACCTTTTACCCTGAGCTTCTTTAGCAAGGCAGTGGTTGTCTTGGAGGTGTGTTTGGGGTCGTTATCATGTCCGACTACTGCCCTGCGGCCCAGTCTCTGAAGGGAGGGGATCATGCTCTGCTTTAGTATGTCACAGTACATGTTGGCATTCATGGTTCCCTCAACGAACTGTAGCTCCCCAGTGCCGGTGTTCTATCGAATAGTGCCCTCCATTGAAAAGTGCCCACGCATGCGCAGAACGGAAGGGCACTCCAGCTCACCATAGCACAATCGCACATCGTAGGAGACTTTTTTTTACGGGCGATAACATTTCACGGGCACAATTGAAAGCTATGCAAAGAGCAGAGGGACACCGTGGTTTTCAGATTGAGCCTTGCTGTTGCAGGATGGGTTGTGGGTGTTTTGCAACCCGCCCTTAGACACAGGCAAAACCCGCCCTGCAACACAGACAAAACCAGACCTTCAGCACACTAAACCCACCCCACAACAGCGAGGCACAATATGAAAAATACGGTGTCCCTCCCGTCAAATGGTATCTCACGTCGAAAAAAGTCTCCTACAATGTGCGCATGCAATGCGCTATGTTGACGTCGCGTCAGCTGATCGGGAAATCAGCTGGAGTGCCCTTCCGTTCTGCGCGGGCACTTTTCGATGCAGAGCACAAATCGACAGAACACCGGCAGCACTCATGCAACCCCAAACCATGACACTCCCACCACCATGCTTGACTGTAGGCAAGACACACTTTTCTTTGTACTCCTCACCTGGTTGCCTCCACACACGCTTGACACCTGAACCAAATAAGTTTATATTGGTCTCATCAGACCACAGGACATCATTCTAGTAATCCATGTCCTTAGTCTGCTTGTCTTCAGCAAACTATTTGCGGGCTTTCTTGTGCATCCTCTTTAGAAGAGGCTTCCTTCTGGGACGAAAGCCATGCAGACCAATTTGATGCAGTGTGTGGCGTATGGTCTGAACACTGACAGGCTGACCCCTCCACCCCTTCAACCTCTTCAGCAATGCTGGCAGCACTCATACGTCTATTTCCCAAAGACAGTCTCTGGATATGATGCTGAGCACGTGCACTCAACTACTTTGGTCGACCATGGCGAGGCCTGTTCTGAGTGGTGCCTGTCCGGTTAAACCGCTGTATGGTCTTGGCCACCGTGCTGCAGCTCAGTTTCAGGGTCTTGGCAATCTTCTCATAGCCTAGGCCATCTTTATGTAGAGCAACAATTCTTTTGTTTTTTTTCAGATCCTCAGAGTTATTTGCCATAAGGTGCCATGTTGAACTTACAGTGATCAGTATGAGAGAGTGAGAGGAATGACACCAAATTTAACACACCTGCTTTCCATTCACACCTGAGACCTTGTAACACTGAGTCACATGACACCAATGAAGGAAAATGGATAATTGGGCCCAATTTGGACATTTTCACTTAGGGGTGTACTCACTTTTGTTGTCAGCAGTTTAGACATTAATGGCTGTGTGTTGAGTTATTTTGAGGGGACAGCAAATTTACACTGTTATACAAGCTGTACACTCACTACTTTACATTGTAGCAAAGTGTCATTTCTTCAGTGTTGTCACATGAACAGATATAATAAAATCTTTATAAAAATGTGAGGGGTGTACTTTTGTGAGATACTGTATATGGGTCAGAATAAAGCCTGACGTGAACAATCATTAATGTGTGTATTACATAGTTACAGGTTGACTAAAGAGAACAGTCTATTCAGTTCAATGTGTGTGTGTAGAAAATCTTTTCCCATATCCCTGTATACTGTTTTCTCTAAGGTGCACGTCCAAGAATCTTTTAAAACAAACTATACTTTCTGACGACACCACCGATTTTGTGGAAGAGAGTTCCACACTTTTCACTTCATCAACCTGCACTCCTCAAATTGTCATTATAGAAAGGGAAAAAGAATGAAAAACCCAAAACAGGAAAAACAACAAGTAAAATATGGTGTAGTATGTAGTCCATCCCACTGTCATCCGATCGGCTGTTTTTGGCAGACAGGATCAGATCGGATGCCAGTGGGTGTCAGCGGACACATGGATGGTCTGATCAGGTCCGCCTGAAAAACTAACAGGTGGACCTGATCGGAAAGCCCATGTAAAACCATACTAATGGTATGATACCGTTTTTATAAATATTAATTACCTTTCCCCAAATAATTGTGCTCACATTTTCATGTACATTATAAAGCCAAAACATACATTTTCCATGTGATAAACCTCTATATATTCATGCTTCCACTCCTGAAATAGTGCACCTTGCCAGACCATAAGCCCACTGTTCAAAGATTGAAACTGCGCTTTCAATCAATTCCACAACAATTCACCACCTTCCCTCATCAGATGTTCCCAAACAGTATGAGTAATGATACCATGCAAAAAGAAAAAAAAAATGACTATAGTGTAGTAATTAAGCAGAAAAAAACCTTTATTACACATTTATATGCTTGCATATATCGGAAATCGTTTACAGCCCAAATCCAAAATGGTCGACTGGGAACGTCTGGTTCCGGCAATGTGTCATGACTTTCTGACACGTTTAGTTGGTTGACTTAAATGATTGTTCTCATCAAGCTTTATTCTGTCCCATTATATGTGAAGGGTCATTCGATATGGTGAGAGCATTTAAGAACCTGTGGACTTTCATAATCATCCGGACAGATTATTTGAGTGCTGGTTTTCACTTATATGCTTTCCAGCTGCTGGGGGCAAATTATTTATTTATTTATTTTTTAAGTTTTGACCCTCCAAATTTCTGCAGGATGGTGCACCTTTTACATACAATATCCTGCAGCAAGGAAGCCCAAATCCTAGATGACTAATGTACTGTAACTGTCAAGGTATGATACATTTTTAATAGTGTCAAGGGCTGGTTTGACCCCCTCTTCCGGTAGGCCTTTCACTGTGATAGCTTGCCTTACTAACCAGTGGGAACATGGGGTAGGGGTAGGTCTGAACACTAACTGGCAAATTTGGAAGAAAGACATTTTGTAAAATTGTTGCAACTGCAGAGTTATTATTTCTAAGGATTTATCCGTAAATGTATGTTTTATAATCACAGTGTGTATGCAAGGTTATGGAGAGTTCTTCATTGTGATTTTATTTAACTTTATTTCTAGAACAAAAGAAATATGGAAAATCATCTATGTCATGTGAAACCCAACATAAGTTAAGGCAGTTTTGCAGTGAATCTGGAACAGACACACAGCATTCACGCTTGAAAATCCCTGAGCTCTTGATTCCTTTTGTGGGATTTAAAGATGGACTGACAAAGCCGGAGACTGCCGTTCTAGATGGGGACTTGCCTTCTAAGATCAGGGTAAGCCCATTCATGGCACACAGGAATGTAAAATTAAAATTTTGCATGGAGAGAAATATGTAGGTTACCATGGCTGTCCTTCATACAATGTAGCACCTAAGCCCTGAGATCTTTAACCCTTTGATAGGACAGACCGTGTTCACATCTAGTTTACAACAGATAATGAGATTTACCACCACAGTACAGACACTGTTAATTATGGTAAACCTAACTCCCCAGCCCCCTCCTTTAAAAGAAAAAAGCAGACCAGGGTCATAGCCGTTTCCACTCTGTCAAGAACTACAAAAAACCTTTTGATCCAAGTTGGGCAGCCCATTGTAAAAATCAATGGAAGAAAACATTATTTTCGGCCAGGAAAATTATTGCTAGACAATGGATGAGGCCACTACCCCCTAGTTTCACTGAATGGAAGGTGGACATAAACAATACGATACCCTACAAAAAATTCTTATATATCAACAGAGGGTGCCCAACCAAATACAATAAAATTTGGGACAGATGGTTACAAGATTCAGAAACCTGTACATGAACAACATCCTAGTCCTTCAGACATGTTACTTAATGACCTCACTCAAACCATATATTTGCTGACACACAGGGATTGACATCTGTTTCTTGTTAGATGTTTTTTTGTGTGAAATAATTATAAGCCTGGAATATGTGCTGTATCTAAGATGCATCCTTATTTTTCATCTGTGCTTGTTGTATTGCATTTCAAACATGTAAGATGTTGTATATGTACATTGTTTGTTTAGTAAAAACCTTTTGATAAAAAATAAAAATAAAATGATCATTTTGGAAGGTTTAGCTTTCGGGGCATTTATATATGTTGTAAAAGGCTAATTTTAATGTTACTTGTAATCCACATTAACATCATTCAAGGTGTCCCTAATTCTGAATGCTAATAAATGGTGATATATTGGATTTATCTTTCAATGATTTTTATGCAAGTTTTTTACAATACAAAGTAAGGACCATGGCATTGATTTGAACAGTGTATGATTTTCATAAACGGAGAAGCATTCCTTAATAATCACAGATAACCCGCTTCCCCCTCAGAAGAGGGAGGATGACACTTTCGATATTATCCTCCTTTCCTCAATTTGCATCTTGTTTATAAAATCTCTCAGCCCTTTATGGGATAGGCCATCCGTGTTGAGCTTCATACCATATCCTGTAATCCTATAACAATTATATAATTGGGGCTCTAGGGCATGCACCCAGCGCCAGGGGAAGCAGGACACCCCAGCAAAAATGGGGGGGGTAACCTGCCCCCCCCCCCAAACCACGGAGCGGCGGACCCCGGCCCAACAACACCAGAGTGTCTGAGAAAGAAGGGGGGAGAGAAGAAAGAAGGGGGGGGGGGAAGGACTCCACGCTCTGTGCTAGACCCCTCAGGAGACTCCCTAGTCAGTGAGTGTCCTGGGGTCTTTCGTCAAGTAGGTGATTTCAGGGATCCCATATTTTGTTAAACAGCTTCATTTTGTCCTGCACAATTGCTGTCAGTCTTTCATTTAACATAAGCCAAGAAAGTTTGTTTAATTTGGTCAAACGGTAGGACTGCTGACTTCCAGTTCCTAGCTATTGTAATTTTGGCCACTACGAATATAAACGTAAGAAGCCGTCTTTGGGTTTTGGAAACCTCATCAATCTTACAACCTAAGAGTGCGTGTTTCGGAGATTTGGTCAGGCTGATCTGTGTAAAGGAGTATATAAAGTTATAGACTGACCTCAAATCTCCGTACTTTGGGGCATTGCCACCAAATATGATATGCCGTCCCTTCCTGACCACAGCCCCGAAAGCAATTAGAAGATGCCTCGGGAACAAAAGTGGCCAGTCTGGTCGGCACCAAGTACCACCTTAATAAAACCTTGTAATTCACTTCTATTATTGAAGTATTGATCAGTGACCTGGAAGCAGCCAGTGCCAATGAATGCCATTCCTCAATTTCCAGGTTTTCCTGGATATCTAGTTCCCATTGGGTCATATAAGGCAGTTTTACATTGGTATATGTCACATATATGTCAAAATAATATATATGGCGGATACATGTCCTCGAATTTTATCAAATTGGCGACACATATTTTCCATGGGTGAAATAGTTGTAAGGTCCACTTTACGTGAAAGAGTCTGCATATAATGGTAGATTTGGTTGTATCTAAAAAGCTCTGTGTCCGGTAGTTGGTATTTTTCTATCAGCAATTTTTTTGATAGCATTCCCTTGTGATCGCAGAGATCTGCAATCTGCAAAAGACCCTTATTTGACCACCATTCAAATACAGAGGGGGTGAGACCCGGGGTGAACTCTCCGTTTCGCAAAAGAGGGACTAGTGGATTGTGGGTTGACTTAAATTTTTAGGTTCTTACCAGTCTATCCCAAATACCTAGGGATAAAGAGAGGGAAGGGCACAAAATCATTGGCCTTTCCCTCATTGGTAGCCACATCAGATTGGTTTGGGATGGCAGGAATATCATTCTATAGCCATCCAGATTGTCTGAGGTTGTCTGGAGTGGAAATTAGTGAGTTGGGCCAATTGGGCCGCATAAAAGTATTTTTGCAGGTCAGGGAGTCCAAGACCTCCCTTCTGTTTAGGTGTGAAGAGTGTGCGCCTGTTCACCCTGGGCCTTGTGTCACCCCATACATACTGTAAAAGCTTTTTTTGAAATAACAACAGGTCTGATCTATTAAGTGCCGCTGGTAAAGTATGAAACAAGTACAGGATTCTTGGAAGAATGTTCATTTTTATAGAGTGCAGTCTACCGAACCACGACAGAGGGGGGACCTGCCCTCTGGACAGGTCGGTTATTAAGCATCTATACAGTACTGGGTAGTTCTGTGAATATAGGGTGCGCAAGGAAGGGGTTAAATTTATTCCTAAAAATGGTAGGGCTACCGATTCCAAGTGAAATTGATGGAACTGTTCAAGGGCTTTCTGAGTGGAGGCCTGCAGGGAGACATTCAATGCCTTTTGATTTGTCATGGTTAATCCTAAGCCCTGACCTAGCCTAAAATGGTTGCAGTATTGCATATGGGTTGGGGAGTGAGGTGATAGGAGCCAACAGCACCATCAAGATGTCGTCTGCAAAAAGTATGTATTTGTGTTTCCTATCACCACATTCTACACCCTTAATATCTGGACAGGCACGAATCTTAATTGCTAACGGTTCCATTGCTAGAATGAAAAGCAGTGGGAATAGGGGGCGGTATATTGGATTTATAATTCAAAAAGCTTTGTTTTAATTTTTTACAGACAGAATCACAAAAGTCAAATAAGTTTCCTTCTCTCAAGCCACGTGAAGCGCATTCTTCTGAAACGAAAACTCCCAACCGCAGAACCAAATCTGCGTACACACCTCTAGAGGAGCAGTACATGGACATCAAGAAGCAGTACCAAGACGCAGTCCTATGTGTAGAATGTGGATACAAATACAGGTTTTTCGGAGAAGATGCAGAGGTCAGTGAGGCAGCTTTACCTTTCCAACCTGCTGGGCTCAATTCACAAAGGATCAGGATCATTTTTAGCCATGTGACTGTATTTTTCTAATTACCCAGCTGAAAAATAGCTACAGTGGGTAACATAATTATTGGATCCCCTGCAAGTTTGCCCACTTGCAAAGAAATTAAGGGTCTATAATTTTTATCATAAGTGTATATTAAATTATAGAGCCAGGCTATCAACCAAAAATCCTGAAAAAACACATGATAAAAATGTTATAAATTGCGCTGCAGTTCAGTGAGCAAAATAAGTATTTGATCCCCCACCAACCAACAATAATTCTGGCTAACAATGACTTGCTACAGTATGTGCTCATGTGGTACACAGATTAGTCCTGTCAATTTTTAAGAAGGCGCTCCTAACGACAACTCCTTATGTGTATAAAAGACACCTTTCTTCAGAATCTTTCTTCCATTCAAACCTCACCATCATGGGCAAGACCAAAGAGCTGTCCAAGGACATCAGGGATAAGATTGTATACCTGCAGAAGAATGGGTTAGAAGATCATCAGCAAGAAGCTTTTTGAGGAGACAACTGGTCGAGCAAATATTCACAATTGGAAGAAATACAAAAAAAATCAATCGCTCTCGGTCTGGAGCTCTATGCAAGATTTCACCTCATGGGGTAAGGATGATCATGAGAAAAGTAAGAAATCAGCCCAGAACTACACAGGAGGAGCTTGTGAATGATCTCAAGGCAGTTGGCACCACAGTCGCCAAACGAACCAATGGTGACACAATATGCCGTCATAGATTGAAATCCTGCAGCACCACAAAGTCCGCCTCCTCAAGAAGGCACATGTACAGGCCCATCTGAAGTTTGCCAAGGAACATACAAATGATTCAGAGAAGGCTTGGGAGAAAGTGCTGAGGTCAGATGAGACTAAAATGAAACTCTTTGGCATTAGCTCAACTCGCCGTGTTTGGAGGTAGAAAAATGCTGACTATGACCCTAAGAACACCCTCCCTACAGTCAAACACAGAGGTGGAAACATTGTGCTTTGGGGGGCTTTTTCTCTGCTAAAGGTATAGGCCCACTTTTCCACATTGAGGGGCCAATAGATGGGGCCATGAATTTGTAAAATCTTGGATGAGAACTGTCACGGAACGTCCCACACTCCGCTTGAGTGCTTCCGTCAGTATACCGCTTCCTAAGTTCTGGAACACGAGTCCAATGGATCTGGCTATAGGAACCCCAAGAACTAGACAACACCAGTCTTGGAGTACATCAGAACTACTCTTTATTTGAGATCTCCCACACATTTATACACCAGGATGACTCAAAGCTAACCTAATTAACATGAGCTCCAATAGGAGTCGTCCCGTCTCCTACATTGTATAGAGGACAATGTCATTAGCTCATTCAATTAACATAAGCACGAGTTGACACCAGCATCTCCTCACATGATGTGACCCAACAGAATGAATCAGTCTTATCAGCAAGGGGCTGCTGTAGGAACCCCCCCCCTCCCTCTTCAGGGACACAGATCCACAGCAAGGAGTCCCCAACAGAATCACACAACCAACAAAATATACATATATACATGACTGAGTCCGATTAATACAGTTCAGACTGGATTTCTCATTCACCTCAAATGCTAGGGCCCATAATCGGTGGGCAACAGGCCCGCACACAGTCCTCTCCAACAGCCTCTGCTCCGGCCAGGTCCGTGACATTTCTCCCCTTTCGGCAGGAGACTAACACAGGAGGAGACCCCAGACGGGTTGACTCCGAAGTTAGTCCATAGTTCCAGTCCTCTACTGCCTGTACCCACACAGTACCCCAAACAAATTATTCCAAACAGAGTATCACTCACCCAGCCATCCTCTGCCTCTCTCAGAGAACATATCTGCCGCTGGGGAGAGGCCCGGACTGGCCCTTCTCCCTGGAATCCTTTCTGCCGCTGGAGAGAAGACAGGGGGACTGGGCTCACTCCATCCTGCTGTTGGGGATCTGGGCCGACTGCCCAGCATCCCTGGGGTATACAGGTGGGGACTGAAGTCCCATCAACCGACACCAGATCAAGCTGCAGTTGTGAGGTGATGACTGTATTCTTTCCTTGGATTCTGATCTGCAGCTCGCGATAGACTGCCACCTCCTCACCTTGGGCCTCCACAATTGCTGCAGGTGTGGGGCAGAGGTCTTGGACCCTCTGTCCGGTTGCCAGCACTTCTGCTGGGGGTTTTCTAGGTGGTTCCTCCTCTACAGAAACGTCTATTAAATCCCCAGTCTCTGGAATTGGTAAAAGTGTGGGACAGAGGTCTTGGACCCTCTGTTCAGTTACCAGATCTTCAGCTGGAGAAGTTTGTTTTAACTCCATAGATGCTGCTGGCAGAAAATCACATGTCCCTGTCAGTGTTGTGGGAGAAAGGCCGACTACCTCTTCTCTCAAGAAGGCCGAAGCCACTGTTGGTGCTGGGCAGAACACAGTGAACTTTGGCCCTGATAGCAGCTCTTCTGCTGGAGGCTCATCAGGTTGTTCTTCCTCAGCAGAAAAGTCTATCAAGTCCCATGTCTCTGCAACTGATGTCCAGGGATAGAGGTTCACCATCTCCTGTCCATGGAACCCAGAAGATGCTATCATTTCTGGGCAGAGGTTAGCAGAGCTCTGCCCTGTTGTCAGCACTTCAGGTTTGGGGACGGCAATCTCCGGATTTTCCACTGCCGATTCTCTGGCATGCTGCTGAACTTGTTCTAGCAGTTTCCTGTATGCCCTTTCCAGATGCTGTTCCTTCCTTAGCAAATGGTCCAGATCAGGTTTGAGCTCTGAGACCCCTGCAAGACCGAGCATAGACTCTCTATAGTCTCTCAGGTCCTCAAGGTCAGGTTCCCCTTCATCGCCAAACCTAAAAAGATCTGTAAGGTTCTCCCACAGCAATCCAGGGCCGCCAAAGTCATATCCCTCCGGAGAGCATTCTGTCGTCTTCCCTAAATATCCCTCCTCTGCGTGCCATTGCAGAGCCCGATAACGATTGTCCATCTCTATCTCCTGCTGGACCAACCTGTCCAACTCAGTCACCCATTGCTCCTGGGGCTGCTCTCCCAGGAATGTCATCCGCAATGCCCGTTGGTCACTGGCCCGTTGCTCTTGGGTTGGAAAGCACTTGCCCTGTTTTATACCAGCGAGACGGAGGGCTGCAATCCAGAGCTCCACCCGAATTTGCTGCCTAAGCTCCAGGTATTCATCCTCAGACACAGTCCTGGTGTACGTTGAAAGGATGATCCGCAGCAGCCCCGGGAATTCTGATGCCAGGTCCATATCTCCGCTGGGGTGACTGAAGTCTGCTATGCTGATCTTGGATCCAGTTGGAGGTTTGGATGTCCCAGACTTCAGGAAGCTTTCCCGCTGCTTGCCACCAATGTCACGGAACGTCCCACACTCCGCTTGAGTGCTTCCGTCAGTATACCGCTTCCTAAGTTCTGGAACACGAGTCCAATGGATCTGGCTATAGGAACCCCAAGAACTAGACAACACCAGTCTTGGAGTACATCAGAACTACTCTTTGAGATCTCCCACACATTTATACACCAGGATGACTCAAAGCTAACCTAATTAACATGAGCTCCAATAGGAGTCGTCCCGTCTCCTACATTGTATAAAGGACAATGTCATTAGCTCATTCAATTAACATAAGCACGAGTTGACACCAGCATCTCCTCACATGATGTGTCCCAACAGAATGAATCAGTCTTATCAGCAGGGGGCTGCTGGAGGAACCCCCCCCCCCTCCCTCTTCAGGGACACAGATCCACAGCAAGGAGTCCCCAACAGAATCACACAACCAACAAAATATACATATATACATGACTGAGTCCGATTAATACAGTTCAGACTGGATTTCTCATTCACCTCAAATGCTAGGGCCCATAATCGGTGGGCAACAGGCCCGCACACAGTCCTCTCCAACAGCCTCTGCTCCGGCCAGGTCCGTGACAAGAACCTTCTTCCCTCAGCCAGAACACTGAAGATGGGTTGTGGATGGGTCTTCCAGCATGACAATGACCCAAAACATACCGCCAAGGCAACAAAGGAGTGGCTCAAGAAGAAGCACATCAGGGTCATGGAGTGACCTAGCTAGTCTCCAGACCTAAATCCTACAGAAAATTTATGGAGGGAGCTGAAACTTCGAATTGCCAAACGACAGCCAAGAAACTTTAAGGATTTGGAGAAGATCTGTAAAGAGTGGACCAAAATCCCTCCTGAGATGTGTGCAAACCTGGTAAACAAGTACAAGAAACATCTTACTTCTGTGCTTGCCAAC
The DNA here is from genome assembly GCA_037952835.1 of Lithobates septentrionalis. Lineage (NCBI taxonomy): Eukaryota > Metazoa > Chordata > Amphibia > Anura > Ranidae > Lithobates > Lithobates septentrionalis. The sequence continues at coordinate 34,021 of JBBDGP010002778.1, read as the reverse complement.
AAGGGTTTCTTCACCAAGTACTAAGTCATATTTTGCTTGGGGATCAAATACTTATTTTACTCCCTGAACTGCAGCCTAATTTATAACATTTGTATTATGTGTGTTTTCTGGATTTTTGGTTGATAGTCTCTCTCTATAATTTTAAAATACACCTATGATAAAAATTATAGACCCTTCATTTCTAAATGGGCAAACTTGCAAAATCTGCAGGGGATCAAATAATTTTCCCCACTGTTTCACCATTTTTGAAAAAAAAAATCCATCCTTATCACAGTGTTGAGCTAGAAAAATACTGTATATTACTTGTATGTATTACCTTATCTTGCATCCTGCTGCCTATAAGGACTATGAGTTGTCTATTACTAGGTACTGGATCTGTGGTGGGTAAATAATCCGATTTACAGAGGAAGTGGACTCAGAAAGCTGTGCCACAAAAAAAAAAACCCGGCAGAGGGTAAAGAACATATTACCTCTCTGAAGCTGCTTTTCCCCCAATTACTGACTTACCATTTTTTTTTCATGTATGGAGACAGTCATCTTTGTAGAGGCAGGGTTTTGCTTCCTCAGGTCCTAAAGTAATGATAACAGTGAAAAGTACGGTAGTAACTTCACCAGGTCTACTGAAAACCAAATAGTCGGGGCCGGCAGTGCCTTCGATTTCACACTACATATACACAGCTATGACGCTGCAGGCACGCTCCTATTTCAGGATGTGCGCTGCTAATTTTTAGGAGAAATGCCAGAGGAAAAAATTTAAAATTTTTAGGTTCATTTTAAAGTGGTTATAAAACCTTAACCACTTTAATACAGGACACTTTCACCCCCTTCTTGCCCAGGCCAAGTTTTAGCTTTCAGCGCTGTCATATTTTGAATGACAATTGCGTGGTCATTGGGAGACTTCAGATGTGTTTTTGCAAAATTTAGCCGGGCTTGGATGTTTTTCTTGGTAAGAAAAGGCTTCTGTCTTGCCACTCTACCCCATAACCCAGACATATGAAGAATACGGGAGATTGTCGTCACATGTACCACACAGCCAGTACTTGCCAAATATTCCTGCAGCTCCTTTAATGTTGCTGTAGGCCTCTTGGCAGCCTCCCTGACCAGTTTTCTTCTTGTCTTTTCATCAATTTTGGAGGGACGTCCAGTTCTTGGTAATGTCACCGTTGTGCCATATTTTCTCCACTTGATGATGACTGTCTTCACTGTATTCCATGGTATATCTAATGGCTTGGAAATAATTTTTTACCCTTCTCCTGACTGATACCTTCTAACAATGAGATCCCTCTGATGCTTTGGAAGCTCTCTATGGACCATAGCTGTTGCTGTAGGATGTAGGAAAGACCTACTAGAACAGCTGAACTTTTTGGGGGGATAATCAGAGGCATTTTAAATGATGGCAGGTGTGTACTGACTCCTATCTTACCTGAGTTTGAATGTGATTGCTTAATTCTGAACACAGCTACATCCCCAGTTATAAGATGTTGCACACTCACGCAACCACATTTTTTTATATTTTTATTTTTACACCCCCCCCCCCCCCCTAAAAGACTTCAGTTTGTTTTTCAATTGAGTTGTACAGTTTATGGGTCACATTAAAGGTGGAAGAAGTTCTGAAATGATTAATCTTTGTCTCATTTTTTTACATTCCAGAAACCTGACTTTTTAACAGGGGTGTGTAGACTTTTTAGATCCACTGTACTTTAGGGGTTTCACCTTAATGCATTCTATGAAAATTCCTGGATTCCCTGCATGCTTTGAAGCGTCTCCTCTGCTGTTCACTTTCAGTTTCTAAGGACTACATATCCCATGGTACCTTGACTCATATGAGAAAAAACAAAATTGCGCTTGGATAAATTAAACTAAAAATTAAAAATTAAAATCTATGGTAATACCAGTGTAAATGAATAGACGTGAGAGGACACCGTATGCAGGTATCAAACAAAATTCAAAAAAAGCTGCAGTTATAAGTGGGGCCCACCAACAAAATATATAGACAGATAAACCGCGCTAAAGTGAGTCCAATAAAGTCTGTGATAATAAACAATCTGTGGTAATAAACAATGAAGTCCAAAATCCTTCTGTGTGATGAAGTGAAGAAAATAAAGTGACTGTGTGGTGAACTGCTTACCAGAATGTAAGCCAAATCGGGCAGGTGGCTTAAACCCAGCCCGGGCCTTTGGGAGCACTTCAAATGGACAGAATCCTTTGCGCTCGAACAGCAGAACGAATCCACATAAAGTTAAATCAAATACAAAAGACCATAGTGTGATACTGACATAAACATACTTCATCAAAGAAGGAGGGGGTGTGTTCACACGTATAATCATAAACTAAATATCATGCAGGCACCCTGGGGGTGTGAGACCACTCTGGGACGCCAAAAAAGTAAAACGTGTACAGCATGCAATAAAAGATGTCCTTATAATCTACTGTAAAAAACCACCAGTTGCCATACAGCTACAGGAACACCCAGTGCACAGGTACGCGGGGCCGCTTACCAGATAGTGAACTAGTGAGGGCATCAATAGTAACAGGGTGCAACTTGTGTGTGACCCGGGGTATAAGTTGAATGAACCTACAGGGGTTCCTGCTCACCAGAAAGACGACCAGAGATAGCCCAAACGAAGCACTGGCAGAGTATCTCGATCCCGTCCTGGCAGGTCCTCCCGGGCTCAATGGGTATGTATATTAGAGAGGAGAAGCAGCCAATGGTGTGATAACGTACAACTCCAATTTATTAAAACAAAGCAAGCACTTACATATAAAAAACGAATAACATCGATGCCGGCCGGCACTCAAACAGCTCCCGTCCACTCAGAGCAAAGCGTGGTGACGTCAGCACGTCCCTCCCAGACGCGTTTCGTCACAGGTTGACGTTCTCAATGGGGAACCCATTCCCCATTGAGAACGTCAACCTGTGACGAAACGCGTCTGGGAGGGACGTGCTGACGTCACCACGCTTTGCTCTGAGTGGACGGGAGCTGTTTGAGTGCCGGCCGGCATCGATGTTATTCGTTTTTTATATGTAAGTGCTTGCTTTGTTTTAATAAATTGGAGTTGTACGTTATCACACCATTGGCTGCTTCTCCTCTCTAATATACATACCCATTGAGCCCGGGAGGACCTGCCAGGACGGGATCGAGATATTCTGCCAGTGCTTCGTTTGGGCTATCTCTGGTCGTCTTTCTGGTGAGCAGGAACCCCTGTAGGTTCATTCAACTTATACCCCGGGTCACACACAAGTTGCACCCTGTTACTATTGATGCCCTCACTAGTTCACTATCTGGTAAGCGGCCCCGCGTACTTGTGCACTGGGTGTTCCTGTAGCTGTATGGCAACTGGTGGTTTTTTACAGTAGATTATAAGGACATCTTTTATTGCATGCTGTACACGTTTTACTTTTTTGGCGTCCCAGAGTGGTCTCACACCCCCAGGGTGCCTGCATGATATTTAGTTTATGATTATACGTGTGAACACACCCCCTCCTTCTTTGATGAAGTATGTTTATGTCAGTATCACACTATGGTCTTTTGTATTTGATTTAACTTTATGTGGATTCGTTCTGCTGTTCGAGCGCAAAGGATTCTGTCCATTTGAAGTGCTCCCAAAGGCCCGGGCTGGGTTTAAGCCACCTGCCTGATTTGGCTTACATTCTGGTAAGCAGTTCACCACACAGTCACTTTATTTTCTTCACTTCATCACACAGAAGGATTTTGGACTTCATTGTTTATTACCACAGATTGTTTATTATCACAGACTTTATTGGACTCACTTTAGCGCGGTTTATCTGTCTATATACCTTGACTCATATACTGACTCCTCCTCTCAACACTTCTGTAGTTCACAAGGCAGGCTCTGTCAAATTTGTTACACAGCAGTGCTTGCTCACTGTGCATAGTGAATATATATCTCAGAATTCCAAGAAGTAAATGTGTGGGGATCTTCACAAAGTAAATTTAGAACTTTCAGCATCCTTCTGATTAAAAGGGGTAGGGAAGAAATAATTTCAAAATGGAAATTAATATAATCCTAAAGACTGTAATGATGATTATTGAAAGATTTAAAGCGGATTTTCACCTTCTGTAGGTAATTCCGTCTTCGCTACCTTACCTTCCTCTACATCAGGGATATGCAATTAGCGGACCTCCAGCTGTTGCAGAACTACAAATCCCATGAGGCCTAGCAAGACTGACAGCCACAAGCATGACACCCAGAGGCATGATGGGACTTGTAGTTTTGCAACAGCTGGAGGTCCGCTAATTGCAGATCCCTGCTCTACATGATTAGCGTTTTATCCTTTTTTTTTTTTTCCTTTTTTTCTTTTATATATGAAAAGCAGCCAGGGCCGTTCAGTTAAAACTATAAAGCATCACCAACATGCTCTTTCTGCTTGCGTTGAAACCATTCTGTCAGCATCGTTGCTTAAAAAACACTCACTCTAAAATGCGGTAGCATAGCTGCTAATTGTCATTTTAACCCTTTACAGATTGCAGCACGTGAGCTGAACATATACTGTCACCTTGACCACAATTTTATGACTGCGAGTATTCCCACTCACAGATTATTTGTCCATGTCAGACGACTTGTTGCAAAAGGATATAAAGTAAGTATATGTATATTTTTTAATACTTTGAAAGTACCATATACTGTATGTATGTTATTGTATCCCATTATCTGTAATGCAAGTTTGTTTATTCCATACCTGTCCAATACCTGTGGAAGAGGAGAATCATTGTAGTAGCCACTGCTACTACAGTTATCCTTGCTGTCTTCTGGATCTTGTGCTGGGTGGCTGCCTTGCTACATAATAACCACAGGAGGTCGCTCCAAGGGCACCCTTCACAGAAAGCTTTGCATTTTTCTTAATGAATGCAGACATTCTCTGATTGGATGAGGAAGAGAGGCAGGGTGGTGATAACACAATCTTCACCTTGTCCAATCAAAAAATGCCTTGTATTTTTCTAATTTAAGGAGATAGATGTTCTCCCAATGCCGCCCATACTGAGTAACCAACCCCCTGTGGTTACTATGCAACAGGGCAGCCACTCACAACAGGATCTGGAGGAAAGCGGGGATCACTGTAATTGAGACTTTTATTAGTGTTTCTCCTCTTCCAAAAAGATCAGTCAGTTATGAAATATGCATACTTTGGTCAAAGCTGAAACAATGCAACTATGTAGAAAAATGGAAAAGATCCAGAAGGCGCACATCATAAAGCAGACCCATGTGCATAAAGAGAGATGAATGGCAGCCCCAGCCTGGACTCCAGCCAGGCCATGCTTCCAACGCGTTTCGCTCTGCCTCTCGGGGCTTAATCATAGGGATTATGCAGAAAAAAATCCATACCTGAAATTTAGCCCTAAAAGACACGCATCAGAAATATTCACCTGCTGTTAAAGGGTCACTAAACCCACCACATAAAAAACTATCAATAAATGGTGCATTACATGTTGTTCATACTCAGTCACTATGAGATTTGTTTTCTGTATTCTGCAACAAACCTGATTTATCATACGGTTCTCTATCTCCCCCTTATGTTCATTTCCCCAATTCAGCTAGGAATTTTGCAGCTGTGGTGACAACTCTGCACATGCTCAGTTTTCAGTGTATTTCTATGGTGAGCATTATCATATCTGAGCAGCCCATGTGACTAAAGAGCCACACATGTGGGCGTATACACAGTGGTAAATGACAGCCCACTACCTCCCTCCCTCCATCATGTCCACTAACCAGCTAAATGCAATGGGGGTGGGATATTACACGTAGATTAATAAAGGCTTTGCCTCCCTCTTATTCGAAGATGCAAGCTGAAGGAGCGTGACACAGCCTGTGACTGGCAGAAATCTGCCCACACCATGTTATTTCCACAAAATAATAATGATTTTATCTCAAATATACATTTGTATGACAATTTAAAACAGTTTATTGATATAAATTATTTTTACTCTGTATTCCAAAGGCTGTTTTATCCTATTTTGAACATGTTACCGGTAGCAGAGGACTAGAAGCTCCTCCTGCTTATGTTTCCCTGCAGACAGGCTGGAAAAGAACTGGGTCATGGGTCAGCTGTATATCAGTTAGGAAAAGGTTCAGTAGATGTGTGTTGTGTGTGTGTGTTTTTTTTATTTTTTATTTATTTTTTGTTTTATATTAATAAAAAAAATTACAGTGCCATCATCCATATTCAGAATAGAAGGGACAATGTAAATTAAACAGTGTGTGTTTAGCATTACTTGAAGGTTTGGTGTTTGTGACATTCAGCCTCGGTTCACACTAAATGTGGTGCAAGTTCACAGCAGATTCCGCACCGCATCAAAATCGCAACCCGTTAATACGAACCGATTGGTAAGTGTATGGTAAGTTAATGACACCCTGATATCAGTTCACACCCATGGGATCATACAAAAAAAAAAAACTTGGCTGTTCATTGGTATACATAAACAAGCAATACACTCTTTCAGTCAAACAAATATCAATTCACTTATCTCGTGTGATTATTGCATAAGTACAGGAATTGACCACACTGTCAGTGTGAACTTCATAGTAAAAAAAGAGTTTGCCACAGCTAGCTGACTGTACTGTTTGCGGACCACATCCCTAATACGTATAGTAAAAAAAAAGTTCCTCAGGTTGGGATTTTAAACGGACCACAAACAGTAATCGTAAATAAATACAAATTTATTAATACATATAACAAAAAACAATGTTCAAAGATAATAAAAACAAATGTGTTGGGGGCAGATATGAAAACAGCTGAGAGGGAAGCCCAAAACTGTCAAACCAACAGAGCGTCCATCGCGTTTCGAAAAAACACAGTGCAGATCTTCAGCGACTAAAGGGCTTGAAACTTCCAGAGCTGTGGCTTAAGTCTATGATGATAGAATACATGTCCTCAGAAATATGTAAGAGTGCAAAGATATAAATATTACAATCATCTTACATTTCATACAGAGAGATCAAGCATGCATATTGTGACATCAAAAATTGTTGTCCCAAACAGGGGGGGACCAAAAGAAAAGCGGGGCTCATGAGAGAGGCAATCTAAAACCGTATATTAAATACCAATGAAATATTTATTGTAGGTACACAGTAGAAAAACATGGTGATATATACAGCAGCATGAACGTAAAGTAACCCTGCCCTGATAAAATTTGATCAATTTCCTAGACAGAAAACAATCTAAAAATTTACAACTTACCCTTCCCTCTCCCGCTGTCCAAGACCCGGTGAGAATCATCACAGAGTTTGGGTCCCAATGGGACACAGTTAAAACTATTTTAGAGAAACACTGGGGTATACTCACTAACACCCCCGGTATAGCTCAGATAGTAGGACCCACTCCCAAAATGGTTGCCAGAAGGGCCAGAAATCTGGGTGACTCCTTAATTCACTCGGAACATACGAGAAGCGTTGATGGCTCGTGGCTATCTCGATTCCCTAGAAGCAAGGGGATGTTCCCCTGTGGACACTGCCAGGTTTGTCCATATGTACACAGGACAACAACCTTTAGCGACTCTTTAAATAAAAATAACTTTGAGATTAAAAGTCTCATCAACTGTGCAACCACCAGGGTCATCTACATGTTGACCTGCCCATGTAAAAAGATATACATCGGCAAGACAAAACGGCAGTTCAGGATTCGCCTAGGGGAACATATGAGGGAAATCCTGGAGAAAAATCCGGAAAAACCGATAGCCAAACACTTTGCCCAATACCACCAGGGCAAACTGACTGGCATGCAAGTAAAGGGAATTTATGCCCTAAATCTCTCCTCCAGAAGAGGGGACTTTGATCAAATTTTGCAGCAAAAGGAAAAAAGATGGATCTTTTGCTTGGGCTCCCTGGTCCCCCTAGGCTTGAATACAGAATTGAACTTCCAGCCTTTCCTTGCAGCATAAATATGCATGGGGGGCTTATCATATAAGACACTGACCCCATAGCTATCACCCTAGCCCTCTATAAAGCATCTTTTCTAACAGGATGGGACTTTAACATTGTTGCAAATGCCCAAGTCTGCCCTCTCTTACAAGCCATGTATATGCCCAAAGTACTTAATATACTGTCAACATCTTTGGATTTATCCTTTCCACCTATGAATTCCCTCCACTTGGGACCAAAAGGCCCCTCATCCCCCTTCCTTCTTTCCCATACACATTAGAGGTCGACCGATATATCGGCCGATATTTGGCTTTTTTTCTTAATCGGCATCGGCCGATTGTGCTGATAAAAAAAGCCGATTATAACTTCAGCGGGACTTGCAAATGACTTCTGTAATAGAAGTCAATGCAAGTTTCCTGATGTTTTCTTCTCTCCTCCTCTGGGCAGCCTGCCAAATCTGATAAGAAGATACATTTGTATCTCTTCAAGTTCTTTTGTCAATAGACTGAACTCCGTGTGTAGAAGTTCTCAGTTTAACCATTTAAAGGCTAAGGCTCGGTTCACACAGGGGCAACACGATTTCAGCGCGACTTTGTACGGCGACTTCAGCGCGGCTTCAACGCAACTTCAGCGCGACTTCAGCGCGACTTTAGCAAAGTACAACGCGACTTCAAGTCGCCTCCAGGACAGGCGACTTTGGCTGTGGCCAATCACAGGATAATCAGCTCTCTGGGAGGGAGGGGTTGCCTGGGCAAACTAAATTTTTTCCCTGCAAAGTCGCTTGACTGTAGAGAGAGATCCGACTTGGAGGCGACTTCCATTGATTTCTATGGTACAGGTCGCCTACCAAGTCGGATCCAAGTAGTACAGGGAGTACGCTCTGAAGTCGGAGCGACTTCAGTGGTGTCTATTAAGACGCTCCCATTCACTGTCATGTGAATATCTTCTGGGGCCACTTGGGCGACTTGAGGGGCGACAAGTCGGATCCCAAGTCGTCCCAGTGTGAACCGAGCCTTAATCTTTTTTGACACTTGTTGCTTACAAGTAAAAATCCTGTATTTTCTGCTAGAAAATCACTTAGAACCCCCAAACATTATATATATATATATATATATATATATATATATATATATATATATATATATATATATTATATATATTTTTAGAAGAGACCTAGGGAATAAAATAGCGGTTGTTGCAATATTTTATGTCACACGGTATTTGCGCAGCGGTCTTTCAAACGCAATTTTTAAAAAAAAAATATACTAATGAAATGAACTGATTGGAGGTTTGTTTTGTTTAATAAATGTTTAAATGTAAAAAATTTTCTGTATCACTTATTACTTAAAGCGGTTGTATACCCGCTGATTTTTTTTTTTTACCCCTGTAAAGCAAAAGGCATAATGAGCTAGTATGCACCGCATACTAGCTCATTATGAAATACCTTAGAACGAGGCGTCGGTATCTTACCTGGTCCACGCCGAGGTAGCTGACATGTTGCCTTCCGGGTATCGCGGGTATCGCGGTTCCAGCGCTGTGAGTGGCTGGAGCCGCGATATCATCACTTTGCCGGGCAGTTGCCGGGCCTTCAGCCGAGAATCCCCTGTGCGCATGCGCTGCTGCAGTCAGCGGCTCATAGCAAGGGGAATATCTCCTAAACCGTACAGGTTTAGGAGATATTTTTTTTACCTACAGGTAAGCCTTATTATAGGCTTACCTGTAGGTAAAAGTTAAAAAAAAGACTATACAACCACTTTAAGGCTGCTTTCACACTGGAGCGGGCAGGCGTTGACCGTAAAACGCTGTTAGTTTTAGTGGCGCTTACCGTCATTTTAGCAGCGCTATTCGGCTGCTAGCGGGGCGCTTATAACCCAGCTAGCAGCCGAGGAAGGAGTTAAATGCGCCCTGAAACGCTGCTGCCGAAACGCTTTGCAGGGCCTTCGGCAGCGGTGCGCATTCATTTCAATCGGCAGGAGTGGTGGAGGAGGGGTATACACCGCTCCAAAGATGCTGCTTGCAGACTTTTTTTTAACATCCTGCCAAGCATCGCCTCAGTGTGACAGCACTCAGGATATCACACTGAGACTGCAGGGGAGCCGTTTTACAGCACTTTACAGGCGCTATTTTAGCCCAAAAGCGCCTGAAAAACGCCCCATTGTGAAAGGGGTCTAACTGTTAGATTTTATGAGATGAAGGGAAAAAGAAAAAAAAAAAATCGGCCTAATATATCGGCCCAAAAAAATCGGCATCATATATCGGCCATCGGCCACCACGATTTCTAAATATCGGCATCGGCCAGAGAAAAACCCATATCGGTCGACCTCTAATACACATACACAGACTGGATAGACCTCCTTCACTGAAATTAGCTGGGTGGGCGTGTATGAGGGAGGGATTACAATAAGAAGGAGCCCTCACACGCCACCTGTACGTCCAGATGAAGCTACACACGTTTGTTTTGTGAAACGCGTTGACGTCACTCCGCCCGGACGTCACGCCTGCTGTCATCCCCCGTTGGGGTTAGCCGGCTCACCTATCGAGAGGGCGTTCCGCTCCATGCTTTGAACAACCGCACGAAAGGAAACAGATGCATCTGTATGGCCGGCCATTCATATACAGGTAAAAGCCAGTAAATTAGAATATTTTGAAAACTTGATTTATTTCAGTAATTGCATTCAAAAGGTGTAACTTGTACATTATATTTATTCATGCACACAGACTGATGCATTCAAATGTTTATTTCATTTAATTTTGATGATTTGAAGTGGCAACAAATGAAAATCCAAAATTCCGTGTGTCACAAATTAGAATATTACTTAAGGCTAATACAAAAAAGGGATTTTTAGAAATGTTGCCAACTGAAAAGTATGAAAATGAAAAATATGAGCTTGTACAATACTCAATACTGGTTGGAGCTCCTTTTGCCTCAATTACTGCATTAATGCGGCGTGCCATGTCATCTGCTGGTGTCGGTCCACTCTGTTTCCTGAGATCCAGGTCAACGCAGCCGTCTACCAGCAAGTTTTAGAGCACTTCATGCTTCCTGCTGCTGACCTGCTCTATGGAGATGGAGATTTCAGGTTCCAACAGGACTTGGCGCCTGCACACAGCGCAAAATCTACCCGTGCCTGGTTTATGGACCATGGTATTTCTGTTCTAAATTGGCCAGCCAACTCCCCTGACCTTAGCCCCATAGAAAATCTGTGGGGTATTGTGAAAAGGAAGATGCAGAATGCCAGACCCAAACAACGCAGAAGAGTTGAAGGCCACTATCAGAGCAACCTGGGCTCTCATAACACCTGAGCAGTGCCAGAAACTCATCGACTCCATGCCACGCATGGCACCCCAAACCATCACTAATGGTGGAAACTTTACACTAGACTTCAGGCAACGTGGATCCTGTGCCTCTCCTGTCTTCCTCCAGACTCTGGGACCTCGATTTCCAAAGGAAATGCAAAATTTGCTTTCGTCAGAAAACATGACTTTGGACCACTCAGCAGCAGTCCAGCTCTTTTTTTCCTTAGCCCAGGTGAGACGCTTTTCGCGCTGTTTCTTGGTCAACAGTGGCTTGACACGAGGTATGCGGCAGTTGAAACCCATGTCTTTCAAGCGTCTCTTGGTGGTGGATCTTGAAGCACTGACTCCAGCAGCTGTCCACTCCTTGTGAATCTCCCCCACATTTTTGAAGGGGTTTTTTTTCACAATCTTGACTAGGGCGCGGTGATCCCTATCGCTTGTACACTTTTTCTGACCACAGTTTTTCCTTCCCTTTGCCTCTCTATTAATGTGTTTGGACACAGAGCTCTGAGAACAGCCAGCCTCTTCAGCAATAACCTTTTGTGTCTTTCCCTCCTTGTGCAATGTGTCGATGGTCGCCTTTTGGACAGCTGTCAAATCTGAAGTCTTCCCCATGTTTGTGTAGGCTTCAGAACTGGACTGAGAGACCATTTAAAGCCGTTTGCAGGTGTTTTGAGTTAATCAGCTGATTAGTTTGTGGCACCAGGTGTCTTCAAAATTTAACCCTTACACAATATTCTAATTTTGTGACACACGGAATTTTGGATTTTCATTTGTTGCCACTTCAAATCATCAAAATTAAATGAAATAAACATTTGAATGCATCAGTCTGTGTGCAATGAATAAATATAATGTACAAGTTACACCTTTTGAATGCAATTACTGAAATAAATCAAGTTTTTCAAAATATTCTAATTTACTGGCTTTTACCTGTATATGAGCAACACCATTCGGCTCATGGCTCACGGATAACTCCACTGGGACAGTGTCCGGCACTGTATACAGCGGCAAGTGGAGTAGCTCAGCATACGGAGGCTACTGCTATCCGGAGATACCCAAGGATCCTCAGACGGGACCCGGAAGCGGTAACGTACACAGCCACCTGTTCATGTATTGCTGCCCATGCTAATTACCGCCTGATTCCATCACAGCAAGGTTCTGCATATATACTTATATTATACCGGACAACTGCATATGATAGCTGCATACTACCCCGGACCCTGGCTACCGCGATCCACTAACCACACATGCAAGGCCGTTACATCTCCATTAACCGCATGAATTGATGTCCCACCATAGGACTCATTCTGGCATCCCATTCCACGGCTCACCACCCTCTCTTCCATTTCCCCCCCGCCTTCTTCCCCCACCCCCCCTCCCTCCCCGCACCCTAGATCCCTCCACACCGCATCCTGAGCCGCCCCTCCCCCGGGGGAATTGATGTCTGCTTAGCAAACCTTACCCAGCATTGCTGTACACTTCTCATTGTTGGTTTGCGCAGACATCAATAGCATAGACGTCCGGACGTTTTTGTTTTGTTTTGTAAGTCCTTACATGTTACATGTTCCCCATGTCTGTGTTTTTTGTTTTTGATCAATCTAGGTATTGATCAAATTTTATCAGGGCAGGGTTACTTTACGGTCATGCTGCTGTATATATCACCATGTTTTTCTACTGTGTACCTACAATAAATATTTCATTGGTATTTAATATACGGTTTTAGATTGCCTCTCTCATGAGCCCCGCTTTTCTTTTGGTCCCCCCCCTGTTTGGGACAACAATTTTTGGGTTACGAGTAATTAGGGGTTGGAGGGCAACTATAGGTTCAGGTCACGGTATTTCACACATGATAAAACAAGCCTCTAACATTTTTATATTCGATGCATATTGTGACATCACCAATGAATTAACAGCTGAAAATACTGACCCCAAGTGTAAGGGTTCCACCCAAACAGCATAAAATAACTATACAATGAAGAGAGAAAGTGGTCCATCAGAGCCACGCATGAACAGCAGGCAAGGGTATCACCGACCGACAATGATTCACGTAAGACGCAACAAGCACTCAAAGGGAGTGCTACTGGCCGATAAATCTAACTGTGATATATCTAAATGGGTATAAAGATTATTCCACCGATTAGTTCAGGTACAGTGTCTTAAATTATTGGTGAAGGAATGTATTCTAATGATGAATGAATACAGTCCAAAATAGTCAAAAAATCGCCATACCTCAAATCACAGGAGCTTCACATAGAACAAAAAATATTCGTCCTCCAGAGGAGTATCATGTCAATAAGTTTCAGTCTCTATATACAAGCGTCCCCAAATTAACCGGCCAATTATACAGGGGTCTATCATGGGACTAGATTACCCATATAGTCTGAAAATGGCAACAAAAGTAACCAATTGGCTACAGAGGCTGTAAGAAACATCAAAGTAGTATATGGAATAGTCCCAACTACCGCTAAATTAGCGGTGTAGGGATCACAGCCAATGATGTACAGAGCTATAACGCTCTCATAGCCTGATGGAATTAATTCTATACCACAGCAATTTTGTCTTTAATGGTTCCCGTTTCCTCCAGGTACAGGGCACCTGTTGTGCCCCTTCCTAAGCCAATCTGTACCTGGGGGAGTGGGAACGAATGATCAATACTTTGGATGATTTGGTTCCATTTTTGGACCACGTGGTAGTGTGGTTTTGTTGCATCGATGACATACTACTAATTTGAAGCGGTCCTGATGGGTTGTTGCAGACTTTTGTGCAACAATTGAACATCAATACATTTAACCTTACTTTCACCATGACATCTAATACCAACATTTAAATTTCTGGATATCTATATACACAAATATGCAAATGGCATACTATCAAGCAGCCTATATAAAAAGCCAATGGCTGATAATGGCATTCTACATGCCACTAGCTTTCATCCAGCCAATTTAGTTAAATCGATACCATTTGGCTAATACCTGCGCATCAGACACAACTGTTCAGATGAGGTTACCTTTAAGAAGGAAGCAGATGAACTTAGGTCAAGACTCCTTGCACGTGGATACTCTCATAAATGCCTTAAAAAAATGTTTAGGAAAGCAACATCAAAAACTAGGCAAGAACTACTGTATGGAATGAAGACTCAGAAAAATGATGGTAACTAGTTATGGATTATCACTCGTTTTTCGAATTAACAAGAATGATTCAAGAATATCGTGCACAAATACTGGCATGTTCTAGCACTGGATCCCATAGTTGGACCATTATTGCCGGAACGTCCAGCATTTACTTTTTACAGGGCGAGGTCTCTGCGAGACAGTGAATACAAGGGGGGTACAAAGGATCCATGTAAGAGGTTGGGTACCTTCAAATGTGGAGGGTGTGGCTATTGTCAATACATGGATACTGGTACCCGAAAAAACTTCCGAACAAAGTCAACTTTACCCCTAGCCATTTTGCGAACTGCAAGACATTTGGGGTGGTATACCTCCTGCAGTGCAAATGCAAATGCTTCTATGTAGGCAAAACTAAAAATGAACTTTGGCAAAGAACATACCGCCACATTTTAAGCATGAAATCATGTAACCCAGACTTACCACTTGGACCCCACACAATACACTTTCATGATGGCACCTTTCCACACATTCAATTTCTAATACTTGATAGGGTACACCCAGGAATGAGGGGGGGGGACTGGAATAAGATTTTGTTGCGAGAACAATGATGGATATTTAAGTTGAATGCAACATCGTTTCCTGGACTCAACGAGACAATCTCCTTCTAACCATTTTTGGAGGGCTTCATCTCTGGGGGTCCTAAGATGTATTAATCTCCATTCGCCCCTACATATATCCCCTCCTCCCGTTCGTAATCCTACCCAAATTTTGTACTTCTCTTCCTTTTTCCTCCCTTGTTTTCACTTTAGTATTTTAACTATTTGAGTTACACAACTGATGCAAAATGTTTAGTACTAGTTCCATGACCAACTGTTTTTCCACTGATTGTTCTGTATCGGTATAGGCATGATTAAATCTGTACACACATATATATGTTCATGGTATACAGGTTGTCTATACTGATCCCATGTGTGTGGTATGACTGATTTTAACCTTGTAGGCATTTCATTGGCCGTCTATGTACCAGTATATGAATTCCTAGCATCTAAGATTACCACATTTCCTTTATTTCAGTTTTATTTTTATTTCATTGTATTATTGCTGTTCTAGTTCGGTTCTAATGCTCCGTCCGAGCCACACATGTCACATGGCTGGATCTGATCGGCCTTACTCTGATTCTACTTCATATATCATGCAGGCTTTTGGGGACACGTTCTCCTGTGAGGATGTTTTGCATTCATGTTATATGCTCTTGCTGTTTGTCGGTCGACCATTAGGAAGCTTCAATGTACACTAACATTGAGCCCGTTCAGTCACTGACAGGGCGTCACGTGATGCCGACACGTCGTTGCGTCAGTGCGCCACATGGCGCCGATACGTGACGTCACAGCTAGGCGCTGACTACAATGGGCTTGCTTCCTGGGTATACACACTGGGACCGGATGACGCGTTGTTGCAGACACCATAGGATCAAATGATTTGATCTAGGTGTCTGCAATTATCTCTCATCCAACATATATACAGTGCCTTGCAAAAGTATTCACCCACCTTGGCATTTTTCATTTTTTTTTTTTTTTTTTGCCTCACAACCTGGAATTAACATGGATTGTTTTGAGGATTTGCATCATTTAATTTACAGAACATGCCCACAACTTTGAAGATGTTGTTTTTTTTTTGTTTTTTTTATTGTGAAGCAAACAACAAATAGAACAAAATAACAGAAAAACAGAAAGTCAATGTGCATAACTATTCACCCCCCTAAAGTCAATACTTTTTTGAGACACCTTTTGCGGCTATCACAGCTCAAGTCGCTTTGGATAAGTCTTTGAGCTTACCACTGGGATTTTTGCTTATTCCTCCTTGCAAAACTGCTCCAGCTCCTTCAAGTTGGATAGTTTGCATTTGTGAACAGCAATCTTTAAGTCTGACCACAGATTTTCTATTGTTTTGAGGTCTGGGCTTTGACTAGGCCATTCCAACACATTTACATGTTTCTCCTTAAACCACTCAAGTGTTGCTTTAGCAGTGTGTTTGGGGTCATTGTCCTGCTGGAAGGTGAACCTCCATCCAAGCCTCAAATCACACACAGAGTGGTACAGGTTTTACTTAAGAATATCCCTGTATTTAGCACCATCCATCTTTCCCTCAACTCTGACCAGTTTCCCAGTCTCGACTGCTGAAAAAACATTCCCACAGCATGATGCTGCCACCACCATGTTTCACTTTGCTGATGGTGTTCTTTTGGTTTGCGCCATACATAGCGTTTTCTTTGATGGCCAAAAAGTTCAATTTTAGTCTCATCAGACCAGAGCACCTTCCTCCATACATTTTGGGAGTCTCCCACATGCCTTTTCGCAAACTCAAAAGGTGCCATTTTGTTTTTTTGCAGAAAGTAATGGCTTTCTTCTGGCCACTCTGCCATAAAGCTCAACTCTATGGAGCGTACGGCTTATTGTTGTTCTATGTACAGATACTTCAGTCTCTGCTGTGGAACTCTGCAACTCCTCCAGAGTTACCTTAGGTCTCTGTGCTGCCTCTCTGATTAAAGCTCTCTTTGCCCGGTCCGTGAGTTTTTGTGTGTGGCCATCTCTTGGCAGGTTTGCTGTTGTGCCATGTTCTTTCCATTTGGTTATGATAGATTTGATGGTGCTCCTAGGGATCATCAAAGATTTGGATATTTTTTTATAACCTAACCCAGATTTGTACTTCTCAACAACATTGTCCCTTCTTTGGAGAGTTCCTTGGTCTTCATGGCAGTGTTTTGGTTAGTGGTGCCTCTTGCTTAGGTGTTGCAGCCTCTGGGACCTTTTAAAAAGGTGTGTATATGTAATGACAGACCATGTGACCCTTAGATTGCACACAGGTGGACATCATTTCACTAATTATGTGACTTCTTAAGGTAATTGGTTGCACCAGAGCTTTTTATGGGCTTCATAACAAAGGGGGTGAATACATATGCACATGCCAATTATAATTTTTTTTAATGTTAGTTCACCAACTTTGACTATTGTGTTCTGATCCATCACATATAATTCAGATTAAAAAAAACATTGCACTAAAGGCTGTAATGTAACTAAATAGGTAAAAAGCCAAGGGGGGGGGGGTGTGAATACTTTTGCAAGGCACTGTATACAGCGCATGGTCCCTTCCGTCCAGTCTTTTTCATCTGGCAGACGGAAGGAGCCATACTATCTCACTCCTCCAATTACAAGGTGAGTCCATCAGGCTATGAGAGCGTTATAGCTCTGTATATCATTGGCTGTGGTCCCTACACCGCTATTTTAGCGGTAGTTGGGACTATGCCATACACTACTTTGTTGTTTCTTACAGCCTCTGTAGCTAATTGGTTACTTTTGTTGCCATTTTCAGACTATATGGGTACCCTAGTCCCATGATAGACCCCTGTATAAATGGCCATATACAGAGACTGAGACTCTATTATTGACATGATGCGCCTCTGGAGGAGGAATATTTTTTGTTCTATGTAAAGCTCCTGTGATTTGAGGTATGGCAATTTCTTTTTTTTTTTTTACAAATTTGGACTATATTTATTCATCATTTAGAATACATTCTTTCACCAATAATTTAGGACACTGTACCTGAACTAATCGGTGGAATAATCTTTATACCCATTTAGATATATCACAGTTCGATTTATCGGCCGGTAGCCCTCCCTTTTGGGTGTGAACTTCATATATCAACAGTGGAGATCAGCACATTGAAGTACGTGGCATGACCAAAAAATTACATTATAATGTGGGGTAAGGGTCAGAGGATCCACCTACCCCAAAATTTGTGGAATGTCTTATTCCTTTTCTGGAGTTCAAAAGTACCTTTTGTATAATGGTATAGAATCGTTGGTTAACTTTAACCATAAGGATTTCAGGAGGGTCTGTGTTCCCTTTCAAGACAGCAAGATAGACTTTTTAACATAGAAGTACAGAATGCAGAGTAGTCTCTTAGCATTGGAGAGTATGTGTAAGTCACAAAAGATGCCTAGAAGGCAGTTCTTGGGATGGACAATGTTCGGGAGACCCATCGCTTAGGAGATGAAAGAACCGACCTCTGCCCAGAAGTCTTGAACCACTGGACAGGACCAGATACAGTGTAGGAAATCAGCGGTTTGGCCACAGCCTTGTAAGCACTCAGCCGAGGGGGTTAGCCCCATTTTATGTAACCTAGCTGGAGTAAGGTGGGAGTGGTGAAAGATTTTGATGTGTATAATTCAGTCCCTGGATGAGATAACTGAGGTCTTGTATGTATCACTAAATTCCAACCAGTCATCATCCGTGAGAGAAATAGAGGTCCATTTTGTCTGAGCCATATGGAATCTAGGGTTCAAGTCAGTCGTGAGTGCAACATAGTACGTGGAAATGAGTTTAGTGGGGTCAGGGTGTCTTAGCAGTTCTTCCAATGGGAGTATAGTTATAGGGTCTTCTAAGGAGCCTAACTGGGCACGAATAGCATGACGGAGCTGATAATAGTAGAACAAGTAGGAACAAATAAGTCAAAGTCAATGCGTAGTTGATAGATTTGAAACCCTGTGGATCGTATGAATGACATATTTATTTAACCTCTTTAGAGTACCAGGGATTGGATAGGGAGTACAGTTCCTTCAGATTGGGATTGAACCAAAGAGGGTTATTGAGAGAGGTCGACCAAGATTGTTTGGATATCTTCGAAACAACTGAGCGGAATAACGAAAGAAAAGTAGCTAATATGGATGTGCCAGGACGAGCTGGAACCCGGCCTCTATAGATAATGTTATGGAGGGTCTCTAGCGAAGAGGCAATGGCTCCCTCAGTAGTAGTGCATGCATTCGCTGCAGCCGGGTGCAGCAAATCAGGAATATGGACGAATTGAGATGCTAGATAATAGAGATAAAGTTAGGAAACGCTAAACCTGCCATATGTATCGGCAACCTCATTGTTTCAAGTGCCACCCGGGAAGGGGGTCGTCCATTCCATAAGAACGCTGTGTACGCTTAAAAATGGATTAAGGGATTTTGCAAGGGGAGTTAGCCAGAACATACAATAACTTGGGTAGATATATAATTTTAAGGGTGTTGGCCCTGCCCATGAGATCTAGAGGCAAATCCATCCATTGCTTGGTTTGTTCTTGCAGCTGAGTTATTAAGAGACCTAGGTTATTAGCAATGTAGGAAGATAGAGGTATCTGTACCACAGCTCCCATATACCTAAAGGAGGACACAACCTGCAGTCTGGAGTCCGGGTGAATCTGGGGGATCGCAGCGGGATCTAAAGGAAAAATATTGGACTTATCCCAATTCACCCGGAAGCCAGAGTAGTCGCCAAAGGTGTTAATTTCAGAAAGCAAAGTATGAACTGACTCATGAGTATCAGCAATACCAGGTTCTCATCCGCGTTCAGCGAGATTCGTTCCTCTATGGTAGCAATGGCGAGACCCTCAATTAAGGGGGAGGAGTGGATGGGTACAGCAAGAGGCTCCATAGCTAGAGCAAATAGGAGGGGTGACAACGGACACCCCTGCCTTGTGCCCCAAGTTAATTGGGA
The DNA here is from genome assembly GCA_037952835.1 of Lithobates septentrionalis. Taxonomy (NCBI): domain Eukaryota; kingdom Metazoa; phylum Chordata; class Amphibia; order Anura; family Ranidae; genus Lithobates; species Lithobates septentrionalis. Next base: position 14,202 of record JBBDGP010002778.1, on the reverse strand, counting down.
AAGAATCGGTAACATGTGAGTTAACTCGGATACGGGCCACTGGGTAGGTATAGAGGCGTCCTATCCATGCTATAATACGGGGGCCAAAACCATATAGCTGCAGCACTTGAAAGAGATATGGCCATTCTACACTGTAGGGCCTTGTTATAAGTATATAAAACAAATGGGCATAACAGATCTTGGAACTGGGCATATCATTCGGCCGGATATCCATCCAGGCCTGGCATCTTATGTGTTGTTAGTTGCCAAATGGCCGCAGCGATTTCGTCTACAGAAATGGGTGCCTCCAATTCCTCTCTTCTTTCAGTCAATGGGGGGAGATATATAGGCCAAGTAGTCATTTAATTGTGATTCGGTTTAGTCAACCCTAGATGTATAGAGGTCCTTATAAAAGTCTAAGGAAGTCTCCATAATATCCCTAGGGGTGTCACTAATCTGACCCTGTGTAGTTAGAATGCGTGGAATAGAAATAGGAGAGCGGTCAGGCCTAGTCAGGTATGCCAATAGGCGCCCAGCTTTGTTACCATGCTCAAACGACTTCTGAGTAGCGTGTAACATGCGTTTTTTTGTGTAAGATCTAACAAACGGAGCTCATATTCCCTGCGACTCTGTAGCCATGTATCTCTTTTGTTGAAGTCAGGGTTAGTAGCATAGACAGATTCCGCTGTCAGCATGACTGTCCTCAATTCCTCAGTGCGTTGCTGATTATTTTTGCTTATCACACCAGTTATGGACATAAAGGTACCCCTCAGTGTAGTCTTAAAGGCCTCCCATTCTGTCAATGGATCCACTGTGCCCTGATTGTCTTTCCAGTAACCAGCAATGCCCTGTTTGCATTCCCCCTGCACCACCTCATCCTCCAGCCAGTAGGAACTCAAGTGCCAAATAGAAGGGACCGAGCCTGGGAGAAGGAGGAGGTCCACAGAGAGAGGAGCGTGATCTGACACTCCCCTGGGCAAGTAGGACACTGTAGACACAATGGGAAGAATGTACTCTGTAGCAAACTCCAGGTCAATCTGAGACATGATGTAGAAAGAGTCCGAGTGGCAGGAGTATTGGTAGACATCCGGATGCTTCCAGCGCCATATCTCTGTGAGACCGTGAACTTGTGTCCAATCAATAAATGAGGGGAAGGGTCTACCCCCACCCCTAAAGCCGTCCATGGTTGGGTCCAAAATGGCATTAAAGTTGCCCACATAAAGTAACGAGCCTGGGGGTCTTGATAATAGCACGAGTGACAATTTCGACAATGCCTCCACCGAAAAAGGGGGAGGGATATAAATGTTCACTATGGTGAATGTCACAGAGGCAATTTGTAAGGTGAGTGTAATAAATCTCCCATCGGGGTCTGTTTTAACTTGTAAAGTTTCTGTGAAGAGGGATTTGGCCAGTAGAATTGAGACCCCCCCCCCGTCGATGGGATCTCTGTGCTTCTAGCATTGATGTTATTCTATGTGTATTATTAAAATTTATATTTGCATGTGGTATTTATATTTGCTCCCTGGTTGGGCTTGTTTACCTCACTACAAGTCTATCTGACAGAGGCTGTCTCATTAAAACAGAACACTCTCTGCTGTCTATAAGGATTTGAAATACTCCCCGTTCTCCTGGTAATTAGAGAGTCTGAGATCTTTGCCTAGGCTTAAGGTCACATGAGAGCACTAAAAGACGAAGTACTTTTTAACATAAAATAATATAATTTAGAAATGGTGACTTGTGCATTGTTGGTTCATATGACATGGTAAAATGATTTTAAAGGCTATTAGATTAAAGTCTTAAAATAAAAACGATGATATACCTGTCCTGTGCAACAATATTGCACGGAGTGGTCACTTTTATCCACTATAGCAGTCCCCTGTCTGCCTCCTCCGCTCTAGGTGCCTCCTCTTCAAGCCAGGTGCTATGGAGGCATCTGTGTGCACGTGCTTTCTAGCTGGGCTATGTGTGCCTATAGACACACCCAGTGCTGGTAAGCCATGCCCTTGCTTCCTCCTCACAGGATTTTGATAGCAGCGCGGGGTAGAACAGGTAGTGGGGCATTTTTTACCTTTTTTAAAGAGGATGTTCAGTCATGTTAAAAAACCAAATTAAAAGTCAGCAGCTGCAAATACTGTAGCTGCTGACTTTTAACCACTCGATTCCCGCGCTATAGCCGAAAGACGGCTACAGTGCGGGCCTAAATTCCCCGGCTACAGCGCAGGCCTAAATCAGCCAATGACAGCTGATATAAACAGGAGCCGGTGCAACCTCATCAGCGCACATCAATTAAGGTGAAAAAGTGAGCAACAAATAAAAAACCCAGTAGTGATTAAATACCACAAAAAGAAAGCTGTAATTGTGTGAAGAAAAGGATAAAAATGTCATATGGGTCCATTGCTGCATGATCACGCAACTCATTCAAAGTGTGACAGCGCTGAAAGCTGAAAATTGGCCTGGGTATAAGGGCCCAGTAATCAAGTGGTTAATAAAAAGACACTTGCCTGTCCAGGGATCTAGTGCTGTGTTTACCCAGGCGGGGTCTTCTCTGATCTTCAGTCCTGATGGTGGGAAGCCTTCTTTGACTTTCTGCTGGCTCATAACTGGGTCCCCATCCTCTGAATGGTCCCATGACGTATCCTTGGAGGTTGAGGGCGGGGAGTTTTGGGGTGTCAAAGTTGCTCTCAGCTTGCCTAGGCGAGCTGAGTGGAAGTGTGATCGGGTACCTGTCAAAACTAGGCCCATGCTCCCTGGGAAAAAAAAAAAAAAAGGTTTGCAGTGAGAATTGAGGAGGAGGACTAACCGCTTTTCAAGTGAAGTTTTGCTATAATGCAGGAATGCATTAAGGTAAAAAAATATATTGTGTTTACAACCACTTTAATTAGAATTTTCAAATGTGTCCATTCATCCATGTGTTCTGCGTCTCTTTATCACCACATCCTGTAATTCTATAATGTTCCACTATGTGGTGCTCCAGTCTCATGAAGTTGCAATTCTGTTCCCCTTGCAGGTTGGCGTAGTTAAACAAACAGAAACGGCAGCGCTGAAGGCAGCAGGTGACAACAAGAATTCTTTGTTTACCAGGCGACTTTCTGCCCTGTACACAAAGTCAACACTCATTGGAGAAGATATCCTTTTATACAGAGTGATTCCATTTCATCATTATTACTTTCAGAGGCTCTACCAGCTTCTTCAGTGCTACCTTTGGAAAGGTTTCTTCTTTTTATGTCTTCAGAATTGTATGTTTACTGAGTGATTATTTGGTGAACGGACATATTTTGGAATAAATACTTTGACATTACACACCTACTGGAAAAACATTGGACTTCAGTATAAGAACGTTAAAGGGTTACTCCACCTTTCTGTACTTTTTCCCAAACAATTCATTATGCTTTTACTCAATCTGATGAGATCAGATTTTAGAAATCTGAAACTTTACCATTGCATGCCTCTGTGTCCTGCAGGGTCTGTCCACAAAAAGCTCTGGGTGATTGAGTTCTTCCCCCTATCCTGACTAAGGCCTCAGTCACATGGGCCATACTAAAACATACGCCTGTGGTGGGCCATGTTTACCCATACAGGTATTCTGTACATCCTTATGCAGGCAGTCCTCTTGATGTCAATTGGGACACAGTGGCTGCACTGACACAGATGCTACTCCAAATATGACATCCATGCGGGTGCACGCCCTGAACACGCACTGAGACCTTAGGGCAGAATGGGGCGAATGTTAGAAGTGAACCCCTAGCAGCCCTAGCAGCAACCTTGCTTATATGCAGGGCACTCTCACTGAACCCTCTCTCCCTCTAGTAGCGGCTGAGCTGGGGTGATGGGAATCCATCATAGGGGACTTTTTGAAAAGGTGCAGAAAAGCGAACAAACCCTTTAAAGGCTCATTATTTAATGATAAAAAAATCAAAGTGTACAGTGTATATTCTATAAGCTTACTGATATATGAATCCTCTCGTAAAGCTGAGTTCCAGGCAAAAAAGACCACTCTGTCTTAAACAATACACCCCACCCTCCCTCATTTTTGTGTGTGTGTGTATATGTATGTATGTGTGTGTGTGTTTATATGTGTATATATATATATATATATAAACACTATATGTGTGTGTATGCATGTACTGTATATGTACTGTATATATGTGTGCGTGTGTGTGTATATACAAAATATTTTGGTACCTTTTCTTCTGGACTTCTGCCCTATGTCGCTGCGGCGAGGTACGTCTTTTCTGCAATCGCATTGTGCCCCCCCCTCCTTTCCTCTGCTGCCTTCTGGGACCTGAGCGTTTCCCAAAAAATGACGGACCATTTAGAAAGGGCCGCACGACCTGCGCATGCACAGTAGGAAACCAGCTGTGAAGCCTGAAGGCTTCACTGCCGGTTTCCCTTACTAGCACTTGGAGCGATGGACGAATCGGCGTGGGATGCTGACATTGCGGGCTCCCTGGACAGGTAAGTGTCCTTATGTTAAAATTCAGCAGCTACAGTATTTGTAGCTGCTGACTTTTAATTTTTTTTTTCCCCAGGCTGGAACTCCACTTTAAATTCTTCTTAAAGCGACCATGTCACCATGTCGCTTTCCCCATTGAGTATAAAGTGATATGGTCTGCTGATAGAACGCATCTTCCACTCCATCTGTTGCTAAGCTAATCAAAAACATTTGAATTCCAGGAATACAACCTGAAGTGTATTTAAATGCAAGTGTTGGTATCTAAATTTGACTTGGTATCAGCCTTTTGCTGCCCCTCAGCAGAGCACTGATAGGAGGATGGAGAAACAACACAAGGAGCCAATCGGGTCTGCTGCAATGCAAGGGTAATGCTGATAGGAGGAGAGAACTCGGTGAGAGCTCTTTTTTATTTTATTTATTTTTTTGACTGTCAGTGTGTTGGCAGGGAGGGGACCTGTAAGTGAACGTGTAGCAGCCTCTCCCCCTGCAAGACTGGACTGTGCTGTGTAATTCTCAGGACTGGATGGACAGAAATACAAAACCTTGGACTGGTTAATTAATTTGTGTATTAAATAGTTTGCTTTAAAAAGGAGTTCCAGTCTGGGGGAAAAATGTTTTAAAAGTCAGCAGCTCCAAATACTGTAGCTGCTGACTTTTAATATAAGGACACTTACCTGTCCAGGGAGGCCGCAATGTCGACACCCTCAAGCCGATCCATCCTCTTGCTTCGGGTGCAGGCGCCGGCATCGCAAGCAAGGGAAACGCGCTTCACTGTTGGTTGCCTACTGCGCATGCGTGAGTCGCGCGGTGCTTTCTGAATGGTCTCGTCGTCTTCTGGGACACACACAGGTCCCAGAATGCAGCGGGGGGGAGGGCCGGATGCAATTGTGGAAGTGATATACCTCGCCACGGCGACATAGGATGGAAGTCCCGACGAAAAAAATGCAGAAAAGGTACCACATTAGACAAAAGAAAATGTAAATATTTAAAAACGAGGGGGGGGGGGGGGTGGGGTGGTCAGTTGTTTGAGACTGAGTTGTCTTTTTGCATGGAACTCCCCTTTAAAGAATTGAGGAAACAGAAGGACATTTATATATATATATATTGTATTAACCTTAACGCTGCGTACATGTGAACCCTTTGATGAACATTGATGAATCACTTGAGGTTGGGACAGTCACTACAGAGTGCCCAAACAGCTACCTTTTATGTATCTGTGAAAATCTGGAGAGATCCAAGAACAAGAAATCTGACAGGCCACTCTTTGGTCTAGTGGTAAGATTATGTTTTTTTTGTTTTGTGTAGATCTTTTTTCTTTTGTTGCACATAGGAATTAGCAGGGTTACATATCTGTCAGAGAAATACATAGAATATAATTGCTCACCATGATCGAAAAATGCTAGTCTCCTGGCTGTCATGTCGCCCTTTTGGCTTCAGTCAGTGTTTTTCACTGACTTGCTCCAAACATATAATTAAGTATTTTGGATTTTCTTTGCTGAATGCATGTTTTGTTTCTGTTACTTCTGCCATTTTCATGAGCAAGTTGAATGGTGATCGCACAAACATGTCACCTACGAGGGGTATTAAATGGTTTGAGCAAACTGACATATTCACTTGAAGCATTATTCAACTTAAACAAAAATTGATATAATGCGGCTTACAAAAGAGTTTCCTCACGCTGTGTGAAAAAATAAAAATAAAAAATAAAACAGCACCTGCAAAAACTATACCTGCTGACTTTTATTAAAGGGACACTTACCTGTCCAGGGATCCAGCACTGGCCAGTTCTTTGCTGGTCTTCGGGTTCCCAGAAGGCTGTGGGTGGGTGGGAAACTTTGATAGAAAGCGATCCCACCAGAAAGGGGAACTGGTAGCTGTCAAAACTAGGTTCATTTTGGAATAAAGTTTTATTTAATTTTATTTTTTTAAATATAGTAATTTTTATTGAAAAGTTTGCCAATTTTCAAATACAGAAAAAAATATGGAATAAAGGTTTTACATAAATGAATAAAAGCTGAAGTGGAAAAATAACAGACTTACTGGCAGGATCACCAAGGGAAAATAAAGGGGAAAAAAGGCTAAAGTAAAAAAAAAAAGGAAATTAATGAAGCTAATACAGCTTAAAAAAGTGGTAGTAAAATCTAATTAAAATAAAAAGTGGACCCCCTGCAGGTTGATGGCATAATGTTCTGGTGACGTCACCGACTGACGCAGCTGTGAATATCTCCTAAACTGCACACGTTTAGAAGATATTCACTGTACCTACATATCTACAGGTATGCCTTATTGTGAGCTTACCTGTAGGTACAAGCTAAAAAAAAAAGTTTACTACCAGTCTAATACCGCTTTAAGCTACTGTGCTTTTTTTTTTTTTTTTTTTTTTGGGGTTCGGCTGGGTGAAACTGGAATACACCACCTGTTGGTTGGAATTAAGAACACATTTGCAAGTTTTTCATATTGCAGAGAGGTCTGTAAATGAATGAACTACATATATCCTCTTCCACTGTGTCAGATAGGCTTGTAGTTCTCAATGAAACACGTGCAATAATGGCACCCAAGTGCAGTGATTCCTGCACCTGTAATCTGTTGACATATCCTCCAGCTCTCTAAGGCCCTTTTCACACTTGTGTGACCTGAAAGTCCTGCGATTTTGGCGTGATATTTTGCTGCAACTTGAAGCATTGCCTGTGTAATCTTGAGGTCTATGGACCCCAAGTCGCATCAAAGTTGGAACAAAGTAGTGCAGGGACTACTTTTGATTCGCTGCGACTTGAAGTCGCACAGATATGAACGGTACTCATTGGGTGCGACTTGTCATGCGACTTTGCAGTCCCAAGTCGCACAAGTGTGAAAGGGGCCTTACTGAAAGCCCATACCTCTATATGGCCAGAGAGCTCACTGCATTGCACTTATGATCTACTGAAGGCTGGTGCAATGCTTTGCAGGCTGCTATGCAATAAGATTCTAAATGCATATTTTTTTACACCTTTTTAAAGGTGGGCTTGGCCTGTAAAATACTTTAGAAATGTATTCTGATTTTTCCAAAGTACATTTTTCTTTGAGAAAACATTGTGAATTTGTATAATACACTTTTTCTTTACAAAGACATTTTTTCTTCTTACACAGGCTGTTCAGCCTTCTACAGGAGAGGTGATCTATGACAACTTCCCTGACTCTAAGTGCTGCTCTGAACTGGAGACTAGAATATTTCGCTTACAGCCAGTGGAAATCCTGCTTCCTTCTGACATTTCTGATGGAACTGAAAAGCTGATCAGTAGCATTACAACGGCATGGTAGGTGCTAGATTGTATGTACATACTGGATAGGAATGTGTGATGATTAATATAGCTTCTACTGTTCTGCTTTGGCTTGAAGTTTCGTTTTCAATAAATGTGTTTATTAATGAGTGTTAGACCCCTTTCACACTGAGCTGTCCCAGGCGTCAGCGATAAAGCGGCGCTATTTTTATCGTTGCTTTACCGTCAATTTAGCGGCGCTATTCGGCCGCTAGCGGGGCGGTTTTACCCCCAGCTAGCAGCCAAAAAGGGGTTAAATCTGCCCGCAAAACGCCGCTGTAGCTGCGCTTTGCCGGCAGTATGGCGGCGCTGCCCCATTGTTTTCAATGGGCAGCAGTGGTATAGGAGCGGTGTGTTCACTGCTCCTACACTGCTGCAAAGAAGCTGCTGGCAGGACTTTTTGTGACGCCCTGCCAGCGCACCGCCCCAGTGTGAAAGCACTCGGCTTTTACACTGGGTTTGCAGCTGAGGCTTTTTTCCGGCGCTATTTTTAGCGCTGTAGTGCTGTAAAAATGCCTTCAGTGTGAAAGGGGTCTTAGTAAATACTTTCTAATAAAAAATTATTTTATCAAAATGGTTTAATTTATGTGTTTTAGTTATTTGTATTCATGGGTGGTGTGGTGAGTAACTTAAGGCCCCTTTCACACTTGTTTAACCTAAAAGTCGCGCGACTTAAGCAATGCCTGTGTAATCTTGAGGTCTATGGACCTCAAGTCGCATCAAAGTCGGACCAAAGTAGTGCAGGGAAGTCGCTGCGACTTGAAGTCGCACAGATGTGAACGGTAATCATTGGAAATCTTGGGGTATGACTTGTCATGCGACTTTGCAGTCCCAAGTAGCAGGACAAGTTGCACAAGTGTGAAAAGGGCCCTAAGAGGATCTTCATCCTAGAGAGAAAAAAAATGTAAAAGTCAGTAGTTACTAATATTGTAGCTGCTGACCTTTAATAGGATACTTACCTGTCCAGAGATCCAGCGCAGTCCTAACCCAGGCCAGTTCTTTGCTGGTCTTCAGGTCCCTGGCGCTGGTCTGTTTATCATGGGAAACGGACTGTGACTCCTTGCGGCTTCACAGATGCGTATGCACAAGCTGCACTGCATTTTGTGACTGGTGCCACAGCCTTCTGGGACCTGTGACATGTCCCAGAAGGCTGTGAGCAAAGGGATAGGGGGGGTTTGAACATCTACTTGCATTGCCTAGGCAATGGGAGCGGGTACCCCCCAAAAAAATATTATTCCATTAATCCTGGAAGCCATTGTCACTGAGACAGGTGATGGGAAATCCAACATTTTTGGTTAGTCACTAGAACAAAAGGTCAACAAGAGGAGGAAATACCTTCCGATGGGGATCCCTGTTCTGTTGACAAACCTCTAATAGGGCGTACACACGGTCGGACTTTGTTCGGACATTCCGACAACAAAATCCTAGGATTTTTTCCGACGGATGTTGGCTCAAACTTGTCTTGCATACACACGGTCACACAAAGTTGTCGGAAAATCCGATCGTTCTAAACGCGGTGACGTAAAACACGTACGTCGGGACTATAAACGGGGCAGTGGCCAATAGCTTTCATCTCTTTATTTATTCTGAGCATGCGTGGCACTTTGTCCGTCGGATTTGTGTACACACGATCGGAATTTCCGACAACGGATTTTGTTGTCGGAAAATTTTATCTCCTGCTCTCCAACTTTGTGTGTCGGAAAATCCGATGGAAAATATCCGATGGAGCCTACACACGGTCGGAATTTCCGACAACACGCTCCGATCGGACATTTTCCATCGGAAAATCCGACCATGTGTACGGGGCATATGGGTAAACTCTTCTCACTTTGAAAAGAGTTCATCTCAGTTTCACTTGCAACTTCAGGATAGGAAGCAAAGCTAATTTTTCCAGATGGGACACAGAGAGCAAAAAATACTTTAAAACTAAACCAACTCCAGCCAGGTGGATTTGATTTAAATCAAGTAGATTTAAAAACTCGATTTTAAGTTATGATTTAAATCACTAGTAAAAAGGCTTGATTATAATCGTAATATTTAAAGAGCAACTGTCATCTCTGTCCTGCAGCGTCTCCTCCTCTGACCCGCTGTTCACTCACCGACAGTCCCATTTACTTTAATGGGACGGCTGGTGATGCGGCAGTGACCCAACAAGGTGAGGGACGTGGCGGCTGCAAATGAGTGGATGTCCGCTAACTGGCTCTGCCATGATGGATCTTTAAATGTAAGGACTCATTCTTGCTGCTAGTAAGTATCTTTAATATTTGCAAACAAAATTAAGGTTTCCTATTTAGAATATTAAGTTGTCAGGTTAGTAAAAGAGCGATCTCAGAACTGATTCAATCATACAGTTTGTAGTGTACGTGGATTTGCAAAACAATGGAATAAAGGAATATTTCTGAACTTTGGTTTATCTCATGGTTGCTGTGAAATTGTGTCAATGCATCAATGCAGTGCATGTTATCTCAGCTTGCAGAGCGTGGATTTATTGAATGAGTTTACCAAAAATTTAAATATTGCAGAATATACAGCCTTATGCTACATAACTAAACTCTATTTCACGCTGAATAGACAACATTATTAATGTATCTTAAATAGAAAACTATCTTTAGATAGATTTTTACTCCAAAAGCCTTTTATTAAAATAAGTTTGATACAAATCAAAAAAAAATCTGACTTTTTTTTTGATTCTTTAAAAAACATCATTGATTTATATCCACCCTGACTCCAGCTCAAATAGCAATAATAACTATTTGTCCTACACATGTTAAATAAAAAAAAAGAATGTTTGATGCTGTCCCCAAAAGACTTTTTAGTTCTGGTCTACTTCAGGGGTTTGATGATGCTCACCTGTGAGGCCACCAAAATTATTTCTGTCTAGAACAGTGGTCTCCATACTGCAACCCGAGGGCCAGATGTGGCCCTTTACTTGCCTTTATCTGGCCCTTGGGGCACTATTCCTCCCACTAACACCAATGGTGGGCAGTTGTTAACAATGCCAGGATATTATCTACTCCCACTGGCAACAGTCCTGCCCCCCTAAAATCTGAAGGATAGTAAACTGGCCCTTTTGCTTAGAAGATTTGGAGACCCCTGGTCTAGAACATTCACCCTAGTTATTGAAATGGGGCCTGTTGGTTTAAACATTTAAAAGATAAAATCATATAAATAAAAAAATGTATTTATGTTGACTCATTTTAAAAAGAGTATTCAGTAGAGTTTGAGCTAAATTGGCTTTCTCTATACATACAGTAACTTGATCTTTTGGTATAGCTTGCAGAAGACTTGAAAAGTTTCATGAAGTCCATCTGTACTGTAGACTGAAAGCCATATACAGTGCCAATTTCCAGCATGTATTCTAGAGGGCACTATGCTACAGTAAACATACAGCTGGCATCTTTTAGAACACAAAACGCACAGATCCATTGCAAAATGCTATTGCCAGTGTCTATTGAAATAAATTATAACTATTGGCTCATTCTTCATATTGCGGTATACAAACAACTAAAGTAATAAAAAGGGATTAAAGTTTACATTGCATGCATTTTGTTTCATTTGGGAGGGCAACCTGAAGTGTATAAAACTTTTTGTATGGTAAAGTAGTATTACTATCCCTCTTCCATTGATATGGAGTAGGTGGGATGCCTTTTAGACAAAGTTTTTGGTGGCTAACAGCGTTTCTTGTAGGAAAATGGTGGATGTAAGAGTTCTTTCACACGGGCCGTGTCCACTCTGTTCAGGGTATCCATGGGCAGATCCCTGCTGAATCGGAGCAGAACAAGACGGAGGTCCCTTCTTTGATATCTGTGTCCGATCAGTGTTTTGTCCACATTTTGACAGTGGACTATGGCGGACCTTTGTTCAGCTGCCACATGGAAACAGGCTTGTGTGCGTTTACATCAGGATACCTTAAATCCATCATATTTAGGTCAGGGAAAAACAGAAATGAATGCAGCCCTTTACGTTTTTTTTTTTTGGTTTCTAGACCTGGACAGGCGAGAAGGTTGGTGGATAAGAGTTTTGTGGCATTTGAGGCATAGAGTATTATAATTCGGTAATCTTTTAGAAGGGCAGATGTGTGTAAGGTAAATTTGGTGTATGACAGTGGTCTCCAACTGCGCCCCGGGGACCCTTTGCTTCCCTTTATCCGGCCCTTGGGGCATTTTTTTCCCCCCACTGACATCAACAGTGCGGCATAGCTCCTGCCACTGACATCAACAATGGGGCATTTGCTGACCCCCAACTATGGCATACTATTACTCCCATTGATACCAATGATGGGGCACGATTTCTCCCTTTGATGCTAACAATAGGGCACTATTCCTCCTACTGACACCAATGATGAGACCACTGTTCCTCCCACTGACATCAACAGTGAGGCATGATTCCTTCCACTGACACCAACGATGGGGCACTATGCCTCCCACTGATACCAACGATGGGGCACTATGCCTCCCACTGACACCACTGATGGGACATTATTCGTCCCACTAACACCAACAATGCGACACTACTCTTCCCAGTGATACCAATGATTGGGCTGTATTACTCCTCCTAATACCAATCATAGGTGTTGTTTAATCCACTGATGAATGTTTGGAGACCCCAGGTGTATGATATAAAGTTGAGTTTACTTGAGATTTTGAGGGAGATTTGTTTTATCAGCCCTTACAGCTTGATCCCATTCTTCTCCATCCAATGGGTCTTACATTGGCTTTCCAGGATACTTTAAGGTAGCTATGTAAGCTGTTGCAGTCTTTTTTGCATACACCATGCGTGTTTTACATTGTTAAAACCAATATTGAAATGAAGATTTTCAGAGAATTTTTTTTAAATAGACTCACCTAGCCCATCACTCCCATATGGCTTGAATTCTGCACTGTTTGGTCAGCAAGTAGAATGCTATACAGTAGAAATAAAAATTACATAGTAACCAGACTGCAGAATTACCTCCTGCAGATAGTAAGAAAACAAACTCTGGACTTTGGCACCTTTTATAAACTAGTTTCGAGCTGAAGATGTCAACCGCAGTATTACACGTGGAAGAAAGATTGAGAGCCCATACTTGTGTACCTTCCTTTTCTCTGTTGTGTCACACAGGGACTACTATTAAGAGAGTGTAATTACCTATGGTGCACAGGGGTACTAACTGGTTGAAGTGCAGTGGCCCTCGGCATCCTTTTAAGAATTGCAAATATCCGTCCTGCCTCAACGTTGATTAGATGCCATGCCAAGAACTATATACATTAAACTACACATAACCATTCAGTGCCAAATAAAAATTTGTCAGGCATGCTGGAAATGCTGCCAATTGCAGATATTTGAAGTATAAGGGGGGATATTATGTACACTCACTGTGCAGCATTACTTGTAACAGTTGTCCCTCCTTTGATGTCTTCTGTACAAGGGGCTACTGTGCAAGGTAGAGAGCCTGGATCCCATCAATGATGAGACTGGTAGAGCAGCGACACAGAAATAGTGACCGACAGATTGAGGACAAAGTTAAGGGCTGTAGCTGGCAGCCGAGACCAGACTACATGGCAGGGAATAAAGCAATAACAGTAAAGGAGAACAACTGAGGAGACAGCAGTGCTAAAGCTGAGGAACTGATTTGCTGGAAAGAGCAGAGGCATTCCAGTAAGATCCCACAGATCTCCATCATAGAGAGTGACAGAGACTAACTGCCACTTATCCCCCAAAATCTCTTAATCTATTTAGTGTACTAGACAGTGCATGAGCAAAAAGTATTTCTCTTGGTCCTCCTTGGGTAATTGATCTGTAGTTCCTTTTGCTGTTGTGGTTATAATCCAGCATGGTCATATAGTCCTGTATTGAAGGACTTGTGTTTGTGTCAGACAGGTAAACATTTTTTTCTGCCAGTAAATGCCTTATACAGCCCACTTCCTGTTTCTTGTCTGGTCTTTAGCCTAGGCTTATGACATCATGCACAGTTCTCTCTCTCATTCTCATGAGAGTTTGCCAGGAAGGGAGAGGGGATGAGTCAAAGGGGGGCAATGAAAGCTGCAGAGCTGGAGGTGTGCCTCTGTGTGTCTGTGTAAATCCAGGAAGTGAACAGGCAGCAGCTTCAGCTGCCCTCAGTTAAAATGGCTGCAGCCAGACTTAGTGCAGAGAGATTTCTACAGCATATTTGGCAAGTACAGAATCACAGTATATATGAAATAATATGCAAAGTGGTTGGAGGGAAGCGTCAAAATGGCAAAGATGTTTTTATTACAAATTATGTGAGCAGACTACAGTTCCTCTTTAGTGCATTAGGGTAAAACACCTTTCAAAAATGCCCCCCCTTAAACACCATCCGATCCTGATAAAGTGCTGTGCCTCTCTGTCTTTTCTCTCTCTCCCCCTTCTCTCTCTCTCTCTCTCTCCCCCTTCTCTCTCCCCCTCCCTTCTCTCCCCTCTCTCTCTCCCCCTCCTTCTCTCTCTCCCCCTCCTTCTCTCTCTCTCTCTCTCTCC